>JARYHS010009186.1:239412583-240012583 GCA_031002005.1 Vandiemenella viatica
AATTATCTGGCATACGAAGTAGCTAGAGAGATAAAGAAATTGACAACACAGGACGTGGATATAAGTCTTCAGTGGGTGCCAAGTCATGTGGGAATACACGGTAACGAAATGGCCGACAGGGCAGCAAAAACACAGCTAGCGGCCAATGAAAATTGGATGTGGCCACTCCATTCACAGATTTCAGACATTGGACAGCAATCCGGATAAGACAAGAATGGGAAGAGAAATGGGAAAACAACAAAGGACAAAAGGACTTTGGCATCGGGCAATAAGTAACAAGATCAACAAGAAACCATGGTATGAAACAAAAGAACTAAACAGGAACAAGATTACCCTAATTAAACAGACTGCGCACAGGACACACCCTATTAAATGATAAAAAGCACATCATGAAAATCGCGGACTCACCGAAACTGCCCCAGATGTGAGGACAATGGAAGATATTTATCATTACCTTCTCAGATGTGATGAATACAAAGAAGCCAGAAAAGAACTAATAAGAAACGCTCCTAAACTGACAGACATAATATCCTTAATGACTACTCTTTCAGATCCAGACGCAAAAGCGATCAATTCAATACACAAGTACGTTGTAAAAACCAAAAACCTAATATAAAATCACTAAAATAAAGAAAAACTAACAACTAAAACATAGTATCCCTACCCTCTGATCCTGGCAAGATTAGCCTAAGGCTAAATGCCAAAAAAAAAAAAAAAAAGACTCAGCAGAGTTTGTCGAGATATTTAGTTTACATCCAGTCTCCAGATTTAAAGCCTTTTATTAAAGTGGATTCTACCTTTTCCTCTTTCTTGGCAAGGTTTTGATAAAGGGAAGACCGGAGAAGGTGTGTAGTGAAGGTTAGAGTGGCTGGATCGAGTTGTGGACACTTCCTCCCGCGTACGGCTTCGGTGTGGGTGTCCGGTAAGGCGACTCCAGCGGGAGCCGTGGCTGGACCGCAGCAGCCGGCGGGGCTATATTTAAACACACGGCGGGGCCCGCGCTATCACGCAGAACCAACACTGCACGAGGAGGCAAGACGACAGCTGTGTGGAGGCTACTGAGGAGTAACAGTGGCTAAGATGCCTCATTTACTAGGTGAGCGTTCTGTCTTCACATTCAGGAGGATGCGGGCTCGAATCCCGTACGGCAATACTGATTTCGGTTTTCGGTGGCGTGCGTCCTTCAAAAGGGGGCATCCATAAATTACGAGAGGTTTTTTTTGCAGATTTCCAGATTCCCTCCCCCTCTGGTGAGATCTTCTTGGTCCGTAAGGACCCCCCCCCCCCCCCTCTATAAATCGCCCTCGCAACTTTCTGAGACCCTTTTTTTTAAGATCTCACCGTTCCAAAGCCGGTTTACATCCCCATTTTTCGGTTTTCCACGAAATACCCCCCCTAAAATCGACTTTCGCGTGTTTTGTAGGGTTTTTATTTTTAGCTCTACAGTCCAACAAAAATTTCCAAAACCTCACGTGACATTTCCGTTGACCCCCTGCCCCCTCCCCCTTGATAAGATTTCGCCGGACCCTCCCCCCTATTTCACCTCACGTAATTTATGGACGCCCCCAAAGGTCATGGCCGAAATCCTTCCCGTTCCTAGCTCGCATCCTTACCCGCACCCAATAACGATTTCGACTAGGTGTAAAGCCATAAACTGCAAAAAATTATATCAGTTACTCCTTACAATCTAAGTTTTGAATGATATATTTCATACAATTTTATCTTTGCATTTCTCTACTTTTTTTCACCCTTCAACTGCATCATCCACTTACAAATCAACCAATCCCGATTGGCCTAACATTGATGTATCGTTTTATTTTTGAGGTGAAAAGATGAAGCCACGTTAGTAATTTGCATATGTGAATAATAAAAATGTAGACGTACCGAACGTGGTCCCAACTCCGTTTCCACCTTCACCTTCCATTAAGAAAAGTAAAGTTCTCTGATCGACTTTCTTAAAGCAATTTTTCATTCTGACCAGTTCTCTTATTCTTATCTTTCTTATTCTCTCTTCCATTTAATCCATCTCAGCGTTTCTAATGTCAATTAAACCAAGAAACATGTTTACATGTATTATCCGACATACACCTCTCCAAACTCTCACTGCAGTTTGTCACATTAGAGGTTGTGCCGAACTAACTACCCACATTCCGTACTACTTATTTTAGCCCCTCGATTCGACCAGCTGATGACCACGTGCGCCACTGGCCCCTATCTTACACGGGTGGCCAGTGTGAATAATGAGAGAGGAGGTAGGAATCGTGTCCTGCCCGAATTCAACCGTGTTTGTTAGACCCGACGTACTCAACCAATAAGGAGAAAGTCGGTGTTGCCACCTGTCTACGAAACGTGTAACTTCGTGTGTTCTGTATGATAATGGTTGTGAGCGGTCTGGTAGCTCAATTGTCAAGGCGCTTGCTTTCAAAAAGCTCGCTGCTAGTTGATCATATGAGCTACGCCAGGTCATTCCGTGGTTTGGATTCCACGTTATACTGTAGATCCCAGAGGAAATGAACTGACTGTCCTGCCTCTGATACGAAGGCTTAGGGTTTTTTTTTTTTTTTTTTTTTTTTTTTTTTTTTTTTGCTTATGGCTTTACGCCAAGTTGACGTCGATGCCATTAGTGGCCGGAAAAGACTGGGGACAAGGAACGGGAAGGAATTCAGCCATAGCATTTTGAATGAACCATCACGGAATTCGCCTGCAGTGATTTGGGGTAACCATGGAGAACCGAAATCTGGATGGCTGGACGTGGATTCGAACCCGCGTCCTACCGATTGCGACGCCAGAACATTAACAGTTCACCAACCACGCTCGGTAAAGGATTGTTATGCGTTCTTCGAATGCCTACTACGGGAGGATCCAATCAACCTTCGTGTTGTGGACTAGGTTATTTTTTTTAAGTTAGTTAGGGGGCGTCCATTAATTACGTGAGGTGTTTTTTCCGGAATTCTGGACCCCCTCTCCCTCTGGTTAGACTTCGTGAGATCTGGTCGAACCACTCCCCCCCCCCCTCTAAAATGACGTCAGGGTTTTAAGGAGACACCCCCTCCTCGCCTACTAATCGACCTCCTAACTTTTTGAGACCTTTTTTTGTAGGTCTCATGCTTACAAGGGCAATTAAAAACCCTTAGGTCAGTTTTTGGACAACATAGCCCCCCTAAAGTCGACTTTCGCATCATCTGTAGACCTTTTTACAGCGGGAGATTTTCGTTCACCCCCCAGCCCCCCTTCCCCCTTGGTGATGTTTCGTGAGATTTTTCGGCCCCCCCCCTATTTAATGGATGACCCCTTATGATAATAGTGCTTTTTGTTTGTGAAATGCATAACTTATGAGGTGTAGACGATTCAACATTCGTGTAGATGAATGCGGGAAACCGGCTAAAAATCTCAATCAGGACGACCGGTAAGAGGGGACCAGGACTCGAATGTAGTCCGATTGTGCCTCCACCAGTCAGTGTTGTGGCGTCTTAACGCACGAAGACACAGTTGCGTGTCTACTTTACATCTTCATTTTCTTTAGTTACACATATTCTTACATAGTACAGCATCAGGATCGTGTGCAACACATTTGAGGACACCTGCTTTGAGTGCTGCATACAGGAGTGTGTGGTGCTGTATAGCACCTGAGAGACTCCCCGGTGCTGAGGGAGCGACGGTCATTTGTCTCCATTGCCGTCGGCGCGGGGCGGAGCAACACGAGTGTGACGCACGTTCTAAAACCATAAAGGCGACGCCAGGGGCGCCGCAGTCAGGGACTGCAACGGCACGGTGTCTAACCACCAGTACAACGGCAAACGCGCCGTCCTCATTAACACACCACTAACGAGATTTACGTTCTTTACACAGATACTGATCCTCATACTGGGGTTGACTGCGATCGTGGAATGGCCTTGCGGAGTCACAGTAAAATATAGGCCAAAGCCAGCTCCTTATAGGTATGAAAATTTCAATACTATGTTATCCCACGGTAAAATAATCCACGTTCCTTTAATAGTAAGGGGGCATCCACTAATTACGTGAGGTGAAATAGGGGTGGGGGGTCCGGGGAAATCTCACAAAACCTGAAACCACACCATGGGGGAGGGGTGATCAACGGAAATCTCACGTGAGGTTTAGAAATTCTTATGGGACTGTAGAGCTAAAAATAAAAGGTCTACAAATGACGCGCACCTCGACTTTAGGGGTTATTTCGTCCAAACGTGGGGGTATAACCGCCCTTTGAAGCATCAGACCTAAAATAAAAGTAAGGGGGGGGGGGTCTTCCTCAAAATCTCACGTCATTTGTGAGGAGGAGATCTCACGAAGTCTCACCAGAGGGGTCTGCATAATTCGACAACGAAAGTAGACATAGCGAGTCACTTACTACTTCATGGATTTGCTGGACCTGAAAACAACGCCATTTGCATAATTATAAGCACTATAATTTACGATCAGAATGTAGCGTCACTAATATTTTCATCCAATGCTATTCAAAAAATAATAATAATAATACCTGCAAGGAAAAGGAAATGTAAATATCTTGGAATTACTTTTGAGAACAAACTTAACTGGGCAGGACACATAGGACAGGTGGTAGGAAAAGGTTTCAAAGTTCTGCACTTGTTGGAGAGAGTGATGAGGGGATGTACGAGAGAAGTAAAGGAATTGGGTTACAAAACTTTGGTCAGACCATTGCTCGAATATGGTAGTGTAGTAGGGGACCCTCATTTTACGTATCAAATACAGGAGTTGGAGAGGGTGCAATAAAGGGCTGCTAGATTTGTTTCTGGAAATTATCGCAGAATGCAATCAGTGACGGATATGATAAAGGAGCTGGAATGGGATTCATTGCAAGACAGGAGGAGGATGAGGAGGGTCATGGGAGTGTACAGGGCATATACTGGCGATGAGGCATGGAAAGATATTGCAATAGGTATGAAAAGTAGTGCATGGAAGGGAAAAGATGACCATGACCACAAGCTGGCACTCGATTTCAGGCACAAGGGTGTAGGAAGATTCTCTTTTTTAGGTAAGGGTGTCAGGGATTGGAATGACTTACCAAGAGAAATGATGAATAATTTACCGAAAACTTGGAAAGAATTTAAAGATAAAATTTGTAGAGGGCAAATGTAGGTAGGTGCAGGATAGGGGGAAGATGGGTGTGTAGGGAAATCGCCACCGCAGCCTGTGCTCCATTTCAATTAAATTAAATTAAAGAACGGAACGCATACTAGTTCAGTAGTACCTATAACAAGAGGAACAATTAAGAGTGGATGCACGCCAGTAGTGGATACTAGCAGTTCAGTGACCCGGGGGAAGTGTATCTTGGCTCGTGACGCGTCGTGTGTTGTGTTGGCAGACCTGTGGACATCAGCTGGGAGCGGTCAGTGCGGTGTTGACACACAGTGACGGCTGCTGGCAGCGCTCCATAACAGCGCCACCAGGCTTACCACCCTCACACAATGTTTTGCAGCTGTCATTATAACGTACTCTGCCTTCTTATTGAGTTTTGTTTCCCTGTAAAACGACATTTTTCTTTAGTACGAAAGGTACAGAGAGCCAGAATCCTAAATAAGAAACGCCATTGGTCACCATTCGAGACTAAAGTGCCTGTCACGAAATTCGTTCTTTCGAGGTCGCGGTGTCTCTTTGTAGCAATGCAAGCAGGCAATAATTTAAACTACGGAAAATATTGGGTGCGCAGACTTCCGCGGTGGTTGTCGATGTAATCTTGGTTGTAAGGATTGAACCGCCTCAATTTAGGACAGTCCTCTGAAGAAAGCCACAGAATGATGGCTGAAACGTTAGTTTTCGATAATGACGCAGTTCTACCCGGACAACGAAGATAACATACGGAAAATATTGTTTATAATGACAATTTGATTGTATAATAAGATGATGTGATATTTAAACTGAGCGTGGTGGGTGAGCGAGTAACGCTCTGGCTTCTCATTCGGAAGGACGCCGGTTCGAATCCCCGTCCAGATGTTTCCCCTAATCAATTCAGGCAACTGCTGGGATGCTTCCTTCAAAAAGGCCGTCGCCGAATTCCTTCTCGTTCCCTGTCCCCAGTCCCAACCCGCCTCTAATGACCTCAACGTCGACGAGGCGTAAGGCAATAAGTGAAAAAGGTAGTGATTTTTAAATTGAAACATATAACCTACGAGACGATTGCAAAAAAATATACTTCAACCAATAGAAAGATATAATAGTGATCGGAATAACAGAAGATATAATACAAGACAGAACTACTTTCAGAAGATTGATACAAAATTTAAAGGTTTTCCGAGAAAAGGGGAAGGGGAAAGGTGTTTTACATTGACCCTTGACGAAGGTATAATTAAGCCACGGTGCTCGAATAATTCAACTTTTTGTATAATGAATCCTCTATTGCGTAGATAAAACACTATATTCGATATCACGTTGACGTGTTACATTATAATACTAGGAATGCAAACTGGTGTACAAATAACATGTAACGAAACTGAAATGTAAACTGCTGTATAAAGAACATGTATTAAACTTGACTGTAAGTCGGGTTAGGGCCTTTGAAAATGCCAGCCGAGAACAGGATTCAAACCGAGGATCTTTCGATATCCAGTCAGACACCTTAACCACTGAGCCACGAGACCGCTCTCATATTTTAAGGTATATGTATATTAGATAACTATGTACGTTCTCGCGGCGGCAATGCTTTATAAAAACTTCTCGGGTTTCAAGCCGCGTCAAAACTGAGCCGTCTGGCGAGTAATGTTAAGCGGGGGCTTGACAATGGAAGCAGTGCAAGCTTCCGAAACGTCGCCAGACGGCTTAATTTTGACGCGGCTTGAAACCCGAGAAGTTTTAATATGTATATTCTTTAAGATGTTGAAGATCCAACAACTGGACTTCCGGAATTCCATCTGAAGAGAGACCAGTGGGTCAAACTAAATCGTCTAAGAACAGGCCACGCCAAATGTAACGCCATGCTCTGTAAGTGGGGACTTCAGAATTCTTCTGTCTGTGACTGCGGAGCTCCTTCCCAGTGTGTGCAGCACATTGTCAAGGAATGACCAGTTCTTGATGTTTTCAGTGCTACAACTGCGTTCATATCATGGCTGCAACAACTGTATATCAATTTGTGAATGTTACCAACGTTCTTGTCATTGTATATATTATATTATTTATATCTATTACATTAATTGCTAAGCACCAAGCGAGCTGGGTGAGCGGTTAACGCTCTGGCCTCACATTCGGTAGGACGCCGGTTCGAATCCCCGTCCAGATTTAGGTTTTCCACGGTTTCCCCAAATTACTCCAGGCGAATTCTGGGATGCTTCCTTCAAAAGGCCATGACAGAATTCCGTTCCTTGTCCCCAGACACATCCCGCCTCTAATGATCTCGAGATAGATGAGGTGTGAAACCATAAAAAAATAGACAAGTTGCTTACCCGTACGATAGATAAATAAATAAATTCTTTAAGCATGAAGCGGCATGTGATGAGTGATGCGGTACTTTGCATACCGGGGTTGCTCGCCCGCGCGGTTCATTGAACCTTCCACCAGGTGGCGCCCCACCTGACCAGCAGTTAAGCGACTTAATGAGCGTGCGCCGGCCGGAATTAAAGACGTAAAAGTTAACTGCGGCCGGAAGTGCGCCACGCGTGCGTCCGCCCCCGCAAACTACCCGCAATGACCATTAGGGGCGGTCCGCCCCCCCGCCATTACCGGCGCAAAGCGAGGGTGACGGCTCCATCCACCTGCCTACTGCAAGCTGAATCAAAAGGCAACGCAGGTGACGACAAACACCTGCTCTGCATGCCCTGCATTCTCGAGTGACAGTTTTATTACAGTCAACATTGCGTCGCCTCTCCTCATAATGTTCGGGTCTTGCTTTTCTGATGACGCGGCTTAAATTCCCGTTCGGCCATCCAGACTTCAGTTTTTCCTGGTTTCCAGAAATCACTCCAGGCAAATACCGGTATGGTTCCTTCGAAAGACCTAATTTCGCCCCTTCTTTGTCCCGCTTCGAATGATTTCCTCATTTTCGAGGCGTAAAGCCCGAAGCAAAAAAAAAAAAAAATTTCTCATACAAATTAAATTAGTGTCGCAATTATCGCAGAACCCAGTAGTAACTGATATAATAAAGAACTTGATTTGGAGTCATTGGAGCGCAGGAGGGGGGTGAAGAGAGTGCTGGGATGATGGGGCTTCGAAGGATATTAGTCGAAGAATTAGGAATAGTGGATGGAAGAGGAAAGATGATGATGACCACAAGCTAGCACTCGATTTCACGCATAAGGGAGTGGGAAAATTTTCTTTTGTGGGTAAGGGCGTCAGGGATTGGAACAAATTACCAAGTGAAATGGTGAAAAATTTACTAAAAATTCGGAAGGAATTTAAAATTCGTAAATCGAAAAAGTAGATAGCGGAGGAATTCAACACTCAAATTATATAAGACAATTAAATAATAAAATAAAAAGAGGGTAGTTAGGTGACTACGGGAATTTCCATAGGAGCGTGTGCTCCATCGTAATTAAATTAAATTAAATTAAAATTAAATTAATCATCATGACAAAACTAGGTGGGGGCATAGTAATGTTTGAATGAGGAGCCAACGTCTCCTTTTTGTACATCCGCTTTGGATGGCATTTCCAGAGATACCTTAATCTGTCCTCCACTTATTGTACAGACTGTCTTGTGAATTAGAGGTGTAATAGGCTTACATTTCAGATAAATTTTTCGTTTTATGTTAGGTGGCCACAAAAGAGACGAATTCCGTCACTAGGAAACAAAAAAATATATTATTTTAATCAAACTAAAAAAAAGGAGGCATACTAAGCCATTGTGTCAGAAGTAGGACAGCCAGTTCATTTCCTCTGGGACCTACAGTTTAACGTGGAATCCGAACCACGGAGCGTCCTGGTAGCTTATATGATCAAATACGACTCTTAAAAATTCCTATCCTTATCGTAATTCAAAACCCGGAACCGAATCAAGAAACTTGTATAATGGAAGCCCATTAACCACTTAACTACGAAATCGATCTATTTTTATCAATGCATACGATAAAATCGTAATAAAATCATGCCTGTAGATGATCTATTTTCCTTAATAATAATAATTTAAAAAAAATCTGTAATGTACGCTACTGCTGACGTTGGAAAAACTATCGAACGGATTTGAAAGATTCTTAAGTATAATGATAGCGCACTTTAAAATAAGGAGAAATCCTGCTGATATCAACCCCGCTGCCTCAAAAAACAGGCACTTTACGGAAGGACTCTAAATATTAACAAATTTATCATGATACAGTTTACCGTAGAAATATTCTATTTTCAGTTGGGAAAACTATTACTTCTTCTTACTTATGACTTTACGCTTCATTGACGTCTAGGTCATTAGAAGTAGGAAAAGTCAAGATGCAAGGAACGGGAAGGGATTCGGCCATGGCCTTTTGAATGAACCATACCGGCATTTGCCAGGAATGATTTGGGGAAACCATGGAAACCTGAAATTTGGATGGCCGAACGGGGATTCGATCCCACGTCCGCCCCAGTGTGAGGCCAGAGTGTTACCGCACAGCCACCACATTAGGTATTCCCTTTTGATAAAATATCATTTAAATTCTTATATATATCAATTTGTTATTTCAACGACAGCAATAACAACAGTCATAGCAACCTGGGTGTAACGATTTATCCGGCGCCTAGTACTTGGGAGGCAGACGTCTAGACAGCCCCGGGCTAACAGCGATTGATCCCCACTTCCCCTCGCGATCAGACGGTCCGACTGGAAACTTCTTTATCGACTTGGAAGAACTGGTCAGGACTTCTGCAGCCCACCCTACGTCTGCTTGGTGGGGCTGTTACACAGAAACTCTTACACGGCCAATCCCATTACGAAGAAACGCAAATAAAGGGTAACTTCGTTTCCATTGCGACCCCTTGTTGTTCTGTGATTCTGCTGAACGACGTCACCGAAACTGTCCGGACGAGGCTTCAACATTTCGACAGTGACTTGGGAGGTGTTTTTCTGCTTTGCACCTATCCCATTGTTTCAGGGTGGGCATTTCTAGGATGCGACGTGTTGGAATTTGGCCGGCATGTCGCTGAGCCTGACGCCTTCCGGGAGGAAAGTTGTGTGGCCATCTGTCTTCGAAACGTGTAACTATGTTCTGTGTGTGACAAGTGTATAGACACGAGAGGTGTAACGCTACGAAATGACTGTCACGGGGTGTGTTCATGATTACTTATTTGTTTTTTAACACATTGTGAATTTTAAGAGATAATTTTCACTAATTTATATGCAGTAAACCGGAAATATAGAGGAATAATTATTTTAGAAGGAATTTTCAATGGGGTCATTTTCCTTGAAGCAGCGTCTTCCCATAGTAATGGTAGCGTAGCCAATTTCACAAAAGGTGGGTGGAGGAATTGGTCTAGCCTCACAATTGGGAGGACGGGGGTTTTCACGACTAAACGGCTAAACCTATATTGATTAAATTTGACAAGGAAATACATTATGAAGGTCAGCCGAAACTTTTTTCGGAATAAATAACATTTTGTCACGAAATTTTGAAAATTAACTCAAAGGTGACACAGACGGATAGCGTAAGTATCTGTAATGTTCTATCGGTCACTCAGGCTTTGTTTAGTTTTTGTATGATACGTTTATAAATGTCATGAACAGACGCAACTTATTATGTAAGATGTCCCTAGAAAGTCACATAATGTTAAACCCCAAACAAGAATCTGTTATCCTGCCACCCTTAGTTTGTTGATATTTTTAAACATTATGCAAATTCGTTCTCTTCATGAGATACGTTCAACGGAAGAATGCTCCGTCATATTATCCTCATTCCGTGCTTTTTTTGGGACATCTCTAACGTAACCTACAGCTCCTTATCTCCGACACTAGCAATAAAATTCCAAGCACAAGTGTATGAAGTCCAGGGTAACAGCTAGTAGCAAAATAAGGGAAGCGCTAACAAAAACGAGCCAGCGGCTCATATATTCATCCTATGTAAACTCATAAATGAGTATTTTTGGATCGTTGTTCGACATAATGGAATAATAATACTAGTTCGATACTAACGAAAGAGAATGGCGGATTCAGTTCGGCAGGTGCTGCGCGATACATGTGCCGTAGAGGCAGCCTTTGTGTCTCCACTGCGCTAATATTGTCACAGCGTGTGACACCGCATCAAACAGCGCTAATCGACGTTAGTAAATGGCTTCAAATAAGGTCAACACGCTTTATTGTGCGCTGTTTCAGCCCGCATGCAAGGGGTACTGGCCTGATGCATCCAAGAGAACTAAACTACGTGAAAGCTAAATAAGGCAAAATGATTTCAAACTGTGTAAAATCGTGTAACCCCACGCAAAGCAGACTGAAATAAAGCTTTCGTCCTCTTTCGAAGTATTCTATAGTAAAAACCTACTTTAACACCATGATTTCGGTTTTTTATGATTTCCCGAAATCATTCCATACAAATGCCGTGATTGTGCCTTGACCGGATTCCACCTCTTTCCTTGTCCTCAACTGTAATGACCACGACGTTGACTAGCCGTAAATTCCTTACTAATGAAATCACGGTCACTCCACTGCATTGGAAACATTTTCTGATACATGTGCTGTCAAGAAGAGCTGGCAATAGCGGCTCTCGTCTTTGTTTAAACTCAATAATTATATACTACTGACGACTAGTGCTATGTTCTTAACATTTAAAGGTATTTTTGAGTACATGGAAAGGGGGACAAAAGTGGATTTGCTGCTTAAAGTCTCATGGAAACCGATCCAAATCGCTCTGCAAGTTCATAACCACAAACAGATTTTAATGTTATCCCAGCCAATATTCCTGAAAAGTAACCGTTTCAACATTGTATACGAGTCGGTGTACGTGTGTGTATTAAAATAACTAAATTATCCAGAATTTCGTTTCCCCGGCATTTCCTCATTAAGGCATTACGCAAAAACTACTGAACCTATGTGGATGGGGTTTTCACGGTTTGAAAGGTTATGATCTAAGTTAAGAAAACACACGGTATGTCTTACGAACCTACACCAACGGCGAACGGAGCAATAAATTATAATCTGTTGTGAACCTGAACAGATAGGTGTCAAAGATCAAACTACAAAACAAGTAAACACTTATTTGTTAACCTGAACAGATAACCACCAAAGATCTCAATACATCAGAGGTAAAAAAAAAACGCTCTTTGAATTCTTTAATATTATTGTTGACTACGTAACTTTGGTTATTTATTTCTTCAGTTTTCTAAAATATAGTAACTTAAAATAGTTGAAAACGTAAAACAAACTTTTCAGAGAGCTACAGAAACCTCGGACTTATAAAAGTAGTTAAGACCTTGGAAACTACTTAGACAACATTTACATTGTTTTTGCTAGAAGGGGTTAATATTGCGGGCAAAGCTGTGGGTAAGAGTAACAGTAACATGGCACTCATGAAGGCAACTTAAGTAAACTATTAAAAACTAAACTCATCGTGTCTTACGCTGTAGTACAAAATGTTATTTCTCATTCTGGTCCAGGTTGCACTTCAACATAGTGTCACTCGAAAATCTAATCATCTACCGTCCACACATATGTGAATATTGCATGTTAAGAAATATTACTGCAGAGATCAGTTTGTTCTTCAACTCAAATAATGTATACATATCCGTACATACTATGTGATTAATTTTGTGGTTGAATTATGTTAGTATAGAATAATACATTTATAAAAAAACTCCAAAATCATTCACTATACGCGAATTCAATTAGGAAGTGACTATACATGGCAGAAAGGCGGAGTTTCCATAAATGGAAGTTATGTTTTGGACATAAAAGCGACTTTTCCCGGGATTGACGTCATGCAGAAGGAATTGGAGAATTTTCATTGGCGGGCAATTGCGATGCGTAACGTTTCAAAGGAATCAATACGCTCCGGGCACAGAGATAAAGAACTTGGCGCGTCAAAGCGATCCCCTGCAAGCTCATTCCATCAGAAACGATACTGTTGACAACCTGCGCACTAGTTCAGCAGGGTTCCGTGTTCTAGGACAGAGAAGGTGTCCATACAAGTAAAGAGAGCAAGCTCTTGTTTTACCCCAGTGAGTGATGTTTCGTTTTCTACAGCTTATCAGGAAGAGAATTTCACTGGAAAATAAAGATGTGCACACCTGTGAAACATGAAAGTTTTAGACCGTATTTTGTTACCAGATGTATCTAAAAACGCTGTTACTAAGGAACTTGAAAGTTGTCTCCATTATCGACCGTATTCTGTATTTCGCCAACAAGTATAAAAAAAAAGGTAGAAGTTGTCAATTTTCAGGGTTTTTTTTTCAGCTGTATCACCTATATTTCTTTGTTTCCGACGTTTCAGTCACTACCTGGGATCTCCTTCGGGCTTCTTCTTGGTAACACTCATTTGTACTATCTCTGTAACTGAGTTCTCTCTCTGCTGAAATATAGTTCTCGACCGTATTCTGTATTTAGCCAACAAGTATAAAAAAAGGTAGAAGTTGTCAATTTACAGGTTTTTTTTCAGCTGTATCACCTTTATTTCACTACCTGGGATCTCCTTCGGGCTTCTTCTTGGTAACACTCATTTGTACTATCTCTGGAACAGAGTTCTCTCTCTGCTGAAATACAGTTCTCGACCGTATTCTGTATTTAGCCAACAAGTATAAAAAAAGGTAGAAGTTGTCAATTTACAGGTTTTTTTTCAGCTGTATCACCTTTATTTCACTACCTGGGATCTCCTTCGGGCTTCTTCTTGGTAACACTCATTTGTACTATCTCTGGAACAGAGTTCTCTCTCTGCTGAAATACAGTTCTCGACCGTATTCTGTATTTAGCCAACAAGTATAAAAAAAGGTAGAAGTTGTCAATTTACAGGTTTTTTTTCAGCTGTATCACCTTTATTTCACTACCTGGGATCTCCTTCGGGCTTCTTCTTGGTAACACTCATTCGTACTATCTCCGGAACAGAGTTCTCTCTCTGCTGAAATACAAAACAATTTATCTAAGTTTGCCTACAAACAACGAAGGATATAACATCAGCCTAGTGCAGCAGTTTCAGCAATTAAAAGTAGCAAAGAAGATTTCACGTGGGATCTGAACGGTTGCAAAGAAAAAGAGTGACACAGCTGGAAAAACAACCCGAACATTGATTACACCTACACAACACGACACCAGTGAAAGGTATAAACACAAACATTTCACCCCAGGACAAACGCTCCATGTATAACAAATATAATTCCAACAATGGTGGGATCTCCTCTTGGTTCATACTAGCACACTGGTGGTTGAAATATAAGCACTAACTGAAGTAACAAACTTTGGCAAGAGGGAAATACCTCTTGGGAAGTTATGGTAGTATAGTGGATGATTCTCTCTGTGTTGGCATTCTTCAACTCACCTGCTCTGCACACGGCATATTCAGCTGGGCAGTCTTGTTACACGTCTAGATTCAGGAGCCTGTGTACATAGCGATGCTGCAGGAATACCTACATCCTGAAGACACTTGAAGCACTGTCACGTTCAGCCGCTGTGAGTTCCACTGTGTACTGTCGCAAACGTTTCTGGATGCCACGTTCATCGCACGCTACAAACTGGCAGCGAAGCTCCACTGGTTGCAGGTAAATCAGGCGCTCCATACTACGAGGTTTAGTTGTTTCGGTTAGACGTTCTAAAGATGTTCATTTAGCATTCAGCTGCAACCGCACTTCAACTTTCATTGCGTACCGCATTGAAATATTGCTCGCACCAGTTAGTAATTTATTCACATAAAGCCATCAATTATGTTATCGCAGAAATGCGAATTTGTACCGACAACCAGTAAAAGAATTTCGGTTTGAAAAACATAAAACGCTTTACGACAAGCAGTTGGTGGCGTATGTTTCCTCTATTAAAATCGGTATCACACACCATTCCAATATCTCAAACGTGAAGCCGTAAAACTTATCTTTGTGTATTTCCTGCATATCTCCAAATTACAACACAAAACGCATACAACCAACTTCCATTTTGTTTCCTGCGCTCTGAAATGCTGTTACGTGTAACCTCCAAACAGTTAAAATTCATCCAATTGAAGTCGAGCAAATCCCATTAATTAATTTGCTCGAAACTCTGTAGACCTCATGACAACGTGGCCCTAAATATGTTTTTTGATTCACGTACACAGAGTAGAGGTCACCTTTTTAAAATATTTAAAGATATTCAATGGTAATAAAAATAGCTCATCAAAGGGTCGCTAATTCTACAGAAGTTACAACTCCAAGTCGTTAGCGTATATTCTCAACTGTTTTTAATAAATAATCAATTCAAAGCTCGCAACCAAAATAAAATACAATTATAATACATCACTTCTCGAACTTCTAATATATTCATATAATTCTACTGCGACACTCAGTCTAAAATCTATAGCTTTTTACACACACCTTCCTTCGTTTCTTTATTTTCCTTTAAGAATCTCTCACACCGGGCCAAAGATTTTCTATCTCATTCTTTTCAAAGATATACTATCCACTGACAATGTTTGTTAATCTGTGGATTCCTCGAGCTTAGAAATTATATCATTTACATCATTACAATCAATATTTAAATGATAATTAATTACACTTAACAAATTAATATTTAAATGATAAATAATTACATAATTGGCGTGGTAGCATATGTTATATACCCCAAAATGTTGGGTTTCTGTGACGATCTAATGAAGGAACGCTGGTTCGTTTCCCTATAGTTTAACAGTATTTGAAACGTCTCGCTATCTGTTTTAGGATCACAACAATGTTCCCGTTACATGACGACAATTTCGTCTTTTGCCATACTTACCGAGCCTCGTCGGAGAGCGGTTAACGCTCTGACCTCGCAATCGGGAGGACGCGGGTTCGAATCCCCGTCCGGGCATCCAAATTTTGCTTTTCCATGGTTTCCCAAAATCACTCCAGGCGAATGCCGGGATGCTTCCTTCAAAAGGCCATGGCCGAATTTCTTCCAGTTCCTTGGCCCCTATACCCATCATGCCTCTAATAACCTCAATGTCGACGAGGCGAAAATCCATAACAAAAAAAATCTGCTATACTTCGACATTCTATAGATTTCACTTTACCATAAATGACCTTCTCATTTACTTAATACGTCTGCAGATAAGCCAGTCGTTACTTTGCAATAATTAACTGTTATAGTAATCTTGTGCTTTTAGTTACTGGGAAGCACAACAATGTCATCTGTAACTCTGGAATGTGACGCAGGGAAAGATGGGGGCAAATTGGGGAAAGACGAGGATCTATGCTTAACTTCCGCTAACATTTCGATAAGTCTCGAAACGTTATGTAATATGTAATTATGAAACTTGTTTATCGTATCAAGTGAAAATACCTCAGCTTTAGTCGTTACAATACAATAAGTAAGTAAATATATTTTTCTTTTATTATTAATTGTATCTGTCTTGCGAAAAGAACAGCTAATAAGAAGAAATAGAAAACGTCAGTTATAAAAAGCAAAATCAAGGACATTCTCACAGTACCATAGAAGATGCAGTGAGCCTTTGCCATAATGTTTTATATTCGGAATTTCGTCGAGAACGAATCTTTTGTCTGTGCGCTGTCGTGTACGATGATGATGAGAGGTTCATACTAATCAACACCGTACAGCGGGTCTGGTGGCTCAATTAGTTAGGGCTGTAACTGGGTAACGGATGCCCCCGGTTTCGGTTGGAACTTTTACGACCTTAAAAACTGACCTTCATCTCTGGCAATGTTTTTCTTCGTCATGTGAAGTATGCTAGGACGCTCCGTGGTTCGGATTTTAAGTTAAACTGTAGGTCCCCTATATCTGGTAGTATTACCAGCTTAGGATAGGGTAGCCATGACAGAGGCGCATGCACGGCAAATTGAAACACTGTCACCCGGCGGCCGAACTACCCTTCGGGGTTTCCCGGCCAACAATGCCATACGCCTCTTTTTTATCTACTCTGTGATGACAGCTAGAAATCAGAAAGCATACCTCACATTGCCTCATACGGTACTCCGTCTTAATCCCGGCATGAGGTAACAGAGGTCAAAAGAAGTGATTATTGCATAAAGAAGAATTTAATTCTTTCTTTTTCCTGCCACTAATTTAAACAATTAATTTCTGAGATTCCTTGCAGTAAGGTCATCATGGTTATCGTTGGGGATCATCTCCAGCTTCCCGGGTGTGGTTCACGAGCCTTGGTTGTTGTATACGATCGTTTTCCAATGTCTCCTATCCAGAAAAGTTTCTTGGTCCGTGATATATTCCCAGTTCCAGCCTCTTCTCTCTATGCCCTCCTTCAGTTGGTCTGTCCATCTTCTTCTTGGTCTTCCCATTGGTCTTTTGCCCACTATCCTTTTTTCCAAATAAGTTTTTGGTAGACTTGTACTAGTCATTCTCTTGGACATGCCCAAACCACTAAGTCGTGATGACCTAAGTCTGTAATAGGGTATTCCAGTTTATTCTGGTAACATTGTTTTATTCTGAAAATGCGTAAATACGCCGTCTTGCCCACCTTCCACGACGACAAATTAAACACAATTCGGAGGTATGGAGGACGGACAACCAGAGTAATCTCGCACTTTGCGAGTGTTCCGTTGCTGCTGACCCAACCGTCGACGACGGAGGGCTAATCACCGTTTTGTGCCGCCGAGGTATTTAGCCAATCAGCGCTGAGGGGGTGAGGGCAGAGGAAGGGGGTGACATGTGTCGGCAATTAGCGACATCGCCGGACACGAGAGGACGGGGTAGTGGTGGGGATGCCTGGCAACAAAACACTGCAGGCTCGACTCGATACTGCAACACACCCCACTCTACTCAGAACGAAAGCTTTCATCGCAACAGCGATCAGAGAATATGATGAAATCGTCAATATTTAACGAATATAAACAAACAAAAAAGCAATTAAAATTTTGTTGCATATCTCACTGTTTAATAATGGTAACTCCTCTGGATTTAAATATCATATCTGACGTCATCACGTGGCTATGAACGCGAAACGCTAAAATAATTTCTTCCTACCACGGCCAAAGAAATTTCACTTCAATAAACGAAGAGAGTAACTAGAGAAACAAGGAGATGGTAGGTGAGGAAAGAAAAATCAAGTTTCGACATGTGAAGAGAATGGGAGAGGATAAAGTGCACGCAAGATGGCTAAAATAAATGAGGACGTGTCGATGGAAAGGGAGCGAAGCAAAATGCAGTGGAAGAAGAGAGTATGGGTAGGAAACGTAGGGAAAGATTATGTCGCAAGCAATCAGGACCAGTGTTTGGAAACTGGTGAAGAAAACTAGGGTGACTTACATAGGAAACTTGACGCGCTGTGTTCTCACGCGTACTGAAGACACTGAATCTAGTGAACACGTTTCTAACGCTGTTATTGGCTGTTTGTGTTGATTGTTTACTGTCTGAAATTAGATTGTTTGCAGATGGCATAATGCTGTATAAAAGAATCAAAACGATAGAGGATTGTAAACAGTTGCAGGGTGATCTGGACAGGATATCTAGTTGGGGTGGTAAACTTGGGATGAAGATAAATGCAGAGAAGAGTCAGCTTATTAGATACACAAATAAAAAACAAAAGGTTAATTATGAATATAAGGTGGGGAAAGAATTGCTTGCTGAAGACATGAAATGTAAATATCTTGGTATTACTTTTGATAACAAGCTTAACTGGGCTGGACACATTGGACAGGTGGTAGGAAAAGTTTCCAAAGTTCTGCACTTGTTGGAGAGAGTGATGAGGGGATGTACGGGAGAAGTAAAGGAATTGGGTTACAAAACTTTGGTCAGACCATTGCTCGAATATGGTAGTGTAGTATGGGACCCTCATTTTACGTATCGAATACAGGAGTTGGAGAGGGTGCAAAGAAGGGCTGCTAGATTTGTTTCTGGAAATTATCGCAGAATGCAATCAGTGACGGATATGATAATGGAGCTGGAATGGGATTCATTGCGAGACAGGAGGAGGATGAGGAGGGTCGTCTGAGTGTATAGGGCATATACTGGCGATGAGGCATGGAAAGATATTGCAATAGATATGAAAAGTAGTGCATGGAAGGGAAAAGATGACCATGACCACAAGCTGGCACTCGATTTCAGGCACAAGGATGTGGGAAGATTCTCTTTTTTAGGTAAGGGTGTCAGGGATTGGAATGAGTTACCAAGAGAAATGATGAATAGTTTACCGAAAACTTTGAAAGTATTTAAAGATAAAGTTTGTAGAGGGAAAATGTAGGTGGGTGCAGGATAGGGGGAAGATGGGTGTGTAGTGAAATTGCCACCGGAGCCTGTGCTCCATTGCAATTAAATTAAATTAAATTAAATTAAATTAAAAATAGTACTTTTACGGACAAGATATTTGCTGCTAATGTGTGACGTAAGATGTTCGCCAGCAGGTTGTGTCATACTGGACCATTGTTGGACGAGGTGTCGAGAAGTGGCTGGACAATGCGGAAGTCGAAACTGCCATCTCAGTCCTAAAGACGGAGACTGCGGCGTGTCTGACGTAACACGGAGAACAAGAGACTCCTGTCTACAGGACTTTCACTGCGACAAACAGAAACACATCACTGCCTGTGTGCAGGTGGGCTTACATTTACTGGCACACTGACAACTACCGCGCTAACAACGTTATCCGGACAACGAACTATAAAAATGACTGCATGAACATATTCGGTGGTGGATATTCACATTTTGAAACAATGAGATAAGTAAAATTAGGCACTAAACAGAAACAAGAAATTGAAAACTATGCCCAAATTTCCATTGTATACGAGTGTTCTAGTATCTGTCCGTGGTGTTTTTTTTTTTTTTTTTTTTTTTTTTTTTTTTTTTTTTTTAAATTGCACTATCTAATTCCGGTCTACGTCACAAAATTTTATAAATATGATGCAGATGGGTATATCTGAAGTAACTATTCTATATAATTTGGTTATACGGTGAACGCAACCTTTTTTTTTTTTTGCTTCACGCCTCGTCAACGTCGAAGTCATTAGAGGCGGGAAAGGACTAGGATCAAGGAAAGGGACGGAATACGACCAGCAAAAATGATGGCAATAATAATAAATTATACACAAAAATATGACCGGATGCAACAACAGAAACGAGTGAATTATGTTACTTAGAGAATAAAATTACAATTGATGGCCGAAGCAGAATAGCACTAGCGAAA
This sequence comes from Vandiemenella viatica, assembly GCA_031002005.1. NCBI lineage: Eukaryota > Metazoa > Arthropoda > Insecta > Orthoptera > Morabidae > Vandiemenella > Vandiemenella viatica. The sequence goes on from JARYHS010009186.1 coordinate 239,432,742, forward strand.
AGAGCCTTCATGAAAAAGAGAAATATTTTAGTTTCCAATATTAATCTAGGACTTCTATAACTTTTCAAAACCGTACGTGTGAAACACAGTACTTTATGGTAGTGAGACATGGAGTTCAGGAATCCCAGAAAGAAGGAAATGCGCGAAGGTCGATTCCTATCCGCACAGTTTTGATGCTTTACGGGCCATGCAGCGTAATGGGACACTGTCTGGTTCAAGCGAATATCAAACCCTTTTGAACCGCTGTTAGCTTCCGGACTTGTGCAGGAGTTGTTACTATCAAACGTGAATAGCAGTTTGAGACTTTTCGATGATGATGCGGCCGATTGCTTAGAAATTTAGAGTGATCTGGATGTTATTTCGGCATGCTGCGACGAACAGCAACTTACATCGTACTATAAAACGTGCAAGGCAATGTACTCTAGATACACTACCTAATAAAAAGAATCCGTTTGTTCAGGAGTACGAAGTAAGCAGTTTAGTTATTTATATGGTCGATTCCCAGAAGTATTTTAGCGTAACAATACAAAGCGACATGAATTGGTACCTACATATTAATTCGGTCGTAGATAGAACTAACGGTAGAATGCGGTTCATACCCGTCGAATTTGGAAATATTGTAATGCACAAGCATGGGAGGTAGCGTACAAAACGGGAAGGAATTCAGCCATAGCGTTTTTAAAGGAATCATCTCGCCTGGATTGATAAGGGGAAACCATGGAAAACACAAAACCGGATGGCCGGACGGGGATTCGAACCCGCTCCCTCCTGAAGGCGGGGCCAGAGCGTTACCACTCATCCAGCATGCTCGTCTACAATTGGACTTCCGTTGAGCCGTATGGGGTCCGTTCTACAAGCGTTTGATTGATGGTATACAAGAAGTACAGAGAAGAGCCGCTCGATTCGTGACTGCTTGCCACAGTCTTTAACAAAGTGTCGCAGAATTGATTCAAGATTGGGGTGGAATTCTGTGATAGACAGAAGACGTACGTTTCGTTTGAACTTGTTGGTAAACATGCGTACACCCACTTTAATTTACGATTGCGATGAAATAATTATTCCAACAATCTAGTTGGGTCGTAATGGCTAAAGAATATTTTTTTTTAACTTATGGCTTCAGGCCTCGTCGACGTCGAGGTCATTAAAGGCGGGATGGTACTGGGCACAAGGAACGGGAAGGAATTCGGCCATGGCCTTTTGAAGGAAGCATCCCGGAATTCACCTGGAGTGATTTGGGGAAACCATGGAAAACCCAAATCTGGATGCCCGGACGGGGATTCGAACTGGCGTCCTCCAGAATAATGACAAAAAGAGATAACATCAGAGAAATAAGGTGCCGCACTGATGCCTGTATGAATTCTTTCTTCCCTCGTGCTACTCGGGATGGGAATTCACAGAGCAGAGATTAATTCTGGTGCAAACCACCCTATGCCACCCACAATTTTGTGAATTGCAGGGTATGAAAGCAGATGTAGAAGCAAAACTTTAAATCACACTTATCTCAGCGCCTGCGGGGTCAGGCGTGGTTTTGAGTTAATGACAGCTCCAGCGAGCAAAAAGGGCCGAAGCATTCGCGGCTCAGCTGGTGCGGCGATGACTGATTGGCTGCCGCCGTCACAGGAGACGCGGCTGTTGTCGGCCTGCTGTTTGTTCCGCCTGCTTCCAATATCTGCTCAGTTCGCCTGGGAGTGAAGGGGCGCGGACACAGGCAGCGAAGCACCAGATGGGGATCAAGTCCTCAGTCCCGCCTCGGCAGAGTGCCAACACATCACGTACCACAACACCTCAGTGAATACGCCACATCGTAAAAGTTTAGTTTTATTCAATTAGTTTTCGTATAGCTTTCCAAAATTAATAACAAAAGTAGGGGTTCAATAAAATTACTTAAGTATTTGACATATAATTTGACACAGAGGAAATTCACCAGTCTCAGCTCTAAGTATGGCTTCTGTTACTATCCTTTTTTTTGGCTTGGGCTTTGGCTTTACGCCTCGTCGACAGCGCGGTCATTAGAGGCGGGATGGGATTAGGGCAAGGATCGGGAAGGAATTCAGCCATGGCCTTTTTAAAGAAAGCATCCCGGCATTCGCCAGGAGTGATTTGGGGAAACCATGGAAAACCCAAATCTGGATGCCCGGACGGGGATTCGAACCCGCGTCCTCCCGAATGCGAGGCCAAAACGTTAACCGTTCACCCACCACGCTCGGTCTGTTACTATCCCACGACTGGTGACGTAGCATCAGTGAAACTCTCTATAAACTTCCTCATATCTCTTTAAAGGCCTCTTTGCGATAATATGCTGCACCATCTGTGTATAGCCGCAGGTGAGAGAGCTGACAAGTGCAGCATTACATCTGATATGCCGGACCACGTAATGCAGCAAATAGATAATTGCAATAACACAGTGTTTCTCTTATCATTTTTTTATGGCTTTACGCCTCGTCGAGGTCAAGGTCATTAGAGGCGAGAAGGGATTGGGAGCAAGCAAGGGAAGGAATTTTACCATGGCCATTTGAAGAAACCATCCCAGCATTCATCTGAAGTGAACCATGGAAAACCAAAATCTGGATGGTGGGACGGGGATTCGAACCAGCGTCTTCCCGAATGTGGGTGTTTCTCAACCTGTGGTCAGCGGAGATAGGACAAGTGGTCCGGAGACATGGCGTTATGATTCATTTGGTTAGTAAACAATAAGTCTGTTTAATATTTAATTCACTTGTAATTTCATACCTCAGTTTCAATTGGAATTCAAAACATGCTTTTACAGTTATGTTATGTTCCAGATGTTAAAAAAAATGAGGCCCTCATAAGGGAGCGACCATAAACTACGTAGCTCCATTTTGGCCTCCTGTGAACCCTCCCCCCCCCCTCTCCCCCACGTAGCCCGACGTGGCTTTTGCCTCTAACCCCCCCCCCCCTCCTTTCCGCGTGGTACGTTGCTTTATTTCCTATCGATTCCAGAAGGTATTTTATACTGTTTTCTCTTGTCAGTCTATCGTAAATTACATACGGATATAATTAAATGACGGACATAAATATTCACGTGCTGTTGTGTGTTCTGTATCTTATTTTAATTGTGACAAATAATGTGAATTATAAGCTACGTGGCTTGTCTCGGAACCTCCCTCCTCCACGTAGCCCAACGTAGCTTTCCAGCCAACGGCTCCCCCTTCCCCTAGACCGAAGCACCTAGTTTACGGGATCTCCGTAAGTTAGTGGTCCGCACAATTATTTTAGTTGAAAAGGGTGTAGAAACGCTGCAATAAGACATTCAAAGTAGTAACGGGATATAGAGTGTAATAATATGCATCGTTCAGCAGCCATAATGAAGGGTCGCCGAATGTTTTAACACAGACAACTTGTGTTCATCTCATACCAATTGAGCCAGTCTCAATGTAATAATTTCCATCAAATTTTAGGTTAATTTAGAGCAGAATTTCTGTCGACGGAAAATCTTCATATCAATGTGTTGAGAATTCCAAACCGAGCGTGGGTGGACTCGCATTAGGGAGGACGTGGGTTCGAATCCCCGTCCGAACATCCAACTTTGGGGTTTCTATGGTTTCCCCAAATCACTCCAGGCGAATGACGGGATGCTTCCTTCAAAAAGGCCATGGCCAAATTCCTTACTTGTCCCCAGTCCCATGCCGCCTCTAATAACTTCGACGTCGACGATGGTTGCAGCCCGCTTCCCTAGATAAGGACTGCAGTCTAAAGTCGATACAGAATTTGCATAAGCAGTAAAAAATCGGATTGGTTTAAGAGCGAGACAAAAGGGGAAATACGTCAATTTAAAAAAAAAAAAAAAAAGAAATCTACGATGTTTCACCTGGATAGCCATGAAAACAATGACCACTACCGCGGAAGTCCATGCAAACCCCACCAGAAGAGATCTCCCGCAACGTTACGCAAAGTAGTAACAGAGGGTGTACACAATCGTGCAGCTGCAGTGCTCAGGGCAGACAATGCGCAGTGTTTGCAGTGCAGACGCGATTATGTCATGATTCCGTCTAAACAAACAGAACAGTGTTTGCGGTGTACTGAATGGTAATAAACACGCGCCCATTCGTTCGCAGTATGTGTGCTCGATAATCTGGCCGAAGAAGAATGGATCTGCCAGACGACATCTCCATCAGCAGCGACCGATAAATCGTTTCAAGCAAGGTACAAAAACTCTAACCACTTGACACTGATATAAAAAAAAATCGCCGCATACAACTATAACATTTTAAGTACTTCCGAGTCTATTTCACAGGAATTTATTTCCCGGATCTGATGTAATTAGAGGCGGGAGAGGATAGAGGTTATGGAACGGAAAGGAATTCAGCCATGGCTTCAAGTGATTTGCAGAAACCGTAGAAACTAAAATGTAGACAGGGATTCGAACCAACGTCCTCCCGATTGCCAGGCCAGAGCGTTAGCGCCCACCCATCACGCTCGGCAATAATATAATTAAAGTGTGTTAAGCAATATTTCTTACAGAGTTAAGAAAAACAATTTCTGTGCTTTAAGTGATGTACAGTTATAAGTTCAACAGTCTCCTTTAGGTAGAACAATCTCTGGAAATTCTGTGGCAGCCAACGCCAGCAATCGTCTTTATGTCTCTGTATTAATGGTCTGACAGGCTTCCTTCGGCCTGTTTGCATTTCTTGGTTTAATCACAAGTACTCCAAAAAAAAAAAAAAATCGACAGTGTAATCGTCACAGAAAAAAAGAAATATTAGTAAAGAGATGCAAGATCGCAAATTCAAGATTTCTATTTTGCCGAATAATATAGGTTCGTTACAATGTAACTGATAAACTTAATATTACGCTTAGAAATACACCTGCAATGGCATTACCCCGCTGGACAACTAACCACGATAATAAATCATTATTTAAAAACTGTTGATTAGAAAAGGCAAATTCAACTGTTGGTGAAAGGAAATTTTATTTTCAGGTGCCTTTCGCCTCTCTTCGAGTTAACATCATCACCATCACGAACAACAGTGTCCAACTACTGGCTGGGTCTGCATTGTGCACAAGCCTTTCCATTTTCTTCTTTCTTCCCCACACCTTTCTGTTACCACTTTGGTCCAGTCCTGTCCTCCACTCCTCTCTGCTATCCATCCATAGGACTTCCTTTAGATCCTCTATCATTAATCTCAGTTTGGTGGATTTTCCTCTTCTGTTCCTCCATTCCCTTTACATGCTCAAACCATCAGAGTCCGGCCTTCTCTGTCACTTTATGGTGTATCTTATAGTTTCGTTCCTTATCCTGTTCATTCTAGTGACACCTATTCTCCCTCTTCGAAATTTCATCTCATTTGATTGTATCCCGCTGAAGTCCCGCTTCTTCACTGTCCAGGTTTCAGCACGGTATGTCAGGATAGGGAGAAAGCATGTACGATCAATTACTCTCTTGCTTCTGTGTGGCGTATCCTTGTTCCATATCAGGCTTCTGATGTTTCTTAAAAATACCTCTACCTGCAGCATTGGAGAGTTAAATTTTCAGACTGATGTTATGAGGTGTGGTGCATTTGCTTTCGTCGAGCACGTTCCTTTCCTGAACATCGTCTGCTTTTTAGAAGGTGTTATAGAAGCTACCAAACGGCATAAAATCATGGAAACAGGTGAATTAAACACTAAAATAAACATACTACGAACAGCAGTTACAATGGCGTTTTTCAATTAACAAAAACGTGTAAGAATTCTCAACATGGCCATTTCAATGAAAATAAAAAATAACTGGCTACTTGAAATCAGAAAGGACATCCAGGAAATCGGAATCACAGATGATATCATAGAGGACAGACGCAGATTTAGTAGCATGGTCAATAACCATCAGTTTTTGGACAAACCGTACATTACAAGAAAGAACAGCTGGACCGAGGAAAGAGATCAGCGAGACGATGAAGAGGTTTTGGAGGATATAAGGAAAACACGGCTGCTAAAAAAGTAAAATCACACTCCTCAGTCGGGCATAGCGATAGAAGAATTTTTTTTTTAACTGCTTTACGTCTCTTTTTAACATTGAGGTCTTTAGAGACGGGAAAGGATGGGGGGCAAGGATGGGGGCAAGGAATGGGAAGGAATTCTGCCATGGCCTTTTGAAGGAAGCATCCCGGCATTTGCCTGGAGTGATTTGGGGAAACCATGGAAAACCCAAATCTGGATGCCCGGACGGGGATTCGAACCGCCGTCCTCCCGAATGCGAGGCGAGAACGCTAACCGTTACACCGCCCCGTTCGGTGCGATGGAAGAAGAAAACGTGTAAGTGTTTCGGGGCAATATATCAAACTGTCAATATATCCGCAGCTAGGAGGTGCTGTCAAAGGGCACAGAGGAGGAAACAGAATTTACGGCTGTGTCGCTGTGGTGGGTAGAGGCTGCATATCTGTGCTGTACGCAGTCAGTACTCGGAACCGATCTGTCGGCCATAAAGCACCGGCGAGCGTGCCGAAGCACAAAGCACGAGACAGCGCCGTGCGGTATGCAGGCAAGGCTGGCCAAGGCTGGCCTCCACTCAGAACACAACGGAAAGGAGTTACAACCATCCTGGGATTCATCATGTCGATGGCAGGACGGAGAAACGAACCTGCGTCCTCTAGAGCCTCAGACCCGTACTTTATCATTCATCAACTGAACCAAGTGTAATCAATGCTCACTAACTCATTACTGTCAGCAACCATGTATTGCCACTCTGCTCTATTTTCTGAACGATATATCAAAGAACCTCCACGGATATGTTAACACAGCAGTGATGGCGTAAATGCGTAGGCGCACCAAGAAGTTCGAGTTCAGATTGCGATTTTTAGTAGCCACATAGGCGATGCGATGCTGCCTTCTATCCATCTTAACAGGCCTTTTTATATATTTTTTTCCTTATGGTTTTACTTCTCGCCGGCGTCGTAGTGATTATAGGCGAGAAAGGACTGGGGCAAGGAACAGAAGAAAAATCAGCCATGGCATTTTGAAGGAACCATCCGGCGTTCACCTGGAGAAATTTCGGGAAACCAAAGAAAACCGATATCTGGATTACCGAACAAGGCATTGCCGTTCAATCACCACGCTAGGTGTTAAGAGGTATTTCTTACATAAAAAAAAATAAGGAAAAAAATACCTTTCCCCGATATTTTTTTTTTTGCTTTGGCTCTCTTGCCTTCCCACTCAGTGTTACTTAGTGTAAAGGAAAAGTTGTTTAACCTTTTTTTTCATAAGGGTTCTATGGTGTACGGTTTGTTAACGAGGAATTAATTAAAACTACGGCAGTATTCTGAACAAGTAGGAAAGGAATTCGACCAAGGCCTTAATGTAGGAACCATCCTGGCACAACTCTGACGTTATTTCGCGAAACCATAAAAAAAAAAAAAAAAAATCGAAATCTGGATGGCCCTAACGAAGACCAAAACCGTGTCCTCCCGAATGTCAGAAGCGAATAAGTTTTTGAAATATTGATGTTTGCTGATATTTTTGTTTGAACGTCTCAGTTGAGTGGTCAGAAGTCAAAATTTCTTCGTGATCCAAATCGTACCCGGACGGATTTAGCCTAGCGTTACCAACGACATTCTATTGTAAAGTATGATACTTCATTTGCCAGATATGATTTAGCCTAACCATAAAGTATGAGGAAATATTATATTTCGAATTAAATGTACAATATATCGCTTGGATAGCTCTAAGAAATGAATCATTCATTAATTTGTAAACCTTGATTTAGATTGTTATAACATTTATCACACTCTAAAAATTAACAAAAAATAAACATTTAGAAGCACGGAAAGATGTATAGGTCTATTTAAGGCAATAAATAAATAAATTCATAAAAATTAATGTAAATTAATTCATATATTTTTAATTTTTGTCTTCCTTAGATAAATAAGTTATACGTTATTATATTTAAATATGATGATTTTTTTTATTATGGTTTTACATCTCGTCAACGTGGAGGTCATTAGTCGCGGTAGAGGACTGGAGGCAATGAACGGGAAGGAATTCGCCCATGGCCATCCCGACATTCGCGTGGAACGATATCGGGTATCCAATGAAAACCGAAATCTTGATGACCGCACTGGGATTCGAAACCACATCTCCCGAGTGCCAGGCTAGACAGATGACAGAGCTTCGACCGACACTGCAACCTGACTTTTCCGCTGGAGCGTGGCTTCTATTCTGTAATTAATTACCTCCCGCGGGCAGACAATGCGACGGCTAATCCCCGCCCGTATTTGACTGGCGACTGGCCGATGCGATATGGGTCCCCTGGATTATGTCCGTCTCTAAGCTCGCCGGTATAAGCTGGTCAGCCGGCGTCCGCTCCAGCATGCAGCACGAAGGGAAGGGGACGACCTGGCTTAACGTATAACCAGCAGGACTAACGAACTTGTCGTCCCCGGACTGATTCTCGGTCTAACACATGGTATACTTCACTGTTTCTCAACCTGTCGTCCACGGAGTGTGTTCAGGTGGTCCGCAGGCATAATATTATAAATTTTGATACCATATTCGTACTGTATAAGACTATAAGCGAGTATAAATTAATTTTAAAAGCCACGAATATTTCAATGACCAAACAAAAACTCCGATATTTCCAGGATGGGGATAGGACAGCATTGTTCTTGCTATAGTCTATTAATTTCCAGGTGGCATCAAAAACAGAGCCGTTCGTTTAAGGATTAATTAAATATCCGTTTTCTGAAGGTCTTGTAATAAGCGCGAGAGACCGCAGTACATGGTAGGGGGCGTCCATTAATTACGTGAGGTGTTTTTTCCGGAATTCCGGAGCCCCCCCGCCCCCCTCTCCCCTCTGGTGAGACTTCATGAGACCCCCCTCTAAAATGAGTTTCTTACTTTTTTTTTTTTTTTTTGTAACTGCTTTACGTCCCTTAACAGCGAGGTCTTTAGAGACGGGAAAGGATGGGGGGCAAGGAATTCGGCCATGACCTTTTCATGACCTTTTGAAGGAAGCATCCCGGAATTTGCATGGAGTGATTTGAAAAATCATGGAAGATCCAAATCTGGAAGCTCGGGCGGGGATTCGAACCAGCGTCCTCCCGATTGCGAGGCGAGAACGCTAACCGTTACACCCCCACGCTCGGTCCTAAAATGAGATTTTGAAGGAGAACCCCCTCCCCTAGTAATCGACCTCGTAACTTTTTGAGTCCTTTTTTTAGGTCTCATGCTTCCAAGGGCGGTTATAATCCCCCTCCCCCCCCCACAGGTCGGTTTTTAGACCAAATACTCCCCCTTCCCCCTTGGTGAGATTTCGTGAGATTTTGCCCCCCCCTCCCCAATTTCACCTCACGTAATTAATGGACGCCCCTCTAGGGTTGGTAACATAAGACTGGTGAAACAAACAAAAATAAAGGAGCAGGGTGTAGTGTGTTTTATTTTATTTTTGCGTGTAGGTCTATGGCTAGAGCGTAGCATCCAGCCAGTGGTAATATTAATATCCATTTGCTTACTTGATATGTAATCAATATCTGATTAACTTTTAATAGTTCATTGCCAGATTTATAACTGTGTTTATATAGGAATTAAAACATACTTTTAGTTTTATTGCTTTATAATGTTACAATACAACATGTCCCAGATGTTAATAATAGTCACATAGGTAAAACATTAGGCTCATAAAACTTAGTGGTCCGCAGCGTTATTTTCTACAATTTACCGGTTCTCGGGTTAAAAAATGTTGAGAAACGCTGGTACACTTTATATTCAATTTCGTCCCATTGGACTACTATAGACATCTACATCCATAATCTGCAATTTACAAATGTTGTGGATGGGAGAGGGTGCTTTGCATTCCAATCCCAAGCGCAGAATTAATTCATGTAAGCATCAGTGCTCTAATCTTTTCTCTCTTGCCACTGCTATCCAAAACAGTCCAGTGACGCTTTGGTAGCCAGCAGTCACGAATAGAGCGGCTCTTCTCCGTACTTTCTCTATACTGTTAATCAGTCCCTTGCGATAGTGATCTCCTCAAGGCATAATAAGCGAGAGTAATGAGTTTACACGCTTGTAGTCCCCAGACTGATTCTGGGTCTCACACGGGTGGTATACAGCTTATATTAAATCGGCAGTTACCCGCGACTAAATGAAGTCGCAATTGTATTAAAGTATAAGAGTTTTTTCATAACAATAACAGTAATGGTAATAAATATTGCAATAATAAGAATTTTTTTACATTCTATAAAAAAAGAATAATATTTATCCACTAAAAAACTAAAAATATTTGCTGTTTGGATATTAGTTTTGTTTTTACAATATATTAATTCAATCAATTATTTATTCTTTAAAATAGAAATTTGCGGGGTTTAAAACTAATCTGAAGAGGCATTACACTAAGTTTATTAAGAATTATTTTAAATTACCTTTGCTTTCAATGACGCCATATTACCGACGTCATTATTTCAGCCGCAAGTAAGTAGTTCTAACGGATCAAGTTTTGATCGCGATGTATTAATGCACATCTGAAAGAAGCTATGATTTTCGAACTGCGATATTAGTAGAGGTTTTGGTTAAGTTGAAATGCAGCCAAAATCTGAATGACAACTGACATGCTTTGTTAGAGCACAAGAAACTAAGGATTCAGTTTTGTAATTTACGCGATATAGCATAAGGCTTTAGGATTCCTAGTTAATTTTTAATTTAATTGGTTCCATATTGCTGTCATCATTAACTCAATAGCGAAGTTCCAAGTTTATGACGATATACACTACAACCGAAGACGAACAAAATAAGGGCTATGAACATTAGTTAAGTAAGCCACTGCGAATAAATTACGAGGGCACTGCATTCAGCTCTTCATTTCTAAAAAGCTTCGAAGCCTATTTGGTACATAACCTCATTTTACTTTTTCCCGTAGATACGATTTTTGTTAAAAAAAATTAAGAATAAATTTATATTTCATATTTCGGAACTATTAGTTTATCATTAATTTTCAAGCTTTTAAACGGAATACATAATTGAATATGTTATAAAGTTCTTGTTTTGATCTCTGAGAAGCGGTGTTTTCGATATCTGTGCAAAGCAATGAGTAAACGTGACAGTACCGGCTACGAAGTAGAAGGTTCTTTGGTGTTGGTAAAACGAGAATTGATAATGACAATTCCCAAACGAAATATTCCTTTTAAGATTATTATTGTAATTGATTCACGTATTCTGTTTATTTTAATGTAAAAAACTGAAGAACTAAATAATCGAAATAAAAAAATAAAACAGAATCCAATTACCATTGTAGTGTAATCTTTGGTCAGTGTTTCTTGAAATTAGTGATCATCTCAAATACAAAGTGATCTGTGCGCGTGTTTCTGCTATCTCGAAATGGTTAAAATTTCTTGCTCCATTCCTTGGCACGTTTAAGTCATAAGCTATTTTCGCAGATTTTAATATGTGACCACAAGATCCATAAATTTGAATTTCACACCATCATGGTAAGTTTTAAGTGGTGCCTCTGGAAACCTTCAGACACACTTAGTTTGCTTACTGATTTATAATAGTATAGATTTCCAGCCACTGGGGGTTTAGGCTAATAATTGTAGGTATAGGAAGCTGGGTGTTGTTTCACTGTAATTCTGGGTATCTTGAGAGCAAATGCAAATAGAAATAACGCCTATTTCGCCCTTTTGGCTCGTACAGCACACTTGGGTGCATGGTCTCATTGTTGTCTATTGAAGTGAGGCGAATGGAGTAGAATGCCGCAGCGCCTCGCCGGAGCAAGTTGCTTGCTGGAGGACCTCCCACAGTCCAGGCTAACCTGGTTTCACGGCTGTCAGTCTTGGAGTCGGACCTCCATCCTACACCAACAGCAAACACACAGACCCACTGCGTCACTAATCCAATCCCCGTCACTAATAACTCGAACACTCAATGAAAGGGTCACGGCACTTTCCATCATGTCTCCAATCGAATCTCCCGATCGCAAATAATAGTCAAATTAATGCACAAAAGTCAACACCATTTACATAACTATCAACGAATAGTTTTACCACATTACGAATATCGATATACATTTCCTTTCAAGTATTTTTTTTACAAACATCATCGCAAAAAGAAAAAAAACAGGGCTTTACAGTTAATAAGTGACGAAGAAAGTCCAATTTCACCTTACGGTCTCTAACAAACACTGGAGCGTTTATTACGAATGAACAGGGAATGTGCCACAACCGTGGAATAAGTTGAATCCAGAGCGACAAAAATTAGGGTTGAAGATTGCAGCAGTGCATGATCTACAGAGTAAAACAGTATGAAACTGTTGATGGACACATCACCAGTACAAGACCGGAGTCATCGACAGCCATGATGTGCAGATTAATATAGACAAACCGACAGAACAGAATCACATTTAACAGCAGCAGTTGTAGGTCATAAGATCAACCATGTCACAGCTAAAGGTTTATTTACATACACAGGAAATAATTACATTGCTCGACTTTCTGGTACTCTGTACCTTGAACAACAATAAAGACTAGTCAACAGCAAACCATGACGACTGCTTAATCGTGAACTTACGATAACTAAGGCGCAAAGGTTGGTGTTGCTGCTTCGGCGAACACCACGGTGAAATGTTGAGGCGAACACTGAGTAACCGAAAACTTCAAAACTGCGGAACCAGCGGGAAGCTGCTGTTACTGTGATGTAACTGTGATGTAATAAATTTGGAGCCCTACCCTAAGGCAATTAGATCAGGTGAATGGATGACCAGTTTTTATCCTCACTGTGTTAAAACTTAATTGTTGCAGAATTCAAGACGAGCAAGTTAAGAGATAACTGGGAGTATTTATTGATTTATGATTGTGATTTATGATGTGTAATGGTTGCTATTAAGAAGAATAGTGCTTTGAATGAAAGTTTAATTCCTAAAGGTAACGAAGACTGGAACTAATCATTTACAAATACCTTACACGGTCCAGGCAGCATGTCAACTAAACCTCCTCAATTTTGAGATACGATATCTCAAGAACTGAGAATTACCAAAAATGGTATTACTTACACTAGATTTGTGTGTCGAGTTACAGTAGAATTCATCATCAAATATGAGGTCGGCATTTCAACCTAACCGCCTCAGTTTTGAGATACGATATCTCGAGAACTAAGCGACATATCAAACAAAATTATTCTTTACTTTCGATTTGTGTCGTCGAGATATATAAGAATCGACCATAAAATTCATCAAATTTCAGTGGCTCTGATATCGTAGAATCCCCACTATAATGACAGATATTAAATTCACACATGAAAATGAAGAAAGGAGAGGGTGAAACACTGTGGCGGCCTATGAGGGCCTACTCTTCCGAAAGGCAGGAGTCCACTTAGTTTAACGTCCCCATCTGTCGCAATGAAACCATGGTGCCGTAAAACACAACGTCTCGGCACCTTCATCAAGCGTCATACATCACGCCAGTAACAGCAAGTTTGTATCATCTGGAAGCTGTGTGATGCCTGAAGAAGACAGCAGAGTCAGCTGTAGAAACGTTGTATTTCTACGACACCATCCGGCAGGAAATCCGAGAAGATTACATTGCGCCAGTACGCCGGGAAAGTCTATACTCACAAGTCCCTATCTCACGTTAAAATCACCAAGAATTATCGTATCCCCTCAATCCACAGGCATTGGGGAGAGCTTTGGGGCTCACGTTGATGATTCGGAATCGTACACCACTATATATCTTACCATACTGGTCAAGTCACCAATGGTGAAAACTTGTTCAACTACGGGTGCTCGAACCAGTTAATTACAACCAACTGCGCGAATGTTGCTGGCGTGAGGTACAGTTATACGGCACTTTACAGTATACACTCACGGCCGTGAGATCGGTAGTCGTTAGCTGCAACCCCTGTGAAGTGGATCGCTTCCTTCGGCTATTGTCCAGCTGGCGTCCTCCGCCTCACATATGGTCATTAATAATTGTTATACCCGGCAAGGTGCGCCTTCTGCTTGGTAGACCGTGAAGGAACCATTACTGTAATCTCCTATCCATTACACACTAATTTACCATAAATTCACTATCTAAAACATATCTACTATGTAGCCAGATCGTCTGTGTCAGTTTTCAACACTTCTATCGACAAAATTAACAGAAATTCTTCAAATTTCGTAGAGTGAACCCATAGGGTCAAGTTGGTATTTCATAAAGAACTGGTTTCTGAGTTATGGCCTTATGTATGGAAATCGTCTCTGTCCTTCTTTAATAGAACAAGGAGACATTATACAACAGAGGAACTGTTCAGCTCAAAATGCCTGGTATTGAATAAGAAAATGGAGATTGAGGAGTTAGAGAAAAAAAGAGACACTTTAAAGAAAATCTTAGGACCAACAAACGGAAAGGATGGTGGAAGAGGAAGAATGAAGAGCTATTCTGGGAGCAGAAGAAAAGGCGGAGCAGTAAACCAGTTGCTTCCCCTGGTCCAAAGTTGGCAAAAATCGAAAGAAGAAGAAGAGCGAAAGAAATTCTGAATAGTTTGCAAAGAGAACCCATAGAGTCAAGCATAGATCGTATTTTTCGCCGGAACGGATCACATTGTCATGACCTATGACACCCAAAAACTAATTTTTTGTTTTTAAAAAGTAGTTTTTGCAATGAATTTTTGCTTTAAATTGACCTTAAGAGATCCAACAATGCCCCGTTCTCCTGAGCTGGGACCCTAAGTACTATCTTTTTGTCACTTTTCGCCTATGCGTAATGGATTATTGGTTTAAAACGAACTTAAGAGGTACAACAACGACCAAACTCAATAAACAGATAGGATCAAATCACGGGGTCATGGACGGCGGTAATTATTTCTCCCTGAACATTCCCCAACTTGATTATTGCCAAAGCGTTGAGTGGATATCCCAAGGGTCAGGTTGTGTTTGTTCCTCGTATAATCGTCCTGAAACAGGTGACCTTCTTTTTCAAATAGAAAAGGAAGCAATTCCCTGTCATTTTGGCTTTGCCAAGGCATTTAAGAAGTCCCAAGGGCAGACTCTGGACACAGTAGCCATCTACCTACCTCAACCTGTCTGGCAACTAGAAAGTATTGTAGATCCGTGACCATATCCAAAACACGATAACAATTTTATACCTATTTAGGAAAGGTACCCTCATACCATGTAATCATTGGGAGACTGGAACAGGCGATGAGGAAATTTTGCAATGGAGGTGGAAGAAATGGGCTCCAAAACTTTGTTCCAACCATTGCTGGAGTATGGTGGGGTAGTACTGGATCTACATTATGAGGAGTTGGAGGTTGGAAAAAGAAGAGCAATGAGGTTTGTTAATCTCGAACGGTCAGCAACCGAAATGATCTAGGTTACGATTCGTTAGAAGACATGTTAAGAGACTTGGCTTTGGTGATGAGGCCTGGATAAAAATCGGTAGAAGGAAATAAAATGTAAAATATGGATCAGTTTGCTGTAAATTCACAAGATCCATGGTGTCTGAAGCAATCATGTCAGTTGTCATATTCGAATCAAGACGTACGGCAGGAGATTCCAACAATTAGGGTGATAATCCATCAAATTACACAGAGGATAAAATGTCCCCACTCGAAGAATTTTCAACACATAAAAAACAGTTTCATTTTTTCTTATAGTCTTACGCCTAGTCGGCATCGAGGTCTTTTAGAGGTAAAAAGGAACGGGAAGGAGTTCGATCATGGCATTTTAAATGAACCATCGCACAGCGAGCCTGGAGTGATTTCAGGTAACCAAGGAAGACCACAAACTGGATCGCCGCACGGGGATTTGAACCTGAGTCCTCCGGATTGTGATGCCAGAACGTTACTGCTCACCCACTATGCTCGGTAGCGTTGTTTCATAACGTCCGAAGCAATCACGTTAGGCCCCCTTCACACTAAAAGAAAATGAATCACCGAACGTGGTTAACGCTTTGGCCTCGCATTCGGGAGGACGCCGGTTCTAATCCCCGTCCGGGAATCCAGATTTGGGTTTTTCATGGTTTCCCCAAATCACTCCAGGAGAAAGCCGGGACGAATTCCTTCCCGTTCCTTGTTCCTTGTCCCCAGTCCCATCCCGCCTCTAATGACCTCGACGAGGCGTAAAGCCATAAGAAAAAAAAAAAAAAAAAAAACGGATCACTCAAAATCAATCCGAATCTAGGTGAATATGACTCACCAAGATTCGGTTAGCGTTCCACGAGTCAAATAGATCCATATTCAGATCGCCAGTCGAATCCGATTCAATCCGCCTTGATTCAATGACGCACGTGATTCTGCCGGTCAGCATTCTCTTCTTCCAAGCAGTCAGGGACCAACAACCAGGCAGGACGGATGAGGAACTTTTGATTATGAAAGTGAAAGAAAATAGTGCTATTTATGACACGAGTGATAAAAAAATCAGATGGTGGTGATGAAAAATACCAAAATCCGGTCTTTTTCGATTTATTACATAATTAGGTGTCGTAATCAAATCAAGTGGTAGTGGTTTTCATGCGATAGTCCATAAAGACGGAACTAATATCCCCCCCCCCCCTTTCAGAGATATCTCGCCAGATGGCGTTTATCCCTTTGAAGCGCGCGGCAGTGTTTTGGAGTGATTGGGCCCAGAACTCATCGGGGGAGTGTGGTGCGGGATCACGGGGCCGCTAATAACTCCATCAGGCGCGCCGCTGAATGGGCGGCGCATTAACTCGACAAACAGCACATTCGCGGTACGTCATTAGGGCGCGCCCAAAAATGAGGATCAGCGCTCCCCACTGAATGCAGCATCATGTCCGATTACACACAGCTTCGGCGATCGAAAAGAAGCATTCCCTAACATATTTCAAGCACACGGAGCGCTTTCGGCGTGTTGGGAAATCGTTATTCCAAAACTAATTATCTGCATAGATAGAAAAAGTCTCAATCCTTAGCTGTAGCTAAAGATCCGACAACTATTTTCCCTGAGTTAAAATCACGATCACAGCGGCAGCTGTCTTAAAACTCACTGAATGCGATATTATCACCCAGACACTTTTTCTCTTTACGAATATAAATTTAAATTCTTCCAGTATTTCTGGTAAGTTGTTAATCATTGTCACTGATAATTTCTTCCAGTCTTTATCCAAAAAGAAAACCTTCCCATTTCCTAATGACTAAAATGAATTTTCACCTCGTGGTCATGATCAACTCTTAGGACCCTGGTCCGGGTTTGGTTACTGAAAAATAATAAAGCACTACTTTTATTGAAGTACTTTAAATGAGAATCGTGTCTGATTCGTGAACGGCTTCGGCCGTTGAGAGCAGATAAGATGGCTGCCGCCGTTCCTCTTTCCGAGTCTTCAAACAAACGCTATCAGACGTCAGCCGTTATTTACGAGGCCCCCGGGGGCGGCCCGCCCCCCAAATGGAGAGAAGGAGGGGCGGCACTGGTCGTGAAATACTGAGCCTGCTGCCTCCATCTGATAAATACGTCGGTCGCTCCGTACACAAGACCGACGCTAAATCATACCTCGTACAGAGGACCGCTGCGTCCTCAATGGGCCCACTACGAACCTACGTCCGGACACTTTTGAGTAACTCCGAAATTAAGCAAAGCATAGAACATAAATAGAACCCAACACTCACGAAAACTAACACCGACAACAGTATTTTACTTTCTCACGATTCCGGTGGCACTGAGGCAATAAATGTTTCAAGATATCACGTGAACAGGAAGCAGAAAAACTTACGTCTTACTCGTGTGTACAGATGGTTCACTATTACAATAGACGATAAAATAGCGAGTGGGCGAGCAGTAACGCTCTAGACTCACTTTCAGGAGGATGTAGGTTTAAATCCTTGTATGGCAATCCAGATTTGGGTTCTTGATGGCTTCCAGAAATCACGCCATGCGAATTCCATGGCCAAATTCCTTTCTATTCCTTGCCCTCAACCCTCTACCACCATTGCGACAACGACGTTGACGAAGCGTAAATTCAGAATCAAAAAAGCACCTACTTGTTTTTTATGTTTTGAATGATAATCGATAACTGGTATAGGATCCTTCACGATCACATAGTCTCATAGTCATATGTATTATAATACAAACATATTCTGATAGTGAACAGAAAAGATCAAAGTTCTTATATAGCGCCTTCGTTCATTGAGCAACAGCACGTCATAGTTAATAGTTTACAGTTTGCTATGTTGTACCTACACTATTTACACTGTTTTGCGTCACACAGTTTCCAGGCTCTCGCTTTAAGTTTCCCCTCCCCCCCAAAAAAATACCTACGACATTATTTTAGCTGTCTTTTTGGAAGTTATAGAACACCTGCTCAGTCCTGAAATTCAAACGTTACTAAGATTTTCGAAATTCTACTTATTTTTTTCTGATCTGAAACATTAGGCCGAGTTGAAAACAAAGGGAAACATTAGAGTTTGAACTTCCAATACGTATTAGCAATCACAGTGTAAAATAGAAATTTTAGAGTCTCAACCCCATTGAACAGTTTATTCCCAGCTCCTTGGAGACGAAAGGAAAGAGTTACGTAATGTCGAAATTATTAGATGCGGAAAAGGGGCAAGAAAGGGAAGGAATTTGGCCGTTGACTTTTGAAGGAACCATCCCGGCATTCGGTTGGAGTGATGTGGGGAAACCATGGAAAACCGAATCCTGAATGGCCGGACGGGGATTCAAACCCTCGTCCTCCTGAACGCCAGGGTCGAGAGTCACCGCGTGCCCACCACGCTCAGTGATCGCTGCTGATCTGGATCAAAGGCTTCAAAATAATGTGAACTCACTGCTGTATCAATGGTAAGGTGTACGATTGACGATGTAAAGATCGCCAGTTTGAAACTCAGTTTAGGAAGGAATGTTCCTTAGTCTATAACTCACTTTTAGTGAAACTCGGTTCCCATATGGGAAACGAGGTAGACTCCCAAAGCCTCTATACACTCCCCCCCTCCCCTCTCTCCAAATCACACTCTCTCACACACATACACATAATCAGATTCTACGTAAAAGAAATCGATACCCTTTAGCTGGTAGGATTAACGGGTTAAATTAGATAGATACCGGATAACGCGCCGTATTGAGAAAAAAATTCACCAGCTGATTAAAATTATTATTCCGGGAACACACTCCTAATCTTCTTATGCCACGTTCAGCCAAGAATTTCTGAAGTTTACTGACCTAATTTGAATCATTTGTAGCATTCACCATGGATGTGTTCCTGCTAGTGCATGACCTGCCTGCTTCACTGCAGATAGTTGAGTAGTAGGAGCTGTGATGGTACCGTGTGTGTGGAGCCCGTACCACTCTACCTGTCGCTATAAAGCAGGCGCCGCCCAGGTACCAATAACGAGCGTCCAACGATTAAGGTCGGGATAGGTTGGGGTCGGCCACAACAAGAACACTGGGAGGGGCAATACAGCGAGACATCAAAAGCCAGTGATTCCCCTGTAGGGCGCGCGGAAACGACCGTGTTTCAATCCCACATCAACTTGCGTTTCGACATCACACCAGAAATATGATAAAGGCAGCGTATAATGCCTACCACGATAAATATTTCGACGAACTTCAGGAAATTATTAAGAAAGCCTCCATGCCTACGCTATGAATGTTGCTGCAGCTCTATTGACAGTGTCACAGAATTTACATAAACATTTGGCTGGGATTGTCTGGCAGGCAGACTACGATGGTTTCATTTGAATTTATTGGCAGAAATTCGAACAATTTCACTTACGAGTGTAATCAAATAATTCCTCCGCCACCTATTTGGATGGCAATGACAGGAAAAATAAAATGAGAGAAATGACATGCCATACAGATATGCATTAATATTATAAATGCGAAAGTAACTCTGTCTGTTTGTTACGTTTTCACGACTAAACCGGTCTTGATGAAATTTGACAATAAAATATTATGTATCATAAGGAAGTGCAAAGAATAGTTTTGTCGGGATAAATAACATATTTTGTCACGAAATTTATAAAACTAACCGAACTGCGACAGACTGATGGATAGCGTGTGTAGGTCTGTCTAATGTCATATCGGTCACTCAGGATTTATTTCTCTCGCAGTCAGTTTGTGTTTGATCTGTTCTAAAATTTCATGTACAAACACAATCTATTATATAGTATAGGTGTGGATTTGCGTTGCACCAGACCATTATTTTGTGTTTATATGTAGCTACTTCACCGGTTGTTAACCTCAAAACGTTCAATATCTCAGCAAATGACAGCAAAATCAAAAACGTTGTGTACAAAACGGTATTGACATACGATGTCCCCAGAAAGTGACATAATTTTAAAACACAAATAAAAAACTGGTGTAGGAACTGTGTTAGGTCGTTTGTCGCAGTTAACCTCTTCCTCCTCCCCCTTTTTCCCTTATTTTGTTGTTATTTTTAAACATGTTGCAGATTCGTTCTCTTCATGAGACAGGCTCAATTGTATAATCATAAGCTTATGCCAACTCCGTGTGTTTGCGTAACATACAACTTTCTATGTCCAATACTAGCAAAAAAATCTAAGTCCACTCGTACGAAGTCGTGGGTAACAGATAGAGTTTGTAGGAAGTAGACGCTAGTTTTTGTTCAAGAGCTTCGTCTGCCACAAACAATTTTGTAAACTGCAGAGATATAATTATAGATAAGCGTAACAGACCCGATCCAAAGACAGTTATCACATGGAACTGGAAATGTTTAAAGGAATATCACACCCCTTATCGCTAGAAACGCAAGTTGTATGCTTGTCTTACGAATGGTATGATTTCTTCGGAACAAGGAATTCTGAAAAAAGGATGAAAATGGAACAAAAAAGAAGTCACCATTCCTGAGAAAAGCTTAAGGCACTGCATTAATGCTGGTATTCTTGACTAAATTGTAATGTAAACAAAATAAGAAAAATTAAATTCCGAACATGTGGCTGCAATTATCCATTTCTCTCTCTCTCTCTTTTTTACTTATTGCTTTACGTCTCGTCGACGGCTAAGGTCATTAGAGACGGGATGGGAACGGGGACAAGGAACGGGAAGGAATTCGGCCATTGCCGTTTTGAAGGAAGCATCCCGGCATTCGCCAGGGGTGATTTGGGGAAACCTTGAAAAAAAAAAACAGAACAAAAATAAGCACAAACAAAAATTTAAAAAAAAAACACGCAAACAAAACTAGCAAAAATTAAAGAAGCAAAAAACACAGCAAGAAACAAAACAAAAATTATTAGGGTTAGGCCTTTGCAGCAAATTAAGCCTGTACGTTAGAGTCTGTATTGTATTTGAAGCTGTATTCGTTAAAATAATGATCTCAGATTAGTGTAAACAAAAAACAAGATGAACACAATCGTTAGTTAAACAACCGTACATGCTCCAAGACGAACTCGAACTTATGATCCTTGCAATCTGAAGCCACCACCACTACCGGGGTCATCAAAAGAGATTGCTGATTTTCGACTAATTTCCATTATGATTTGTTCTCATATTTCTGTTTATACATAGATAGATAGATAGATAGATATATTCACTTTGATCCCATATGAGAATAATCTCGGGGATGTGGAACAGTACATACACTTATTAGTAATGTCAATATTACTATGTAATTGATAATATTATTATATATTCACAACAAGTTAGCTACAACCCATTAGTATAACCAATATCTCCTGTAATCTACAAATACAATCCCGAGTTAATTAATATTTATTATGTGGAACAGTGTATACACTTGTTACCAGCATCTAACAACCAGTTATTTCCTTACCAACCAGTTACCATGATAGGTTTCACTGTAATTTGCGACTACATATTATATCATGTTAATTGCTATTTATATGGAACAGTACACACACCTATTAACAATATCAATTATATTACCAACAACTCATATGCAGTCAATTACTTAAAAACCTCTTAGTATCATAATATTTCACAGCAGTTTTGAGTGCATGCTATCCCATGTTAGTTACTATATATGAGTGAAATTTTGTAAACAGTGTAATTACTTCATTTGTCAAAAGTTTCAACAGAAAGAAAAACCATATATCATTTTAGTAATTGTGGATAATTTTGTCACCTTCCCCTTCCATACACCATATATACTATTTTATCAGTCATTCTTAGTTACCAAATTCCAAGAGGAAAATTCTTGCACAGAGTAAAATGGGTTCTGAAGCAGAAACTCTTTCAGTTTGGACTTAAAGTAGTTGGGTTTTTGTAGATAACATTTAATTTCTGTTGGTAAGATATTGAATAAGCAAGCTCCAGTAAATGTTAACCCTTTCTGTACAATTGAAAGTGATTTGTAGTCCTTGTGAATATTATATTTATTCCTTGTATTATGGCTATGTATGTCAGCAGTTTAAGCAACTAACGTATCTTTCTGTTTTGTTCCGTAGGTACGTACGAGAATACTGTTGAGAAATATACTGGCCAGTTTTCCTGCTGAATTGGTAAGTTTCATGTCACAAACAGAAAGGCACGAATTTAACTTGATTGCACCACGGAAACTTAGGTGTAATTTCTCAGAAATAAAACTATTCTTGCCTTAAAGATTAAATTGCGGAATTAAGTTCGGAGAAGGCGTTGTGCGTTCTGTAGACTGATGCACAGTGGTCACGCTATCACATTAGCGTCACCTCAGGGCGCAACTTCAGGTTTAGACCGGGAATACACGCGATCCCTACTCAAAGACAGAATTACCTTCGCGCTACGGCCGTTTCTGCACCACCGTTTGGCCTATGCCTCCCGATAGAATATTTCGCAGCCAAGGAAACAACGCGAAAAAAACACCTCTACAGGTAACCATTGCTGGTGGAAATAGTAATCAACATTATTCAAAACGTTTCCAAAGTGACCAGCAGAAATAAGCGGTTCTCGCCACAAGAAGAAGGAACGGAATGATCGTGTTGGTGGATTATTATCAGAAGTTAGTTTTCTTGCAGATGACATAATAATGTATAAGAATATTAAAACGCTGGAAGACTGTGAACAGC
The DNA here is from genome assembly GCA_031002005.1 of Vandiemenella viatica. Taxonomy (NCBI): domain Eukaryota; kingdom Metazoa; phylum Arthropoda; class Insecta; order Orthoptera; family Morabidae; genus Vandiemenella; species Vandiemenella viatica. The sequence continues at coordinate 239,455,617 of JARYHS010009186.1, forward strand.
TGCAGGTTGATCTGGATAGAATATCTAGCCGGGTAGGTCAACATAGGACGAAGATAAACGCAAAGAAGAGTCAGCTTAATTACGTAGTCTTTCTCGGCGTTGAGAATATAAATATTGTTCTGGGATGACTAGCCGAGTTATAGGAGTGTTATAATCACACAATATTTCAGCGTTCTCAATCGTTGTCGCCATATTCACGAGAACAATATTTATATAAGAGTCAGCTTATTCACAGATAAAATACAAAAGACTAATTACTGTTATAAGGTGGGGAAATAATTGCTTGTTGAGGATCTTAAAAGTAAAACACCTTGACATAACATCATTTGTGGAGGGTGCATTGGTCAAGTACTAAGAAAAGGTTCCAAAACCCCGCACTTGTTGGAGAGAGTAATGAGAGCACGTACCAGACAAGTAACCTAATTGGGGAACAAAACGTTGGTCAGACCAATGCTTGAATAGGGCATCGTAATATGTGACCCACATTTTGGGTATCAAATACAGGAATTGAAGTGTGTGGAAAGAAGACTAGCTAGATTTGTCTCTGGTAATTATCGCAGAACACAATCAGTAAGTGATGTGATATATGAGCTGGAATGGGATTCATTGCAAGGCAGGAGAAGGGTAAAGAGAGTCATGGGAGTGTACAAAGCATGAGGGGTGGAAAGATATTTGTGGAAAATTAGGAAAGGTAGATGGAAGGGAAAAGATGACCGTAACCAGAAATTGGCACTCGATTTCAGGCGTAAGGGTGTGGAAAAATTTTCCTTCGTAGGTAAGGGGGTCAAAGATTGGAGTAAATTACCAAGAGAATAAATAATTTACCAAAAAAAAAAAAAAAAGGTAAAAGAATTTAAAGTTGAAATTAGTATGTGGAAAATGTAGATGGGAAAAGGAAAAAAGAAGGAAATTGAGTTAAGACCACTACAAAAAAATTGCGAAGCGTGAGACATTTAACGATTTCCGTCGCATTTTTTCCGCCTTTACGGCTCGTTGTGATAGTGGTCAATAGATCCGGGACAAAATACATGTCAAGGATCAGTAAGGAAATCCGCCATGGCCATTTTGATAAACCATCCCGGCATTCGGGAAACAATGGAAAACCGAAATCTGGGATTTTTTTTTTTCCAGATCTTTATTTTTTTACTATTTTAAATTTTACATTTTATCATTTTACAGTGAAAAACTATCAAATTCATCTCTATAGATACTTTCTTACTGCCAAAGAGTCTCTATTACAATCAGAGATCTTCACTCAGCCGCTCAGCTTGCATCCATTATAACCGCGCCAAAACTTAACAAAGGAAGAACGGAACTGCGAATACATCTAAAAGCTTTTACCATGTTATAATGAGGTTTTAGTAGAAGTTTGCTTCAATCCGCGATTTAGGATCGAGCGTGTAGGTGAGCAGTAACGATTTCGGGATGACGCCGGTTCGAATCCCCGTGCGGCCATCTAGATTTCGGTTTTTCATGGTTCCTCTAAATCACTCCAGGCGAATGCTAAGGCGTTCCTTCAAAAGGCCAGGGCAGAATTCCTTCCCGTTCCTTACCCACAGCTCCTGTGTCGCCTCTAATGAACTCGACGTAAAAGAGGCGTAAAGACATAAGCAAAAAGAAAAAGGTACACTCTACGTATGAGGCGCCTACGCACGTAAATGGCACCCACTTTTATTGTGAAATGCATCTGGCTTTGCTGATTCTTTGTTACGAGACAGTAATAAAGTCGCTTTAGAAATGTCAGTACAGATTTCAGCTGCAAAATACGTGTGTTGTGAAGAATCCTGAAAAGGAAACACTTTCATTTTTTTCTTAGGGTTTTACTGCCCGGAGAGGACTGGAGAAGTGGAATGGGAAGGAACTCGGATATGGCCTTGTGAAGATAGCTTATTGCTATTCTTCTTCTTCTTCTTCTGGTCCCTATCCGTTCCGGATGTCGTCAACCATCTTAGCTGTCTTGTATATTGCCGCTAATATGGAGTTATTTGTGATTATAATGTAAAACCGGTATCAGTATTGCAAAATCTGAGCTGGAACCCACGTCTTCCTAAAGGCGTTAACCACTCATCCACTTAGTGAAACAGTTTCAGAATTTCTTTAAGTCCTTACTGAGAACTTCGTAAATAATGCCGACCTGATCAGGCAGTGCTCCTACGTCGTTTAAGAAACCATATGTGAGCATTCATATTTACATGTTGTTTACCTGCACAATTAATTTGATCAATACAATCTGCTAGCACAGTTTCTACTACACTGAAGATGTATAAGAAGGAAACTTGTTTCTTGTCTGTGACGTAAATTATATGCGAAGAGGTGGGAGTCGCTGTGTAGTGCACAGATGATTCCGCCGCCGTGAAGGTAGAGCAGCGCTGGTGAAGAATTCGATACGGCGCAGGCTTGTGTCCACAACGGGGTGGCGCTGCCCACCCCTACGGCCTGTATAATGGGCGGCGCCGCGCCGGCATGAATATGTAAATACACTCGCCAGACGAGACGAGAGCGCATAAAGAAAAGTTGCGGCTGCGATGAGTATCGAAGGGTGGGGCAGGGCGGCCACCTCAGCGCAAACAACGCTGAGTGATGGAGCATTCCACCCCGCCGCGTAAACACCTGCAGCTGTCGGCGACTAAACAAACAAACAACAATTCTACATATCTATCTCTCCTCTATATAAAAGATGATTCCGTGATGGAGAAGGGTAAAAATGTGAATTTAAGGTAAGAAACCGTGGTCCTGAAACGACCAAGGGGCAGTCCATTAATTACGTGAGGTGTTTTTCCTGAATTCCGAACCCCCCCTTTCTGGTCAGACTTCGTGAGATTTTGTCGGATCCCCCCCCCCTGTAAAATGACGTGAGATTTTGTAGGATACTGCGCCCCCCCCCCCCTTACGAATGGAACTTCGCAACTTTTTGAAACTTTTTTTTTATGTCTCACTCTCCCAAGGGCTGTTATACCCCCCCTAAAATCGACTTTTGACTTTTTTTTATCTCTAGCATTCTACAAGAATTTCAAAACCTCACGTGATATTTCCGTTGAGCCCTCCCCCCCCCCCCTCCACCATGGCGAGGCTTCGTGAGATTTCGCAGGACCCCCCCCCCCCTATTTCACCTCATGTAATTAATAGACGCCCGCAAGTGGAATGTTATAGGCGAGAATCGTTCTGATACCTCTAAAAGTGGAATACTGTGTTTATCTGAGACATACTGTCCGGATTATTGGAACATATCCCATTTATTATTCGCCAACGGACATGGTTCCAACATGATGCAGCCCTACCTCACTTTGGACTGCGGGTGCATGATCACCTGGATGAGACATAGCGGATAGGCAGAGGAGTTCCTGTTCCGTGGCCAGCACGTTCACCTGATCTCACTCCACTTGATTTCTTCTTACGAGGCCATGGGTAAAGTCTTGTGCACGAGACGCCTGTCGAGACTGAAGAGGACCTCATGGCAAGAATTCTGTTCAAACGACACCGGAGATATTACATCGGGTACGACACAAATTTGTGGGACGATGCTGCTTCTGCTAAAACTGCAGCAGTGTTTCTCAAACTTCTCTTCAACCCGAGGAGCAATAGGAAAATTGGAAAAAATAATGCTGCGGACCTCTCAAATTATGTGGCCTAGTTTTTAATCTGTGTATATATTACCGAGACTTGCGACATATTGTATTGCACCATTATAACATGTTCTGAATTTCTCCGGAAACGCAATTATGAAACTGAAAGTGGACAATCGAAGGTTAATTATATATTGACCAGACTCTTAATATGTAATAACCAAATGAATAATAATGTTTCTGTAGGATGGACGCTACACTGTATGACCGACCTACATGCACAAAAAAAAAAGAAGAATGAAACGAGAACCAACAACTTTTATTCTATAAATAAACGAAGTTTTTCTCGGCGTTGTAATTTTATTAAAGTTTCTCTGGAAACAAACCGAGTAATACTTATACACAATATTTATACACAAATATTTATACACAATATTTCAGCGACATGAAGCCCCGTCGCCATCTTCAGGTGTAGTCGTAAGACTTGAAGTTTGCCTAGCGCGCGTTGTTGTAAAATTGTCATGGCAACGACATAATTTGTTACGTCGCCTAGCAGCATCTCAGACTTCACCAGACGCCCGCGGAGCACAAAACACAGAGCAGCCTCAATAACAGGTATCCACGCATTCAGTTAACAGGGATTGTGGTTTCCAACTAAGTGATACGTGGATACCTGTTATTGAGGCTGCTCTGTGTTTTGTGCTCCGCGGGCGTCTGATGAAGTCTGAGATGCTTCTAGGCAACGTTACAAAGCCTGTCGCTGCCATGCCAGTTTTTAAATAACGCGCTGTAGGCAAACTTCAAGTCTTAGGACTGCACCTGAAGATGGCGACGGAGTACTATGTCGCCGAAACATTGTGTATTGTGTAATAGTATTACTCGGTTTGTTTCCCGAGAAACATTCACAAACTTTTATCCTAGTTTACTTCAGCACTCTTATGTTACCAACCCTACCACGTACTGCGATCCCCACACATACAAGACCCTCAGAAAACGGTCATTAACTTAACCCTTAAACGAACGACCATCTTTTTGATACAAGCTGGAAATGTATTTAGTGAACGGCTCTTAGAGGAACAATGCCATCACATACTCATATCCTGGAAATGCCAGATTTTTACTCGTCATTGAAATATTGGTTTTTCAAAAGTTGTGCTTATGTTATACTCGCTTAAAGCCTTATACAATATGATAACGGTATCTAAATTTTTAATATTCTGACTGCGAACAACTTGCACCTTCTTCGAGAACCACATGTTGAGAAACACTTAGCTACATCACTGCAAAAGATGTATAATGGAATTATCTTTGAAATACTTGCAGATACCGTTAAAATAAATGTATATTTCCAGCCAAAAACTTAAATTTGATTCAATTTCTCGGTGCATACACGTATTATGAATAGCCACTGTACGAAAAGTTACTCGGGTCTTTATTTACCCTCATTTAGCAAAAGTCTCATTTCGATCTCTGCAGCCGCCGCGGAAATATTGGTCGTTAGATGGACCAGCCTGTATACAGTGCGAGTGTACCTCCAGGCGTTTATTCCGTAATCAGAGTCTGTGTATGATTTGCTGTTGAGTAGCGTTTACCGTTGCGTACCAGACTTATCATCAACTCATTGTGACTTGCAGTAACAACAATAATTTTTGGTGACGCTGCCGTTTCTCTGTTCGCTTGCAACGGTAAACCCCGGTCGCCATAATGACAACTGAAGTCTCTCTTCGTCTGCGAATCTTTTTTACTTCTTGCTGCGATGTTGGAATCTAACTGAAAAAAAAATATGTACAATGGTAATCACTACATATTGTGGTTGTTGTTTTTGTTATTATTTGGGTTTAAGGGCGCGTCGACGACGGGGTCATTAGCGCCCTGTAATCACTACAGGCAGAAGGAAATAAGCTGTTACTTGACCCCATGAGTCGACTTGCAGAAGTGGTTACTTCAAATTTTGGTGACGTGCCGCAAACATTCTATCATGAATTCGTCTCTGCTCTCGAACTTTGCTTAAACCGCATTTTCTGAGACTGCTGTGAGGAACACATGATGAACAATTTCCCGGAAGAAGAGTTATCATAGATTAAGGGAATAACCGTTCTTCAAAAGAAGAGGCCAACTTTATTCGTCATCAGTCCCTCCACTGATCTGATGCAACCTTCGATCTCTCCCTATCTTGATCTAATTTCTTCATCTGAACATACAACATTCCAACATACGCTTTCAGTTAACTGCTACCAAGCGAGGTGGGTGAGAGATAACGCTCCGGCCTCGCATTCGGGACGACGCGGGTTCCAATCCCCGTCCCGTTATCCAGATTTGGGTTTTCCATGGTTTCCCAAATTCATTACAGGTGAATGCCAAGATGGGCCCTCATAAAAGACATCGCTAAATTCCTTCCAGCTCCCTGCCCCAGATCTTTCTCGCCTCTAACGACCTCCACTTCGATGAAGTGTATAGCCACAAGAAAAAAAAACAGTTAACTGGTTCACAAGTTCCAATCCTAGCCTTCCTCTAAAATTCCTTCCCTTCAGTATTCTCTCCAGTAACACATTCACTAATGTGGCATGTCTCAAGATGTGGCAGATATTGTTTCTCCGTTCTGAGAGACTTTCTAAAAAGTATTGCCTTGCGCATCAGTTCCCAAATGCGTTCATTTCGTACCATATCCCTCCACTTGATTTTGAGCATCCTTCAACAGCACAAAATTTCAAATGATTAAATTTACAAGTATTCAAGTTTCACTTGCAAAAACTATTGTGCTCCATTCAAGCAGTTTTTGAAACCTTTTCTTGAGTCCTACAATAATGCTTCAAACAATCAGGACAATATGGGATCGAAAATAAAGTAACATAGCTTTGTAGTAGCTCGTGCCGTTTGTGGGCGTCCATAAACCACGTAGCTCCATTTTGGCCTCCTGTGAATCCCTCTCCCCCCCCCCCCCCACATAGCTCGACGTAGCTTTTGCCCCCCCTATCCCCCTCCCCCCATAGCACGTAGCTTTTTTCCGTATTGATTCCATAATATATTTTGTACTGTTTTCTCTCGTCAGACTGTCGTAAATTACATACGGATATAGTTAAATGACGGAACTAAATACTCACATGCTGTTGTGTGTTCCGTACCGTATTTTAACTGTGACAAACAATATGAATAAGAAGTTTTGTGGCTTTGCTTGGAAAGCCTCCCCCCCCCCCCCTCACGTAGCTCAGCGTAGCTTTCCAGACGTTGCCATGGAGGGTAAACACCCTCTCTGGTAACCGCCTACGCTCGGACTCGAGCAAGGCGTTCATAGAAGAAGAAGCATCACATTCACTAGTTATCAAGCATCTCACACTGATGATATAGTAAGGTGACGTAATAACTACACTTCTGGTCGAAACACGTTCTTTTTTTTTTTTTTTTTTAGTCCGGTAGTTTTTGGTTCGCTGAACCTGAATCTAAACTCATTTTCAAACAAAACGGCATAAAACTGAACTGTACTGAAAGTGAGCCCAAAGATTGTGATTTCGATGAAAACGGCATAATTACACTAAAATTTCAACAACTTTGAAGACACGAGACCGATTGCATTCAAAATAGAATAATTTTCATACAAATTCGTCCGATGCCAAATAATTTTTTGCATTAATGATTTTTTTTTTATTTAACAAAAAAGTGACTGTTTTTTTTTCAGGTGAGTCTTAATTTTTAATTATTAATAAGTTGAAATGTTAGTTGACTAGACTCAATAAAGGTTTTCTAAACTAATTGTGCTTTAATTAACCTAACCTATCTCCCACAAAAAAATTGTTAGCAATCAAAATGGCTTAATTTCGTCCTGAAAATCAAAACGTAATAATTGCATCGGTGGCAAACCAAAACGGCATCACTAAATTTTTCAAATTTGAATATTTTCCGTTTTGTTAAAGACAGGAATTTCGATTTAACATAATGTCAAATAGAGTTCAAAACGCAATACGAGTAAATAAAAAATCACCCCAATATCCCCAGGCAAGTATGACATTTTAGTTTTTTGCTCTTCCTGTAAGTGAATTTGTGTAATTATTACGTTTTGTTCGCACCTCCTATCATATCCTCAGTTACGAGAATTTTCACACCTGACGCTGAATAATCATTTTCTAGGAAATGACGTAATGTTAATCAGCTGAAATCGATTGCCGTGAATCGACCGCGAAACGTTTACAGGACGACCGGAACGCGGAGCCTGTGAAGGCAATCGGTTTACAGCGAAAACGGATTTGAGAGCCCATACAAGGAGCGCAGGCCGCGAGTTGAAGGCGCCTTGTCCACCTACATACACTGAACACGTGCAACACGGCAGAGCACTGAAAGCACTGTAACTGGATCAGCCTGAAGAAAAGACTTCACCCACCGCAAACGTAACTATATCGAACACATCTTTGAACTGTAAAGCAAATCTTTATGGTCGTAATGACTGCGGCTGCGCAATTCGTCTCAATCCTAGTCGTCTAGCCAAACACGGTAGTCCCACCGGGTATTGGGGACATACAGATTAACGTGGATTCCGAATCACGGAAGCGTTCTGGAGTACTTCACAAGCTAAGTGTATCAGAGGTGAAGAATTGATGTCCTTTGAAAATCCTAGCCTAGAAACAGATTCGAACAGGGGACCTTTCGACCTCCAGACAGAAGCCTTAACCACTTAAGCACAAGGCCACTTCATCCTTTAACTGTACCAACAAACTTGTGGCTGCTACATAATTAGATTAGACTAATTCCGCGGTTCCCAATTTCTTTTTGGCCATGCAACCCTAATTGATCAAATATTTTTTAGCGGATCCCCATTTTTATAAGCGAAAGCTGAAAAACCAGTCTGGCATCGGTAAGTCGTCACAAACGGAGGGAGAACCATGACAGCCTTCTCACGGCGCGGTTATGACTCTTTTCAGCGAACATTTTATTTAATTCTCGGATGGAACACGGATCCCATGTGACCCTTCCACGGAAGCCCTGGGTTCCGCGGACCACCATTTAGGAACCCCTGGACTATACCTTGTTCACTCTCGACTAGCGGCTCAAGGTGATGTTCCCCTCGCCCCGGTCCTCACGTTACCGCCCCCTCCCTTCCTACCTCTCCGCGCCGTACGCTGTGTCCAGGCGGCGAATGGTTAATTTCCCCTTCACATGTAGGGGTAAAGGCAGCGGAGTGGGGATAGAGCACACTGACCTCTCTTAAGTGAACGCGCTATAGTTGATCGGTGCATATGTTCCGAACTTCAGAAGAAGGTTGTAAGCCGGCCTCGGTAGCGTAGGGGCTAGAGCACTAGCTCCGCGTGCTGAAGGTCGCCGGTTCGAATCCGGGGCCGCGGGCATGGATGTTGTGTGTCTGTGTGAATGCCCTGTCCGTCCTGTGGTGTCTATACTTAGTAATCATAACATACTGGAGAAACTATATCACTGGACGAGATAACATAAACACATCGAGCTGGCTGAATGGCTTAGTTGCCGAAAGCCATTAAAAAAAAAAGATGGTTATAGGTAAAATTGGTACACAAGCTGTATCAGACATTGCTGTGCGATCAAATGAGATTACGCAGTATGGCGCTATGTTTTGGCCAATAAACGCTGTTTGGAATCTACTTGTATTGTTTTGTTTATTATAACTAGCCTCCAATCCCCTCTTCATTTGTTCGCAGGATCGTTATAAAATAACGCTCTCTGCAATTTCTCGTGCCTTACTCTATAACAGAAAGTTTCAGTTGTCATTCTGGTACAGGTCGCATTTTAACCTAACCACAAACTCCGCTAATATTGCCGCTAGAAAATTAAACCTTCAATCACATGCGCATTAATACATTCAGTGTATCGCATGTCAGAGACATCATGCAATGCGATTTACACATGACCCAAAATCTTTACGAGTTGTGAGACCTTACTTTTTCGTCATTCAGATCCATATTACAACGTTTAATGGTTTACAGTTGGAAATAGTTACATGCAGCTGAAATAATGGCCTCAGTATTATGACGCCAGTGATAGTAAAGTAAATTCGTTAAACACATTATATTTAATTCGCTTTTATTTAATGTCGGGGAATACCGGCACAAGGTTTGTATAGTGTTTAACTTTTTTTTTAAATAGAGAAAGTTAGTATCGTGTATTTCTGCTCTTCCTCGATTTTTAATCAGCACAAGTCCATCTATAGAATGCGTTACTGCTTAAACTATTCTTAATCTAAAAACAAAAGGTGCTGCAGAATGGAATCTCTTTAGCTCCATGTCCAACGATTCCCATATTTCCAGGGATATAGTTTTCAAAGGTAATGAATGCAGTATAATAGTGAAAAAAAACCAGAAAAGTGTGACTATACAGAAGAAATACCAGTTTAAGAGATAGCTGCTAAGTAACCATATCACTCACAAGAAGTGTGAATGCATGCAGTCAGGGAAGAAGTACTTTACACGAAGTAGGTGTCAGTATTCATTGCGACACATGAGTGGCTATTTTAACACTGTAATAAACAGGTAGGAGTATTGCGAAGCAAATTTACGGTTATTCCTGTATAAACAACTGTATTAAAGTTTACTGTACAGTCCTCCCACAGGCTGTATCAGTTAGGTAATGAATTCTAGGATGAATCAACTGTTCGGGGTAAAGGATTCTGCCATCAAAGGATGAATGGAAACTATTTTCTGTGAAAGAAATGATTTCATACTGTTGAAGCTGATAATGTTGCACCTGTTGCTGTGGTCAACTGTTGTATTAAAACTTGCAATGTGTTCAACAGTGTTATCAAAAAAAAAAAAATCATATTTCACTATCTATCGCTAGGTTTCTATGAACCAATTTTCTTTGGTCCACAGTTCTCTGTCATGCCATTAAATGACAAACAGCAGGTTTTTCATCCGACAAATCAAATTTCATGCATTAAATTAATCCATGGGCGGCCGCGTAGCTCAGGCGACAGAGCGTCTGACTGCGGCCCTGGCGACCGGGGTTCGACCCTCGACGAAGCTGAGGATTATTCCTCGAAGCTGAACGTCTGTAACGGCCCCCAGGCCCACTCAACTGCTGTTAAATGAGTACCGTGGTGTAAACTCCGCGGGAAGGTAGAGAAAAAGTACCGAATCGTGTCGCTGACCACGGCACGTCCACTCTAGTGCCCACGGCCAGGAAATAGGAATGTGGATCTCTACCTCCACTAGTCCTACGGGAATACAGATTGTAAACTGTGGAAACCCACTGTTTTTACCTAAATTGATCCTTTAACAAGCTTGCCATTTGCTGATTATGAATACTATGAATTATTAAATTTATACACATCACTGTTCATGATGTACTTCTTGTTACTGGAGAGATCTGCGCCGTAAGAAGGAATGCATCCGTGGCGTCTAATTAAGAATAGAAGACTGTGACGTATAATGAGGGATCTCTCTTTGATGTCGGCACTTCAAAAATGGCGATGAAGCGATCGTGGAGCGATCCGTTTTATTGGCTCGTTGCGCGTTCAGCGCTTTTCCCGGTTAATTGCGTTCCAGCAGACAGCAGCGCCGAATACCTGGCGCGGACGAACGCAGCAGCAGCTCTGTCAGAGTTGTACCTTAATTGCCAGTTCCCTGTGGAGAAGAGGAGTGGTCGTCACCGTACAGCGATTTTCGGGTGGTAACAGTTAACACAGTGGAGGTTCGCCCAGGAAGCGTATCGCCTACCGCAGTGTCCCCCCACATCTTTCAACCCGAGGACCAGTAAAATGCCGAAAATAATTCTACAGACTACTGACATAGACAAGCCAAATTTTTTAACTACCAAATGTGTATATTATCAACCAACTCTGCCGACTGTTACCCCTTAAGACCCATACCTAGCAGATTTCTACGTCCGTCTGTTATTTGATTGAAATGCAATCTTTTTATGTATAATTATTAGTAGCAGAATACGATTATGCCGGGTTGCGTATCCGAATAGGACTTAGAGTATTTTTAACCAAATTTAAAGAAAAAAAAATCAAAAAATTTCGTTTACTTTTTTTAGTAAATTGTAATTCATTTCAAAGGGAGACATGTAAAGAACATAAAAAGTTTTGGTTGCCTATGTAAAAGTGGTCGCAAACAGGGATTGCCATCACTTAAAGTTAGCGCGCCATCTCTCTCGCTCTTAAGTATATTTAACAGCTAGCAACACCTACTTGCGGCAACTTTTACAGAAACAACTAAAATTTTTATATTCTTTACATGTCTCTCTTTTAAATGAATTACAATTTATTTTTAAAAAGTAAACGGATTTTAAGAAATTTTTATTTAAAAAAAGAAACACTTGCGGCCACACAGCAAAAAATGTAACTATTGCCAGGTACGTAATGAAAGAAATTTGTTTTCTAGTCGACCAAAAGTCGATTGATGTTGGTAACAGGAAGGCAAATCCAACGTAACCTTAGCAACAGGAATCGCGACTGTACATCTTAAGGTACGTACCCACGGCGCGTGGTTGTGGACGCCTCTCATCTTTGCGGCATATTTTTTTATTTTTTTTATTAATGGCTTTCGGCAACTCAATGTGCTTATGATATGTCATCCAGTGTATTAGTTTCTCCAGTACGTTTCATGATTCCTAAGTATAGACACCACAGGACGGACAGGACATTCACACAGACACACAACACTTAAACATCCATGCCCGCGGCCGGATTCGAACCGGCGACCTTCGGCACGCGGAGCTAGTGCTCCAGCCCCCGCTACCGAGGCCGTTTGCCGCATATGCTAGCAGGTACGGCTCGTCTCAACCCACCGCCGAGCGGTAAAAGATGAAAGGCGCGTACTGCCTACCACGCGCGGTGGGAATAGTCCTTTAGCCGGGAATACAACTTGCGAAGAGCATCTGGTGGCAGCTGAGTCACTCAAGAACTAGGTGTGCGAGGTGTAGAGGTACGCTCCACAAATGAGGCTCATGAGCAAACTATAGAATAGGAATGGCCCATAATCGTTTGTATCGCGAATGGGAAGAGTTTTACAACCTAGTCCAGTTACTGTACACTGGCTAACCAACCAGCCCATAAACCTGTAATTACACAGATATGTATTTTTACACGATATCCATGTAATAGTTTTGTATTACTAAATATTTCCATATGTTAGCTATAGTACCATTGTTGTTTTATTTATTATATTGCAGTAGCTGATCCGTGCGGAAATTTTGCGAATGATATATGGTGATTAGCGAGCATGGTAGTATGTCCTAGGATGAAAGAAGAACCGACTCATCTGTAGCAATCGTTTATTTATCAAATGAAATGGGTACGCAGCAAAACAGTTACAAAGTTTTTTTTCCGTCATCAGTCTTTCGACTTGTTTGATGTAATCCTCCAACCCTTCCTATCTTGTGCTAACCTCTTCAACTCTACATATCCCTTACAACCCACGTCCTCAATTATCTGTTGCATCATATATTCTAATCTCTGTCTTCCTCTACAGTTCTTACCTTCGTCTGTTCCCTCCACTAACAAATTAACCGATCCAGCGAGTCTCAAAATATGACCTACCAAGCTGTCTCTTCTTTCTGTAAGCTTCTTCCACAAACTTGTTTCATCGCCCATTATTTCCAAAACTGGTTCATTTCGTACTTTGTCTGTCCATTTAATTTTCAGCATTCTTCTGTAGCACCACATTACAAATCCTTCAATTTTCTTTCTTTCTGGTATTCCTAAAGTCCATATTTCGCTACCGTAAAGTGCTGTGCTCCACACGTAGAGTTTTAAAAAGTTCTTTCTAATTCCTAGATCAATATTTCTCTTTTTGATGAAGGCTCTTTTTAACGAAACGATTAGAAATGATAAAATGTTTCCCGAACAGAAAAAAAATCCATAAACTAATTACCCTAGAAAACACGCACAGTTCATCAGTATCTCCGTGATACGTGGTGTTGCTATCTAGCGGTAATGCGATCAGTCCTTACTGACACCAGCGAAGCCTAGCAGCTTAACACTGAACTATCGCACACCTTGATTGTTCATACATTTGCCATTTGCTGGTTGAATTTCGAAAAATTCCTTTCTTAATTAATGATGTTACAGAAGCGGAGAACTTAATCTTTAAAATGATACCTCATTTATCCTTTTTGATTAAATATGAAGGGAGATGGCTTGCGCAAAAAACACCTTTAGAAATAATATATATGATGATGCATAAATCCTACGATATGCCATAGAATAATAAACACTAGAGATCTTTACTAGTTAAACGCATATTTAAAACCAATGTAGTGATAAAGACATTTAGAAACAAGGTTTGCGAATGAACATAGCACACAAGAAATCCGTATACTCTGGTACTGTTTACGAGACACCGGGAGAAGCAGTTTGACAGAGCCAGCAAGTGACGTCAGCCCATGAATCACACTGGGGGTCTGACACAGTTGCGTATCATTTTCTGTTTACTTCCATAAGTTTTATCTGCCTGCCAAGGAGAAGTGGAGGGTGCTGTAGACGATAGCGTGGTGAGAGCTGCCAGTGGACTTGCGTAGAAGCAAGTGCAGGCGATAGAGCGCCACCAGAGGCTACTATTTGGCCAGTTCAGTGACCTAACGAAGGCGCCGCCCTTGCTGGTTAAAACAATGACCAAAGAACTGGATTACACGCAAGGTGGAAACCTGTATCTCGTTCAACAACGCCGGGCAGTCCACGTATGAATTACGATGTATTATCTGCTCAAAAAGTAACATACTGATATTTATTATTATTATTTATTATTATCATTACTCCACGATTCACTAAAAGTGTGTGGCGGAGGGTGTATTCCACCTATCCGAAAGGGTAATGGTTTGGAAGGGATATGGCAGCAGACGAACATGGGTTATTGTGAGGAACCATCCCAGCATTCACCTGGAGTCATCTGGGAAAACCATGGAAAACCCAGATCAGGATGGCCGGAGTGCTTTATCGAAAGCTACTCCTGTCGGAAGTTTACTCGCCCTATAAATCCTTTCTATTCCATTCCCTAATCGCTCGTGGAAAAAATGAGTACAGAAATGAATCGGTTCTGGCCCCGATTTCTCTTGTCTTATTTTCGGGGTCATTCCGAGATCTGAATGTTGCTGGTAACAATATTAGTTTGCTGTTATTCCGAAATACGTCAGTCGAAAATTGTTCAGTTATCTTCTGTCGAGAGCAACGCCTTCGGTGTTCCAGATCTTCCCAACCTAACTCCTTCAACATCGCATTTACGCTTTCCCTCACTCATAGTTTTGAAATATGGTTAACTCCTGGTCCCCTCTACCAAAAGTTACCAAATCTCGGAAACCCATCTCACAGGAGAGGAAGAAAAAATTACTAAATGGGTTCAGAAGGTATTCGTTAGGAAAGACATGTAAAAAGAACTAGTCATAAGCGCTCGCTAGTGGGCTTGAATCAATAATAATAATAATAACATAAAAATATCGATTTAAATGTTATTTCTTTTTAATACAGTCGTCCTAATTTTCACTCAACTGAAGCCATTTTTCTCTGGGGGAACAATTATTACTGTTAGAGGTAAACATCAAGCAGGTAATACAGAAAGGTATAAAGAGACTCGTCTGATGTTCATCGATTTAGTAAAAGCTAAGAGCACAGTCCCTTTAACACCATTTTAAAAAAAAGTCCTTATGAAAATTGATTTAAATAGAAGTTATAGCAGCACCGTGGTCTGTTACACACACTATTCGTAATTCTTGTACCAAGATCCATCCAAACCCCATCACCAATGCACGTCCCAGTATTCTCTTCTCTCCTCTCCTTCATGAGGCGGTACGCCGTCTCTGAATCGCGGTGTGCTTAGGGAGCGTCCATCAATTACGTGAGGTGAAATAGGGGGGGGGTCTGGCGAAATCTCAGAAAATCTCCACCAAGGGGGCAGGGGCGGAGGTGGCTACAGAAATCTCACGTGAGGTTTTGGAAAAAAAATTGTTGGACTGTAGAGCTAAAAAAAAGTCTACAAATTACGCGAAAGTCAATCTTAGGGGGGTATTTCGTCCAGAAGTGGGGGTGTAAACGGATTTTGGAAGGGTGAGACCTAAAAAAAAAGGTCTCAAAAAGTTCCGAGGGTGATTTCGAGGGGGGGGGGGTCTGACGGACCAGATCTCACCAGGGGGGGGGGGTCGGGCCAGATCTCACGAAGTCTCACCAGGGGGGGGGGGGGTCCGGAAATACAGAAAAATACCTCACGTAATTCATGTATGCCCCCTTACGCTGCAACACGTTACACGCAGCTCATGTGGGAATCACACACGGCGGCTTGAGTAACTGGCTGAGAGGACAGTGTTTACGTCTCCGCTTGTAGCCGTCAGAGTAAACATTATCACAGCGCGTTCCATTTGGTGTTCTGTTATGACTACTGCCGCGCCACGTAATGGACGGCGGCAGTGAGAAATCCATCCGCAAATCTACTAGTTTCTTCCCAACGTTTGTGCGAGGCGGATAGTTAAGTGCAATGTTTGCTGACATTGTAAAAACTTTGATACTACTGTGTAATTGTTGGCAGAGATGGCACTAAATCTGATGTATATTTTTCTTTGCTGCTTTATTTGTTTCCTTACGTCAGCACTTACTGCCACATTGCTTTTTGGCGTTCATAGGAACAAGTCCGGTCTGAGTGGTTTGAAGTTTTATTTTTGTTTCGGTGCGTTTTTACGTTGATACAGTTTGCCGCAAATGAACAGGATTACCTGGGGAGGGGGGGGCAGTGCAGATAATCCCTAGTTATGGGCACGGCTGTGGCGGCACGCGAGTACACAAAGCGTGCAGGCATCGCGTGACGAGACGAAGTTACCGCCGCAAATAGACCTCCGGGGTGCGAGGGGGGAGGGCAAATCCCTACCACGCTACCTCTCAATGCGTTCTGCGACCGCCACACCACTTGCATGTTTTCACTTCTGGATATCTTCCAAACGGAGGTAGTTATTCTGAGGCGCAATAGCTAGACCGTGGATAAGCGCTTGATATCGTGGAATATGGGCGAAAGTTTGAGAAGGTACCAGTGAAATTTCTGCTTAGCCGGCGTTCAAGGCCACAATAGCACAAGCCATTAACCCTGCAGTGGTCGCGCTCTGAAAAGTCCCATTAGAAATGGCTTGAGTGGACTACATATGTAATCCACGCGACCACTGCAGGGTTAAAGTAAAGAAATCAAGGACTTGTAACGATACAATAGTAATTTGAGCAGATTCGATCAATCTTTAACTGTGGCCTTGATAACTGTGTGCCTTTCATCTAAAAAATAGGAAAGCTCAGCGTAAGTTAGAAGTAATGTGTTCAGGTATCGAACTGCAGACATTTAACACCCAAAAATATCTGGGAAAGACACTCGACAGAAAATTCACATATTAGAAGCATTGCATGAATTGCAAAATGAAGATCTCTACAAAAACAACTTACTGTGCAAACTAGTTGGTTCACATTGGGGGCAGTCAACCACAAACTATACGTAAATCAACAATGACCCTTTGTTACTCTGTTGCAGAATATGCATGCCCAGTTTCATACTCGTTATCTCACACGAGACAGATGGATGTAGCCCTCGATAACACCTGTAGACTAGTGACAGTCTGCCTAAACACTACCCCAGTTGGCAGGCCTTTACCAGCTTTCGGGGATTACACCACCCATCCGGAGAGAATTGGCTGCGAACAAGGAGAGGACAAAAGTAGAACGGGATAGAGCTCATTCACTGCACGGTCGTACATAACCAGCCCAGAGACTCGTCCAGAAAAAGCTTCCTGAGAACATCGCGGGAACTAACTGGGTCACCTGAAAAGGTAAAAGTGCAGTTGTGGAAAATGAAGGTCCCTAACATCTTGGGACCACTGACAGTTGCAGAGCGCTTGCCACCTGGTCACGCAGAGGACTGGAACGTCTGGCGGTCCCTAAATCGATTGCGAACAGGAGTGTGCAGGTCGAAGGTATAGTGAAATGGGGTTATACTGATGCTACCAGCATTAAATGGGAGTGTGGTGAGGACCAAACCAAGAACCATATGCTCGAGTGCCCTACGTGCTCATCATCCTGTTTCGAGCAACGCCGAATTAACTTGAGGTTGCGAAGTACAGGGCAAAATGTGTTTAAAGTTGTTTGTTTGCACAGTGTTTTAACTGTTGAGACTCGAAATAATAATAATTAGACCAATGAGAGAATAACACGGAAATGAGTGGGACGGGCGAGATTCCGGACGGCGCCTGATCATGCTTTGCTCCAGCACAGAATAAGTATTATTTATAAATGAATGTAATCTTTCTCGGCGTTGTTTATTTATAAACGTTTCTCGGGAAACAAACCGAGTGATGTTGTTATTAGTGCACAATATTTCGGCGACTTTATACTCCGTCGCCATCTTCAGGTGCAGTTGCAAGTCTTGAAGTCTGCCTTGAAGTCAGCCTTGAGCGTGTTGTTTGTAAACTGGCATAGCAACGACAGATGTTGTTATGTTGCCTAGCAGCATCTCAGATGTCATTAGACGCCCGCGGAACACAAAAAGCAGAGCGTTGGTGATGAGCAGCCTCAATTACAGGAATCCATGCATCACTTATCTGGAATCCACAATCCCTGTTTACCAAATCAGACGCGAGGCGAATTTCAAATGCTTCTTTAATGACGCTGTCCCAGAAGCCTCTCGCATGTGTCAACACCTTAGTCGCTTCGAAATCGAAACCATGTCCTTCTGTCAAACTATGTTCCGCCACTGCTGATTTTTCTTTTTGCCCCAGGAGAACATGTCGGGCGTGTTCCAAACAACGTTGTTGTACGCACCGTATGGTTTGACCGTTGTATTTCTTTCCACATTCACACGGGATGCAGTAAACTCCGGGTGTACGCAGGGCAATGTCATCTTTTGGAGAGCGCAAAATGTTTCTCAATTTTGGTGGTGGTAAAAAAATGGTCTTAATGCCATTTCTTGCCAGGACTCTTCCGACCCTAGATGTTGTGGCGCCAGAGTACGGCAAGAAGGCTAATTTATCGTGTGGACCATTATCGTGTTTATTAGGCCTACGATTCATTTCCCGGAATGCCAACTGTATCTGATGTTCGTTGTATCCATTCTTTCTGAAGGTATCACGGAGATGTTTTAACTCACTAGGAAGGCTGTCTTTATCACATATTGCCCGCGCTCTGTGGACAAGAGTAGTTAGTACTGTATTGCGCTGTGCAGGGTGATGATAACTGTGCGCGTTTAGGTAAAGGTCTGTATGCGTTGGCTTCCTATACACCGTGTGTCCCAAAGTTCCATCAGATTTCTTTATAATCAGAATGTCCAAAAAGGGCAAGCGGCCTTCCTTTTCAACCTCTATCGTGAATTGGATGTTTTTGTTGACACTGTTCAAGTGAAGGAGAAACTTATCTAGATTGTCTCTGCCATGAGGCCAAACAACAAATGTGTCATCTACATACCGAAAGAAGGCACTGGACTTCAGGGGGGCACTTTCCAACGCTGCTCATCACCAACGCTCTGCTTTTTGTGTTCCGCGAGCGTCTAATGACATCTGAGATGCTGCTAGGCAACATAACAACATCTGTCGTTGCTATGCCAGTTTACAAACAACACGCTCAAGGCTGACTTCAAGGCAGACTTCAAGACTTGCAACTGCACCTGAAGATGGCGACGGAGCATAAAGTCGCCGAAATATTGTGCATTAATAACAACATCACTCGGTTTGTTTCCCGAGAAACGTTTATAAAAAAAGTATTATTTAACTTGTGCTGAATGCAGAAAAAGTATTTATGTTGTGAAGAGTTATTAAGACCAATCTGGATAGTGACTGTGTTAACTAAAAATCATTTAAAGCAGGCAGTGTTGATAGGAAAGGACAACCTCTTTGTTGTAGTGGAATACATTGGCAGCTTAGCTTATAAATGACAGCTTGCTGTAGAAAATGCTTGTCGAACTAGTGGTGATTTTAACAAAGGCGGGAGCCTGGATCTCGAAAATACGAGGTTTCGATGCTAATTTAACGATTATATTGTAAAAGAACTACTTTCCCAGCTAACATTTGGGCGAAGACCAGGACAGAACCTTGAAATCTTCAACAGCGCGGTTTTGTAAGTGTGCTAAATTGATATATTGCCTAAAATTGTATTTAGAGAGCACTAATATATGCGGACGTGCCAATTATTACATTCCGGCGTCTTTCCGATGGTCGAAAATCAGCTTCAAGGCCGTTAAAAATAACGTGTTGAAGGCAGTGTTCTGGCAGTTCAATTCCACGCAGTTGTTTAACTGAATACAGTTGTTATTAAATAACGCTCTTCGTGCGGTACATATGTCTCAGTTTATTATAACAGCGATATCACTGGTCAGACAGTATAAGGAAACATCTACATTGAACGAATATAAATAAACACATAGCAAACTAATAATTACTCCGATGATTTAAACGAAATACCTACTTCATTTCTTCGCAGTTGCTTAGCTAAATAAAATTGTTATAAAGTAACGTGCATAACCTCGATTTAGAGGTAACGTCTCGGGCCATTGTTGCTTTGGCACAGCGTTACAGATGCAACGCCCAAGCTTAGCCTGTCATTAGAATTAATTGTTTATTATTACCAGATAAATTTTAAAATTCTTCAAACTTCTAGTTCCTTTTAAAAATATTTCTGAGTATTGTTAATTAAGACTTAATGGTATTAAGTAACAAGAAAACGGCTTTTAGGCAATATAAATAACAAAGGATACAATATTTTGGTTTTGTTTGTCTCATATGAGTTTCAATCGTCGCAGCTTTCAACTTTCGTGAGTGATGAGTCATTTATCCTCTCCTTTGTTATTTATAGTGAAGAAAAAATTGTTTTTAATTGTAACATATTGTTTAGACCATTGTTTGGCATCCTGGAACGAGTAGCAGAGATTTTGTAAGTAACTTTGACATTTTGTTAGTAAATAAAATATCACTTGGCAAGACGTATTGCTCCTCGATCCAGTGGATTCCGAATTTCAATCCTCATTTTGCGTGGTGAAAACAAGCACTAGTATTTTCCAAGAATATCGGGGAACAATATCAGAAACATAACGAAATAAATAAAATAAAAGTATAAATCTGTATCTTTTGTAGAAGGATGGGGGGGGGGGGGGGATGTCATAAATAGACATGAAGGCTCTATCAGCCAATATATTAGTAATGTTGTTGAGATAATTGTAAGCGTATAACAGAGAAAGAGATCCTTTAGGGTGTCTTTTATATGTGTTATCTTCCTGGCAGCATGGTAAGATTGTCTTAGTACCACGTTCAACATTTTAGACTTACTTCAGTTCGTCTCGTTCGTAAGAAGCTCAACCTTGTGGAAGCAGTAAGTTCATCATCACTGCTCCACAGGAGATATCAAGAATATTATTTCAGTTTACTTACAGTTATAATGCACCCAATAATGGAAAACAGCGACAGCAGCATACATACCTGAAAAATAAAACAGAAAGGTTCAGTATCAGCAAATAAAATAATTTCGTTTAATCATACTGTCATACCAGACATTGCCACAATTTAGAATGTGTTTTGAATAAAATCAGTAAGCATATTATGCCAGTAATAAGAAAAAAATAATGGAACATTGTCTTAATTCGCACAGATAAGAAATAATCTTCTGAAATCCCAATGATGGCATTCGATTTAGTCTTCACTGGGGATCACCGGAAGGTTATTAAAAAGAACGACGCCTCTGCCCTCTTCATTAGATAGTGACGATGATATCAACTCGGAATTGACAGTGCGGCTGTCGATCTGTTGACATCATCAGAAGGTAATGAAGAAGGAGGAGGTTTACCTTTAGCATCAGTCGACAGATCACCCGTGAACGGCGCATTGTATTCAGAGGATGGTGATAAGCAATTAAAGGGTTTCAAAATCATCTGTTACGGACGCAACGTATGGCAGATGTGCTAGGTATAACTGGTGAGTTGTAGGCGAAACAACGCTTGAACGAATTACATTAAACAGGAAAATTTTACGTTCTTAAGTACTATACGTCTGGTAAGTAACGACACCTGTTGATGCAGCGTAAGAGTTGGTTATCAACCCTCGGGGTAGACTAAAAGTAATATAACCATACACAGGACAGATCCGGCTTATACGCTGCTGATGATTGTTACGCTTTCTGACGTGGAGGATGAAGATGTGGGGCGTCGTCATTGGGGTATAATGCGACTGCGTTGATGTTCTGCTAAGGAGAGACGATATTATGGTGCGTAACTGCGATGTTCTGGTAGGTCGCAGTAATATTCCGTTCTGGTGCAACATGGTGATGTTATGGTGCAACATGGTGATGTTGTGGTGCGCTGAGGTGATGTACTGCTGCAGCAAGTTGTTGTGATCCAGCAAGGCAATGTTGAGGTCACCACGGCGATGGTCTGGTGCGGCGATGTAGTGTTATGGTGCGGCGATGTTATGTTATGGTGCTGCGATGTTATGTTATGGTGCGGCGATGTTATGTTATGGTGCACCGCGGCGATGTACTGATACAACAGGACGATCTTCTGGTGCGTCACGGAGATATTCTGATGCGGCGGTGTGATGTAAAGTCGCCGATCTGCGTGCAGACATCAGCAGAATGACTGGAAAAGTTTTGCTGTGGGGAAACCAGAAGAAATGGCACATAGCTGTAAAAAATAAAAAAATATTGTTATTCTGGACACATGAGCACAAATTTCGGAAAACGGCAGATTTTTTTGGTCGATTGTTAAGTATCTTTTGAATCGCCCCGTTGGATCAGGAGTTTGAGGCACCAGGATGGCTTCCGGCGCATGAAACGCGGTCATTTCGTTCGAGTCTTGGTGATGAGACGAAGTTTCATCATCATGACTTGGCCGGCAGGGTATGAAAGCCTGTTGTGCACAATTCATAATCACCGTATCTGTGCCAAAGTCCCTGATTAAATCCCAAACCTCCAGTGCGTATCGAGTGACTGGACCGTCGGGTGTGGGACGTTAAATATGGCGGATCCATTGCTGTCTTTCGGAAGTGTAGGCCTCAACAGGCCGGAAGCAATTTTTTCCTCTCCCTTTCTTCATCTTTCATTCAGTCACAACTAGTGTTGTAAAAAAAACGGTTTTTTTTCTGGCTTGAAAAAAAACATGAAAAAAAACTTTGAAAAAAAACATGTTTTTTTTCAGGAACACGTTTTTTTTTCACAACTACTAAATCTCAAATTTGTAAGGCAGTTAACGTTTAAAATGACTGTTTTAGAGTTTATTCTAAGTACTTATCTTAGTTTAAAATCTACTATATTTTTCTGGTTCAGTAGGAAAAAAAAATTGAAATATTGACTAAATTGACTGAAATTTTCTTTAAGAACGGGGATTTCCCGAAGAGACTAGGTTGCGCGAGAAGGAATCCCCATTCCCCATTGTTTGGATTGATACTTGCTATTTGAAATAGTGCTGCCAGCCCTAAAAAATTAACTATAGATCTTTGAAAAAATTAGGAATTTAAAATTTATCCACGGTTTTTTGCCTTATTGGACTTTCCTTATATTCGTATACTTGTTAACTCTCAGAGTATAGTGGTACTGACTCATTAAATTGTCAGTAAGGGAGCGTGCATAAACCACATAGCTTCATTTTGGCCTCCTGTGAACCCCCACGTAGCCCTACGTGGCTTTTGCCTCCCCCCCCCCCCCCCCCCCGTTCACGAAGCATATAGCTTTCTTCCGTTTTGATTCCAGAAGACATTTTGTACTATTTTCTCTTGTCAGACTATTGTAAATTACATACGGGTTTAATTAACTGAGGGAAATAAATACTCACATGCTGTTGTGAGATCAGTTCCTCATTTTAACTGTGAAAAATGTTACGAAAGGAAAGTTACGTGGCCTGTCTCGGAACCCCCCCCCCCCTCTCCTTACGTAGCCCAGAGTAGCCTTCCAGCTAACCCCTCCTCCCTCTGGACCGAGCCACGTAATTTGTGCACGGTCCCTAATTATGAATCGTTTCCTTGCAACCGTTGGTGTAAACAAACGATTGAAAGGAAATAAAGCTCCTATTTTGTATGATAATCGATTTTAATTCAAACTTAAAAGACCGTAATACAGAACTATTGGCGCAGTCTTTATGCACAGTGTGTACTTTGCTCACAATTTAAAATTTCAATCTGAAAATCTTTTGCGTACAATATAAGAACAACCAGTAAAAGAAAATTTAACTATTTCTGAAGTTAGAGGAGACAGAAGAAGAGACAGAAAATTCCGACACCGACCGAACTAGTGTTGGTATTACTGATACTAGTGAATGTGGTACTGACATAGAGGATGAATAAAATTATGTTACCTATATAGATACACTTATGAATCATTATGTTAGACATTATATGATTCAGTAAGACTTAAAACACACTTGTAAAATGGAAGTTCCTTAAATAAAACTATAATTTATGAAATATATTATTTTCTGAAAAAAAAACAAAATTTAGAAAAAAAACACGGGTGCTAGGTTTTTTTTCATGTTTTTTTTCAAAAAGTTGAAAAAAAAACATTTTGTTTTTTTTCAGTTTGCAACACTAGTCACAACGCCGACAACATACTACTACACAAAGTCATCCACACAAAAACAGTAATGGTGGCTTCCCACGACCCGTGGTTTTGTAGGCCGCGCCATGCAGCCGGAATTGTATGTATCAGCACGCGCCACACTCTAGCCCTTGCCACCTCCCGGCCACGTTGCCTAATGTCGTTTCAGCTATCCGGGCGTTTGATGTTTACCGACTGGGTGACGGATAGAGGCGCGCCATCCATGCCAGCAGAGGCGGCTCCCTTCCCACAGCTCGCTGTTGGGTGCCCGTCCGGTGCGGCCATCAGATGCAAAGGCCATGGAAGGCACCTTAAAGCCACGTTCCCACGATCTCTTGTAACGGAGGCGGGACGGGACGGGACGAATACTGAACAACACGCCATGGGAACAGGGCCGACTCTGCTAGCGGAGATGAGACGCAGCTACCCATTCTGTGTCGGTAAACATAACAGAGGTGCGCTGTTGTCATCGGTTTGCTGCAGCGGTGCGCACCCATTCTGTTGCTGCAAAGTGCTCTGTGCCAAACGGCATTAGGAAACGTGGTGGGAAGGTGGCTGTGAGGTAAGCGAGGGCTAACCTGCGGCGCGCGCTCGTCCCTACACTTCGGCTAATGAGGTCCCGTCCCGTCCCACCTCCGTTACAAGAGATCGTGGGAACGCGGTTTAAGACGTACACTTCTATTATTGGGACGTACAATGGAAAACCACCACAGTTAAATTTCCGTGGAGGAGTAACTTCCGCCATGGTAGCCACAACGTCTGGGTCACCGGATAAACAATACTGCCTTCAATCATCAAGTGACTTGTATTCATTATTCTCTAGCCAGATTTACACAGTTCTATGGAAAGTATACAGGTATTGCACTTACCTTGCCATACTTCAAAAACCCGTCTAGTCGTTCCGAAAACACTGTGGGTATGAAGTCCATGCGACAAGGTCGGAGGCGGAGAAGTAACGGAGTTGCTGGAATGCTGGTCTTCTGGGAGGGAATTAATTACTGCTTCAGAGACCCATACGACCGAAACAACAAGACGCTCAAAGGACACACGTTCCGTGTTCGTCGGTGCCAGAAAAATAGAGAAGACAACCCCACAAGTAGGAGTGGTGACGTTCAGAGCTATCCCGTACCTCAATGGAGTCGACCGCGAGGTCGATCCTCTACAGACACAGCCGTTTAATTAAACACTCGCTGTCGTCGACCTGTGACCTCGGAACAGGCGGTCCCAAGAGCAACACTCCAAACTGACTCAAGAGAACGGTGGGATGCTGTAGACTAAAGTACGTACAGTGACTCCGAGAGATACTGTGCATCTGTCCAGTACGCTGGTATTTTTTTATATATACATATCCACGTATCGATAAGTAGCTGCAAATTTGTAATGGGAACAGTTGTGTTAAGTGTCAAATATAAAAATTTTTGAAAAACGACCTGTTGAAAGAATAAGTGTTTTTTTTTTTTTTTTTTTTGCTCACGTTCTGTATTGTACCTGACGTACTGATCAATGGAAACTCTTTATTTCAATCTTTCAGTACCGGAACAGATTTTGTAGTCTCATTGCTGAGCATATCTTATTCTACGCGTATTATACCAGATTAGACGACAAAGGAGTAAGATACTGAAGCCGAATCCAAAATACCTTGTTATTTCTTCTTCTCCGCATTCACACCGGATCTTTGCCGTTATTCTCAGCTAGTGTTGGTGTAGCTTCCACATTTCAACGATTGGGGGCAAGTAACAGCTGAGTAAAATCTCGACTTCGGACCTTTAAATTTATTTAGTGTAACTTAGGTTCTATGTTTCCTGTTTCTGTTTTTAATTTTACATCTCTTTAAATAATACATCATGTAACTAGCTAAATAAGTAACAGCGTTATTTCTCTCGGAAACCCACGACAGATCCAGGCTGCTATTTATGGTATCATCACTGACGGCTCGCATGTAATCCAATAAATCATTCAAAGTCATCATTCCCTCCCCCGACCACCCCCCCACTTACCGTTCCGATAGCATCGATTTTCTCTCGTACCGCTGCTTCAACCGAGCAATTAAACTATTCAGCAGTGATAGTCAACGTAAATACTAAGATAGTTCATCTCATTGGTCGCCTTCCATCACCATCGTCTCAGTACCTCGGCAGAGGGCAGGACAGATAATTCCCGAACGATGTGCCTCCAGATATAAATGTGTATGCAAGTTTCTTAATTTTGTATATGTTCCTATGTTTCCACTTTTAACCGCCTTTATAGGAGCTGCAACGATCTATTCCCCTATCCAGAAACTGACTTGGTTTTCGAGACTGCTGCAGTCCTCTAACATGACGAAACTACTTTGACCTAAGCATATCTTTTTTATCAGGTCCAACTTCTTCTCACTTCTTATATTTTCATTTATTTTCTCAAACTTGAGGGATACAGGATTAAATGTACGGAAAGCTTCGGTTACCTTGGTAGTGCTGGCAAGGGATTGGAGGGCAAAGCCGGAAGTTCAAAAGAGGATAATGATAGTATGTAGTATCTTGTCAGAAATGCGTAACCATAATCTAAGACAAGAAAGTTGTTTCAAGAGCTAAGAAGACGTGTTTCCAGTCAATTATGAGATATAGTTTAGGAAGCTACACAATGAAAGAAAGATAAAATCCCATTTCACTCCAGCTGATTTATCTGAAACGTGACAAGTGTTTGAAATTGCTATCTTTTTTAAGATTGTATATGTAATTGTCGAGAGGCAAACACTCGATAATATAACGCCTAAGAACTAAATGTAGTCTTGACAGCTACCTCCGCTGCCTTATTCACGCGACGCAGCAGCTCGAAGTAAATTCTGCAGCATATGATGATATTTACCGACTGCTTACATTTGTTCGCCTGGAACGACTCATTTTTTTGTGATTAAAAATTATTTGGGAAAAAAGATTGGGGAGTACAAACTGAGTAAGATGGAAATTACTCGTCTGAGGAGTACTCTTGATTGAAATGTTATCCTTACGTGTGTTCGGCCAGATTGAGTAGCGAAAACGCAACGTTTCGACAACTGGCTCTGCCGTTCTCTTCAGATGTGGCGCAGAATCCTTCGATGACAAGACCACGCAGCTGCACACCGGGGACACGTCCAGTGACGCTACCGGTGCAGTGATGGGCTGGAGAAGACGTGTGTTTCTTGGAGCAGCCGCGGAGGCGCCGAGAAGGCTGCAGTGACCACTCCCCCGATCGCTGCAGGCAGGGAGCCACTGCATACGGACCCATTGTCCCGCCGCCGGTTAATTACAAAAAATCCGGCGACGTGGGGACAATGCCGGGAGCACGCGCCGCTTTGTCAGCCACCGTTGACTCAGTGGAGCCTCGCATTGTCCGCTCCTCTCCCCACGCAGCCCAAGTCGAGCGCCCCTGGAGTGGCCAGCCACACTGAGCCCAGCGCTCACAAACACTTATACATTACCTCAGATCAGGGGTTGGAGAGGACATAGGGAGCTTAACGCTCCGGCCTCGCATTCGAGAGGACGCCGGTTCGAATCTCCTCCTACAGGAGGCCGTTGACAATCAGTGGGTGACTCATTATACCGGAAATCTTTCAGTCGCCAGAGCCTTCTCCGTGTAAACGGGGTGCACCACCTGAAACAGAGGTAGACATTTGGATGGAAGAGGCTAATACAGTCTCTCCCAGACCCTTACACCTAACAGCACATAGCAGTCCCAAACTACTGTGCACTCTGTGTCGCTTCATGTAAGACGTCTTCGGTGCAATTTTTTTGTTGTTGTTGTTATGGTGGAGTGGATATGTTGACGTTTTGTAACCTTCCCGAGAAAAATGTAAGCTGTGCTGTGTGTAATAATTGTAGTTTATGAGGTGAAGATTGAGAAACCTCCTAAAACTGGCAATCAGAACGGTAGGGCTCGAGCCTGGGCAGCGGGTGCAACGACATTGGTGCATATACTTTACAATTTAGTGTTCTTCGTTATAATAATTCGTGAACAAGTTAGTGAATCTCACATACGGTATCTCCAAATCTCATATCTCTGCTTTTTATTTCCGAATAATAGAGATGTTGCTTGAAGATCTCTAGGACGTGCGGCCGGATCAGCTGATAGTAGTTCAATGAATTTTCGAAGGCTCGAAGTGGCATCTGCTGACCAGCGTGAGGAGCACAGTCCAGGAACTACGATCAATTGATCCGGTAGCATGCTCGAAAGATCTTCTAAAGCATCGGATTCGCCGGTAAAACCTACGATTAAATAGAAGAGATTTTATTCAAAATTTTTTTTTTGACTGCTTAACGTCTCTTAACAACGGTCTTTAGCGACGGGAAAGGATGGGGGGGGGGGCAAGGAATGGGAAGTAATTCGGCCACAGCCTTTTGAAGGAAGCATCCCGGCATTTGCCTGGAGTGATTTGGGAAACCATGGAAAACCCAAATATGTGGGTTTTTTTAAAAAGTAAATGCTACTACTAAACCGGAAAGTATACAAATATGCAGATGGGAGATAAGTTGATCCACGTTAAACTTTACGAAGCTTTGATCAATAATCAAGAAAGTATAAAAACCTAAAACCGGCAACAATAAAAACGACAGTTATCATTTAACAGACTTTCTTCAATATTTATTTCAATCTATAAAGCATACGTTGATGGTAAAACTGTACTGAAAGCCCCGGCTTGCAGCACTAATGAAATAAATGAATTACATACAGATCTTCCTCAATTCAATCAGGAAAGTATCGAATAAGTGGTGATTTCTAATTAGTGCAAATCTACTAACATTTGGCCAGATTATTACGCTTACAACATCTTTTTGATATGGAAAAAAGCAACAGGACTCAGCACAACCTAAACGTTCACCGAAACGTCTGCTTTTTATGGACCTGAGGTCAGGGCCGGCGCTACAATTCTCGGGCCCCGGGTAAGCGATCTTAGCCCCCCCCCCCCCCGAAAATATTTTTACTTTACACTTTGGTTTTCTGGATAAGTCAGAAATTTTTAATACAAAAATGTTTAAAATTATTGGTGCAGATTTTAAAATTTGTGTTTGATTTCTATTTATTGAGGCACCCAGGCCAGCGGGTCCCCCTTTGGTGACCCGGGCCCCGGGTACTTTTGCCCCGCTTAACCCCCCCTAACGCCGGCCCTGCCTGAGGTATTATAACTCGCTGGCCGGCGTTGCTCCGTAGGCACGCAGGCAGTGAAGAGATCTCTCGCGCGTGAGGGGCAGCGTGGGAGCGACCACGTGCGAGTGCGGCCACGTGACCACGCGGCCGCCTGTGGACACGTGCGAAATATTTACACGCACAACGTTCCCAGTGTTTGAACTCGCGCTGCGGGACGCTGTTTGCATTTCTCGCTGTAACCAAAACAGACGGCTTTAAATAGAAGACATACGCGCAGCAAACACGCTCTTGCCTCCGAAATGTTTCGATATTTGGAGTTCGGAGCACGACGCGGGGCAAAACACCGTCCAACAAACGCTAACAACTTACGAGTGACTCGAATCTTTAACTCGGGAGGGGGGGGGGTCAAACATTGTCAAATCTGAGGTTCAAATTTGAGAAGTTGTTAACTTCAACATCATTCCTAGCAGACTTTAAACCTTTTTAACATGTTCAGGGCCGGCGTTAGGAGGGGAAGGGCGGGGGGGGGGGGTAGGCAGGTTCAATGTACCCGAGACCGTCGGCTGATGGGGGGCCCCGATCGCCGGCTGTAGGGGCCCCATGGCCAGAGACGAAAAATCCGCCCATAGTCCTGCCGCCCAGTTTTACCCCGGGCCCTAATTCAAACTAATATTACAAATGCATTACTAATAACATGATCTTCATCCGCATTTTCGGGACCATAATTCCCAGTTACAGTAGAACTTCAATTATCCGAACTCCGACCATCCGAATCGCTTTTTTTAATTAAGACGGAAATTCAGAAACATTCTTTTGAAAATTTCTGGATGTTCAGATGTTAGTGTTGAAGATAAAGGAGATGATTCGTCAGACCCTCGGTATGAAATTCTAAATGATGATGAACTTATTGAACGTGTGAGAGAAAAAAGTGTCGAGGAAAAAGGTGACCTTAATGACGACGTTAAGCAGACACGGGAGGACGAAGGTTCGAATACCTGTCCGAACATTTTTTAAGCTTTCCCGAAATCACTCCAGGCGAATTTCTAAGTGGTTGCTTCAAAAAGGCCATGGCCGAATTCCTTCCTGTTCCTTAATCCCAATACTCTCCCTCTTGTAATGATCTAGCACTCAAGAAGAGGTAGAGCCCTAAGCAAAAAAAACTTTTCTCACGTAAATGTGTGTGTGTTGGGGGTATTATGACGCCAAATATTGTGGGAGACACAAAAAAAAAATTTTTACACATTTGTATTTCTGTGCGGGTTAAGTTCATCCACAGAAGTGTCATATGATTAGATGATATTGTATTTGTGATGTCGGGTTTAAGAATTTGTTTACCATCATGTTAGGCGTGATGTTTGGTTTTAAGATTCGTTTCAAGAGTTGCGGTTGCGATGTTGTAAAGAAAGGCAACACGGATATTTTGGATGTGTTCGGAACATTAACTCGAGTTAATAACATGTTTCTGTGCGCTGTTCAAACATCAACTGAGAATACTGCTCCGCACAGAAGCGAAAAGTGTTATAGTAACTTGGAGGAAAAATCACGAGTTTAATAACAAAACCAAATGGTTTTCTGGTTTAATCTTCTATCTTTCTTTGCAAGTGACGAACAGTGGCTAAGGAGGCTCGTAATAACTGTTATCATTAAATTTCGTTTAGTACTGATAAGTGGCTTGAATTTCCACTGAGGGGGCATCTATAAATTACGTGAGGTGTTTTTCCGGATCCCCCCCCCCCTCTGATGAGACTTAGTGATATCTGGTCCAACCCCCCCCCACCCTACTCCCTCCCTCTGGTGAGATCTGGTCCGTGTGACCCCACCACCCTCCCCCCCCCCCGCCTAGAAATCACTATCGCAACATTTTTAGACTTTTTTTTAGGTCTCACTCTACAAAAGCCGGTTACACCCCCAATTTTTGACTAAAAACCCCCCTAAATTGGACTTTCCCATCATTTGTAGACCTTTTTTTTTTTACCTCTACGGTCCAACAAAAATTTCCAAAACCTCACGTGAGATTTCCGTTGACCATCCCTCCCCCCTGGTGAGATTTCGCCGGACCTCCCCCCCCATTTCACCTCACGTAATTTATGGACGCCCCCTTACGATAGCCCGTTGGATAGACGAGTTTGGTGTCTGCTTTTAGTATTATGTTGCAAGCTTCAGTGTTTTTTCTGGAAGTTTAAAGACAAAACTACAAGACACCACCGGATATATCGCATATTAAGAAGTAAGCACTGAGTGTGGTGGGTGAGGGTCATCGCTGTGGTCTTACATTTGGGAGGACGCGGGTTCGAATCCCAGTTAGGCCATCTAGATTTGAATTTTCCATGATTTCCCCAAATAATTCCGGACAAATGGTTCCTTCAAAAGGTCATGGCCAGATTCCTTCCAGTTCCTAACCCCCACTCCCCTCCCGCCTCTGATCACCTCGGCCCCGACGAAGTGTAAAGCCCGAATAAAAAAAGTGAGTTGAAAAGGAAGAATACAGGTAGGTGACTCCTACAGAGGGGCTGGAGAGCGAGAGTATAACAAATATCAAGATTCGTTTCAGAAAGAACTCTCACGACGAGTTATGTATTTCGCTTCGTCGACGAGAGCTGGCGTTGGACGGCGGCGTAGTCTTGTTTTTTCTGTTGGAGCTAGCAGCGCCGTGGAGAGGCTCCGAGCCATCGACCGGCACGTGGCGGTACTGTGCGTTCACCTGAGTTGCGAGGGGAGGGGGAGGAGGGGGGTGTCCGTGATTTAGCTGCAGCCAGCCGGGCCGGCAATTACCGCACAATGGCTGCGACCCACCTCCGCGGTCAAGGTCTCTAAATGTCACCATCACGCCCCTAACTGCCGCCACGCAACAGAGTTATTCAACGCCTCGGCCGTTCACTTCCGGTACTGTGACGGCGGGAAAAAGTATCATCGTGATCGTAGTCATCACTTTAATTTTTACAATTTTATCACCCCGCCTATGATTCAACAGAGCACTGGAGTAACAGGCGAAATAAACAAAGGACCACTGCGCCATGCACACGGTCTGATTAACTCAACACAGTGCTTTAGCATGTGGGTCGGAACAACAGTTTAAAATAAAAACATCCTAGGTATAGCAACAGTACCCTAAACAAGCGGCGTAATAAAAACTACTAGTTTCACAAACTAAGGTCTTGCTATATCTGACCGTCAGTAGCAAAGTAGAAATTCACTATATATTTCGTTTCCTAAAAAAAAAGTTAAACACTATTATTCTTCCGGAATTAAGAACCAAATTGTAATCTTGTGAGATGAATTATCAAGATCGACGTGATTTTTTTTTAATTTCAGAAGCAGAATTTCAGCAACAGGAAAAATAACACTGATACCGAGGTTAGTAAGCCGAAAAACCGAAAAAAACATCTGAAGCAAATCGGTTGCACGTCTCCACACAAAGTTGTTTGAATTTACAGTCTACGAAGAGATCTCCAACAGCTGTTGTCCAGCAACTATAGCAAACTGTAGTTTTTCCCAAAGTACTTATTCTCAGACATAGTCTAACTACAGTAAAGTCTTTCGTAGTCTTTCCCAAAGGCTTAATTATTCTGAGACATAGTATTCAGGCGTGTTCGGTCAGATATGTACCCAAAACAAATCAATCAATATATAAACATATGATTTTTTGAAAACACTAAGTATCAAAAAAGTTAACTAAGAAACGTAAAACTCAAAACCAAAGTTATTCAATAAAATAGGTAATACGTATGTGATATAAATAACCAAATCCTCAGTAGTTAAGTATCGTTTAAATCAAATCATTGTTACTCAGGTCGTGAGTGGTAAATTTAAAATTAAAATCAAAAAGTACGTGGGTGGCGACATTGCACTCAAAGAATTTAAGTTTTTTATATATATATATATATATATATATATATATATATATATATATATATATATACTGCATGAAATGAGAAAGTTGTCAACATCCGCCATTCAATTAAACGAAATTAAAATAGATAAAATTGTTAAAATCTGACAACTGCGTTAAAATTTCTGAAGAAAAAAATCTGCAACCACCATCATCGAATTAGCAATTGTGTCAACATCAGAAGTCCTTAATTTTCTCACATTAAAACAGCTACTATTTTTCTGCAAATCATTTTCCTGAAAGAGATTGCTTCAAATACTGCGTTTTATTATGCAGAGAACAAAATCAAATAATTTTCTGCACCTCAACAACTAGAATTGAGACGTCGTGAAAGACGTAACATTATTAGAGTGGCAGAATAATATACCTGTAAGAGTGACAGCAGACATGGAGCCGAGTGCCTGTACGTCTGCAACACGAGGGTACAAACGTGAGCCGCGGATCAGCATAAGTCTCAGGCGGCGGCGCATACCGCTTCCAATTAGCGACGGCAGAGAGAGGTAAGAGCTACGTGTGTCTGATTGAACACTGAGAGAGGTAAGAGCTACGTGTGTCTGATTGAACACTGAGAGATACTTGCCGCAGTGTTGCAAACAGTTTCTCTACGCAGATAATAATATTACAGTTGAACAACGTATACCGAAAAGATATCTTGTAAAGCTTAAAATAAACTTTGATTAAATCACCCAACAGATAATAGAGCAGACACTTCCTTACTGAAATCATCTCATATTATTTTGCGAGATTTATGGTAAGTGACGGAGCAACGCCAAAACGCAAGGTGCTTTTGGGTGCTGATCATGAAATTTAAGTTGTCAAAACTTTTACCGTCAAATTTCATGAAAACTACACGGATGTAATAACTTTTCGTGTTGTTCTGCTTCTGAATCAGACGTGTAATTCTACACATGCCAACAAAATAAAATACAAGACCGCTTTGCCATAAAAAGCAACACTCATTCATATTATCATATGCAATCTCTACTGGAAAATAAAACAATCGATCCAAGTTTGCTTCTAGCTACGAAGAGTATATAAACACCCTTTCGCAGCAGATTCGTCAGTTCGGCAGTTAGAAGAAGCATTGAAGATAATCGCAAGTTAGCATTCAAAATCCGGCATCGAAAGAAAAATCAGTGTCGGAGTTTGAAATCAATAAAAGTGATTACAGCTGTATAAAATGACATCCACGCAAAGTATAAAATCTTACATTGATGGATATGTTAATAAGAGCTGAGTAGCAAGGAGCTCTGAATAGAAAACCACACCAGATTTCACAAATAAGCAAGAAAATACTAAGCTCAATGTAACCTTGATCAATAACATCGCGAGTTGCCCTACCTACAAACTAAATAATCATAATAATAATTTATGAAAAGAAATACGAAATAACTGAGCGAGAAAATTCCTTAAAGTGTGATGAATCTGGGTATGGAAAGGACAGGAAAGCCAAGTATAAATTACACCAATAAGTCTGATATTAGTCCACAATGTAGGAACAAGATTGTGACATTACACACACGACATACAGACTCATTTCGCGTCAAGCTTAACTCTAAACACTGAGCGGAATAAAACAAGTTATATACGAGTCTTTTGCTATAGGTAAAATCTATCAAATCAATCTCATTAGCGTCGTCAATCCGAGGACGCTAATGAATATTCAGCGCGGTGATATCCATCGAACTTTTGGTTCATGTTAAGGAAAATAATTTTTGTGGCCATTATTTATGGCCATAAAAAATTAAAAGTATGAAGAGTACGCTCAATATTTTCTCAATTTTTTCAAGCGTCTAGAAGATATTTATCAGTATATTTTGTTATTTTTCTGGATGCAGTTTCACAGAGCACTTTATAAAAAGAAAAAAAAATTGTATAGTATAAACATTTCTCCAGATTTTAACACGAAATAAGTATTTTCGCAAATTAAATTCGTTGCTGTGAGTTGATTTTGTGTGATAAATCAGCTATACTTCCTCTCGATGCAGTTAGGAATAACATTGCATCCGGTAGAGAGAGAGAATTAAGGGTATGAAACGGCAAGAATGCGCTTAAAGCATATGGTAAGAAATTCTGTAATGAAAAACAAAGATACTAATTCTGTTAAGCGATTAACAGAAATCTCTCTTTCAACTTCGGTTTCTGGAACAGAAAATAATAGGGGAATGACCACTGGTGGTTAGACGAAGCTTCCTCAACAAAGTGATGGTATGCTCTAGGGGCCATAGGCACTTCGAAAAGACAGATATGGCAGTTTCTGTATCATCTATCTCTGTGTCGGACAGGTTCGAGAGGCGTGGAGCATCACACGTCGCCGTTTGGATGTATTTATTTCGTACCGCGCTTAATCAAAGGCCTTTAATGGCAGGTTTCTCCTTCCGAGGAGTGAATTGTGTCCGAGTTATGCAGATGCGGCTCCATTACGGACGGCACCGGGGGCGACGCAATCTCGGAGATGAGGCCGCGCGGACCTCTGGTACTCCGCCTCGGAGCACAGGGAGGAGACCCTCCCAACACAGTACTTCACAACAGTGAGACAAGTCGCAAATATCTACATACAAAAGCTTCCGCAGCGGGCCGCGTATGCGTCCACTACCTGTCCTCAACACATATATGAGACATAATCGTGAAGCAATGACAGTCGGTGAGGTACTGTCGCAGTATCCACTTCGGCCAACCATTTCACCTGATGAAGACAGTGCAGGTAGCTGACGAAACGTCGTGGATGGCGGAATATCCGCGAAGAAATTTTTAGCGGCTGTACGTCGGGAAAGACTAAATTCTCAACAAATAAAACTCTGCAGTTCACAAAATTTGTAGCTGGCAAAGGGCGGTACCAAAACTAACCTCTACTTTGTGCATTCCCATCCCGAAGTAAGAATTCATATAAGCATCAGAGCTGAACCTTATTTCTGTAATCTTCTCAATCCAAGTAGGCCGATGAACGAAGTATTTCTTCGCACTCGTAAATGAAAGCGGATGTTCGTATGTTTACCAGCAAGTTCAGACGAAACAAACATCGTCTGACTGCCAAAAAATCTGAGTCCAATCTATGAATTAATTCTGCTACGTTTTATTTAAGACTGTGGCTAACAATCACAAGTCGAGCGGCTCTTCCCTGTACTTGCTCTGTACTGCCAACTAATCCCTTGCTAAACTGATCCCAAGCAGCACAAGTGTCCAAATATTGACACGCTAGACTTTTAAACTTAATCTCCTTAGAATGAATGTTACAATTCTTCAACATTCGATCTATGAAGCACAGTCTAGAATTAGCTACGAGCGAAGTTATGTGCAGGTCCAATTTCATGCTGCTTTTTACTATTACGCCCAAACACTTCAGGTAATAAACTATATCAATAACTGAACAGTTCGCTTTGTATTCCTGAACAAGTTGAATATATTTTTTTTAAATTTTATCCATAATTCTCTATATTGACGTGACTGTATTAATCGGACAAAAGGTAGAATGAGAAACAGCCTTCAGTCACTAGAATACAACTTTTATTGTATTACACAATGCATTTCTGACCCTGTGGATCCATCTTCAGGTGACTATGGTATTTACATTTGGTTTCAAATTTTCCTTAATCGAGATTCGTGCCTAGTAAAGTTTGTACCTGCGCTGAAAAATGATTTCAAGTAAGTGTCGTGAACACGTTTTATTATGAGAGAAAAGACTAAATGTGAATACATAGTGAAATGCATTGTGTAATACAATAAAAGTTGTGTTATAGTGACTGAAGGCTGTTTCTCATTCTACCTTTTGTTTGAATCCTTTTATTACTTTTGCACATTGCCTAGCAGTTTTTACAGTTTATTATAAGTTGTCCTTCGTCGCACCATGTTGAACTAACATCCAGATCGCGATGAATTTCTAAACAATCGTCAAAATATAGTGACGATCATCCAGGAAGTAAGTTTATTATTGAATATTGGATATCGGGGACCGTGCTCCTTAATTTCAGATAGAAAACTTATACACACATAGTAAATTATGACTGCTAATGTAAATTTAATAAACTCTTGTAATGCGAGTATGCAGTTTTGTTTAGTTTGAGTGTGTACAAATGGAAACCAGCTGAAAACATTTATTTCGGCAGTGATGAATCAATTACAGGTTCAAAAAATAAGAGGAGAATTATCCTTCGTCATTCCCATGTCACTAGAACGCATGACATTCAGCCGGTTGATATATATGAACACCATTCCAACTCCTTATTGTGAAAAAAGCCCGATCTCACGCTTGTAGGACAACGTTTTTGGTACTGCAAATATTTGTTTTAGTTGCTATTCTCTCATCTGTAAGAGCCATACGCTACAGAAAATAATAATTTCAGTCGCCTTTATAGCAACTGGTGTAATGATATTCGGAAGTAGCTATCGAAATAAAACCTCTAATAAAATGTCCTCTTAATTAATGTGCTGTAAATTAATGAAGTATGTATAAAGTAAAGAGAATTGTTCATTTGTTTTAATTTTAAGAGTTTACCTTGTAAATGTATGGCATTTTTCCCTCTTTGATAGGTGAAACTGTTTTGAATGAGTGTGTCAAACTTTGTAATTGCGCTGCACTGATAGCGGTATCGGGCATTTTAACTAAAGGACAGCGATATGTAATGTTACGCGAAAGATACTATTTAATCGTTTTTTGTTACTTTGAAATTTTTTATTTTGTTCATTATACTATCAAAACCTTTCACATTATTTATAGAGCGCTAATGATCTCGATGTCGACGCGCCCTAAAGCAATAACAACATTATTTATAATTTCATTTAAAATTATTTCTATTTACTGGTAGTCTCAAGTTGTTTTAAAAAAGTTCTATTTTTTTGTAATAATAATCGACTGTTTGACGTTCTGTCAGCGGGAGGTGGCGCGTTTATTCGGGTCATGAATTTTCTACGTTAACTGCGGTCGAAAGAGTCGTTCGCAACATCGATAGAGAAAGCTACGTTGATTTCGTCATCTAATTTTTCTTTGTGATCTTCGATATAGAGACTGATGGTCATTGTAATTGTGGTTCTGCAATAAAAGTTAAGTTTAATGTACTGTCGCTTTACCATTTAAAGCACAAATGAGAAAGTTGAAAATTATAGTTGGGAGTTATATTCGCTTGGAAACCGAATCAACATGCAATTCTAAAATATTAATAACACTATAAAACACTCAGATTCCGAGTAACATTATACTGTGTTGTAAACTTTGACATTTTGAATGAAAGATGTAGATACAGTGGACAACGTTCTCCACGGTGTGTTTTGAATTTGAATCTTGTGAAACAAAGACGTCTGTTATGGCAGACAGCATTGATTCGGTCGGCAGAGGAATAGGTTACACAGCTCGTTCTTGTACATTGCGTTCCGAGCGGGAAAAGTAACTTTTTTGAGGGCTAAATAAAAATTCGGGCAGCACTGGTGTGGCTGTGATGAATACATTACAGCAGAGTGCGTTGAGCACTGCCTCATTTTATGCCTCCGCCGGAACAGTTGCCAGACAACTTGCGCGTGTGAATTGAGCTCAATACAAAAACGCAGCTCGTCCGCTGAATACATTTAAAAAAATATCCCGATTACTGGCCGAGGACAAAAAAATATATTTTCCGACAGAGCTAAACACAATAAACAACAGAAGTGTGGAGTAGCAGAGATTTTAATTATCGGTTTTGAATCCAGAAAATCTGGCGTCAGCAATTAGCAGAGTGAAAGCAAACCATTTTTTACAAAATAAATCCGCGACAACAAGTTTACTCCATTATGCGAACAGTTTTAAAGAGAATGAGATCGTCGTGATTTTACGTGTTCACACTGTCTAATCCGGAAGCGCGGAGAATATCCGCACGCCGCCAGCGTAGAAAACAGGCTATGTAAAAACAAGCTATTCACTGATAAATGAAGTAAAGACGGCTTTAAAGGCAACACACGGTCTCTGCGGTTTTGTGGTAATATTTGTAGCGCGGCCCGCATCGCAACACACACAGTAGCTGCAGGGAGCGTGTCGTCGATTCATGCCCCTGGCACGACAGCAGCCCGCATACCACACGTCACGCGCACAGCACGCCCGCACATTACGGCGGTATTCAGCGCCATCTGCCACGCGCCCTGACCACGACCGCCACTACCTACACGACTTACAACACGAATGGCAGTGATGATACACTTTATACAGTATTTAAAACAAATAAGCCAGATATGAAGACCTAAATCCTACAAAAACACACTCAAGCCAATACCTAATAAGATTTGGAAATGAAAACACCGTCTCTTAACAACTGTATTTTATTCCTGTACGCTCAGACGCGTTTTGCTCTTGTGGACTAGGGCATCATCAGCGAGATTTTTTATAAAACAAATACATGTTTATATAAAAAATCTCACTGATGATGCCCAGGTCCAGAAAGGCGAAACGCGTCTGAGTGTATAGGAAGAAATTAACTGTTGCTAAGAGACGGTATTTTCATTTACAAATCTTTAACAAACAACTTCGGAGGAATGGCCAGTAACCAACTGAATATCTCATAAGTTTCTGAACAAAACATTGTCTGTGAATAAACGAAGTTTTTCTCGGCGTTGTATGTTTATTCAATTTTCTCGGGAAACTAATCGAGTCAAAATTGTTATTTATTGTACAATATTTCGGCAATACTGTTCTCCGTCGCTATCTTCAGGTGTAGACTGAACAAGTCGTAAGCCTACAGCGCTTTGGGTTTAAATAACAATTTAACTGGGTTAGTTTCCCTGAAAAAAAAAAAACACAAATAGTAAAACATTGTCTGTTAACAACTGTTTGAAACGAAAACAGTTGTTAACAGGCGGTGTTTAATTTAAACATATTTAAGATAAAAATGCGGAAGAATGGTCAAGAAACGTCAAAATATCTCTTACCTCAAGATTCTATATTGGGACCATAGTTTTGACATATCAAGAATCGAACGGATCAGCCTGGTCCGGATTAAACTTACGATATGTCTTGGATGACAACACAAAATGGTGTCCAAATCTTGGACGAAGATATGTGACACAGGGAGAAAAGATTAGTTATGATATTTATAACTGAAGTCGTTAATATAAATCGATCATAAATAATTTATTCTTGTCATCCAGTATCCAGCATCAAAATAAAACGTAATTGCAGCTCGGCGAAAGTGTTCTACGAGGATGTTCAAACTAAGGGACATCAAATTTTAATAAAATAGCAACGAACAAATTTTCGTACCACATCTTTTAAATTCAGCAAATTAGCGTATAAAAATAATAAGAAAAAACACAACGTGCTCCAAGTGTCCTCTCTGGACCTAGGTACTGGAGTGAAGGTAGCGTAGTCAACAGCAAGCACCGATCGCTTTGTTCTCGAGCAGTTGCCTCTCTCTACTCATTGGACAGCAGGCTGTATATGTCTGGAGAACCGTTCTGGTCTTTCACATTGGGAGAAAACAGCTTGGCTTTTGCAAGGATTTACATACTGAGGTAAGTGGCCTTCGTAATTTTAGTTAAAGAATCGAGTTTACAATCTTGAGATAACACCCATCGTATCCCTCCCCCTCATATTCTAAGACAATTGGCCTTAAAGAAGGAAAGGCATAAGTGTTCAACAAACCGACAACGTCCAATCCAACAAGACAACGCATATCAAACACGGAATAAGTAAAACACAAGGCATGTAACATTAAAATTTGGTTCCACATGGAGCGCTGAGTAGATCAAATCAAATCGTGACGAATAATGTCTAATCCACGTGCAAGGTGAGCATACCCAGAAAATATGGACGTCTCTAAACACCATGCGAATAGACCTAAATCCATAAGTTAAGGACAATGGAAAACCTTCTTGCGACTGGGAACCAACAGCAAAGAAGCTACCACATCACCAGGAAATGTCCTCATAGAGAATACAGTGGAACTATCCAGCAGATCTACGGAGCATCTGCCAGGCTAAAAATTCATAACATCAATTTGTAATATCAATTTCGTCTTATAGCAAATGAATTATGAGTCTTGTACATTTCTATACGTAACTAAGTTCGTGCTGTCTTTATTATCAATATATCGTAAGAAATCTATACTATTAGAAATCTGCAAGCGGGCTTTGTCTGTCTGTCCCACTGTCGTGACATCACATAAAAACTACGAAACCAATTTGTATGAAATTTGCGCAATCTGAAAGCCAATGGGTTAGCTTAAAATCTGCTGTATATCTTATTACTCAACACGACCGGGGAAAGGAGCAAGAAGTGACAATTCGTTGGTGCAAAGAACAGATAGGCAACACAGATCATACTGCATCTCAGATGGACACTAATTTACCACATATCCACCAAAGATCACGCATACAACACAGATAAACCCTACACCCTGATAATATTGTTTTTTGAGTACGCAACTTTGGTTATTTATTTCTTCAATTTTCTGAAATATAGTACGCTAGAATAAACATAAAATGTTAGTCAAACAACTACATCAAAGATTAACAGGCTAATAAGCATAGCGAAATTTTGGATTTTTATTTACGTTAAAGGTTAAAAAGATACTACTTTCTCACCCCAGGACCAGTAAAACGTTAAAAATGATTTTACGAACCGCTAACCTTTATGCGCCTGATTTTTAACCTACGTGTATATTATTAACCAATCCTATCAATTTATTGTTATCTGAATGTATAGCGGTCCCGTAGGACCTAAATTAAAAAGACCTTGTAAAACGGTCATTAACTTAGAGGAAAGCCGCTTTCTTCGATGCCAACTAGAAACGTATTTCATTTTGGTAAAAAAGCAGTCATATCGTCATATTTTGGAAATGCGAAATTTTGCCTAGTCGCTGAAATATTAATCGCTTTTAGAAAGTTTGATTATAGACTTATGTCTTTTACTCTCATAACCTTGCACAGCGTTTTATGTGCACAATGTTTACTAATTTATCTTTTATGATATCTTTAATTCATAAATAAACTGTTCTCGGGCTTCCAGGCGAGTATAAATGTCGCAATTAAAGGGCGTTTCGAGAGGATCCATCGCTGCCCTAATTTCCAACCAATTGTAAAGCTCTAGTGGTTGTTTGTCTTGATGGTACCGCGGTACGGTGAAAGACAAAAGCCTACCCGTCGCGATGAAGTTATTCACATTTCCGCTCCTTTCCGATGGGTGGCTAGCTGCTTCAACATTTTGATAGCCGGGTTCCAGGCCAAACTAAGCTGGTATCCAGTGTCCCTGTTAACTAAAGAATCAGCTATTCTGATTCTAATAGTTTATATTATTATGCTGTTCCAAAAATCTCCGGCAAGGTACTAAATTCTTGTGTATTCGAATTTAAAATTATGTAACAAAATTTCCTCGGGTGTCCAGCCGGATGGTGTTGTAAAAACACGACGTTTCGACAGCTAGCTCTGCTGTCTTCATCAGGTATGTTCTAGTTGTCGCAAGCTGACCGTCACTGCCTCAACTGGCTCAGGGCGCCGGGAAAGTCTCCACTCATACATTAAAATTGTGCATTTGAAAGTATGAAAAGCTTCGTTCTTTCATCTTTAATTCAAGAATTATAACTAAATTTATAACTGTGCCTTCCCATCTACGCCGACCAGACGTTGACAATCACTGCTATATTACAAAAGTATAAGGTTTCCATTTAGAAGAAAAGCATTACTATGCACACCAAGGTTCGAGCAGCCAGAAAATTGAAGTAAATAATAAATCAGGACCAACTATCTCAAGATACCACTTAGTGCTACTAATAATAAATTTATTACGTCACCAAAACGTGGGGCGGAACAGTTATATACCCTGCGACACACTGTCCGAAGCACGCAATTTTATTTTCTTTATCGCCTCCAGTAAAACAATGTGATGAACTCTCTTAGTGTGCCGAGCCCTGGGTGCGGTGGAAGTGTCTCCTCTCCCGTATGCGGCTGCTGACAGCAGGCCAGCGGGGAGGGAGATGTCGGCCGGAAGCGGTGTTCAACCCCCCCCCCTCCACCCCCCCCACAACCCAAATCGATTATCCGAACCATTAAGCAGCGGCTGTGGCTACGGGCGAGCAAGTAGGCCGGGGGCAACACACTATGTGACACTGACCTCATTCCACCTTGCTTCCCTTATAGTGCAAGTTACACGCAAGATCTTCAATGCCGTGTACATCATGAGGTATGTCTGAATCCTAATACTGCTTTAGAATAATACTATACGTTATCCGCGACTTAGTACACGTGGAATTAGAATTTGGATAAGTTACGTGCAAGGTGACCAAAATGACGTGGAGTCGGGATAATATGACGGGGAAGCCACTGAACAGGTCACATGAAGAGAACCAATTATAACATAAACTAACTGCGAGATAATCAAAACCTAAGTGACCGACAAAACATTACAATGACTTATACACGCTATCCGTCTGTCTGTCAGCGCTCGCTTAGTTTTCAAAATTTCGTTACAAAATATATTGTTTATGCCGAAAAAAGAATCCTATGTCTTTCCTAATGGTACACTGTATTTACGAGTCAAGATCGGTTCAGCCGTTTAGTCGTGAAAATGTAAAAGACAGAAAGAAAGAAACAGTTAATTTCGAATTTATAATATTAGTGTAGATAAATGTGATTTTCGTGAAATATGGCATTTTCAACTGTGATCGCGTATACTCAAATTTACAGCAGATCCTCAATTGTGAAATGAATAACTCCATACGCTCCCAACTCCAGCTGAAAAAAATGATAGTTATGGAAGTGTACACAGCGAATTAGTGTGCGACCATGACTCCATTATCACAACCAAGTGTGGCAAGCAAGTCTCATTGGTGGGATGTGATCTATGAAACTAGCAAAATTGCGTTTTTAACGTACTTGCAAATAATTTTCACATATCTGTATTCAGAGAGGAATTTTTTGAAATAATACCATTGTGGTACTTTTTCCTCCGTTCTCAGGGTTGTAAACTGCTCAAGGCCGCATGCAGTTGGTTCTACCGCACGAACGGTCTCCATGTCGGATATGCGTACATTTAAAGTTTTCAAAGAAATGTGTTGTGTACAGAAAGCACTCTCTGTTCCTAGGTCATAGTTTCCATACATTATGTGTTACGTAAGTTCCTTTGGTCGAGGAAGATTCAAAATTAAACAGCATAATCCGAGAAAGCATTAACAGGATACTTCAAACTTGGTAGAAATACACAATTTCCTACTGAACCTTTCATTATATGTTATTCAATTTTTAACATTTCTAACAAAACTGCTGACGACGTATGTTCTTTCTTAAGAGAAGTAAAAACGAGAGGGAAAAAATGATTTCTAAAGGTTTTTGGATCTTTAATGAGATCACGTAACCTTGAAATTTATAAGTAAAACGTTTACTCACGAAAGTGAGTCTGTCATGGTTCTACCATTAACATGAAAATTTCGCAAAGAATCCGCTAAAAGATGCACGTCTACAGTAACAAACACTGTTTAGTAGCGCAGCGGTTAAGGTGCTTGTTGTCAAAAGTATCCCGTGTTCAAATCTCAGTAATTCCAGGAATTTTAAAGAGTTATGTTTGGTCAAATAATGTCGGGACGTTCCGTGGTCCAGTCACGACATAGTGCGCAAATCGAAACTCTATCACCAAGTCGCTAGACGACACGAATTTTTTATGACGATAGAAACAAAATGTATTATTATAACCCTTTCATTCCGAACTGGCGACTGAAGGTCATTAACCTCTGGCCCCACTCCTCACCTCCTCCACGCTTCCTACTTCTCCGAGCTGAACACTGCCTGCAGGTAGGCGAGTGGTAGGTCTCCCCTTCACGTTTAAGAATGAGAGCGGCC
Organism: Vandiemenella viatica; assembly: GCA_031002005.1. Taxonomy (NCBI): domain Eukaryota; kingdom Metazoa; phylum Arthropoda; class Insecta; order Orthoptera; family Morabidae; genus Vandiemenella; species Vandiemenella viatica. Next base: position 239,500,426 of record JARYHS010009186.1, read on the forward strand.
TGGTGGCTCAGTGGTTAAGGCGTCAGACTACATATCGAATGGTCCGCGGTTCGAATCCCTGTCTCGTAGGGGATTTTCAAAACCCCTTAACCCGACCTTCTTCTCTGGCACAGCTAGTTGTGTAATATGAGGTGCGCAAGAACGCTTCAGTGGTTTGGAAGTTAATCTGTAGGTTCCCCATACCCGATAGGATAACCGGGTTAGGCTAGGCGGCTACGGTAGGGGTGGATTTCGCAGCTGATAAGAAACCCTGTCACCAGGTAATTACGAATACATTTATTTACTTTATATAGGGGTAAGGACGGCGGAGTGCGGATAGAGCAGACTGACCTTGAGGCACTTTTTTAGCTGATTGTACTATAACGCCTATTCCTGTGGTCAGGGAAACTGGCGGTCGGTTGCGAGCGCGTTGTTGCCGTACTTGGGAACATCCTCACGTAGCGCTCTTTCTCTAACTCCAGAAAATGGCAACACTGAGTTGAGTGCACTGTAACGCCTAGTTCAAGTAGATGATAGGGTGACGACGAAGTATTCATAAACGGCAGCCGGGTATCCGATTTGAAAAGTTTTGGTTGTGACAGGGAACTACTTGCCACGCGGACGCGGGTGATTAAAGCAGGAGGCGAGCGAGTGCCGGTTTCGTCGGTGCTGCGGCGTCGGCGGCCGCGAATCGATGGTGGCGGCGTCGGTGGCGTGGACGGCAGACGGGGAGCGTGGCGACGGCGCATGCGCGGGGCGGCGGCGGGCGGGAGGCGGGCGCGACGGGACGGGGCAGTCTGATGGCGGCGAGGCCGCAGCGCGGGCCGCAGCGCGGGCCGCCGGGGGCGCCGTGGCGCGACGAGTACTACCTGCGGGGGCGGCTCGGCTGGGGCCGCAGCTCCAGCGAGCTGCTGCTGCACCGCGACTACCTGGCCACCTCCTCGGCGCGCCTCGCCGTGTCCCGCGAGGCGTGGCGCCGCAGCCTCGGCCTCGAGTACTCTAACCTGGCCCGCTACCAGTCGCTCACGCCCCACCTCTACCACAGCGCCAGGAGACTCGACATCCCCAGGCTGGAAGTGACGCCGTGCCCGGACCTGGACGACGACGAGGAGCTGTACTACCTGTCACGGCGCCACCGCCAGGCGCAGGACTACCTGGACCGGCTGCAGGTGCCGGACCGCCGCCGCTGGGAGCGCACCTACGACGACGTGCTGCGCCGCCTGCGGGAGCTGCCGGTGTCTCCGCCCAGCCGACACCTGCGGGACGAGTGGAGGCACACTGGCGGGTACTCGTCGCTGCCACGCCACCTGCCGCGCAGGGCCGCCGCCATCGAGGCCGAGAAGCTAATCCACGAGCTGTCCTCGACGTCGGAGAGCCGCTCCCCGCACTCGTCTCCCGGAGACAGGAGGACCGTCAGCTTCGCCACTCCTCCCCGTGCTGTGGCACCGCGTAGAGTCACTTACCGGCGGCCGCGGGAGACACCTGCGCGGCGGGGGAACAGTGTCGAGTACTACCACAGGCCGCTGCGCAGGGAGGAGCCGCCGCCGATCCCGCCTCGGCCGGCGCGCGTGCTGCAGGGCAGGTGCTGGTCCCCCAAGGACGCGCCGTCCGCCATCCACGGCGACTGGGAGTCGGCGAGAGCCAAGCCTCCTCCGCCGCTCCCGCACCACCCGCGCTCCGAGTACCACGTGACGGCGTCGCACAGCTGGGACGAACAGAGGCGTCCCGCCAACAGCAACATCGGCAACCAGAGGCCGAGGCTGCGGCAGTGGGACGAGCCGGGCGGCTTCCCGCCTCTGCCGCCCCCCACGGAGGAGGCCCGGCGGCGGCGAGACGAGTGGCGGCGCAGCAGGCAGCAGCTGCAGAGCGACTGCTGGCGCCGCAGCGCTAGCGACGAGGGCGCGCACAGTGGCCGCGCCAACCACGTGCCGCCCGCCGCCAACCACGTGAGTAGCGGCCACCCTCCACGCTACGTCCACTAGCAGCTACAGTAACAAACTAACTCTCTCTATCTTCCCGTTTGTTACGTTTTTACGACTAAGCGGCCAAACCGATCTCTGACAAGAAAATACTATGTATCATAAGAAAGGAGATACGATAAATAACGTATTTTGTCATGAAATTTTGAAAACTAACCGATCTGTGAAAGACAGACGGATACCGTGTGAAAGTCTCTGTAACATTATATCGGTCACTCACACTTTGTTTCTCTCGCAGTCAGTAGTTTAAAAGACTACAGTCTTCATTAGAACCAAATAAAGCCCAGGAAAGTAGCATGGGTACACTTGACGTGTTTTAGTTAGCTCCAACCCTCAAAGACTATATACCTTTGTAAAGGACAGTAAAACCGACAACGTTATGTACAAAGCGGTATTGACATAAGATGACCTCAGAAAGTAAACAATTTTAAACCACAAACAAAAATCGGCCGAAGGAATTCTGGTAGGTAGTCTCCCTCAGTTAACCCTCCCTCTTAGTTTGTTTCTTTTTATAAACATGTTACAAATTGGTTGTCTTCATGAGACAGGTTCAGCAGTAGAATGGCTTTCTATATCCAATTCTAGCAATAAGCTTCTAATTCCACGCGTACGAAGTCGCAGGTAGCAGCTAGTTAACATTAATTACGAGTTGATTATCCACCACTGCAAATAAAAATTTCAAAACTACCTGCAACGACAACCTCTTTTTTTATATCGTTCGAATAAAAGCCAAAGCCTATGTGGCAACTTGTTGAACTTATAAACGGAAACACCTAAGTTTCAGGTTAAACTAAACGATACTGAGCAGTAACGATTTTCTGCGGATTATGACTCGTAGTTCTATGAGTGAATGAAATTGAAGATATACCATCTCAACTACTACCAGAATAGTACATACAACTCTAATAGGAACGCTGAGAAAACTTTCTGGAAGTACAAAAACATATGTACCTGTGCAGGTGCTTCAATTGCCAATGAAATTTCATTTTTCTATAATTCTGTGAGTTCGTTTAATTAAAGTAGTTCATCGCTTGTGATAACTTGTCTGCTGCTGTTGTGTAAAGTCAGAATTTAGGAGGCCCATAAAAACGCGAATAGCCATTAATCGCACCAGAAAAGGTGAACAGTGTAGCGCAAGACAGTCTCCTTATCTGAAACATTCCATAAAACTAAAGACCGAAAAATATGAATGTAAAACGTACTATTATGTAACTAATATGGAATGTAAAGTATTGCTATGTATAACTTACTCCATATAGAATAAAAAACATATTAAAAATATCGACTTAATATTGATTTTCAAATATGAGAAACCTAGAGTGGCGTGTTTATCTGTTTCCTTTTTGAAATAGTGTCCAATCATCGTGACAAACTATAGGAAAACATCTTTTCACAACGTCACTTTATATCAGAGCACCAGAATCAAAAGACAAGTGGATTCTTAATTACCGGATGATTGGAAGAAACCAAGATATCTTTAAAAATGGTTTCAACGATAAAAGTTCGATTATGTCTTCAATAATGTGTCGTTAGTAAGAATTAAGTTACTTCCGATAACATTTCAGTTCCTTCAGTAACCTTTTTTTATTATTTTAAAATATAATATTACGAATCTTAAACCATAAATATTGTTTTGTCGAATAATGATTTAATTTTAAAACTTTTTATAACACCGGAAAGATCATTTTTAAAAAAATGGCAAGAAAAAGTCACCTGGAATAAATTGTTTCGACTCTCCACAGATAGTGAATATGAATACTATTAAAGGGAACAATCGAGCTAAATACACCGGTCCTACAAAAAATTGCTCATCACACAGTAGTACTGGTAATCCGCTTCTTCCAACTGAAGTTATCAGTTTTACTTCTATTAATGGTGCAGAGTTACTGATTCTAGAATTTAACCTGATGACCATCATAGCAGAAAATATGAGTCGTCGAATCAAGACCACACACGCTCAGTACCGCATACAAACCAGCGTCCCATCATTTCAGAACAGCTCTTGCCCAGAAGACATTATTCCTGTCAGTGTTTTTCTATTTTTTTATCTTTTTTTTCACAGCAGTAGTTCAGGAATAACTACTTCATTTTATAAATCTTACAATGATTTTCAAACCATGTTTTAATTATCAAACTTTTCGATAACTTTGGAAAGAACGTTAAAAAAACAGGTATCTCTGCCTCATACAAATGAACTAAAGAACTTTGCAAATACACCACGTTAGTGACGCATTAATCCTGGTGTGGGAGAATTCGGTCAACAGTAGTAAAATTACGAGCAATTTAGGAATATTCTTCGGTCACGACTCCAATGCCAACATAACGATCAATGTTGAAATTCTGATGAAGGTAAAATATTTCCTGAAAGATAAATGTTCTGTATGGCCTCCTTAACATTAAGTCATCTAAGTGCCAGGTATTTCTCGGTGTGTTAAATGGCCGGGTCTTGGGGTAAAAGAAGAAGTATTTCTTGGGAAAAAAAAACGGAAATTTTATCTACTTGCAGTTAAATGGAAGTCTTTGCGATAATACTTCCAAATTTTTGTTTTCTGCGCACAACGTTTCAACAGCTTTATCTGCGGTCACCTTCAGGTGATGGCAATATGCCAGCTACAGTAGTTCGCTCAAACGCACAAGGTGGCTGTCTGAATATGAGTGCGCAGGAAGCGGTCAGAACGTTGAACTTAGAAGGCTAACATTCAGTGGTGTTTCCGCACGAAATATTCCTTAACAATACAGCTGAGAACATACTTTTATGTAATGTTATTTTTTTTTCTGTTATATCTAATCAACAATGACCAATACCGTTCGCTATATTAAAGATGCGCCAAGTTCAACTGCACATCAGAAAATGAAAACTGCTCCGCATTAGAAAATGGCTAAACTCTACCGTCGTCACGCATAGTGGGGCCACTTTCATTTAAGTCCATTTTTCTGAGTTCTTTATCAGCAATAAAGTATCCCCACAATTTGCTATTTCTTTCCTTTTAAGAGCAACATTTATTCACCAGTGTCCAGTGCAGCACAATAAGTGTCCAGCATGCCTTATGCTACAACAGGAGTCTCTGCAGAGTTCCTGCTACTTGTGTGCAGTATGCAGTGCGGTTTATGCGGTTTGTAGTTATGTGCAAAGACGGCAACACGGGGAAAACTGGAGGGGACAAAGAAACGGCAAAATTCACCTTAACCCTGGCTTCACCCAAAGATATTTTGACGCCTGAACCATTTCTTCTTCGGTGCGACGAATAATGCACCTCTGGAAAATCAAGACGTCACAAATCACCCATATTAATTCTTTTTTATAAATAAACACGAGAAATGAAATTGTTCGAAGAATAATATATAAACTGTTATGGACAATTCAAACAAATTACAGAAATGCAAGGGCGCTAATGACCTCGAAGTTGACGCACCATAAAGTCACAAAATAACAACAACAACAGAAATGTATATTAAGATTTTAATTAATCTCTTCGTTCCATGTTCCTATGTTACTGAAGTAATGTATCTTTCTGCACAAACCCTCGATACATTTAACGTGACTATACATCTTCAGAGAGCGTGTTCTGTCTGAGACCCACCCTCAGATTTTAAGTTGTGAGATTATATGGATGAATTTTGGGTATCAAATACAGTATTTGAGTGGGGGTGTGTGCAAAGAAGGGTAATTAAATTTTTTAATGGAAATTAGTGCCGAACACAGTGAACATCTGATATGATACAGCTGCTAGACTGGGATTCATTAGACTTTTTTCTTCTTCTTTTCCGTTTTGGCCTCAAAGGATCACGTGGTTCTTAAATCTGGTGAGCTTTCTTTTTGGCCAAATATTCTTCCATCTTTGCAATGTGTTTGTCTTTTCTTTCTTCGATCCATTTCACCCCAGGTCCAGACTGTTATTGATTGGATAGAATCTGATGTTTTAATCAACGTTCTGTGCTTATCTGCGTTGTAAATGTCATTGGAGTCAATTTCCAGTTGCTCGAGATTTTTTCTGACTAGCTTTGTCCATTTCTTTTTTCTTTTTTTCTTTTTTTTTACTTGTAGCTTTGCGCTTCGTCGACGGTTAAGGTCATTAGAGGCGGGATGGGACTAGGGACAAGGAACGGGAAGGAGTCGGCCATGGCCTTTTGAAGGAATCATCCCGGCATTCGCCTGGAGTGATCTGGGGAAACCATGGAAAACCCAAATCTGGATACCCGGACGGGGATTCGAACCGCCGTCCTCCCGAATGCGAGGCCAAAGCGCTAACCGCTCACCCACCACGCTCGGTTTCCCTCTAGAGACGGTGTTGAAGATTATGGAGGTGAGTCTATGATTGTCCATCCTAACTATGTGACCATAGAACGTTAATCTCATTTTTCTCGTGTTTGTTGTAATGCCCTCCAGTTGTTGATATAGGTTCTTACTATGCTTGAATCTGTATTTTCCTTCGTCTTTGACAGGACCCATGATTTTTTCTCGATATCTTACGTTCCTTTAGTTCCAGTTTTCTAAGTTGTCCCTTTCTAACCATGTTCAAGCACTCTGATGCATACAATACTGATGGTCGAACTACTGTAGTGCCTGAGTTTGAGGTTAATGGAGAGGGATTTAGATCCATACACGTTCTTAAAAATGTAATATGTTCTTTCCAGTCTGGCACATTTGCTATTCATGGTTAATTCTTCATTGATGTTTGGAGTTATCCATCCTCCAAGTTATTTGAAGGCATTAGACCTTTCTATCATTGCACTCCCTAGTTGGATTAAGTTTGGAGCATCAGATTTTATTTTTTATCTTTTTGAAAGCTTTCATATAGATCTACTATTATTTCGTACGTATTTTTGCTAACCTGACATAAAATTAAGCTAAATGTCCTTTATTATTAACGTTACTGAACAGAATTAGAAAATGAGTTAACATTTCATTAGCCCTCCATTCTAAACTATTTTTATTGACCTGAAATACAATGTGTCAAAAATTTATTTCGAAGACTGAAACAGATTAAGTAGGAAATTCATGCAACGCGAAAGCAGGTGTGTGGGGAAATTACCACCGCAACAGATTATAAGTTTTTTTTTTGCTGTCGTCAGTCTTTAGACTGGTTTGATGCAATCCTCCATCCCTTCCTATCCTGTGCTAACCTCTTCATTTCTACATACCCCTTACAATCCACGTCCTCAATTATCTGCTTCATATATTATAATCTCTGTCTACCTCTGCAGTTCTTACCTTCAACTGTTCCCTCCACTAACAAATTAACCAATCCAGCATGTCTCAAAATATGACCTACCAGCCTGTCTCTTCTTCCTGTAAGCTTCTTCCATAAACTTCTTTTCTCACCCATCATTTCTAAAACTCGTTCATTTCTTACTTTGTCTGTCCACCTAATTTTCAGCATTCTTCTGTAGCACCACATTTCAAATGCTTCAAGTTTCTTTCTTTCCGGTATTCCTAAAGTCCATGTTTCGCTACCGTAAAGTGCTGTTCTCCACACATAGAGTTTTAAGAAGTTCTTTCTAATTCCTAGATCAATATTTGAAACTAAAAGGTTTATCTTTTTCATGAAGGCTCTTTTTGCTAGTGCTATTCTGCTTGTAACATCATTCCTGCTTCGGCCATCGGCTGTAATTTTGCTTCCCAAGTAACAGAACTCAGTCACTTCTCCTATTGCATCAGATCCTATTTTTATATTTAATCTGCTAGTATTGGTGTCATTTCTGCTACATTTCATCACTTTTGTTTTACTTTGATTTATATTCAGTCCAAAATCTTCCTTCAGTATTTTGTTCATGCCATTCAATAACTTCTCAATATCCTCAGCCCTCTCTGCTAACAAGACAATGTCGTCAGCAAATCGTAGCATACTGATTTTTTCTCCCTGAAAACTTATGCCACATGGAAATTTTTCTTTGACTTTCTTATAAGTTAACAACAGTATTTTCACAGTTCAGATAAAGCACTAGATTTATTCTTTCACTTTCAACATAAAAAAATAAAACCATCCCTCACCGGGGTCACCAACAAAAATTATTCTATAATCAGACTTCATCTCCTGTAGTTTGCAGATTCCGTGGAAGAGCAGCATTCATTCGATTATGACCGAGGTCTTAACTTTCATGTATACAACGAACCAACAACGTTCAACTGTCCTGTCACGACTTCACAGAACAAACTGTAAATATCTTTGTACATACCGTATAAACATTTACAAAGCTCACGTACCATTGCTGCTGTTATGTTACAAGATTCTCCATCGCAATTTAATGTATTATTATTATTATTATTGGCGAATTCTCCCAATAAATGGAAGACGGTAAGCAAATGACCGAATCAAGTTTTCTTCGAGTTCTTCTTATTGTTCCAATAGGCTTTCATTCTTTCAGAGAAAGCTTGTTTGCGTTCTTCCGACCACTTTGGTCTGAATTGTTTTATTTTTGGTTGCTCAGTTATAACTTCCCTTCTGTCTACTTTGTGTCTGAAGGTGTCTCTTTCTAAGATATCTGTTGCTCCTATGTTTGCACTTTTAAGATCCTTCCGAATTTCATTCAGCCAAGGTGTTGGATTTTTAAGTGAACGTACATAATCTGTTATCTTTTTTGTCAATCGACTTTCTGGTAATCTCTTAAGGTGACCAAAGAATATCATTCGCCTTTTCTTGATGTCAATTTTGATGTTTGAAAACTTTTCTGTTGTTTTGATTGATTGTAGTCTGTAACCATCTTTAGTGAGTCTTTCTCCTAGAATTTTTCTAATGATTATTCTCTCTTCTTTTTTAATTTCTTCAAAGTCATGGTTTCTGTTAAATGTTAATCGTATTATTATTAAGTACAACCTGATATTTATTATCAAATAGTTTGAAGTAGTCAATGAAGGCAGCATAAGTTTTTTTAAAAAAAATTGAACTCACGACTTTTTCTACAAGTAGCGTTGATACATTTTGTTGAGACTTAGAGTAGGATATGGCTTGCTAGCCAGTGAGGTGAGTGGTGATCGCTGGACCACAGCCACTGGTGGCTACAGTGTGGGGTCGCTCATTGCTATGCGGGACTCCGGAAGTCACGTTCGGGTTATACAGCGCGCTCATAAATTGTCGGCGACGGGAACAGCCGGGTCCTCACCAGGCGCCGAAATCCCTGAGCAGCTTTCAAACATCCAGGCTTTCAAATTCTATAACACAAGAGCCCGCTGAGTACAGAACTCGTCATCAAATATGCAGGCGACTAGGTTCGTGTCAAATATGAGGTAGGCGAATCCGTCAGTATTTAACTGTATCAATGCCTTAACGCTGAAATCTATAAAAATCCTTACATTATAACTGGAAGAAAGTCTATACATTTGTATCTGGGTCACTGTTCATAAGCTACAAAGAAGGAATCAAATGTCAGCCTGTTTGTTTGGAAAAACGAGATTCATGCAAAAACGTCTAGACGAATATTGATGAGCGTTGAACGACGGGAATAAACTAAAGCATTTTTTCTGTGTTGCGCCGAAAAAATGAGAAATTAATATAAAAGCATCCACAAATTAGTATACATTTAATCGTAGGTTACTCTCGCAGTCGAAATGTTTATACGAACAGCATCCAAATTATTCGGAGGACTGAAGTTACGCTGCAAACCGTGACGTAATCGGCTTAAGAGAAAACATTTATTTAATTAATTTAATTTAATCGCGATGGAGCACACGCTCGGCTGGCAGTTTCCCTGCAACCCATTTTTCCGCCTTTCCTGTACCCACCTACTTTTGCCATCCACAAATTTCATGTTTAAATTGTTTCGCCGTTTTTGGTAAATTATTCATCATTTCTCTTGGTAACTTATTCCAATCCCTGACCCCCTTACCTACGAAAGAGAATCTTCCCACACCCCTGTGCCTGAAGTCAAGTGCCAGCTTGTGGTCATGGTCCCTTCCATGCATTTCTTGCAATTCTTACACCGATACCTTTCCACGCCGCATCAACAATATATGCCTTGTACATTCCCTTGACCTCCACCTGTCGAAAATAAAGACAACAACCAATATGTCCAGTCCAGGGTATTTTATAATTAAGTTACATAACGTATCTCAAGGGTTAAAAGGCTACGTTTATGCCATTAAATGCCGTTTCGTTTTTATCGGCATTTGCTTTTTTTTTTTTTCCTCCGCAGAAAATTTACTCATTAAAATATTAATTACTGGTAAAAACGTCACTCTCAATCCATGTCGGTTTCACTGTTTCTTATATTCCAATTTTGGTCTTACTCTACACTTCTTGCATTATGTTGTTCTTTCCACTAACAAATCCTTCATGTTTTGCAATGTTAGTGACTACCCTTTCTGTACTTTCTGTAGAACGACCCCTCAACCTTCCCTAATAACTTTGCTCGACTGTCAGTTTCAGACCATTTTCATTTCGTAAGTCCAGTCTTAACCTCTTTAAAGTTTTTTGGTCCGTACATACAGTTTAAGAAAGTGGTTCCTGCGTCCCTGAGTAGGTTTTTTTTTTTTTTTTAAACTGCTTTACGTCTTTAACAGCGAGGTCTTTAGAGACGGGAAAGGATGGGGGCAAGGAATGGGAAGGAATTCGGCCATGGTCTTTTTAAGGAAGCATCCCTGCATTTGCCTGGAGTGATTTGGGAAACCATGGAAAACCCAAATCTGGATGCCCGGACGGGGATTCGAAACGCCGTCCTCCCGAATACGAGGCCAGAAGGCTATCCGTTACACCACCACGCTCGGTCCAGAGTAGTGTTTATAGCTCAATTATTTTCCTAGTGCTTCTCATATTATTGTTTCTGTCATCACTTCCAATGTTAGTTTTAAATTAAGAAGCTGTTCGCCTCGAGTCATTTCGGGAAACTAAGAAAAACCGAAATAATTTACACCAAATACAAAATTAGAGCAAAAGAAAGATCAACAAGTAGCTATAAGTACAATAGTAGAAGTTATTACAGAAATAACACTAGATTTATTTATTAGCTAGGTACACTACCGATTAATATTGTAAATATAGCAAAAATATGAATCATCACTAGTTTTTTTATGTTTTTTTTTAAACAAAAAAAACAACAACAACATTTTATTCATCCCAGGTAAAGCCTGGGAGGCGGGCTGTTGGAGAGTCGCGTGGACTCTTTTCATCCTACTTAAATCTAAAGGGGAGGGAAAGGGGATGGAAGGTCGGCCGTGGTCTTGTTGGGAACCATCCCAGCATAAGTCTTGAGTGACTGAGGAAAACCCCAGACAGGATGGCCGAACCGGGTTTGACCCCGATCCTCCCGAATGATATGTAAGACGGCGAATATGCCGTCTTCATATATCGGTGCTAGGTTTTAGGTAAAATATAAAATAACCGGTGAAAATGGGCTTAATATGCAAATGCATATGCAAACATGGGAATGCATATAATCGGGTCTCTACTCATCACTAACAGAACATAGTTACACACTTCAAGGGCAGATGGCAACACTTCACTTCCCCTGTTAGTGCGGAGTATGACCTGGCACTAGGTATAAACTGCAAGGGCACGCAGCCGTAGAATCAAAGCTCAAGATTTCACCGTATCAACGATGAGTAAAATTCGTCTAAGGCAGCCGACCCCTAATTTTCGGAAAAGATGGTGAAGAAGAAAAAATGAATTACTGGCAAATTCAGGAAAATTAAGCAAGCTTTGTCCGAAGCACTGAAAGGCTACCTTTACACGAAACGAATCTGAATCAATCGACTCAGATTCGTGATCTCCAAACCTTCACATCGGCCGAGTCAAACCAAGTGAATCCTAATCAAATCACTTCTCTCTCTTCCGATCTAGTATCTTCTCCGAGTTGCTTTTCAGCTTCCATCGCGGCTGCACTTATAATCAACACTACTGTGTTTCGTAGAAGCCAAATGCGTAAACGGAAAAAGTATAGGTGGTCAAAAATAAATTTGCACTATTTTCTTTCACTTTCATTATCCGTCGTATCTTGTTGTTGTGTCATGAATGCTTGAAGGACGAAAATTCTGACCAGTTGAATCACGTGCGACACTTGAATGAAGGTAGATTGAAATTGATTCAACTGCTGTGAAGGCGAGAACTGAGTCTAGGCGTATATGATTGGTGGACTTACTTTTTTTTTATTTATGGATTTACGCCTCGTCGACGTCGAGGTCATTAAAGCCGGGATGGGACTGGGAATAAGGAACGGGAAGGAATTCGGTCATGCCTTTTCATGAAAGCATACCGGCATTCGCCTGCAGTGATTTGGAGAAATCATGGAAAACCCAAATCTGGATGCCCGGACGGGGATTCGAACCGGCGTCCTACCGAATGCGAGGCCAGAACGTTAACCGTTCACCCACAACGCTCGGTGATTGGTGGAACACTAACTGAATCTTGGTGAGTCAGATTCACTTTGATTCGTGTTGATTCTGATTGATTCAGTGTGAAGTGAGCCTTAGGCAAACTGGAAACGGATTTAAGAAGTTGGGGGACGTCCACTAATTACGTGAGGTGTTTTTTCCTGAATTCCGGATCCCCCTCACCCCTCTGGTGAGACTTCGGGGGATGTGGTCGGACCCCCCCCCTCTAAAATGACATGAGATTTCAGTTGACCCCCTCCCCCTTGGTGAGTTTACTATTACTATACTCCGCGATTCATTAAAAGTGTGTGGCGTACGGTGCATTGCACCTATCCGGGAAGGTAATGGTTTGGAAGGGATATACGGGAAATGGCAGGAGGCTATTGTGAGGAACCATCCCAGCATTCGCGTGGAGTGATCCGGGAAAACCATGGAAAATCCAGATCAGGATAGCCGGAGAGCGTTATCGAAAGCTACTCCTGTCGGATTTGAAGATTACTCGCCCGGTAAATCCTTTCTATTACATTCCCTAATCGCTCGTGGGAAAAAATAATACAGAAAAGAATCGGTTCTGGCCCTAATTTCTCTTATTTTCACGGTCATTCCGAGATAAGAATGTTGCTGGTAGCAATATCAATTTGTTTGCTGTCATTCTGAAATATGTCAGTCGTGAATTTTTCAATTAGCTTCCGTCGAGAGCAACACCTTCGGTGTTCCAGGTCTTCCAACCTAACTCCTTCAACATCGCATTTACGCTTTCCCTCCAACTATACAGGGTGTTACAAAAAGGTGCGGACAAACTTTCAGGAAACATTCCTCACACACAAACAAAGAAAATATGTTATGTGGACATGTGTCCGGAAACGCTTACTTTCCATGTTAGAGCTCATTTTATTACTTCTCTTCAAATCACATTAAACATGGAATGGAAACACACAGCAACAGAACGTACCAGCGTGACTTCAAACACTTTGTTACAGGAAATGTTCAAATTGTCCTCCGTTAGCGAGGATACATGCATCCACCCTCCGTCGCATGGAATCCCTTATGCGCTGATGCAGCCCTGGAGAATGGCGTATTGTATCACAGCCCTCCACAATACGAGCACGAAGAGTCTCTACATTTGGTACCGGGGTTGCGTAGACAAGGGCTTTCAAATGCCCCCATAAATGGAAGTCAAGAGGGTTGAGATCAGGAGAGCGTGGGGGCCATGGAACTGGTCCGCCTCTACCAATTCATACTAACGAAACTAAAATGAGCTCTAACACGGAAAGTAAGCGTTTCCGGACACATGTCCACATAACATATTTTCTTTGTTTGTGTGTGAGGAATGTTTCCTGAAAGTTTGGCCGTACCTTTTTGTAACACCCTGTATATATATACCTGTCACCAATCGGGCGGCTCTTCTTTGGACCATCTCTAATGCGTCCATTAATCCCTTTTGATGGGGACCCCATACAGAGAAACAATATTCTAAGTGAGGCCGCACTAGTGACTTGTATGCAATCGATTAACTTGCGGAGTGCATTGTTTTAAATTACGACCTAGAAATCGAAGCATACGATTTGCTTTCCCAATTACATTCTCGAAATGCTCATTCCGCGACAAATTATTACGAAATGTTACCCCTAGGTATTTAGCGGAATCTACCGTTCTAAGGACAGTGCCATTAATTGTATATTCATAGTTAAATGGTGTCACCTTTTTACTTACACGCATGACTTGGCACTTTTTGGCGTTTAACTCCAACTGCCAATCTTTACACCATGCAATTATTTTCATAATATCGTCTTGTAACAAAGCGCAGTTGTCCTGGGTTTGATTTCGCGATAAATAATAGAATCATCGGCAAATAATCTTTTCATCCCCCCTATTATGTCGCATAGATCATTGATGTATATGAGAAACAACAGAGGCCCTAACACGCTTCCCTGGGGAACTCCAGACCCCACTTCAGTAAGTGATGAACGCTCGCCGTCGAGAACTACACATTGTGTTCTGCCCTTCAGGAAGTCTGCAACCCAGTCGCATATAATCTACCGTTTCGTGAGATTTCGCCGGACCCCCTCCCCCCCCCCCTCCCCATTTCGCCTCACGTAATTAATGGACGCCCCCTTACGTCTGAAACAGATAAATCTATTGCGTTGTCACTGGCAGTCTGAAGCAGGCGTCCTGCAGCGTCTGCCAGGACCTGCGCTACACTGCCAGATGCATGTAGCCCCGCTACGCTGCATGCAGCCTGCCCATTAATTAGCAGGCATCAGGCGGCAAACGTTTGTAGGGCTCCTGTTGACACGAGCCGCAGCACGCAGACACGGCTCGCTTAAGTCTACAGCACGCCACGCAGCCATAACACGACACCGACTCACTCGGTTCCTAAGCCAGCCACCAGACTGATCAGCTCGCTGTTAGCATCGTTGAGGGAGAAAACCTAAGCGGTTGTCGGCCGATATACCGTAAATCTTTACGGAAAACCACGCAGGTGGATTTTCAACAAAGGAGATCGAAGAGATCATAGTAACTACCGTCCCATATCTATAACATGTGATTGTAGTAGAGTTATGGAGCATATTATGTGCTCAAACATTATGAACTTTCTACACGAAAACACGGCTTTCGGAAGATAACGTCAGCTCGTCCTATTTACACAAGGCGTAATGAAAGTTTTTTTTTTTTTTTTTTTTTACTTGGGCTTGTCGACAGCGAGGTCATTAGAGGTGGGATGGGATTAGGGCAAGGAAAGGGAAGGAATTTGGCCATGGCCTTTTTGAAGGAAGCATCCCGGCATTCGCCTGGAGTGATGAAAGTTATTGCCACAGGTTCAAAAATTGACGCAATTTTTCTGGATTTTCAGATAATCTACGACTCAGTGCCTCGTAACCGACTTTTGACGAAGATTCGAGCGTTCGATATATCTGATCAACCTTGTTGAGTGGATAAAGGATTTTCTAACTGGTCGGTCGCAGTATGTCGTCGTTGATGGAGAAACCTCTTCTATTCTAGCTGTTACATCGGGTGATCCTCAACGAAGACCACTTCTTTTCTCAATTTTCGTGAACGATCTTGGAGACAACGTGAAGAGCAGTTTGAGATTGCTGCTGATGCTGTCATCTATGGGGAAGTAAGGAATTCGGCCGATTGCTTAGAAATTCAGCGCGATCTGGTGTTATTTTGCCATGATGCGACGAATTGCAACTTACCCTAGATTGTAAAAGTGCAAGACAATGCGCATAACCAACAAAAATAATCCATTTGTTCAGAAATACAAAGTAAACAGTTCAGTTACTGATATAGGCGATTCCGTGAAATGTTTTGGCGTAACAGTATAAAGCAACATGAAATAGGACATACACATTAATTCGGTAATAGGTAGAGATTATTCTAGGCTGCGATTTATAGGTCGAATCTTGAAAAACTGTAATGTAGAAACAAAGAGACAGCGTACGGAGAAGAGCCGTTCGATTCGTGATTGCTTGCAACAGTCCTTATCTTCTTCTTCTTCTCGTGTCGATGACAGCATCGAATATGTGGTACCGTCAATGCGATGGCTTTGTCAGTAGCTAGTTGGAGGTCAAATTGGGATACATTCATTCCGATTCGTGGCCAAGACAGCCGATGTACCATGATTTCTCTCTCCCCGCACGAACATGTGGTATATGACCGCTCTCCCACGTATCCCCATGTGGCAAGAGTATCTTTGCAACCGCCAACTCCAACTCGAAGCCTATTTAACGACTTCCATATGGGCCATGGTTGTTCAGACCCAGGTGGTAGACCCTCTTTTTGCTTGATCCACTCGAAATCATGTTGCACTACGGTCTTAGGGGACGATCATTAATGACGTGAGGTGATTTCCGGACCCTTCCCCCTCCCCCATATCAATCGACCTCGCAACTTTTTGAGACCCTTTATTTTTTTAGGTCTCATGCTCCGAAGGGCGGTTATAACCCCCTAAGGTCGATTTTTGGACGAAACCCCCCCCCCTAAAATCGACTTTCGCGTCATTTGTAGACCTTTTTTTTTTTAGCTCTACAAGAATTTCAAAACCTCACGCGAGATTTCCTTTGACTCCCCCCCCCTCCTCCCCACTGGTGAGGTTTCGCGAGATTTCGCCAGACTCCACCCCTCCCCCTACTTCACCTCACGTCATTAAGGGACGTCCCCTTATGAAATTGTCGCCGAGTTAATTCGTAGATTCGGCTGGGATACTCTCGTAGACAGACGACGTAGGTTTCGACTGAACTTATTGGAAACCTGCGAACACCCACTTTCATTTATGAATGCGAAGAAATAGTACGTGCAACAACCTATTTGGGCCGCAATGATAGGAGTGATAAGATTAGAGACATCCACGCTGATGCTTATATGAATTATTTCTTCCCTCGCTCTATTCGGGATTGGAATGCGCAGAGTTAGTTCTACATCTACATATATACTCTGCAATTCACAATATCGTGGGTGGCAGAGGGTGCTCAGCACCAAAGCTAATCTCTTTGTTGTGCATTCCAATCCCTAATGGTACGAGGGAAAAAAGAATTCGTACAAAAATCATTGCGGCACCTTATTTCTCTAATCTTATCTTTCCTGTCATTCCGGCTCAAATAGGTTGGTGGACGAAGTATTTCGCTACACTCGTAAGTGAAAGTGGGAGTACACTTGTTTACCAATAAGTTTAAACGAAACGTGCGTCGTCTATCTAGCAGAGACTCCCAGCCTAGTCTAATAATCAGTTCTGTGACGCTTTCATAAGGACTGTAGCAAGCGGTCATGAATCGAGCGACTCTTCTCTGTACTGTCTCTATACTTTCGATCAACCCCTTAAGAAACGGATCCCAAATGGCACAACAACAGTCCAACTGTGGACGCACCAGAGATTTGTATGCTATCTCCTTTGTTTGTTCATTACAATTTTTCAAGATTCGACCTATGAATCAAAGCACCCTCTACTACTAACAATATTGTGAATTGCAGAGCACACGTGTATATGTGGAAGACGGAGCACTCACTCTGACGGGACAACGCCCACTCCTTCTTCTCCCTCGGCCGCACGTGATGAGCTTTGCTCATCGTTGGTATAGTTAAGTTTAGAGCTTCTTTTTAAGGCCTCAAGCACCAGCAGACGTCAAACAGTCTATAGCTACTGTCAGGTCGCAGTGCGTGCTAATGGACGAAGTGAAGTGCTGCCACCTGTCTGTGAAACACGTAACTGTGTGTGATACGTGATGTTTTTGTTTGTGAAGTGTGTAGTTTATGAGGCGAAGATTAGGGACCGTGCAGAAAATCGCCTTGATCGATGCGGAAAACCGCCTAAAAACGCAGTCAGTATGGCCGGAACGCGCGGACTTTGGCTTGTGCCCGGCCCCCGTTGTATCCCGCAGTGTACGGCACCTCAGCGACCGGTAAGAGTATTTTCTGCATACGCGGAGGATATTGAACCATTTCTGTCAGATATATTCCGTAAATCACTAGAAGAGAGAAAAGTACCTTCTAGCTGGAAGATAGCCCAGGTAATTCCCGTTTTTAAGAAAGGAGATCGGAGTGATCCTCGGAATTATCGACCCATATCTCTAACATTGGTCTGCAGTAGAATTCTGGAACATGTCATATGCTCGAACATAATGAAGTTTCTAGAGGAGAACGAGTTACTTACACCATGTCAACACGGATTTCGGAAGAAGAGATCGTGTGAAACACAATTGGCCCTATTTTCCCACGACATAATGAAAGTTATCGATGCAGGTTCGCAAGTTGATGCAGTTTTTTTGTTTTTCAGAAAGCTTTTGATTCTGTGCCACACAACCGACTTTTAGCGAAGATTCGAGCTTACGGTATTTCGGCTCAGATTTGCGAGTGGATACGTGATTTTCTAACAGGTCGATCGCAGTATGTCGTTGTTGACGGGGAAGCCTCTTCTAAGATAAATGTTACTTCGGGCATTCCTCAAGGAAGTGTAATAGGTCCACTTCTTTTCTTAATATTTATAAACGATCTAGGTGACAACGTCAAATGCTGGTTGCGATTGTTTGCCGACGATGCGGTTATCTATAGGGAAATAAGGTGCTCCGACGATTGCTTAGAAATTCAGCGTGATTTGGATGCTATTTTCGATTGGTGCCGTAAATGGCAGCTTACACTAAATTGCAAAAAGTGCAAGGCAATGCGGATAAGTAACAAGAAGAATCAGTTTGTTCACGATTACAAAATAAACAATTCAGCTGTTGACACGGTTGATTCCGTGAAGTATCTGGGGGTGATAGTACAAAGCAATATGAAATGGGACATGCACATAACTTCCGTCGTAGGCAAGGCAAATTCTAAATTACGATTCATAGGTCGTATTTTGAGGAATTGTAATGCTCAAACAAAGGAGA
The DNA here is from genome assembly GCA_031002005.1 of Vandiemenella viatica. Classification (NCBI taxonomy): domain Eukaryota; kingdom Metazoa; phylum Arthropoda; class Insecta; order Orthoptera; family Morabidae; genus Vandiemenella; species Vandiemenella viatica. The sequence continues at coordinate 239,519,058 of JARYHS010009186.1, forward strand.
TAGCGTATAAAACACTAGTGCGTCCGCATCTGGATTACTGTTGCGGGGTTTGGGACCCGTATCGCAAGGTTCTGATTGACTCAGTTGAGAGGGTGCAGAGGAGGGCCGCTAGATTCGTGACTTATTGTTACAGCCCTTATGAAAGCGTCACAGAATTGATACATAGATTGGGCTGGGATAGTTTGGAAGACAGACGACGTAGCTTGCGTTCGAATTTATTGGAGAATATGCGAAAAAAATTTAAATTTCGAGTGCAATGAAATACTTCTTCCGCCAACCTATTTAGGTCGCAATGACCGGAGGGATAAGATTAGAGAAATAAGATGCCGTACTGATACTTATATGTATTCCTTCTTTCCTACCACTATTCGGGATTGGAATGGGCGGGTATAGGATTGGTGCTTAGCTCCCTCTGCCACCCACAATTTTTGTGATTTGCAGAGTATGAATGTAGATGTAGATGTAGAACCACACTGAGCGTAATAGTTACAAAGAACTGAACTGTGCAGGTGCTTTCTTTCACTAGGCTTTTTTCTTCAGCAGGTAAGTCCTAAGTCTTTCCGCATTTCCAACAGAGTTTCCTTCAATTCTACCTGTGTTGCAGAAGATCGGCTTCCACTTTCTCACAATTTTCTTAGATATTTTCACTCTCAAAATGTCATAATTTTTAGAAAATTAATTGTACGCCGTAGTACATTACATACAAAAAGATGTTATTTTAGTTAGTTCATGCGATGAACGAGCGGGGTACAGTATTTAATGCAATTCGGTGTGCAGTGAATTCGCCGTAGCGGTCTGCTGGCTGTAACATAAATAGCTTGGTTTCAATAAATATAAAAAAAATCGTACTTGACTTCATAAACAACATCTTCTTTTATTTCACTATATTACTCTTCTAATACTTTCCACTGTACATTATACAATTACTTTTTGTTAACTTAAATTATAAACCAAAGTTTTTCCTATTCATTTTATAATCTGCAGATTCTTTCTGGTCCAGTCGTCTTGCGATCTGATTTTTTTTTACTGCCATTTCATGCGCGTAACTTCTATTTGGCGCCGAACCAACGATTCTCTTTTACACAAGCTGGTAACGCCAATATCAATCTCTGACTCCGCAGACGTTGTTTATTGCCATCAACTCAAAGACATCACAAGTTGCACAAAAACTACTGAAGCTCCATTCAAACGGACACCTGTTGTAAGGTGTTTCCTTATGTGGCTCAGTAGTTAAAGGCGTCTGACTGGAGATCGAAAGGTCCCCGGTTCGAATCCCTGTCTCGGCGGCGATTTTGAAACGCCCTTAACCCAACCTTCACCTCTGGCACAGTTTGCTGTATAATATGAAGTACGCCAGAACGCTTCCGTGATTCGGGTCTCACGTTAAACTGCAGGACCTCTTTACCCGGTAGGATCACCTAGTTAGGTTAATGATAGCCACGAAAGTGACGAATGTTTGGCAAATAGAAACCCTGTCAGACCTTCGCGGTCTCCCGGCCAATAATGCCATACTGCCTCTCTTTTCAATTTGCCGTTTCATTGCCCGAGCAGTAGCGTCCCTTACCCGCGTTGCGCAGGAGATTGGATAGCTGCGACAAATGTACTTCCCAATTTCGAATTTCTCTGTCGGAAGCTTTCCACTCCGCTGTCCTCCGAACAGTAGTCTCTGAGTACTATAGTGGCAGTCACGAAATTAGTCCTGTGAAGGTCACGGAGGATCCGATCAGTGTTGCAAATCAGCAAAAAAATCAACTTTCAGTAATGAGTGCAAAAAAATTTCTAAAATATAATACTTAACATGCGGAACAAGGTGATGTGCTTTATAATTCCAAACATTTGTGTGACTGTTTTTAAAAAAAATAGTAATATGTTTCCATGAAAATTAGAAATCAAAATACTTTTTTACTTCAACCGACAGAAAAAGCAATAAAAATAATAAGAAATAACTCAAAAAAATTATTCGCTTTCCTGAAAGTTAACAGACTCATACCGAATACATTCTATTCATTAAAAAGGGAAGCATGTGAATAAAAGCAAAAATGTTACAAGAAGCAATTAGTTGTTTCGGCTGTGTAATGTAAAATGTTGTCGCTGACTAACTTCCGTTTTATTTGTTTACGGAAAAACTTCCAGCGAGAAAGTTTCGAACAAAATAGTGTAATTAATTCTGGTAGCAGGCAAAGCCTCTTCAGACAAGCCCTTTTGGATTGTTACACAATTTATAGTTGCGCGAATGATTGCGCGCAGCGCATGCTCCAGTGCCGGCTGGTCGGTCGGTTGGTTTACGACTGAGAAACATATTTCCTGTCCTCTGTAGAAAAGCTATTTTCAGCTTCTGTAAGAATTATTATTGTCATTGTACACAATGGACCATACATGACAAATTTCGCGAGAAAACTTCAAAATCAAAGACAAAACAAAAATTAATTTATCAAATATAAGGGACCGATTATACATAGAAATGACTGCCACAAATACCTCCATGTCAGTGTTTGTAATTTATCGAAGTATTTTTTTTTTTTTTTTTTTTTTTTGCGTATTAGTTATTGGTAAATTCCTTGAAAAATACAATGATTTTAATTAAGTTTCCAATGCCCAGGCGACCTGCAGGTTAATACACTAATTGCATGATTATGTTCCTGAACATCACCACCATTAACATTACTCGAATAGGCCTTAAACTAAGGAAATAAAGCGACCGCGTGTAAAGATGCGAATGGACGACCGGCAAAAGCTAATGTGGCAATGTCGCCGGCCTAACCAAGGGACAGAGGGTTGGTACGGGCAGTGGAGACTACGTGACATTGGCAGGTCTAATTTCATGACGCCGACTATAGCTGTGTCAAACTGGACAGCAGTCATGTTGCTCGTGTTAGCGATCGGGGAAGATGTATTCGCGTTACATGCAAAGAGACGCGATGTTGTGACTTGTGCGGTGCGTCCTCAGCGAGACGAGTCTGGGGACCTCCGTGCTGCTCAGCGAGGGCCGACTCCGCGCAGTCCATTTTGGTCGGCCTCCCCCGCCTGCGTCAGCGCGATTTAATTGGCCGCACAGTGCGCGTCTCTGCAGAGCCTCTCGGCGAAATTTTTTAACAATAGTTTTTGCCACCCACCGCCGCGCTACGAGATCGGTCGTTCACCTACCCAACTGGCGACTTCAGAATATCCTCCTTTTCAAACTGCACGAGAATATCTGAGGCAATCAAGCAAGTCTTAGAATTGGAAAAACAAATTCCGATTCGGTAGAAAAGCTGCATTTGGACCGTCAGATGAGAAACATTACACTTAATTACATAAACAATAACCTGTCACACACTTATCAGTTGATTCCAAAACTTACCGAGCGCAGTGGGTGAACGGATAACGTTCTGGTCTCGCATTCTGGAGGACACGGGCTCGAATCCCCGTCCGGGCATCCAGATTTGGGTTTTCCATGGTTTCCCCTAAATCACTCAGGCGATTGCCGGAATGCTTCCTTCGAACGGCCATGGCCGAATTCCTTCCTGTTCCTTGCCCAGCAATCCTTTCCCGCCTCTAATGACCTCGACGTCAACGAGGCGTAAAGCGGTAAGAAAAGAAAATAAAGATTCCAAAACTTCAATATTAGTTGTAATTTCAAAATTGTAAAAAAAAGCTTCCTCTCAGATACCATACACTATATATATATATATATATATATCACTAGCACATGTTCTCAGGCACAGAAACACTAGAAGTAAGATTTAAAAGATAAGTAACAATCTTCTTCTTGCAAAAGAACAGTCTTCCCTGGCGTTGTATATTAATCTAATGTTCTCAGTGGTCTAAACGTGGTGTAGTTTCCACACAAACTTTCTGCGGTTGAAATCTCTATCGTGACATGGCAACATCTGGGTGTTACATACGTCCCCTAGTGCCGTCTCAGTTGTCTTCAGCGCACCATGGAGGACGCCACTCAAACCGCTGACGTCACGCTGTAATGCACTCGACGGCGCGCTAAACACAACTGAATCGGCTGCTAGGTGGCCGCTGTCATTTCAGGCAGTCAACAACGCGAGCTGAAGGCTACGATATTCAGGCCTCTCGGCATGTTCAGCAGTTCTCTTGAACACGACGACGGAGATTTCGATCGCCAAAATATTGCGTGAAAACTACATCTTCAGCTCAAAGAAGGGTGAAACATGTTTTGATAAATGTTCGATCTACGTTGAAGTGTCACGCTAATTGCGACATCAAAAATATGTAATTAATTTTATTTATTATAAATCATCAATTAATATTTATCATGAGGGATGTGAATTATTATCAAAGGCACCATTTGAAATTACTATTTACTAGATCACGTACATGGATTGCATTAATTAGTCTGACGTGATTAAGAGATGTGATTTGGATAGCATGAATTGACTTGTTCATCAGGGTCGTTTGCTGGGCTTGTGGACGCGATAGGTGAACACACTCAATACACACAAGTTCGTTAGTTTCACAATACCGTGAAGTGGCTTCCGCGACGGCATCTGCGGGCAGGTCCGTGGAGGCGCTTCTTGCTGCGGGACTGCGCGAAGTCAGTCAGCTCCACTCGAGGTCGGCGTTGTGTTCGACGCTGTCTGGAGTAGCTGCACCAAGTAACTTGGATGAGAAATGGTCGACGCGGTCTGGCGACGAACCTGGTCCTTGGAAAGCTCTTCCAGCAGGAGCGCGAACTCACACTCACGTATTTTTGCACGTCCGTCCGTGCGTACAGCCACGAGGTACACACCTCTGTGGCCTCCAAGCGAGTCCACCACCACCCTTCCGCCTAGCGGTCCAGCGGATTAGGGGAAATACGAGGGGTAGCCACATTCCTTCGCCGATAGCTACCTGTCCTGTCTGGCTCCTAGCAAACTTACGTGGTTGCAACATCACACGGCTGTAATGTGTCATTACAACGTCATGTCCCTACGAGAAAGACGCTGCCCCGTTTTCCTCCTGTGTCCTCACAGGGATTGTGAGATTCTGGTATATTCGGGACTCTGACACCGCAGCCAGAGACTGGCTGTCGCTCAAAGTCAGCGACGCTACTTCCTCAGTCGTCTAGTACAACACGGCCTACTTTTGAGTTTCGAAGTACTCTATGCACAGCCGTGCTATCCCTTCTATCTGAACATATTATTTCCTCCCAAAAGTTCTCAGTCGTTGTTTTAAGTCGAAGTAACACATTTACAAAACGTCTCGAGAAACTTATATCTGCCTGCAGAGAATGAAATCCCACGTGTTGTAATTTCTACCATTATCGCCGAGAGTTTTTCGTTCAGCATAGTACGGTGCTGTATAGCAAACACCGAGTACCAAGAATCCTGAAGATTTTGGTCTATCCAGTAAGCTAGGTTGTACTGTCCTGGTTGCATCTTAAACGCGTATCATCACATTAGCGTAATAAATGGAGTATAGCCAGAAACATCTTTAGTATTTCATAAAGGATCTATAGCTCACTACAATTAAGGTTCTTTACATCACCATCATCATCAGTGTTCTGCCTAGGACTCTCCTTGCTCTCCTTGCTCCCCTGTCTTCTTCCCTCCTCCTCTGGTCCTTGCAATTTCCGTTTCCCTTCATGTTATCTGTGATCTTGTACCTCCTTCTTCCTTTCTCTCTGTTCCCACAAACTAGTCCTCCCAAGGGGGCCGTTAACAAGCGCTCCCCTCTCAACGGGTGTCCCATCTAGTTCTAATTTATTTCTCTTATGACTTGCAGTAGTTTCCTCTTCTCACAGACCCTTTGCAGCACATGAAGTTCTTTATGTAAACGAACCTTTTGATCTGCAGATTCACGCACTTTGCGAGTAATGCTTGACTGTGGTGTTGAGAAGCAGTCTTTCTCTCGCAGGTGAGTTATGCGCAGTGGTACGTCGCCCGCTCCCCGTTGCCTCTTCTGCAACTTGCCCCGCCCGGTAACTACAAAGGTATTTCACAATTGCCGGAATTCAGACCCTCACTGCTTATTTGTCCGTGGAATTTGGCGGAGCTGTTCGGACGAGGCGCAGCAGACGGGAATTGCTGCATTCCGGCTTTCCTTCCGGGCAAGCTGTCCGTCCAAACACTGAGTTGCTGAGGAGATTCCGTTATTGTAGACTGGAACTGTGTATTTCCCACAAGGCGTCTCAATGCCATTTCTGAAATTCCGCAATAGAGCTATCAGTTTTAGGGTGGAGTATGTCTGCGACAGGACGGATGCGTAAATACCTTAAAACCAAACATCGAGAAATACGATTTCGGTTGGACTTGAATAGTAAACATTTGTGACTCCCCAAACAAAATCCCTCTCTGTTTTAACCACACGTCATTCACAAACCTTCAGATGTATGAAGTCAGGTTGACTTATCAGTTTTACAAGGAGCATAATTTCATAACTGAGATAAACGAAATATCATAGAACAAGCTTCGAACGTGAGTAACCGTGATAGGACATTAAGAGAAAATCGGGCTCCCATTGCTATACTATTTACAACTTTACCATCACGACACAGCGTGGAAAAAGTGACGTGCATGAATAGATATGTACGAATATTTATAAAAAGAGACTCACATGGAACGTTTGCTGCAATAGAGCTATCTTTTTTTTTATCTGATTTACGTCTCTCAACGGCAAGGTCTTTAGAGACGGGAAAGGATGGGGGCAAGGAATGGGAAGGAATTCGGCCATGGCCTTGTTAAGGAAGCATCCCGCCATTTGCCTGGAGTGATTTGGCAAACCATGCAAAACCCAAATCTGGATGCATGGACGGGGATTCGAACCGCCGTCCTCCCGAATGCGGGGCCAGAACGCTAGCCGTTACACCACCGCGCTATCTTTCCTGCGATTTAACTGAAGATAAAAAAGATCCGTTTTGAATGGGAGAGGCTGTATGGTGACTAGCTAACAAAAACCTCGTTCTTGCATCCACCATAATTTAACTAGGCTATTTGAAAGGTGGGTGAACCAAATAAAACCACACACAGTCTTACCTGTTACTAGACTGCACCAAACTTTATTTTTTTTTGTCTGCTTCTCGAGACTCAATTGCGACTACGATGGGGGTCAGATGGTCAGATGGTTGGGGATGGACTAAATGCAATCACTGTATTGTTCCATTCGGTCATTATGGCACGTTGCTGTATTTCGACTTTTGGTGACCGCAGGTTACTTTTGAGTGCACTATTTTGTCGTTGGTTCATCGACTCTCTGTCGTTACCCAATTGTGCACGCTTGCTTTACTCTATTTAAAATTAATAAAACCTGCTTCTTACCGAACTAGCGCCTTGGGGACGCTACGTATGACACGTAGTCAATCAGCTAATGTTTGCACCACTACAGCATCGTTCTGCAGTACTCGGTGTGGATTGCCAGACTCTGCAGAAAGGCAAGAAGAATCGACGCTGTGAGGTAGTTCATGCAGTTAATGCTGTCTGCGCTAGTTATGGATGACGGGGACATCCATAAAACTGTCAGATTTCACGCACGAAGACATCACTACATATACCCGGTGATTGAGGAGAAATGGTAAATATCGAAGGAGCTGGAAGATTGAAAAATATTGATTAAAACAATTCATATACGTCCGATTTCCATTCGTTTTGGAGATACAGGAGCTGGAATGTTATTACCCCTCTACATTTTTTGTGTGTGGATGGTGGAAAACCAAGTGAACAAGAGACGAATTACTCGCTCGCACTGTAAACACTGCTACCCTCATACACCAAGACGTACTCAGAAAAACTACACGTACTGTTGTGAAGAGAGCTGCAAAGCGTATTGAAGTCGATGGTGGAATTTTCGAACATTTACTTTAATTTTTTTTTTTTTTTTGCTTGGGCTTTACACCTCGTCGACAGCGAGGTCATTAGAGGCGGGATGGGATGGGAGTCAAGGAACGGGAAGGAATTCAGCCATGGACTTTTTGAAGCAAGCATCCCGGCATTCGCCTGGAGTGATCTGGGGAAACCATGGAAAACCCAAATCTGGATGCCCGGACGGGGATTCGAATCGGCGTCCTCCCGAATGCGAGGCCAGAACGTTAGCCGTTCACCCACCACGTTCGGTTTTAACTTAAACTTTTGTAAAATATGAGTAAGTTTTTGCATGAATAAAATACTTCAATAAGTCTTGATCATTTCATTAGGTTAATTTTATGCATAACATTTCAGCAACTGTATTTCCAAAACGAATGGAAATTGTCCACATGTTTATATTAACTTTTTTACTCAATATTGTTCATACTACCACTTCCTTCAATATTTATCATTCTTCCTGAATCACCCTAAAACAGAAAATGAAAGTGAGCTAGAAATTACAGGTCACACAAACAGGATTAGCAAAACTAACTGAATTAGAGAAGTCTGTTAGAGAAATACGGAACGTAAATGGCTGTTTGGGATAGACAACCGAAAAATATATTATGAATTATGAAAATCTCTTGAAGTAACAGGAATATCACATACAGCTTTCTGAACAGTTAGTAAAATGTGGCTTCTGAGTACACGAACCCTACTAGAACGAAGTCTTGAGCCACCTTATAGATTCAACCTTGCCTTCTTAGGTGGTGGAACCGCCCGTGGTTTATCTTCGCCGATCTTCGTCAGTGCCTCCGCCAAACAACCAAGCTCTTCCAAGCGCCGAAGATACCAGGTCAAATTTGAGATCAGTAACAAACCATGTGCAGACCTTCTAACAACAGTCCTCTTATACTACAGCCTTATTCATTATCACGAGTGCTGATTCAGTAGGGATTCTATTTCAAATTAAATTAAATTAATGTCCTCAATAATTTAGACGAAACGGTTTGCTGCATAATAAGTGAATTGGGCTTAGAAAATTATTTCCTGAGTCCACTTTCTAAATATATAAAATTTTTGGAGTTTCTTTGTAGAACAAGGATAGTAATCAAAGAGGTTATAAAAATAAATGTTAATCACTAACTGGCTGCTTTCTATACAGAGTAACCTATCCTGCATCAAGCAATCCACGTTTACGCAAATCCTTAAAATTAAATATATTTATATCAGATAAACCACTATAAAAAAGAATCTCGCATACATATCTCGCATCTATATTGTGTGTTAGTAGAACTTTTCTTCTTTCTTTTTTGTTCAGCTACCTCTCCTTTGCTCCCGTGTTCCATCTTCATCACAGTTGTCTCTTCCTCTATGCATCTCTGTCTGTCGCAACTGCTGCACCTGACAGTTGACGAGTGACTATCGATCACGCCGAGGCAGGCAATATATCGCCAAGCGCTCCGCTACCTGCCACGTTTTGGTGTACTGCCGGAGGTCTACCGAGCAGGCGCCGCTGGTAAATACAACGAGCCTCAGACCCCCTGCACTAACGCTAATTACGTGATTTGATATTAGCCGGTTCAATTTTAAACTTTTGCAGGATAGCGGAAAATCTCTTGAAATAACTGAAATATCACATACAGCTTCCTGAACAGTCAGTAATATGCTACGTAAGAGTACGCGAACCAAACCGCAATCAAGTCTTCAACTGGCTCACAGATTCTACCTAAGCTAAGTGTTCCGCAAAGTGTATTAGCCACTAGTAGCCTACAACAAGAAACTTTTTTCTATATAATTTTCTACGACACTTGCTTGCCTCTAATAGAAACCATATAGACTTATTTTATTGCCTTTAAATTGCGCATTTTTTTTAAAAATATTAGTGTATGAGTTTGTACTTAATATGCATCCAGATTTTAAATATAACGCTTTAGAGTTGTATCTTTTGCACTGAGCAATAATAATTAATCTTCACTGTCCACGATAAGAATGATACAAAGATTTATCTTGCACACATTACTTGTTTTAAGGTACAAACGAAAATAACTAACGAATGAAAAGAACCGTGATCCCTTTTACTGAAGACGCGCTGTAAGTAAATGGTTATCGTCTAAGGACCCACCAGTGTAGTTGTGCACGTCAGAGCGTCACCAAACTGGATCGGGGAGGATCCATGGACCAAGGCTGGATTCCCAGACCCGGCGGTCTTTAGGAGGCTTCCCGCAATCACCTGCACGAATGCTGGTGAGTCTCCAACTTCTCACAAACTACACATTTCACAAACAAAACTACACTTATTATACAGAACATAAATTACACGTTCCGCAGGCAGATGACAACACACTCGCTGCGCCATTAGAATAAATTCCCCCTGACAAATGAGGTAGACGCGGTGATAAAACACCGTCAAAGCGAAATAGCAACAAAGGTCAACAGACCCGAAAGCCAAACGCAAAAATAAAACAGCATTATTCTGTTGTTGGAGCTGGAAGATACAGTTACAAACGAAACACGCCCTTTGCCTCTGGAAGTAACATTTCGTTTGATCCTCACAGCCGATCAAAGACTTGCAAACATGAAAGTTTTTTAATACGGTACGCCGATTCTTTTCTGTATCACTCTATATTCAAGCAACGGCTCTAGTAACTTTATTCAGACTGCTGTGTGTTGTACTATAACTAGGTTCGCATCATTATAACCAAAAAAAATAGAGAAATATGCATTAAAATATGACCTTTAAAACGAATAAATATAACCTAAAAATAACAAAATATGACCAACAATTTAAATTTATCATACATCAAAACACGCTCAGTTACACACATTTATATTATCTAGTAGTGTCGCTTTCATGTAGACAGCATAATTTGGGGACATCCATAAATTACGTGAGGTGTTTTTCCGGATTTCCGGCCTCCCCACCCCCTCTGGTGAGATCTGGTACGTGATACCCCCTCCCCCCCCCCTACAAATCGCCCACGCAACTCATTGAGACCTTTTTTTGTTTTGGTCTCACCCTTCCAAAAGCCGGTTATACCCCCACTTTTGGACGAAAAACCCTCCTAAAATTGACTTTCGCGTGTTTTGTAGACCTTTTTTATTCATTCCGCTCTACAGTCCAACCAAATTTTAAAAACCTCACGTGAGATTTACGTCGCCCCCCCCCCCCCCCTGGTGAGATTTCGCCGGACCCTCCCCCCCCTATTTCACCTCACGTAATTTATGGACGCCCCCTTTGTTGTCGTGGACTCACTGCCCTATTGAGAAATTAAATTTTATATCGTTTCGTTGAAGTCACTTTAATTTCAAATAATTTACAGAAAAGAACTCAACTCTTTAGTCTGCACTAAAATACTTCTCTCCAAATTCCTTACGTAAGTCCATAACTTCCCACTTTCAGAAATTTTATCTTTGGTATAGCGGTACTCACTGATCCAACGCATATTTAACGATGACTAAAGATTATTTTCAAAAGTATTGGCGACAGTGAGACATTGATTGACGCGGATCGACACAGGCATGCTGCTGCTGCGTTGTCGAGATTAAAAGGGAGTGACAATAATATAACTTGACTGGTGAATTGTGGCCAATTCAATGACGATTAATTAGTTTTGTTTTTTCCTCCAATGTATAATAGTACAGTTCTACGAACAATTATCTTAATTTCTTCTCGTCTATAACTTCTAATGAATTCCCTGTGCCACTAAAAATTACCAGATTTTACTTAAAAAAATGACCATATGACCATTTATATTACCGTAATATCACCAAAACTAGTAAAATGGCCTGAATATGCATTTATATGCTGTATAAAATACATTTAAATACAATAAGAAATGTTTAGTGTTTAATTCAGCATTACAGCTCAAAAAGAATAAAGGAGAAAAATATGACTTGTTATAAAGATCCGAATATTCTATCTATGTAGAAACTGGTCAGGTCACTCGAGTTTCCAGCGCCGTTCATAAATAGGCCCCGCACGAAGTCCGGCGTCGGTGGCGGAAGAGGTCGGCGCGCAGAAATCGCATTAGTGGAGGAGCGGGGCGAGGCGGGCGCAAAGTAATTAACCAGGTCGCACGCGCCGCCAACGACGCACACCAACAGCTGCCGTCTACAGCGCTAACCAAGGTCAAGAAAGGTAACGAGGCCACTTGCAGACTCTGGAAGCGATGAAACGCAGCGTAACAAGTCGATAAAAATACGACACACAAAGAGTCAAAGCACGTCACAGACATAACACAAGTGCAAATGAAATATATCATGATTCTTGGCTGTCCGGAAGACGGATGGCCGAAACGTCGGCTGCACAAATCATGACGCGGCGTCACCCGGACAGCCAAGAATCAACTGACTCGGCCGCGGAAACCTACGATTACGAAATATACTGAAGAGCCAAATAAACTGGTACACCTGCCTAATATCGTGTAGGGCTACCGCGAGCACGGAGAAGTGCCGCAACACGACGTGGCATGGACTCGACTAATGTCTGAAGTAGTGCTGGAGGGAATTGACACCATGCATCCTACAGGGCTCTCCAAAAATCCATAAGAATACGAGGGGGTGGAGATCTATTCAGAATCGCACGTTGCAAGACATCCCAGATATGCTCAATAATGTTCATGTCTGGGGAGTTTGGTGGCCAGCGGAGATGTTTAAACTCAGAAGAGTATTCCTGGAGCCACTCTGTAGCAATTCTGGACGTGTGGGGTGTCGCATTGTCCTGCTGGAATTGCCCAAGTCCGTCGGAATGCACAATGGACATGAATGGATGCAGGTGATCAGCCAGGATGCGTACGTACGTGTCACCTGTCAGAAGCGTATCTACGTATCAGGGGTCCCACGTCACTCCAACTGCACACCCCCCACGCCATTACAGAGCCTCCACCAGCTTGAACAGTCCCCTGCTGACATGAAGAAACTATTCCAGCATTCGGCTGGAGTGATTTAGGGAGACCATGTAAAACTGAAATCTGGATGGCCGGACGAGGGTTCGAAACCGCGTCCTACGGAGTGTAATTCCAGAGCGTTACCGTTCAACCAGCACGCTCGGCATGACGTCTGTACGATTTAGCGTGCGTGGGAATCTCAGAAACTAATACACATTTGACGGAACAATAATACAATTGTCATATCTACATCTTCATCTGTACTCTGCAATTCACGAAGTTGTATATGGTAGAGGGTACTTTGCACCGAAACAAACTTTATGCATTCCAATCGCGAATATCATGAGGCAAGAAAGTGTTCATATAAGCACTCGCACGATAGCTAGTTTCTCTAATCTTATCTCTCTTATCATTGCGACACAAATAGGTAGGTGGAAGAACTATTTCGTCGCACTCGTAAGTGAAGAGTGTTGATCGCATATTTACCAATAACATCAAACGAAACATACGTCGTCTGTCTACCACACAATCCCAGCCTAACAATTCTGCTACGCTTTCGTAAATACTGTGGCAAGCAGTCACGAATCGAGCGGCTCCTCTCTGTACCTCCTCTATTCATCAATCAATCCCTTGTAATGAGGATTCCTAAAGATACAACAATAGTCCAAATGTGGACGCTCGATGGTTTGTAAGTCATCTCCTTTGTATAAGCGTTGCAGTTCTTCAAAATTCGACGTATGAATCGCAGCCTAAGATTAACCCTACCTATGACCGAAGTTATATGCATACCCGTTTCATGACGCTTTGTTTTTGTTGCTTTTTTTTTTACTAGTGGCTTTACGCCTCGTCGACGTCGAGGTCATTAGAGGCGAGATGGGACTGGGGACAAGGAACGGGAAGGAATTCGACCATGGCTTTTTGAGGGAAGCATCCCAGCATTCGCCTGGAGTGATTTGGATAAATCATGGAAAACTCAAATCTGGATGCCCGGATGGGGATTCGAATCGGCGTCCTCCCGAATGAGAGGCCAGAGCGTAAACCCCTGTCCAACCACGCCCGGTATGATGTTTTGTATTTTAACGCCCAAATACGAGGTGTGATCAGAAATTATGATTACATGGCCGATTTTCCTGGAGTGTCGTCCGTTAGTATTGCGTGGTAATTCTCAGACATGCGGCTGGAAACTGTGCACAGGTTCAGACACGTGCCACCTTCAGCGCTAGTTGTAGGTAAAACACAAATGGCGACTCGTTTGGAAAACTTGTCTCGCGAAGAAGTGCGCTCAGTTATTCGATTTCTGTGGCTCAAACATGTAACCACGGCTGAAATTCACCGGAAGAGATTTACGGAGGGACTGCAATGTCTCGGCAGCATGTTGCAAAGTGGTGCCGAAGGTTTGCGGATGCAATAGAAGCGGTTTCGCTGGGATATCATGGAGCACCCTCCCTGCAGCCCGGACCTAGTTCCCACTTGAAGGACACCTAAGAGGCCGACAATTTGCTTCAGACGTGGAGGCGAAACACTTCGCGACAACAGGATTTTTACCAGGAGGAATTTTAAAACAAAACCTGCGAAGCGTGGTCTAAACCGATATGGAGACTATGTCGAAAAATAATCGAATGAATATTCTATCAGTACTGTATTGGTAGTATGAAATAAAACGCACACGTTTCAGTGAGGCATTATAACCTTCGTTTCTGATCACTCGTAGTAGTTTAGTTTGTGCTCGTGAAGAAGCGGACTGTTTATGACGGTACGTGCGGCGTGGCACCGTCGCCTTTAAGACTCTTTAGCGCGGGCCGCCGCGGGTGTCGGCCGGGGACTGTAGGGTACTTGTCTCGAGTCTGGCTGGCTAGCTCTTAATTTGTGCGCTCCAGCCCCTCGGGGCCTCTCTTTTAACTTTCTTTTCGGGAAGTTATTAGAGGCCTCCGGCAGGCGGCGGCAGCAGCGGTGGCGCTGGAGAGCTGGATGGAGGAAACTTGGCGCCGGATAAATTATACGATTAAGTTGTTCTAATTAGCGGGGGCAGAGGGAGGGATTATGTCCGCGTGCGTCCTGCAGATAAGGGCCGCCAGCTGAGTGAGTGTAAACTCTGTCTCCAGTCGGCTTCTTTGCTGCCGACAGACTTCCACTTGTCGACAACTTTTACCACTCACCCAGAAGAAACACTCCACTGCTTCTCTCTCTCTCTGTTCCCCTTCTGGTAGTATTTCCAGAGAGCCACGCTTTCATACCCGACTAGCTATGTCAGGGCACATTAGTATTCAATGGAAATAGCGTACTAAATACTACATAGCTGGAAAAATAAGGGTTTCTATGGTCATACCTTACACGGGGATTGCCGGCACAAAATTTAAATATCTTGGCTCATCATTTGACAATCAACTCGGGTGGCCACGACCTTTGTACATGTTGTGGGGAAAGATTTCGAAGACTGTATCTATTAGAAGACGCCCCGTTGGCTTATTTGCGACACCGTGATGGTGTGCGGCACCTGACGTGTGGTTAGCTGCTTCGAGACCGGGTCATGGAAGAAATTTTCACCATCAGGACTTGGCCGACAGGGTAGAAGATGTGGTGGTGCACAATTCTTAACACCAGACTGTCCACCAAAGTCCTGGGTGAAATCCCAAACCTACCCGCAGTGTATATGGAGTGTTGGCATGCGGCACTGTTGATAGTAATTCTTGTGTCGGATGGGGAAGTTAAGCCTGTCGGGACCCCGATGTCTTTAGGAAGAATAGGCCTGAATGGGCCGGCACCAAGTATCACTCTCTCCGTTGTTTCATTTCTCATCCGCAGCAGAAACAACACTTTACTGAACATACACACAGCATCACGGTTATCCACACTTAACAACAACACTTAAGAACACTGTCGGGGAAGGCAAAGAGAAGCCATCCCAGTTTCATCTGCTAGGGACGCTACCATGGAGGAGTACCCCTCCTCCGCCACCTACACCCCGATTCGAGTATCGGAACCAAGAAGAAGTTTCTACTCGAGAAAGTGATCTATTGATGCACGGCTGAGCTACAAAATCGACTAAGGTATTTTTATTTTTTTTACTTGTGGCTTTACGCCTCGTCGAGATGTTTAGAGACAGGAAATGGTTGGGTGCTAGGAAGTAGACCACGGCCCTTTTCGAAGGAGTCATCCCACCGTTCGCGTGTTGTGATTTCGGGAAACCTTTGAAAACTGAAATCTAGACGCAGATTCCAGCTAACGTCATCCCGAAAGTTACTGCTCACCCACCAGGCTCGGTGTCGGAAAAACAGGAGACGGACAACGGAGTGGCTGGTAGTTGCTGACAAGATACACGTTGGTGATGATGTCTACTTGGGTATTGGACGAAACGTCAGGATCAGTAGTAGAAAACAAAATTGATTGTCGATTATATATTACCACTTGTTTTCGCTCATACAGAGGTCAGCAAGTTTTCATTCGCAATTAAGGGGGTCAGGAACTGGAATACGTTATCGATAAAGCTGCTGAGCCATTCACAGTTACAGTTTAAATTAAAAATAAAGTGTGCAGAGAAAATAACATCAGGGCATAAAATATATTGCAATTAATAACAATAATTTAACTACACGCTTATGAGGAAATAAAACATCAGGCGAAAGCAAAGATAACCAGACAATTTCATGGAAAAATGACGCCAACTATCATGATCTAACAATAGACATTTCTGCTTCTCGAAATCACTCCAGGAGAAGAAAAAGGCGTGGTTTCTTAATTTAGGGCACCCGAAAATAATTTAAAAAAAATTCCAAACGTAATGTTCACGGATGTCCAGGACAGTGTAGTGAAAATTCAACCTTTTGACAGCTGTATCTTCTGTTCTCATCATGTATCGCGTACCGTGTGTGGTGGGTGAGCGGTAACGTTGAGGTTTCGGGACACCATCATTGCACCACACTTAGATTGCAGCATTACGCAGGAAAGTCTCCATTCACATAAAAAAACCCACAGCTGCATTAGCATTTTATTAAATAATAATTTAATACTTTTACTCGCACAGTAATTCAGACACAGTCTGCACACCAGGTTGCAGGGCTGTGAAACGTTTCTCTGACCTACCCAGTCCCCTGTAATGGCTAAAAAAAAACAGCTCGGAATCGCGCGTGGGATTTCGGCAAACCCAGGAGAAAGCAGCAGCGGGTCTCAGCAAACACTTGTTAAACGTTCCATTAGCAATCAGTCCTTTCACTCCAACAGCTCCTTGGAGATGCAGAAAGTGAACAGAGCCCCTTCGCTTCGGTGTGCGGGACGAACAGCAAACGACGCTGTTGCCAACACAGAAGCAAGTTTCGTGATTTGTGCAACAAAGAAATTGGACGTCAAAGGGGCGACGATTGAATTTGGATACGACCTTGATATTTTCGCTACTCCTTCATATTTTCTTAGTTGTAAGTTTGGTTACGACAGGATTAGTTGGTATTGTTCATCCGTTACAGGGGAGGAAAGTGCTCTAATTGTCTGGCAATCTGTAATTGCTGATAAGGACATAGCGCCGATTAATGTCGTATAGTTTATAGTCACGTAAATAAATCACAGGTTCCAAGGTAAATTCTTGGCTCAGTGTTTTGACGGATCTGGACGTGGATGGTGGATCCAAGAGGAGTACACAGGCTGCGAGATCTAAACTGTTCTGATGACGTTATGCCACTGCTCAAGCATCCTTGTTTGATGGAGGTTTCTTCTACTCGAAACGGAGTACGTGGATTAAATGAATGATCACCCTCCATGTAGAGGGAAGAACGTGAATTTTTAACTAGGTTCCAGTAACCAAAACGAGCGATCCAACAGTTGCATCTCATAGAAACTGGAAGGCAAGTTTCAAAACGGTCAATACGAATAAGGCGTTCAGGTGCCCCCCCCTTTTTTTCACGCCGACGTCGGGGTCATTAGAATAGGAATAGATGGAATCAAGGAACGGAAGAGTACCAATAGATGGGATCAAGGAACGGAAAGGAATTGGCCCTAGCCTTTCGAAGAAATCGTCCATGAATTCTCCTGGATTGATTTCTGAAATCCATGGAAAACCGAAATCTGGATGGCTGAAAGGGGATTTGATTCCCAGTTGTCCTGAATGCGAGTCCCGAGAGTTATCACTACCAAGCGTGGAGGGTGAGCGTAACGATCTAGCCTCGCATTCTGGAGGACGTGGGTTCGAATACCCGTCCGGCCATCCTGAATTGCGTATCTTCAAAATCACTCCCGTCGAATGTCAGGACGGTTCCTTCAAAAGGCTATGGCCGAGTTCCTTCCTGTTCCTTGGCACCAGTATCTTCCCGAATTTCGACGTCGACGAAGCGTAAAGGCAGAAAAAATAAATATAATTCAATAAAAGGAATAGTACGATCAGTGATGTAGATTTTTAATAAGTATGTTTACCTCTCTTGCATAAGGTAAACATACCTTATTTCTATATTCGGGTATTGAGCTGCGTTATGATGAAGTATTTTTTTATTATTTTCTGTTTGTTTTTGTGTTTTGCTTTCGGCATGTGAGGCCATACAGCCAACTCAACAGTGATCAAGTGTTGGCACATAACTTCCGTCGTAGGCAAAGCTAATTCTAAACTACGATTTATAGGTCGTATTTTGAGAAGTTGTAACGCTCATACAAAATAAATAGCGTAAAAAACACTAGTGCGTCCGCATTTGGAATACTGTTGTTGAATTTGGGATCCGTATCGCAAGGGATTGATTGATACGTTAGAGAAAGTACAGAGGAGAGCCGCTCGATTCGTGACTTCTAGTTAAAATCCTTAGGTAAATGTCACAGAGCTGATACGTGGGTTGGGCTGGAATTGTTTGGCGGACAGACGACGTCGTTTTCGTTTGAATTTGTTGGAGAATAGGCGAACATCTTTAATTTACGAGTGCAACGAAATACTTCTTCCGCCAAACTATTTAGGTCGCAATGACAGGAGGGATAAGATTCGAGAAATAAGATGCCGTACTGATACATTTTTGTATTCTTTCTTTCCTCGTTCAGTTCGGGACTGGAATGCACTGAATTAGGATTGGTGCTTAGCACCCTCTGCCACCAACAGTATTTGTGATTTGCAGAGTAAAGATGTAGATGTAGACCCAGTGCTTATGCATTTTCGAACCAGTTATACAATTCACAGAGCGTACATGACATTCACAGACAACACTTAAACACCCATGCCCGAGGCCGGAATCGAACCGGCGACATTCGGCACGCGGAGCTAGTGCACTAGACCCTACGCTACCAAAGTCGGCTATGATAATGTTTAACTGCGTCAACGTTTCATCTTAACCCTCCGGGAATCTTCTAGGTAAACTTCCGATTTTTTCGTGAACAAATATATTGCTTTTAATCAACTAAATAAAGTATGAAGTTGTATGAGTAAAGCTTCACAGTTTCTTTCGTTCGTTTGATGTCAGTCATATGGTTGACCGTCAGGTGATGTCGCTAAACGCTCGTTTAACTGTCAGCCGTCACGAATTTTCGACTAGCTGCGGGTGAGCGAATACTATTTGCAGTCTCCCCACGATACAGCGGTAGTAATTCAACCGCGCCGCATTGGCGCCCTCTACTTTTATTACGTTTTTGCGGCGCGGCGCGCGTCTCTGCTATCAGCAATCCGCGCGCCAGATACGGTATTGTTATTGTCACAAATCGCATTCCAGCAGGGGACAAAGCGGCCGCCCGCATGCGCATGGTTCCAGGCCGCGCGTGTTAAACACCGCCGGCAACGTACCCTCAATGGCACTGTGCCGAACATACGGGCACCAACAGATCAGAGGTGCTTCGGGAATGTGATCCGCAGGGTAAGTTTCGTTACCTCACACACAAAATCATTCGAAAATATTAGTCCGGTCTTAAACTTCCTAAGTTATGACCGAATTGGGAAGGTATAGTAGATTGTTCGATAAGTTTTGTAGTTCCAAATGAAATGGGGGCGCGTAGGTACGTCGTTTATTTTTCTAATGTTGACACTACTTTTTTATGAACACGTGTGAAGTTTCATGTAGGTATGATATCTTATTCGTATATTTACAGCTGTTCAAAGTTGACGTGTTACAGTACATTGGTGAAATGGAAAAAAAATGAATATCGTGCAGTAATAAAATTCTTATTTTTGGAAGATGCAGCACCAACACAAATTCATGAACGATTGTTAAAAGTGTATAAGGACTATTCACCTTCAATCAGAACAGTAGAAAGACGGATTGCTGAACTTAAACGAGGTCGTACGAGTCTTGAAGATTATCCACGTGAAGGACGTCCGAAAAGTAAATCAACATCACAAAATCGTAGCAAAAATACGAGATATCGTTTCGGAAGATCGTCGATCAACAGAGAGAGATTTAGTAGAAGCTCTAGAAATATCATTAGGCAGTGTCAGTAATATTTTATCTGAAGTTTTGGGTTTCAGAAAGCTGTGTGGAAAATGGGTGCCGTATTCGCTAACAACGGAACAAAACCACATTCGAATGCGGCTGTCTCAGCAACATATGGAGCGTTTTAGAAAGAATAAAAAAGACTTTTTGCGTCGTTTCATCACTGTGCATGAGACTTGGGTCTACCACCATGATCCTGACCCATTAATTAAATAATAAGCTTGGTCACCGTGTCCGTAACACTATGACATCACGCTAATGGCCTTCGTTGCTGGATTAACAACGGCCAGGCATGTTACTGCACAGCAGAGATTATGCGCGTTATTTAATAACACTTCTATTTAGCTAAGCATCCGCGAGGAAATGAAATTCAAGATGTCTAAAAGGAAAATGTGCATTGCGCTTAAATTAACACATTAATTTTAACCATATATATATGTAAGATAATTACTTTACTAATCAAGCAGCAGTGTTAGCAGAAGTTTTGATCAGACTGAAATTAAGCTTGGGTCAGAATGAAAACTGGCATATGACGCTACAGCAAAGGATAGAAGTTATTTAAGTTTTTTAAAAAAAATAATATAAGTTGTTTTAATGAACGCCATGTTACTGAAAACACTATTTTGTTTCAGTGAAAGTAATTCCACATTGATGCTACGCTACCTAAACCACGATTAAAAATAATAATATAACGTCAGTTGTTAAAATTTATTTTTAATTTCCTTTGATTTCACTGACGACATTATTTTTGCCGCACGTAACTGTGTCAGCCTTTCAGATGAAGTAATATGGATCCGAATCACGAAAAAGAAAGATGTAAGAACTCATGAAGATTTTAGGTCATGCATGATGTCACTAAAAGGTGTGTAATAATTTGAGTTTGATTGAAGTTGTGATTTTCTAGCGGCAATTTTAGTGGAGTTTGTGGCTATGGTAAAATGCAGTCTGCACCTGGATGACGAACTGAAACTTTTTCGCTACAGCCTAAGGGGGCATCCATAAATTACGTGAGGTGTTTTTCCGAATTTTCGGACTCACCCCCCCTCCCCTCTCTGGTGATATCTGGTGCGTGAGACGTACCCCCCTAGAAATCGCCCTCGCAACTTTTTGAGACCTTTTTTTTTAGGTCTCACCTTCCAAAGCCGGTTACAGCCCCATTTTTCGACAAAATACCCCCATAAAATCGACTTTCGCGTGTTTTGTAGACCTTTTTTTAGCCCCCCCCCCCTATTTCACCTCACGTAATTTATGGACGCCCCTTAATGGTGTTTGAAGTTAGTTGGTAAATATTATGGCATTGCCTATAATGTTTGTCTTACATATTATGACACTTCCCACTCTTTGTATCATAGGAAGCAATAGTACAGTGATGTGGCGGTACGTTTAGCTGTATTTTCTGAAAGCAGACACCTTTTTGCGGTGATGTTGGCGGCTGAATGTTACACATTTGAGGTTCCTAACTAGGGCAGCTCGCACCGTTACAGTTGGAGTGATAGCCCGGTCCAATTAGTACAGATGAGGAGATAGGACGTCATCCAAGTAACGCTCTCTGCTTGAGTTACGGCAGTACCGCAACAAGGACTTTTATCAGGGACCATTAGTCCAGAGCAAAACGCGGGGAAGGCGACAAAAAGATGCCATCCAGGATGTTGATGAGAGCGGCTAATGGTCCCTGATAAACTGCCACTTTATTCTCCTCCTACCTGAGATGTTCCCTTTCGCAACACTGAGCAATCCGCTCCACAAACCGAGATACTGTCATCAGAACGCGGTATCAGACACTGTGTATACCACGATACCATGTTGAAGAAGTCTGAGTCCTGCAACTAAGTACGAGTAAAATGGCCAGCTGTATTGAGGACATAACTGGGGAAACTGCGATCTTTCTCCTTATGGTTTTATGATGGTAGCCACACTCTTATCAGAACAGCATTAAGTTTTTAATACTATCGTCGAAACGTTGACAAACTACTTTGTTCCAGCACTAGTGCATAGGTTCCCAGTTCTTATTACCACACCTCCTTGCCACACTTTTATTACAAAAAAAGTAAAAAAAAAGCAAGTATGAAATCGCTTATATTTATTTTTTATTTTATAAAATTACAAATTTTTAATTTTCTGAAAAAAGTAAAAAATTACAAACTTTACAAAGTTTACTGAGAAGAAGTAGCAAAGAAAAACTAAATCAGTGGAAAGGAAGAGCTTGCATTTCTGTCTACACGATTCCCTATATATGGTTGAATATTAGAAAGATTAAAACGTAAGTCACTGGAAATGTAGATTTTTCTTCGAAATTTCATTCTAATGGTAACAAGAACTGGAAACTCCCTTTCAGACGAATAAATTCTTGAAAAAGGTGAGTATAATCGCACCGTTTTCTGAGATACGCTACGATATATTTTGTAAGACTTGACCCAAAACTTTGATTTATCGATTTTATTAAAATCCTATTTTTTATATCTAAAGATTGCTCTCGAAGTACTACATTGAATAGTTAGAGGTATCTGACGATATTATACTTTTCCAGGGTTTCAACTTCTCAGTACAAACAATGACGTTTCAGAGGAAACTTACTAAATATGTGACGTCAGAATAAACGTTTTCAGCTCTGTGCGAACATAAGATCTTAAATTATAAATATGTATGACTGATGGCATATATTTGCTGTCTAAAATTGGAGAAAAGAATCAATTTATCAAGATCATCAAGAAAAGCAATCAAAGGTAACTTTGTGATGGTTAAGTGACGATGTAGTATGCAGGGCATTCTTTCGATGAGGATTAGATACTTCTCCTCTAGTTTCTACCGGTATTTAACCATCAAGAGTGAAGCAGGCAAAATGCAATATCAGGGTCTATAGCGTAATTCGCTAAACTGTACATTCTCCCGGGAGATTCTATCGATGTCTGTATCCACACTTTCTAATAGCAAATGACTTTTCATTGTTATACACCCGGTATGATATTGTTTGGCCATCCAGTTTTTGGAACTAAAGGCAACTTGCCGTCAGCTTCCACCGAGGTTTGTTGTTTCCGAGAATCGTCTGAATATTTTCTGCTTCTCTCTCAATCCATCCCACTTCCTCCTCTCCCCCCCCCCCCTCTCCCAGCCTCGTGGGTTTGACTTTGTGGTTCGTCGACGTAAAGGTCATTAGAGCCAGGAAACAAAGGTAGAACTAGGAACAGGAAGGAATTCCACCATAGCCTTTAGAAACCATACCGGCAACCGAAAATCCGAATAGGTATTTGAACCCGTGACCTACCGAATGGCAGGACCAAACGTTACCGTGTTCGTGTGTGTGTGTGTGTGTGTGTGTGTGTGTGTGTGTGTGTGTGTGTGTGTGTGTGTGTGTGTGTGTGTGTGTGTGTGAGGGAGAGAGATTACTAATAGTGCACTGTATACGTAGCAATTACTCGCAAGGTATACACATAATACAGTATATCGTGGGATACGACCATTCTTCTTCCGTGGTATTAGGTCTGTCCAAGATACTCGGCAGTTTATATAAAATTTTATGAATTAAGCAGGCGTCATTTTAGTAAAACTCCACCTACCTTTTGCGGATTTAGCTCTGCTTCAACGACGTTCTTACTGACAACGTTTCGACACACAACCTAGGGCCTTCATTACGGCTGTTTTGGGTTGATATATCCCCTTCTGACGGCGAATTACACCAGCTCGTCGTTTGTCTAATTTTACCTTGTGTTACCAACCGTCAGTAGGGGATAAATCAACCCGAAATAACCCTGTTGAAGGCCCTAGATTGGGTGGCAATAATAACATCGTTGAAGCAATGATGAACCCGAAAAAGTAAGAAAAATGTTACTATGTTCTGTAGTTTTGCACAGTTTGGAGAACTGGTTAAACTTTCAGTTCCTTAAGGAGTTATCTGATCTTTTTCTGTCAGGTACTGTGTAACCAGCTGTTCTCATGAATCGCATCTTTGCGGAGTGTCCAGGCCTCGCTGCCGTATAGCAGGTTATATGTTATACAGGGTGTTACAAAAAGGTACGGCCAAACTTTCAGGAAACATTCCTCACACACAAACAAAGAAAATATGTTATGTGGACATGTGTCCGGAAACACTTACTTTCCATGTTAGAGCTCATTTTAGTTTCGTTAGTATGTACTGTACTTCCTCGATTCACTGCTCGTATTGTGGACGGCTGTGATACAATACGCCATTCTCCAGGGCTGCATCAGCGCATCAGGGATTCCATGCGACGGAGGGTGGATGCATGTATCCTCGCTAATGGAGGACATTTTGAACATTTCCTGTAACAAAGTGTTTGAAGTCACGCTGGTACGTTCTGTTGCTGTGTGTTTCCATTCCATGTTTAATGTGATTTGAAGAGAAGTAATAAAATGAGCTCTAACATGGAAAGTAAATATTAAAAAAGTGGAAAGTAAGCGTTTCCGGACACATGTCCACATAACATATTTTCTTTGTTTGTGTGTGAGGAATGTTTCCTGAAAGTTTGGCCGTACCTTTTTGTAACACCCTGTATAGGCTGATACTTGTGTGCCGTTGAACAATAGACTGTAAAAAGTAAATGCAACCCAAAATGTGAAAATGCTGCGTAGCGTAACGTAAAACTGTATGTAGTACGAAATAAAGGACCTGCTCCACGAGGCGGGGGGCAGGCTTTTGTCAGTTTCCGGGTCTATTTCTGTTGATGTTGTGCGGCTTCGCAAAAGGAGCGAGGCTCGGCGCTGTGTGTGCCGCCGACCACAACGGGAAATTAAACTCGTCTTCTGCACTTCCGGTACGGTGTCGCGACAAATTGGAGGCTCACCGCGACATAAGGCAGCTGGCGTTACCATCGCCGTGCCCGACAGTGTAATAAAATCCATAGAACAAGTCACTACTTGACGAATTTAGCGGCTGTATGCTAGTACATCGTAAAATACATAAAATCTGTCACCAGTAGAGCGAACTGGCTTCACGTTCCAGGGGGTCACCGGTTCGAGTCCAACCGAAGGCTATGGTGGTTTTAATCGAATGCTGTGTCCGTCTTGTGTTGATATTTCACTTCTGGTTGTTATTACTAACACTGGAGAAGAGTAAAGCAATAATATACACAGAGAGTTGGTGAATGGCTACAAGGCCGAATGCCATTAAAAATATAACTATCCTGCACAATGAACATACAACATGCACATTCCTAATTTATCACGTCAATGACCTTTAAAAAAAATTCAAACCAGAATTCGTTATATAAGTTACTTGGTAATTGTCTTATTATAAATTCCCGACATCAACACTAGTATTTTCTAATTTCAGCGAATTCGGCAGAAATAATATCATCTGTGTTAAATCAGAGACCTTACTCTAGTAGAAAAAAAAACGCCAAATATGAAATAATGACAACTGAGTGTTTAAGCAGAATTATTCTGGATAAGTCGGTGTAAAAAAATAGCAAATGCCTGTTTGAAAGCAACAGAAATATAAAAAGTCGGAAAAATAGTAGTGCAGTTTGATTAAATAAAAGATGGTATATACATAAAAAAAAAATACAGTATGTGTGTGAAATTAAGAAAACAAGTTGAGCCGGTAGCTGATGTGGAGCAATTCCGACTGGAGTATATTAAGAACATAAAAAAAACAGGTACCAACGATGAATAAGTTATCTGAAACGTATACGCTGAAATAAAGTTATTTTACCATCTGGAAGTTGTGGGGCAATCCCAGACAATAATCGTAAGTGATTAATGCCAACGAAAATGAATTTTCCGTTCGTTAATTTGTTTACCGAGAGCGTTTAATTTCTTTCATATAAGCATCGCCAGCGGTTTTCCTACTAAATGTGTGTACATGTCACTTATATGGTTACGCTATTATATTTTGAACATCGAAGTAAATTATGATCTACTTACATTTTCCATTCACATTGTTTTAAATCTACATTTTATTGGAGCATCAGTGATTTCAGCTTGGTTGTCGTACAGAAGGTAATTTTTTCCTTGTTATATAATATTTATGATACAATCTTTGACTGTACTGTTTAGTTTTCTAACAGCTGGAATACTTTTGTTTACCTTCAGACGGTATAACGCTGCGTGATATTGCTTTGTTCTGTTTACTTAATCGCGGTAGACGGAGAAATCCCATCACCTCATTCCCACCGCCTGCCTCCTTCGCTGCTAGGTCTAGCAGCAGAAACAAGAAACACTGTCGCACTTCTATGGAAAGAAATAAAAATGAACCTGCTCAACAATTTCAAGTTTCGCTCCTCCGTTTGACATTACTCCAGTATGCATCTCCTATAAACGTGGTGATGTGATGAAAGTTGCTCTACTAAATGCCAGATTTGCTCCTAGAGATGTCGAAACCGACAACAAGGCACAAAAACAACTACAATACACTGCTGTTACAAGTTTGTTGTTAGAGAGGTGGAGTTGTATTTTCACATAGTTAAATATCTTATGACAAAACCGTGTTCGGCTAAAAAGATATCTACGAACTTGATAATTCTAGTTAAATATATATATACATTTATATATATATTGTGCTGACTTCCGCGGTTGTTGTTACTATTTTCTGTGTGAAACCGCGTAAATTTTTTTTTTATACCTAACGTTTCGGCTATCACTTTGTGGCTTTCATCAGAGGACTGCCTTGCCTGGGATGGTTGGCGCCTATAAATAGCTTCCAAAGCGCGTAATAACCGTTTGGAATGAGTCAATGTAAATAAACTGCTTCAGAGGTCGGGTAAATCATGAAATTATCACAATTCCGTGACACTGAATAGTGTTTACATTTGATCCACAGTGCAAATGCACCAATAATTATGCTTAAAGAATATTTTCTTATATTACAGATCATTATTAGAATCAATTGTTTATAAATAACACCAATGTAACTGTTATTTATTTGTTTAATGCCATACAAGTTTCACATCTTATCGAGGCATTATCAGTGACGAATTGCTTGCATCGGTGATAAGATTGGTAGCTGTACACTCTGCTCTTACCAGCTAGCTAGCTGAGTTCCAATAAGGCACACTGTTTACATTTAGCAGGCAATACTCTTGCAGACGGTTCTAATCTGAATATGCTTTAAGCTTTGTGGAAAAAGCAGAACAACAATGTAAACAAATAAAAACACGATGCATTGGTTTATTTATTAAACAATTAATTGACTAATCGATCGCAGGAGAAAAAGACATGCAACAAAATAGCATTTTTAGAATTGTCAGCTAAATCGGATAGAGCAGTGTTTCTCAAATTTTTAGTTCCACGTATCCCTATAAAATTTCCCAGACAATGGCGAACCCCCTTAACAAAAAACTGCGACTTTTTTTTTCAGCTCCACTTCTGGCATTAATGCTCGATATTCACCACTGTGCGTGTTATACGCTTGAGACAGCCAGTCCGCCATTACGCAAATCTTGTCGCGAACCCCCTACGTCCAACTGACGAACCCCTAGGAGTTCGCGTACCCCACTTTGAGAAACACTGGCATAAAGTAATAAAGGTGGAGGCTAGATTCACGAAGTCAATGGATAGGGTCACAAAACTGTCGGCTATTTCTCATAACACGTGATTTAACTATGTGCCAATTTTAATAGAGGATTGGGCAAACATATTTGAAAAACAAGAACGTTTCGTTCCTTACAACTGATAGAAATAAAGGGCAGCGGAATATTCACTGCTAGTTGAAATGAAACAAAAATAACCAAGGTGTGATATTTTTTTGCATTAATGTTTTTAGCTTTTTCTTGGAAAGAGCAAATTGTTGGGAATTACTGTGGAATGCATTGTTTGTTACCGTCCTCAAGTACGTACAAAAATTCGTAAATAGGAAAGTTAAACACTGGCATCTATACATATAATAACTTCTATCTCACTGCTTGTCTGCAAAGGGATTCGGACAAAAGGACTGGTTGGATTTTGATTAGGCTATGAATAATGTGCAGCCCCTGGTTTTGGGGGTAAATCAGGATATGTTTTATTTAGAAATTAGATGTCCGTGTGTTTCTCGACAAGCTTCCACGAAATATACGAATATTTTACTAGAATTTTTTCATTCTTCTTTTGCTTCAAAACTAGATTTATTAAACTTTAAACTCCACTTTAATAACTTCTTCTTTTACATTAAATTCAATGATTACTTCTGCTATTTTTCACTCTCTCCGTTCTAATCCTCCATTGTTCCAAAGATGTTCCTCCTCTCTTCCTTTTTTCACGTTTGTTGCAAACTTAAACACTTAATAAGATGTCATATTAAAAATTACAGTAACATATTTCACGGGAGGCAAGCCCGTTGCTTCACAATATGAAGTCGGAAAGGTAAGAAACAAATTAGTATTAGCCATTTTTCGTTGAGCGCGATTCATGCAACAACCACTTCTTCTTCTTCTTCTTCGCCACCTTTTTGGGATGGGCTGCCTTCGATGAGTTGGAATGGTCACATCTGGAGGTATTGTTTTACAGCCCCATGCCATTGCTGACGTCAAGCATTTTATATCAACTACCAGGTACTAACGGAGGAACTGAAGTGTTGCCATCTGTATGTGAAACATGTAACTATGTTCAGCGTGTGAAGTGTAATTTTGTTAGTGAAATATGTACGTAGTTTATGAAGTGGCGACTGGGGACCATCTTGGCATTCATGATGGCTGCGAGAAAACCACGTAAAACCCGCTGTCAGGACGGTTGGTATGAGTGGACTAGACTCGTGCGGACACACCGGCGGGTTAGAATGTTTATTTTTATGCCCTTTGATTAAATAATTTAAGAGTTCCCTATGGCTCAACGTTGGCGGGTTCATGAAACAACCACTGGTCGGATTTAATTTAATTCTCGCAGTCGATTCACAGAACTCGGTTCACGCTAGAACTACTGACCATTTTTAGTTTCGTCTTGCAGTCCATATGGTTACCGTGATGTCAACGTAAGGTCGAAACTATATTATCAGAGGAATTGAGGTTTCTCTCTCTCTCTGGCTATGTGTAAACTGTGACAAATTGCTTTAAGGGAAATGTCCATACCTTAACAGTCCACTAAGTTGCGGGGCAGAGTTCGTAAATAACATGTCAACATTTGCTCGTTGCAAGTGGGAAGTGGTTCTGAGTAACAGCGCGCAACAAAGTCAGTCTACCTGCCTGGGGGCTGAGTTCCAGGAAACTACCCGGGGCTGGACGGACGTTTGCACTTGGCGCTGCAGGTAGTCCCGCTGCTTTGGAGTCTGGGGGGTCTGCCACGACGCAAACATTTACCTCACCCCTCTCGGCCGCGGAGGGCAACTAGCTGAGGAGCTCCATGACAAAACACGACGTCCAGAAATCAAGGATGTGCCTCCTTGAACGGATTAATTAAAGTATTTCGAGCATACTGACCAGAAGGGAAAGAACACTAATAAATTAATATTAGGACAACACTGGAATTGTCCCAAATTCCAGAAACAAGCAACACGCTTAAAACAGCTGCAGACATCAACAGTTCTGTCTCACAGATATTCATCATCTTCTACATTTTCAGCCGCTGACCGCGTCTGCTATGCACAAAAACCTCTTAATTTTCTTCTCTCTTTCCACCGTCACCACCTTGGTCCAGTACTCTCTTTTCTTTAACAAACACTCCTCCATTCTTCTCAACCATATATTCCTTGGTCTCTCTCTTGGTTCCTTGCCTTCTATCTTCATTTTAAGCATTTTCCTTCGTATTGTTCTCCAATTCTACTAACACGTCCATACAACTTTAGCCTCTATCCTTTTCTAGAGGTGTTTCTCTTTCATTAAATCCTCAATCTTTTTGTTCCTTAACCTAAAAACTAAAGTAGCTTATATTTTGAAAAATCGGTAGCGGGAGAAAGACCACGAGATAGTCGGACGAAGCAAGTACAAAAATACCTGGTTAGTCGCATTCCAGAGTGGGAGAAGATACAGGACATTATGGAAGAGACTTTTTCATTTCACGTCTGGCCCATTGGAGTGGAAATCAATGTGATGATGACTCATCAACCTTTCAAATAAAATTTGGTTCTATCGCCATCTGCTGCCGGTATGTAAAACAGCTATCCCATTAATCCAGATATCTTTGAAGATTATATCTTTTACATAACTTTTTTGCTTCTGGATTTACGCGCCGTCGACGTCGAGGTAATTAGTGGCGGAAAAGTACTGGGGATAAGAAACTGGAAGGAATTCGACCATGGCTTTCTGTAGGACCCATCCCTTCATACGTCTAGAATGATTTCTGAAAACCAAAATCTGGATGACCGGACGGGGATTCGAACCCGCGTCCTCCAGAATGCGAAGCCAGAGCGTTACCGCTCATCCTCCACACTCGGCAAATAACACAGTCTCAATAAACAGAGAACACTTGCATTTTTTTTCTTATGGTTTTACTCTTCGTCAAGGTTTCATAGATGTGGCAAAGGACCGGGAACAAGGGACGGGAAGGAATTCAGCCACGGCCTTATGAAGGAATCATCCCGGCATTCGCTGAGGAAAACCAAACTTTGGGTGGCCGGACGAAGATTTGAAGCCGCGTAGTCCCGAATGTGGGGCCAGAACGCTAACCGTTCATCGACCAGCCGTGATATCTAGGTGATGTATTGTCCCCTCTGTGTGACTGTCACAGTGATAATTAGGGCCCGGATTTTTCAAAAAAGCATATGCGCATATGCAAATGCATATTTTGAGGGTTAGTGCATATTTTATGGATATGTGCATATTTTAGCTTTTATTTCATCTCATAACTGAATATCCGATACTTCTGAAGAAACTGTAAAGCCTAATGTACCTGTATGTTGGACATCCTTGGCAACCGCAACAAGTAAGTTAAATTCTTGGAGTAAACAGGATTTTTTTGTACTGGCATTCACATGTAGAGAATTTTCTACCTTATCCAAACTCACACAGTGACATGTTTGGAGGTGCTGCAAATGGAAAATTTGTGTGGCGGCGACCTTCTCTACTGCCCTGAGCGGTAACATTCACGGGAAGGGCGGGTGGGGTCGGCAAAATCAAAGAATAGCTCTATTCTCCCTCAGGCGGCAAATTCTTGTTTGAGGAGACGACAGTCACAAGTATTTACCCCCACTTGGAATATTCGTTATCTACCAGTGTGTTTATTCGTGCGACAACTACCGGGAAGGCCAGCGGTTTTCTTTAATCTTTTCGGGAATATTCCCCTAATTGCGGTACGAGCCAGTTTTCCTGAGAACAGATTCCTGGCTTCCAGACCTGAGGGATTCGTACTTTTAAAGGGACGTGTACATTCCTTTCCAAAAACAGTAGCCTCTCAAAGTTTGTGTTGACAGGAGTGTTCGTGTGCTAAGATTAAGTTTCTTTAATCTGACTCCAAAAATGCCTAAAGAAAAATGCACAAGATCAGTTTTAATTAAGCAGTGGATTTCAGGCAACAGTGACTATTCTAGTGACGGTGAAGTTGTGTACTGTCAAGTATGTGAGAAGAATATAAAATGTGAGAAAAAATTTCAACTTGAACAGCATTCTAAAACAGCTGTACATCTCAGGTCAAAAGAAAAGAATAGGAACACGCAACAGCTACTTTTAACTCAGGTATCACGGTCTGTTAATACATTCTCTGCTGACCTGTGTAAGGCTTTTGTATGCAGCAATATCCCGCTGCATAAATTGAATAATCCAGATCTACGAGCATTTCTTCAAAAGTATTGTGTTAATCAAAGGATACCGGATGAATCCACCCTCAGGAAAAATTATTTGCTCTCTCTACACGATTCTGTCCTGGATTCAATTCGGTCTGACATAGGAGGGAACTGTGTCTGGATATCGGTAGATGAAACAACCGATTCATGTGGCCGATACGTAGCGAACTTTATAGTGGGCAAACTATGTCAAGAAGAACCCGGAAAACCACATTTACTTTCAACCAAAGTGTTAGAGAAAACCAACCACAGTACAATTGCAAGATTTATAAACGATTCCCTGCGACTTCTGTGGCCTACTGAATCGGAGAGTGATTGTTACAAGGTGCGTGTTTTAATCACAGACGCAGCTTCATATATGTTAAAAGCTGGTCAGTCGCTTCGAGTGTTTTTTCCCAATCTGATCCATGTTACATGTTTGGCGCATGGATTACATCGCATTGCAGAAGAGATACGTTCTCTATTTCCTTCAGTTAACAAAGTAATTTCAAGTGGAAAAAAAGTGTTCCTAAAAGCACCAGCGCGTGTACAGTTTTATAAGGATCGTCTGCCTGAGGTTCCTCTTCCACCGGAACCTGTTCTCACTAGATGGGGAACTTGGTTGTCTGCAGTGCTGTTCTACCAGGAGAACTTTCATCAAGTGAAAGATGTGGTTACAAGTATTGGTCATGACGATCGTGCTGCGTGTGTTCGTGAAGCAAAGTGCGCATTTGATTGTGATACTGTATATCGAGATATCAATTTCATCCATGTACACTATTCGTCACTTTCTAATGCTATTAAGGGTCTAGAAACTAGCGGTGCACCCCTTCACGAGTCTATTCAGTTGCTTCACAAAACAATTTCTTCTTTAAATGCCGTCCCTGGTGAAATTGGAGAAAAAGTTAAATCTAAACTCAGCAGGGTGTTAGACTCAAACCCAGGTCTGCAAAAGATTCAATCAATTAATACGTATTTAAGTGGAACCACACAATCTTTGCCAGATGAATGTTCCGAACAGTCAGCACCATCGTACAAGTATTGCCCAATAACGTCCGTTGACGTGGAACGATCATTTTCGGCTTATAAACTAATTTTGTCTGACAACAGAAAATCTTTGACCCCTGAAAACATTGAAAAACTGTTGGTAACATATTGTGATTCATCATTTTGTAAGGAATGAAACGTGTATATCAGTGAGTTGACATAAAATAAATCATTTGATAACTGTATATTCTTTAATAGTTAGTCCATGTTCGTTAATTGTTAGTGTATATTCGTTAATTGTTAGTGTAGATTCGTTAATTGTTAGTGCATATTCTTTAATTGTTAGTGCATATTTTAGGACTTTTTTGTGCATATTTGCATGCATATATTAGATGTTTTACGTGCATATATATCCGGGCCCTAGTGATAATATACGTTTCGTACTACCATCAGTGTTTGGATAATAGCTAAACATAAAGCTTTCGAAGAAAGATAGATAAGAGTAATTTCGTCGCCGAAGAGTAGTTAAAAATACAATTGATTTTCCACTCATCACCACTTTACATGATTTTGTTCCTTTCCGTCCTTCATCAGAACAATTTTCCCAGTTCTTATTTTTTTTTTTTTTTTTTTTTTTTTGCACGTTTTCTGAGCCCATGTCCTAGTTTCAGTACTTCTACTGCCCCATTCAGACGATACGCTTTTGTAAGGAACGGAGTCAAATCGAACGAGCAGACGGATTGTAACAAAGCAGTGTGGCAGTGTGGTCCGGATAGCACAAGCGCTTTGAATAACCCGCAGCCTCGGCCGCATTCAGCAGTTGGCAGGCCTGGCTCGCGGGCTTATCGGCGGCGCTAATGCTATTGCAGAACAAAAGCCGACCGCCGGTCTCGATACCGACTCCGTCGGAACCGACACTTGAATCGTCACGGAACCTCCCAATAGACTGCGCCACACGAAAAATCACTCCCTTCGGCGCCCTGCGGAAATCACTCCGTTGTGTAAAGTCCCAGTGAGGCACAAAAAGAGCATGGTATTTTTTCTAAACTTTTAACCCTATCTGTGTTCCAGAGGAAGAAGAGTGGATGAGGTATTGATTGGATGTCCACCGTCATAGAATTTAAAAGACACGTACTGCAACGATTTTGTATGTACCGATACACGCATCTGCTTTCTTTCGTCTTTTGGAAGAGTAGGCCTGACTGGGCCAGCACAGTGTTTCACCATCTCCCTTCTTTCAAAACAACACAAATAACACTCTATACTGAACACACGCGCAGACGCACTATCACATTTACAACATCACTCACGAATACTGCCCCAATGGGGAAGGGGACAGGTTCATCTTCCAGACATTGCCGTGAGGGGTAAAGTTCTCCCATGGTAACCGCCTAAGCCAGGCCGGGGCAAGGCGGTCATGGAAAAATAAGTTAATAGCAATGGACCATAAAACAGAAGCCTGTAAATGGGGCAGTATCAGAAAGTGTCTAATAAGTGCTAGCGTCGGACATTTTTTTAAAATGGTATTTGGCTTTCTTTAGGCAATACAGCCAGCTCAATTGTGATTTCAGTTCATCCAGTGTTTGCAGTTTCTCTATTGTATGTATTGTTTTTCTAGTAATTATAGACACCACATGCACGCGTACAACGGAGCATAACACTCATGCCCTCGCCCGAACTCGAACCGGCGACATTCGGCACGCGAGCCTAGTACTCAAGCCCCTACGCTACAGTGGCCGGCGTCGGACATTTTGATCATCTTCATTAATTATTATTTTCGTGTATATTACAGTCTAAGATCCGGCTGCATAATTTCTACGTGCATCTGTTATTTGATGCAAATGCAATTTGTATGTATAATTATTAGTAGCAGAATACGATTTTGCTGGGTTGCCTATCAAAATATGGCTGTAAGTATTTTTAATTAAATTTCATCAATTATTTTTTCAAAAATTTCGTTCACTTGTTTTTTTTTTAATAAATTATAATTCATTTCAAAGAGAGACATGTAAATAACATAAAAAGTTTGGGTTGCAGCTGTGTAATAAAAGTGGCCGCAAGTAGTAGGTTGCCAGCTGTTAAAGTTAGCGCACCACATTGTCATACAGCAGGTATGGCAACCTTTGCTTAGCTGAGGGCGTAATTTCGGGACTTAATCAGGTCGCGCGCCGGACTTAATCAAGTCGCGGGCCAAAGGTAAGAAAGAAGTAGATAGTAGTGAATATAAAGAGGATAAAAATTCACACTTTTTTATTTTCTAGAATTACAATTTGATAATAAAGAACTTAAAGTAAAACCAATTCTCCAAACTGTACAAAATTACAGAACATCTTGGACAGAACATGTACTGAGGATGAAGACGGACCGGATCCCACGGAAAATTCTCAAATACCATCCCAGAGGCAAGAGAGATGTAGGAAGACCACCAAGAAGATGGATTGAGACCGTAACAGGCCACCAGGCCTAACACTGGACAGGAAGAAGAAGAAGAAGAAGACAATATGATAATCAAACATAAAAAAAGCAAATTAACAAAAAGGATAGAAAAATCAAATGAAAATTAATGGGGGACTTGAGTTTGAAGCGATATTTGAAATTTCTGAATCTCTCGCGGGCCGGACTGAAGTTGGTGGAGGGCCGGATCCGGCCCGGAGGTTGCCCATATATGTCATACAGTGTGGTGTGCTAACTTTAACAGTGGGCAATCCCTACTTGTAGCCACTACATGGGCAACCCAAACTTTTTGTTATTT
The DNA here is from genome assembly GCA_031002005.1 of Vandiemenella viatica. Taxonomy (NCBI): domain Eukaryota; kingdom Metazoa; phylum Arthropoda; class Insecta; order Orthoptera; family Morabidae; genus Vandiemenella; species Vandiemenella viatica. The sequence goes on from JARYHS010009186.1 coordinate 239,554,448, forward strand.
ACATGTTTCCCTTTGAAATGAATTATAATTTTTTTAAAAATCAAGTGAACGAAATTTTTTTAAAATTAATTGATGAAATTTTAATTAAAAATATTTGCAGCCACATTCTGATAGGTAACCCGGCAGAATCGTATTCTGCTACTAATAATCATATTTAAAAATTACATTTAAATCAAATAACAGATGTACGTAGAAATCATGCAGCCGGATCTTAAGCTATTTGTCATACTTCGATGATGTGAATATAAATTTACACTATGTTGGTAGTAGAGAAAATACTGTGGGTTACTTCTGACTAGTAAATTATATGTAGTAAAAGCAACATTCTTTATCAATGTCCGCCATTTCGTATAGCGTAGTGGGAGTCTGGGTGACTTCCCTGTTGTTCTGGCGACATTTTGGCCTTCAGACGCTCGTATCCGCCTTACTGGTTGTGGGAGTATTCCGTACGGTTACGGGTATTACGGTAGTCAACACATTGTTCTGCTGGTTGATATTGACGGCGTGTGTTCTCCGTGTGTGGCCCAGCCAATCAACGCTAGACATCAGCTACCTGTGAGGCCGTCACGGTAGCTCGAACTTTAAATTATGGACAAATGGAAACCGGAGCCAAACTAACAATAAGTCCTGGGTTTTAGTTAGGAGCACAGTAGTACAGAAATAGGTGAGTACAAGAGAGCCCAGGTAGGTTTGTTTATCGCGGTACACAACTAGTGACTGAATCGATTAAGGAGCTGGTTTGGGTGCCAATGGAAGAAAGAAAGCAACTTGAAGAGAGTATGTGTGGGGAACATACTGGCGATAGGTCTTAGATGGATTTTAGCAAAAGAATTAGGGGAGTAAGTGAAAGGGAAGAAAGGGAGCAGGAAAATTGTCTTTTGACAGTATTGGAGTTAGGGACTAGTACAGAACATTTTACCTGGAACACTGAAAAAAGTTAAGATAAAAATTTTTGAAATCAGAAATTTGGTGAACAGCGAAATTCGAGAGTCATACCCGTCCCGTGAAAGTGGTAGGTATTTGTTCAGTGGTGGATTAATTGTGATAAACTATACTTCTTTGCTCTTCGACTAGTCCGATATGTAAGACCATAATTAATCTTCTGTTTGAATCTGTATCACTTGAAACAAGACGTAGGAACTGAGAATGGCGTAAAATTTAAAATATTTTCTTGAATGGCACTTCACTTCTGCCTCCACATTGGCGTGTGTGGCGAATTTGTACATTGCTGTCTAGATCTAAGTTACCGATCTGAACAGATTATATTGAGACTATTCCAAATATGAAAGACTATTTTAACTCTACACCTAGACCCTATTAATCCTCACCAATAGGCTTACTATATATATATATACAAAACGTTCTGTATGATAATTCAAAACTGATATATAAATGTAAGTAATATTAAGCTTCCTATATATGAATAATTCTGATGACTCCTCCCTGAGCAGTCCCCACCCGGAGATCCGATTGGGGGACTATTTTACCTCCGGAATATTTTACCCAGGAAGAAGCCATCATGATATATGTAATTTGAGAGGATTACATGTCCTCGGGATACCCTTTGGGTCTTTAATGCAGTGGTTTCCCGTTGCCTTCTGCATCCCCATGCCGTTGATCATTTCTGATTCATCCGCCTTTAGGGGCCGTTTCCAACCCCAAGGGCAAGAGGGTGCCCTGAACCGCTCCCCGCTCTTCCGCCCTCTTTTCAGAGGCCGTTGGCAAGCAGTGGGTGACTCCTTATACCGGGAATCTTTCAGTCGCCAGAGCCTCGTCCGTGCAAACAGGGTGCACCACGTGAAGGAGAGGTTGACATTTGGTTGGAAAAGACTAGTATAGTCTCTCCCAAACCCTAGAAGAGACATGCTGGTAGGTCATATTTTGAGACACGCTGGATTGGTTAATTTGTTAGTGGAGGGAACAGTTGAAGGTAAGAACTGTAGAGGTAGACAGAGATTAGAATATATGAAGTAGATAATTGAGGACGTGGATTGTAAGGGGTATGTAGAAATGAAGAGGTTAGCACAGGATAGGAATGGATGGAGGATTGCATCAAACCAGTCAAGACTGACGACAGCAAAAAAAAAATATGAATAATTTCGTTAAATGTAAAAAATCATTTTATTCATAAGTTAAAACTAATCACATATTACAGAAAAACGGTGTACGCTGAAAATACCTCGACAAGAGGCGAAACGCGTCCTTGAAATAAATAATATTCAACAACAGTTTTACTGGCGTATTTATTAAATAATAATTATTAGTTTAACAAGCAACTGTGGAAGAAACGGCCTATAATAATCACAACTGGTCTGCGCTTTGTAGTTGTGGCTGCAAAGTGAACTATAGGAACACACACACACGTCTATTTTTATACATATACATAGATTTAGTCTCTTTGCCGTTATTATTACCAATATTGATGAGAACAAGTGATTCATACAGCACTGTCTTTGAAAGAAAACTGAGATAAAACGAAACACGTTATACAGCGGTCCATTTGCGCTAACTGGAAGAACCAGCACGACCAGATTATCCAGATACATGATTTCCCTCCTCCCCCCTTGCTTTCATCATTCTCTCGACTAGTTTCCTGGCATCATCCATCTCTTCCTACCTTTCGCTAATCTCTTCATCTCAACATACCCCTCACAACCCTCGTCCTGAATTATCTGCTTCATATGTACTAACGTAGGTCTACATTTACAGCTCTTACCATCTGCTGTTCCCTCCTCTAACAAATTAACCGTGTCTTAAAGCGTGACCCACCACCTTGTCTCTTCCACAAACTTCCATCCTCGTCCATCATTTCCAACACACGTTCATTTCGTGCTTTATCTGTCCACTTTTTCAGCATCCTTCCATAGCACCACATTTCAATGCTTCAATTTTCCTCCTTGATAGTATTACTAAAATCCATGCTTCGTTACCATAAAGTGCTGTGCTCCACACATAAGAGTTTTAAAAAGTTCTTTCTTAGCCCTATACCAATGTTTCAAACTGAAACATTTCTCTTTTTCAAGAAGGCGCTTTCCGATAATCTGCTTTTAACATCATCATGATGTTTTAGCCTTAAATGAAAAGCGCACCGGCTTGGAGTTTAATCAGTAAAACTAGTCAAACAACCTAAAATACAGTCAACCTCAACTGATTTAACTGTTAAAAGATTTAAGAATGCCGACCTTGTTTCAAATAATTAAATATATCATAATGTTAAGCACCTGATCGCGTTTTGGTTTAGCCTCTTCCTCGTTAATACCTCCACGTCGACAGATTTTTAAAAAAATTTCAGATCAGGTCAAGCGGTCAAGGCCCTTGACACTAAAAACTCAACTTTTTCCCCTAAAAACTAATTTGTGTTACTTTCAGATTAGGTGCGATGAATTTTTGGTTTAAATCGGCCTTAAGACGTGTAACAGTGATCAAAATCAAGCAATAGATGAGATCAGGAAATGCGGTCACGATCTGTGACCCTGGACATACTGGGACTTTACCTATCTGAACCTTCCTGTCAACTGGGAACTATTCTAGACGAGTGATCACACCCAAAACACGGGTACATGTGAACACCTACTATGCTAACTCCTGCACAAAATCTTTTTTTTATTTTCTTATGGCTTTACGCCTAGTTGACGTCGATGTCATTAGAGGCGGGAAAGGATTGGGGGAAGGAATTCGGACATGGTCTTTTGAAGGGACCTTATCCCAGCATTCGCCTGGAGTGATTTCGGGAAAGTATGAAAAACCCAAATCTGGATGTATTCGAACCCACTTCCTCTCGAATGCGAGGCCAGAGCGTTACCCGCTCCGTCTCATGTGCAACATTTTGATATCGTCTCGAGGCTACCAGGGCTGTTGAGAGGCGCTCTGCACTGCAGCGACATGCGACATTTTAAAGGGACGGAGTAGAGAAAACAATTCGAAACAGGAGTACGGGGGCTGCGGGTAGGGAAAAGGGCAACGTCGGGTTTTAATAAAAAGCTATTCTGCCCAGCAGACAGGCGACAAAAAGAAGCTGGGCGGGTACCGGCGAAGGGGCGCAAACACAAACAGAGGTCCCGCGAGAGATAGCGCGCGCAAACACCGCCTCGGATAACACCCGTGATTGGTTCCTCTCCGACGGAGAGCGCCTCACACAAAACTGCAACCCGCAACTTCGCCTCCTCGGGACAAACAGCGTAGGAGCTCTCGAAATGCACGGAGCTCCTACCGCCACAGCTACGTACGCAACCTAACTTCAATTCGCTGCCAGACCATCCTTCGATCGCTTTCCAAAATCACTCCTGAAGAACGCCGAAGTGGCTTCTTCTTAAACCCTATGCACCATTCCTTTCCCGATTCATTTAGAGTAGTGGTTCCCAACCGGGTCGGTACCACCCATCGGTGGGTTCGGATATTTTTTTTTCCTTATTGCTTTACGCCTCGTCGACGTCGAGGTCATTAGAGACGGAGAGACGGGAAAGGACTGGGGACAAGGAGCAGGAAGGAATTCGGCCTTGCCATTTCGAAAGAAGCATCTCGGAATTCGCCTGGAGTGATTTGGGTAAACCACGGAAAACCCAAATCTGGATTCCCGGACGGGGATTCGAACCCGCGTCCTCCCGAATGCGAGGCCAAAGCGTTAACAGTTCACTCACCACGCTCGGTGGATACTGAAGAGATGATAGCGGACATTTCTGGTTCAAGGCAAATTTAGGAGGCGTCAAAGAACTTTCGGCACCTCTTTCTTTCTACCATTATGTCCAGTTATATGGGATACAGAAAAAAGTCTTTCATTATAGTCCCAGCGTCATATATAACGGAAAGAGTATTTAACACAATCAGCAATTTACTAGCAATGGAAAGAAACAGATTGTCACTAAGGCAAGGCAGTAATTTGAAACTGCTGACGGAAAATAAGACAGTAAATAATGAAAAATTAGTGTCATTACACCGAACTCAGCCCTCTAACTAATAATACTTTTTTCGGCAATATGTTTTTAATCAAACTGTGAAGAATATACCAATATTGCTTATATATACTTTAAAAAAATAATAAGCGATAAGTAAAAAGGATTGGGAATCTCTGATTTAGACACACATACTCTGGATCTAATTTCCTTGCTAGACAGTATATTATTATTATTCTTTATTTGGCCCGTGAGCATAATCCACGTAGCCAGACCATACAGACCATTTTCAGATCATACAGAAAATTTAACAAGACAAGGAAAACAATAAACCTCATAATTACGTTACATTACAATCTAGGTTGTAACGGAGATAATCTTTGCGGACACAGATGCGGAAATTCAGTGCTTACCGGAAGTGCAATAAATTTATAACTACTTAGAATTGAATATATTATTAACAAATAAACTTACCTACAACATAAGAATATTTTTGCTATGAATATAAATGGTCTCATCCAGAAATTAGAAATGAAACCAAGGCAGATCTTAAGAAAAATTCTAGATAAAAAAAAAAAAAAAAAAAAAATTGTCGAATCCAGAAGATGACACAATCATGAATCGTGGTTCACCGAGGTAGAGAGGGAGAGAGGGAGGGAGAGAGAGAGAGAGAGAGAGAGAGACTTGCAACAAGTAGAAATAACACAGGAGATTCCACTCAAGAAGATACTCCAAGAACGCCGAGTTTCCAAGAAAAGTCGAAACTAAAATCTGGGAAAACGTGGACTGAAGCGAGGAAGAAACAACATAGGATACGAATGCGGGAATACCGGGTGAAAATAAGCCCAGGCGCAAGGGAAAGGATAGTTAAAATAGTGTGGTCCGTAGAAGGCCGAAACGACAGAAAAAAATATATCACAAATTCTACATTTTGCCTAAGCACCATTTATTTCGAGACCACCAGATTAATTTATTTATTTTTTCAACAACAAAGAAAGGCGTAATAATTTAATGAGTGAATTAAATTAGATACTTAATTACGCCCGAGCCCAAATAATCGTTTGTTAAACGAACTATTAGTTAAATTGGGCAATAAACACAAAGTCACATCATCGCGCCCGTCACCCGCCTTTCTTTCACCGCTCTTACTTTTCAAGAGAGTTCAAAACTTTCCATTCGTTGAATGGTTACCAATACCGTGCAATTCATTATTTCTCTTTTTGCAGGAACGTAAAGAAAAATCAAATAGCGTTGATAGTTAAGCGGCAATGGGTCGAGTTTTGTATAAAGAGAAAAGAATAAGCTATATAATGTATATATATATTGCAATGTAAACAAACACCGCAATTCCTACGCTTTAAAATTGACGGAAGCGGAAATACGATTTCAAGCAGAAGTTCCACAATTGTGGATGCGGAGGTGGATCTCCGTTTCAAACCTGATCACAATCCAATTCATACTCAAAACTTTTTACATTAAAACATAAATTTTGATGTTTGAACTCCCAAGAAAAGAATACAAAACAGTAAGCGACACACATTAAATTACAATCTTGTTCATACAACAAAAAAGTATATCAAAATATAAATTTTGATGTTTGAGGTTACATATTTTGTCGGAAGGGTGCAGCCTCTTGCAACAATATTTTCGGATAACAATGTCTTGAACATCGTAGAACAAGTAATGTGTTGAACAACAGAGCTGTTTGAATCGTCCATGGTTACATCTTACATGAATCAGGGCAGAGGCAAAGTTTCTTGATTGCTGAAGAGTTATACGCAGACTAAAAGCAGCGGAACAGCTGTAGAATAAGTGTAGACGTGTTGGCATGTTCAATTTCCAGTCGACTGATCACTCGTTGGAGTCCCACTATTACCATATATAACAGTTGTAATCCGTGCACAGTATCAAGTACTCCTGACGTTAATACGATTTATGAACACTGTTATCCGAATACAGAGACTAGTAATCGAGTTATTCGAAGTCTTCGAATGTAAATTCTCGTTGCAATGTTGCAAGCACTGATCGTGATGGAAAGTCTCCGGAGTGACACTGCCACTGAAAGCTTTGCTATTTATAAAATCGATAAACAGATTCGAGAGGTGCAGTTTTGTTTACAATGAACTGTTTCGAATCTTTCACAAGACGCTCCACGTAATGAGTCATCAAACGCGGCTGAAGCAAACAGATGGAAGATAAATAAAATCCAAACAGTTACATATCGCCACAGTATAAGAAAACAACTTCTATACTACCAAGGAGCTCCGAGCGAATGAGTAGTTGGCGAGGATAAAAAAGAAAGTCATCTTTTCTTTTTTGCTTATGGCTTCACGCCTCGTCTACGTTTAGGTCATTAGAGGTGAGAAAGGAACGGGAAGGAATCCGGCCATGGCCTTTTTGAAGGAACCATCCCGGCATCCGCCTGTAGTGATCTGGGGGAACCGTGGAAAACGCAAATCTTGTCCTCACGAATGCGAGGCTAGAGCGTTACCACTCACCCACTACGATAGGTAAAAATCTTATTCTTCCGTGTCCTGGAATACAATGGTTATATATCCTTTTCCCAGGATTCTGTGACTTTAATTCCATTCTCAAAAGCCATAATCAGACCTTGAGTACAGCCAATTTTCATATTCCGACATAGGAGTAAATGGTGTGGTGTCTACCTCACAACAGCGAAATCAACCACTCCTTGTCGGCACAGTGCCATTTCACCATGTTACTTTTGCTCTTTGAAAACCCATGTTCTTTACTGGTTGATGTTACTCGAGACGACGAAATATGGTAGTTGATAACCATGCATTAGTTTCTCTTCTGGTGCCAAGCTGGCTACGTGGCGTACTTAAAGTAGAAATGACGTTCGATGGACTTAAGGGATAGATTCGAAAGGTTTAATTCTTCAAAGGGGGCGTCCATAAATTACGTGAGGTGTTTTTCCGGAATTCCGGACCCCCCCCCCCCCCCTCCTCTCTAGCGAGATCTGTTCGGACCCCCAATTTGAAATGACGTGAGATTTTGACGGAACAACACCCCCCCCCCCCTGATAATCGACCTCGTAGTTTTTTTTAGACTTTTTTTTAGCTCTCATCCTTCCAAGGGCGGTTATACCCCAATAAGGTCGGTTTTCGCGTCATTTCTAGACCATATCCCCCCCCCCCTAAAGCCGATATTCGTGTCATTTGTAGACTTTTTTTTTTCTACCATCCTTCAAGAATTTCGAAACCTCACGTGATATATACGTTGACCCTCCCCACCCCCTTGGTGAGGTTTCGCCGGATCCCCCCCCCCCCAATTTCACCTCATGTAATTTATAGACATCTCCAAATGAAGCTCTTAATAAATTTCAAACAAAATTAATTCATAAAATGAAAACTTCTTTTAAAACAAAGGATATTCGGGCATCTATATAGACTGTGTGTTAATAAAAAGGTTAGATGACTGCGCAAAATTACAGCAAGGAACGGCTGCTAATACATGTTTCGTATAAGCAAAAGAAACTTATTAAAACGGAAGTTAAAAATCATTTTTCCAGGCTGCTTTCGAAGAGCTAATAAGAAAAACGTAGTACGGACATAACGGCATTTTAAATTTCTTTTTTACTTGAGTTACTGAAAGGTGGTTAATACGTCAGCTGCTGCCTGGAATGGCCATACTGCCGATCCCTGGAGTGGACTTTAATTATTATTATTTTTTTTTTTTTTTTTTTTATTTTTTTGTTACACTTCACTGGACAACCTAAGTTGCGATGGATAAAAGAAGTGGAACAATAGTGGTTAAGGATTAATTTCTTATTTGTCGTGATAGAAACAGGGGCGTAGCTACTATGGGCCCCCCAAGCATTACTCTGGGGGCCCCAAAGCACACCTCTGGGGGCCCCAAAGCGCAGTTCAGAGGTTCACAAGCCTTCATGGCAAATTGGCGACCTTTTTTTAGCTCTACAGTCATCTAGGGGGGCTCCTGAGACACAGGAAGCCCCCTCACTAAGGGCCCTCACTGCTCAGGGGGCCCCCAACCACTGCTAAGGTGGCCCCTAAGCACAACTCAAGGGCCCCATCCTCAGCTCAGGGGGCCTTTACCAGCAACACAAAGCAAAAAAAATGTCGCCCATTTGGCCTGAGGGCCCAAAATAATTTTTTTGCATTGGGGCCCTTGTTACCTAGCTACGCCACTGGATATAAATGTATAACACAAATAAAAGAAAACAAAGACTAGATGAAGAATAACAATTAGGAAGAAGTATTTGCTGTCGCCTTTCCAACCGTGCAACTGGCTGAACATAATATGCGCAGAAGCTGAAGGGCTATGTTGTGGTCTGCGCTTCACCACATTTACACGTGTACTCCACATGAAATACCAGAGAAGAGGCTGTATTTCAGTGTGATATTGTTATATCTGGGCATCGCCAGGATAACGAGCTAGGATTTCCTAACTATCTGGTTCTCTCGCATCATAAGTGTCAGTGGTGGATGGACGACAAGTCTATAAGGAGATCAAACAACCAGCCCTTGTTAGGGTCAGCCATGACTAGATACGTGATAAGGATAAGTGAGTAGGCTGGTGGGAGAAAGGCCGAGTGGAAATGAGGTAAACTTGAGTGAAATCGAATGGGTCGCTATGCCTCAACAGTCTGCAGACGGGAATACACTCCTTGACAAGAGAAGGAACTGTATTGTTCTCTACCCAGAGGAAAGCAGAGCCCTCAATGACCAGCTCTCAGAGCCACTAACAGGCAATTTGAATTTATTTATTTCGTTCTCTAGGCCACCGAATTCTTCCAAGGACCCATTCCGTCATTTATCATGCTATAACGAAACCTGGCCCAGGCGCGAGTTTCATCACTGTGAGAAATTTCAGCCAGTACGGGAATCCTTCATTCACGATGGAAGTCCAAGGACTCGGCAGTTGCATCATCTGACTGAACACCGTCCGGGAAGGTGTGAGGTGGCGGGGGTGTGTTTGGCGGTGCGGCGTGTTGATTGGCGGAGGACAGATCAGCAGAGGGGAGGGGTCGGAAGGAAGGAAGAGCGCGTGCTGGCGAGTGCGGCAGTTAGTGGACAGAGGACATGGGACAACGACACAGCAGGAGCAGCTACAAGGTCAGTCGGACAGCGGACCACGCGGCGCCCCGCGCAGAACCTGCGCGAGCTGTTACACATTGCGCTGTATGGCATTTTAGAAGTCGGACGTGCACAAAGTGTTTTCACTATTTATCGTATTACTTTTTGCCTTCGTATCGACCTTGGCAGACCATGAGATACAGGTACCTGTGCAAAGGCGTCTATTTCTGCCTCTTCCTGCACCTGCAGTTAGGGGCCATCCACAAATAACGTCACACGAATTTTATGATTTTTGGAAACCCCCCACACACATGTGTGCCGCTCTCCCCTTGTGTGACGTCACATATTTTGCAATTTTAAACTTAGAAATTATTTCATTAAAACATCACTTTCAAAATTATTTATATATTTCTATTTATTTATTTTTCTCATAAAATCGACTATAAATCAAACATCTAAGAAAATTGGAAACATAACAAATCAAATGAATGAAACAAAATTTAATCATCTTGTGTCAATGGACTTTGAGCACATTCTTTTATATTAATGATGACTGCAATAGCAGTCACTTAGTTCCCGATTTGGATAATGTTAAGAACAATCGATATGACAACAACATCTTCGTCCAACCATATAACATCGTCATCATTTACCAAACAAAGAACATCCCTGTCACGTCTTGAATCATTTCTTTGAGGATGAATCTTCGTGATGGGTAAAACCACTCGTTGCCTCTTAGGGAGCGTCCATAAATTACGTGAGGTGAAATAGGGAGGGGCGGTGAAATCTCATCAAGGGGGAGGAGGGGTCAACGGATATCTCACGGGAGATTTTGGAAATTTTTTTTGGACAGTAGATCTAAAAAAAAAGGCTCAAAAAGTTGCGAGGGCGGGTCTGACGGACCAGATCTCTCCAGAAGGGGGGGGGGAGGTCCGGAAATCCGGGAAAACCCCTCACGTAATTAATGGATGCCCCCTTATGTGATTGCTTGTATTAGTTAGTGGCTCTGTATGTTGAAAGATATAGACCACAGACGACATAAGATCGTTTAAGTAAGTATGAGGAGGTCGTACGTTGTCAATCAATGCCTCAAAGGCGGTACTGGCCTTTCGGCGTATGTCAAAGGCGGCCGACGCGTGACACAGTGATACAAATTATACATGTGACGTCACGAAGCTTATGACTCGTCCTCCCCCCTTGTCACACGATGTCACACTTTGTTGACCCCCTCACTCCTTCTCAAGGTGTAACGTAATTTATGGATGGCCCCTTACAGACTAAGCTGTCAACTATTTGAGAAGTTGCACATGTGTTATAGGCGTTAGAGCGTTTTCTCTAATTGTCGCATAATTTTTTTATTCATTTGTATCGCCCTGGCGGATCATGAGACAAAGACACATACGCACAGGCATCCGGTGTGATAGAGCCCTATTTGTCAGACCCAAAACATCTACGCTATTGTATGAATGTTGTATCGCCATCTGTCTGCGAAACGAGTGACTATGTTCTGTGTGTGACAGATGGTGTCCATTAATTACGTGAGCTACAACAGCGGCGAAGGGTCCAGAAAAATATCGCCAAATCTCATTTAAAGGAAGGAGGGGTAAATAAAAATTTCACATTAACTTCTTAATTCAGAGTAGATACATTACTATAACAGATAAGATTTTGCATTAGAAAAACAGTAGTACATAGAAAGTATCAATATTATCAGTTCACCACGGGTGTTCTGCCAGATAAATTCTTCTGCCATACACGACGTTTCGACAGCTTCCGGTGACAGTCGGAGACGTGTCGCACTGTAGTAACTCTGACTTACAGTTCACCTGATGAAGGCAGTGGAGGAAGCTATCGAAACGTAGTATATTACACAGTCGATGACGTGTCGTCGCAGTAGTAACTTCAACTTTCAGTTCATCTGATGATGACCGCGAAGGAGGCTGTCGAAACGTCGTTTATGGCAGAATAACTTATCCGACTAGATAAGGCTGATGATGTTTTTAAAATTCTTAATATTTTCATCATTTACATTGATCCATGTTATTAAATACTATTTCAGAATTTCACCCTTCTCCTCTGGGTATGTTAAAGAGAACAGAAATCGTTGAGGGCTCATTTGCAGTGACGAATCTCACCTTCAATGAGGGCCAGTGCTCTTTTCCTGGCTCCCGCTTCAGCCGTCAGTTGCAGTTTTGCTTTCTAAATTGCGAAATTCTCCACTGTCATCTCTTTATTCTATTTCTAAATTTAATCTAATGTCATTACCATCAATTCTACTACACTTCATGTCTTTTGTCTTACTATGCTTTGTACTTAATCGAAATCTACTTCCTGTACACTATTTATGCCATTCATTTATCCTAATAAATGTTAACAAAACTATAAATCGAATATATACAAAAATTTCTACACGATGTTCCTGTATTTACGTTTCGCCGAAATGAGTGCGCTGGTAATAAAGGCATCTGAGTTAGTTGTTGCAAATATGATCTTACGGCTGTATCTACCCTCTTTTGGGCATAACTTGGATGCGACAATTCTTCCTGCAAGTTTTTGTGTGTGAAAAGTTTGTCTCATGAATGCCATGTCTATTATTTTAACAGTTTTGAAAAGTGTCTCAAATTAACGTCATGTGACTGATTAATGTATTTTGATGGATTATGGCACAAATAATCACGTGGACAAATGGCCTAATGTTTATCTTCGAACTAATAACTAACAATTGATAAATAACACACATTTACAATAAACAATTCTTTAGTCGAGCAAACCAAATGTAGCTCTCTTCCGTAAACGCATATTATGCTTTAATATCTGGAAGAAGTGGTTCTTTTTTCTCAGTTGCTGATAATTTTTATAAATAAATAATGCAAAAGCAATTGAATGTTTGCTCGTTTACTTACTACGGAAAGTAAATAAACGAACAAGCATTAAATTTCTTTGGTAGTATTTATTTATCAATATTATCAGCAATTGTGGAAAATTATCCACAACTTCCAGATATTAAAGCAGCCTTGTCAGGCATTTCTAGTGGATGATTGGATATATACAACCGATCCAAGAGAACACGTTTGGAGCTATACAAGATTACCCAAAACATTAATTCAACAAAAACTGGAAATTCGATAATTTAATACCAAATTATATTAATGTTAAAATTAAGCCCATCTCAGCGTGAGCGGTTAAAGCAATCGGAAAGTAAATAAACGAGCAGACATTCAATTCCTTTGGCAGTATTTATTTAAATTACGCTGATAATACTGGAGAGAGGCACCACGTACCATCTCAAACGAGAGCAAATGCTATTGCGCAGTTTCTCTTCGTATAGGATTAGTGGTACTACGTCTATCACCGCTGTAGTGAAACTCTGTTCCCGTCAACCTGTCTCCGCCTTATCTGCCCCCTCCCCTCCCCTCTGCCCCTTGCCAGTGGGTCCGAGCAAAGATTGCGGTCGAAAGCTTCCGAGAACAGATTCCGTCGCAGTTAGAATTTGCTGCAGGAGCTGCGTTGAGTCTACAGATTGTCATACTGTGGTTATAATCTTTAAAAAGCATAAATACGGTTATGGACAATGAGGTTGTAAGATAAACATTGCACAGTTTCAACTCAAATGTGAAGTCAGTTGTGGCAGGCACTTTCCATTTTCAGACGTCCGCTCTTTAAGGATGAAAGACGGATCTATAGTGGAATTAGTTTGCCATAGCCTCATAACGTTTTAACCCTTTAGCTTAGAAATTTGTAATTACTCTATGCGTTATTCCTTAATGCCCCAATTGCGATTATAACAAATATTGGGAGTGAAAATAATTAACAATGTTTCATGTGGATTTACATGAACAATTGTTTTTAGATAATATTCCTGGGTAGTCGAAGACAACTCACCAACTATGAAAGCGTTTGGATTTACTTTTATTCCACGATTTGAAAGAATTTTTTGAGAAAAAAACATACAAAAATTAACTCGTTCCTTTATTTCTGATGCAACGGATCCGAAATTTTGTTCATAGTATACAGTCACGTTTAGTCTTCGAAAGATTACAAGAAAAATATATCGATCGTTCCGATGTCTATAATTTTCACAAAAAAGTTACACGCGTTATATTTTTTCTATAAGTCATTTTTTTCTTTTTTTTTAATCACTGGGTACAGAATTTTGTGAATCGGATAAGCACTTGGAGAAAATAATTTTTATTAATTCCCTCCATTTTTTTGTTTTGTTTACTATAAGTTTCTTCAGTTAAATTAATTTAATAGACGTTCTGGTTAAGGAATACTCACCGGACTAAACTCCGGTGGATATTTTGTTAATTTTTTTAATTTCGTTTATTGATCACTAATGTCCTGTCGGGAATCTGTGAACCACGGAGGACAATGTAAACGAAATGAGGATACTGTTCCACCATCTGCGGATCTTTTTAAGATTATGCAAATATGTTTTGTGTTATTCTACATATGGGCACAGTATCATAACGGCGGCACCGCAATTTTATTTTGAGTTCTTATGTAACTCGACAAATCGAAAGTAAACACTTTTTTTATCTCGCTTAGTTCTCGAATTATCTAATGACCTTGTACTTTTCGTGAGGCTTTTTTTCTGGTGCAAGCCTTATGCGAACATAACCATCACTGCCAGGACGAAAGCAAAACACCTGTTGTGCTTGTTCACTGTGTAATTAGTTGTGGGTTTGGCGAGTTATTTTCTGGTTCAGGCCGCATCTCAACCTAACGACCTCCATTTTGAGATACAATATCTCGAGAACTAAGCGAGATGTCAAAAAATTGTATTTTTTACTTCGACGAGTTAAATAAGAATCCATCATCAAATTGCGGTGTCACGGCTATCGTAGACTTCCGCTGCATACGTGCCAAGTTATCAGGAGGAAAGCGGATACCAACCCAAATTCAGCGAAAAATCACATGAAACTCGTTAATCAGGATATCCGGTACTGTGAGATCACGATTTGAAAACTCCTCCCACCCCTCACCCTGCCTGTCCACCAAAGAGGGGATTTAATACGCTATATCAAATCGATAACTGTATAAAGCTGATAGTTTTCACAGTATTGTTACATTATGTACGCAAAGAGACTCTCTTGCGCTCCAAACATAACATTCGCAATGAAAGATATCTCTCTCGCTACACGAGTAATTAGCATACCACCAGCGTGGGCAGGACAAAAAACTGCGAGCGCCGGCGAATCTCGTATTTCGACGTTAAGTATACACACAACACACGAATAAAATACAGTGGACCCTGTTAACGTCCATTCAGAGCGCAAAATGAAACACAAACACAGACTAGTGAAGTGGATCACAGTCGCCAGCCCTGCGGAGTAGGGGTTATCGCGCTGGTTCGAATCCCGACCGCGGCATTTGATTAGCGTTTTTAATTGAGTGTCGTGTCCGGCTTGTGTTATCCTTACTGTTGTCCACGCTAATAACAAAGAAAAGGATATTAATAAGTTGGTACTGTCGCCAGAAAACGCTTAAAGCATTTAGCTGTATGACTGTAAATCACCAAAATTTGTTGTTTGTCGTCATTCCACCATACTTTCTCTGAAATCGAGTTCCGCGCTCATTTGGCTTATGGCACATAAGTTTAATCTTCAGTAAAAGAGCCATATTATTCGGACATGTAATTTCGTCGAATTCTGAGGTTTTATATGCTATATGCCTAGCTCTCAAGTATTAATTAAACTGAACTAAACTGATTCTGACCAAGGTAAACTACTTTACAATAATACAAGAACAGTCATGTATTTATTTTTTCTGTTTGATAAGAAATTTATGACAATTTTTTTATATATATAGATATAACTGATATTTCTAGTTAGTTTTGTCATCTCATCAATAAGAAACAATACGATCTGATTACCATGAATTTTCGAGAGGTGTATGTTTCAACCATATGAGTACTGAATAAGAAAATCTTATTTCTTTTTTCCTCTTGGAGGTAACATTATTTTATTCTTTCAGGCTTTACGCCTAGTCGGTGTAGAGGTCATTAGAGCGTGAGGAGGTTCGGCATTAGGAACGGGAAGGAATTCCATCGTGGTCTTTTGAAGGAACCGTATTGTTATCTTCGTTGTTGCAGTATAGAATAGAAAATACAGCAAGGTGAAGATGAATTTTTTGTTACTGAGAGAGATGGATGAACGGTTAACGTTCTGGTCTCACATTCGGGACGACACAAGTTCGAATCCCCGTCCGGGCATCCAGATTTGGGTTTTCCATGGTTTTCCCAAATTACTTTAGGCGAATGCCGGGATGCTTCCTTAAAAAAAAAAATCATGGCCGATTTCCTTGCCCACAGTCCTTTACCGCCTCTAATAACGTTGACGAGGCCATAAGCAAAAAAGTTCCTTGTCGAAACATACTGTGTAACTGGAAATAAGTATTCTTACACTGTAAACAACAGCGCTACACGAGAGTGAGAAATCAATATGATTGCCTCCATTACGAATGGGGGCTGTTAACATTGGACCCGCTCGGCGCCACGTCACTTAGGCAGGTAGTCGCAGCTGATAGCAAGAGCAGTACAGCCTGCAGGCATTCCCTCGAGGTAGTTACTCAAACACTGTGCGCCTGGGGTCGGTACCACGACGATGTTTATTTCGCTTTCTGCGTCTCGGTATTTCAAGTCTGACACTCGTCCGGCTTATTAGAAGCGAACTTAATGACGTGGAGTGAAAATCGCTGCCCTCATCTTGTAACTGCGCTCGTTAGTTTTGCGAAAATGTCAGACCTTGCGGGCGTGAACGGGCAATCAGATACCACTCGTCCTGACGAGTCTGGTTGATCGGCGCAGCATCCCCACGCATTTCCAGCAGTGCAGAGCGACAGGCGCTTTGTTCATTTTATTTCCATCTGACTGGGCTGCGAAATTTCAGCTGATATTCAATGTTGGGGCCAAGTAGCAGGAGCTTACGCTGAATTCCGTGGGAACTGACCAGTATGTGTGTTAACGTCATTGCGGTACACTTCACTAATAGCCATACAATTTCTGTTCCGCAGTAACCATTAAAGGTTTCTGTAATCTTGTAAACGGTCATCGAGACCGGGCCATTGATTGGGGCAAATAGAATGTTTGTAGCTTAGTGTCGAGAAAAACACGCCCATGAGGAATTAATATCGTCAGATCAGGAATCCAATTTGGTAAAATGCGTTGACCTGTAGACTGAATAGCTCCGGCAACCTCGATAATGTCCCAACAGTTAGTTACACTGGCTAACCAGGAAATTTCAAATCAATAACTGCATTTTACTTTATTCTCACTTAGACTGTTAAAAGAAAGTATAACTGCCATGCCAGCTAAAAGGCAACTGAGCAAGAACTGCACACAAAAAGCAAGGGCAGAGACAAAAAAAATTATAATGCGAGAGATATATGCGATTTACATGTTCCCATTTGACAGTTAAATGAATAAATTCAAATAAGGAGAAGAGCATCTGATGTTTGCGACCTATTCTCTGCAGCAATCGCTAGTACCAGGTCACAACATAACCTAATAATTTTTTAACCGAAGATAAAATCAGAGAAAGTTTAGACGTAAAGCAAGAAAACACGAAATATATCATACAAATAAATAATCGTTATTGGTTTTGAAATTACGCTTTCCTTAGAAACCTTTTCATAACAACAAAAATTTCCTTTATATTATTATTATTTTTTTAAGTAGTTGAAACGGAAGGCAGAGATATTTTTTTTTAATAATGTCATGAAGATATGCCATGTTTATTTTATCAGTGCGAGTCTGGTTTAATCATTGTTTTCTGTTTAACTGCAACTGTCTGTTGTCGAAGAAGTAGCGAAAAAAAACGAAGGGTAAAGCGGGATTTTACCATGTAGAATAAGATTTTTTGTCACAACTTATGAGGTATTCACCTGAAAAATGTGTCAGTAGCCAAGCACTTTGGCCGTGTAACGCCCCTTACCCTCGTTGCAGAATAAAAGTATTGACATGTGGTGTTGAATATGCGTAATTAGGACACAGAGCGACAGAAGATACTTAATGTAACTGTAATAACTGTATAGGGGTGCGCAATCCAAATGATCTTGCGGCCATTTTGGAAATACATCCGCAGGCCGGATATAAAATTATATATCCTCATATTAAATATAGACATTTTTGGAGTGAAAAATTGAAACATAATGAGTTATTATTATTGTGTTTACTATTATTCTTAAATGTAAACATAGATAAAATAATAATGATAGTAAACGCACATTGTAAAGAAATACATAAGACTAAAAATGAAATATAAAAAATATTTTGTAAAAAGTGTGATGAATCTCACGGGCCGGAAAAGTGTTCAGGTCGTGCCGCATGCTGCCCGCGGGTTGGCCACCCCTGGTATAGACCTTAATAGGATGTCTGCTTTACTTACTTTCGACCTCATCATCAATAATGTTTGTGCGCTTGCATGCCATTTATTTTAATCGAGATCTTTAACTTTGTTTCTATCAACTAATATTTAAAGTTTCGCTCTAAAATTTCCCTTTTTAAAACTGCATCGTAACTAATAACAGGTATATTATAGAAATTTTAGTTAGTCATTTGCCATTAACATGACGTTCAACACAGTAGGCACAGTAGTCACAGTTTTCTAAAATAATAATAATAATAATAATGAGCAGGAAGATGCCACAGAAGTGTAAAATAATTATTTATATGCCTTACTTTCTATCATAACATATTAACATACAATTCTGAAGCATGGGTGTTGAAAGAAAGAGATAGTAGAATCAAGACCACAGAGATGAAGTTCCGGAGGAGTAGGTGTGATGCGACGAAACTGAACAAGGAACAGAATGGGCATGTAAGGAAGGCAGCTGAAGGGAAGCAGTACCAGTGGTAAGTGCACATGAAGAGAATGAATGATGAAAGGATGCCAAAGCGAATAATTAGAAGCTGGAAGATAAAAGGCTTAGATGGATTAAGGGAGACACAGTGTTCCATTGCTTGCCGCTATCGGGCGCGATGATGGGTCATCGAGAGTACCGAGGCGAAGCTCATAACCCGTCCCACACTCTGACCATTTCACTACGCCCCCGCCGCGGGTTTAGGCTTGTTGGAAGAACTGTCTTTCTGGAGGAGCAGAAGCGCCTTTAACCGCCAGGAACGGTGCCCGGCTGTCCACGGGGAACCACGTGGAGGCGGCTGTGTCACGACAGGGGCGAAGACGTAACCCCAGAAGACTGAGGTCCGTATAGCGCACCGATTGCACGCGGGGCGAAGTACCCAGTGCCCGGCAGGTCGGACCGTGCGCTACTGAGCAACGCGTTAAACAGGTTTCTGTGTCCAGCTTTGCACATTTTTTTGGTTTTTTGTTTTGCTAATGTTGGATCTTGCTTTTCTCATCTTCTTGTCTAGTGGAGCGTACTCTTGTGTTGTGCAGCGTCTTCTTGTCTTGCGCAGCGTAATTTCGTTTATGTCTTTGTTTGTTCGTGACTGGTTGGCTGGAGGTATGTTTCATGTAGTTCTGGAGCTTTTAGAGGAGCAAATTGGACTGTAGAGGAGAAATGGAGGAAGTATGCTTGAGATGACTGTCTTCTTTTTAATGGATTTACGCCTAATCGAAGTCAGAGGCGAGAAAGGACTGTGAGCAAAGGGATACGGCTATGGCCTTTGAAGGAACTATTCCACCATTCGCCTGGAGTGATCTGGGGAAACCATGGAAAACCCAAATCTGGATGGCCTGAGTCCTCCCGAATACGAGGCCAGAGCCTTACCGCTCACACAACACGCCCCGCAGGACTATTTTCCCGGCAGACCCGTTCGGAGACTGGAAACTTTCCAGGATGATGATGAGAATTTACACTAATAACTCTATCTCTTTATCTGTTACGTTTTATCCACTAAATGGCTAAACTAATCATAGTGAAATTTTACAAGGGAATGCAATACATCACTATCAAGGACACAGGATACTCTTTTCGGGATAAGTAACATATTTTATCATGAAATTTTGAAAACTAACCGAACGGTGACAGACAGACTGACAGTCTTTGTAACGTTATATCGTTCACTCAGGCTCTTTTTCTCTCGCAGTCAGTTTGTGGGACACCTAAGTCCATGCGAACGAAGCCGAGAGTTGTGGGTAACAGGTAGTTATTCTCAGAATGGAGACAATGATTATCGAAATTTGTATGCAAAATTTTCACCCACATTCACTGAGACGGTAAACATTGCGTCCTCGTAGGTAGGTGTCACAGTGATGTTTCTATTTTATATTTACTTACGTGATTAATATTTTGTTTCTGTTGGAAGGCAGGTACAGTGCTGTGGTATGGGAACATTATGGTCACTTAGGTTTATCCGGTAAAGGAAGCCATCTAGTGCAGGCATTCCCATCAGGACAGGTTAATTTTAGTTGCCTTTGTACGGCCGCCCGTGACATCGATCCGGCTAGACTAGCGTGTAACGGCCGCGGGCGAACATTTCGGAAAGCGATCGGCGGTCACAAAAGGAGGCGGGCGCAGCGCACTTTGCGGGATTAAAAGCCGGCCGCCGCTACCTGCCAATTCCATTAGGCACCGACCACGTAAACATGGCACTGATTGCATTCCACCACTATGGCTATTCTCGTAGTACAGTTTCGGCTATTGGCCCATATCATCATATATCTGTCTGCCCTTTTATTTTCTGCTTCCTTCCTCCATCTAACGCAAACATTGCTTCTCTTCGTGTACAGTCAACTTTTAGCGTTCCGTACTTTTGAATGGAATATCCATCTGTTTACTTGCAACAGCCCTTATAACTTCTGAATATTTCAACCTAGAAACTGTGCATTAATTTAGTTATCACTACCCTGCACACGATTATAACGCAAAATTTTGAAAAAATCATCGGAAAGAAAATAATGATAGGGGTTTGCTGGGGGAGGTGGGAGGGGGGTTTGCAGGATTTTTTTTATGTAAGCTTCATGTTGATGAAGTAAAAATTTCAAATACTTTTTTTTTTTTTTTTTTTTTTTTTTTTTTTTTTTTTTTTTTTTTTTTTTTTTTTTTTTTTACAATTTGTAGCAGTTTCTGGCGAAACAAGAGAAAGAAACTCTAAACTACTAACCCGCAAATTTTTTCATAATTTACAATGATATGTACCATCCTAAGGATTACAGTAAAACTACAGAGTCCTTTCTGGAGTTTGAGATGGATGAGTAATTTTAACGAATTTCATGCTTCTCAAGAAAACGTGTCGTAAAACCATCAGAAAATCGTTAAAGACTTTTTTTAAAAAAATTTGTTGACGAAATTTCGATCAATGTAAATGATTACGGAGAAAATATACAAAATTGACTGCACTTTTGACATCCGAAAACGTTAGTAGTCAGTACTATTCTCAAAGAATGTTTAAGCTACAGCAAATATAGTAACAGTGCACTAAAAAGAGGGAAGTAAAAATTAAAACATAACGTACAAACAGCTTGTTTTATGTTACTTTTTAAATAAATAATTAATTACAAATTAAATCTCAACTTTTGTTGGTTTTATTGTTTTTCTACTTTTCACATTACTATGAATGGACTGCATTTTGGCGCGAAGCCTTTTTTTCTGTTCTAGTCGTCGTTTACTGTTGTTCGTCCGATACCGTAAAGAGAGCAATGGCTAGATTATCCCTAATTTCTGGAAGAATTCTAATACCACATAGATATCTTGGCATAACATTTGATGACAAGATCAACTCCTTGAACAGGTAGCAGGAAAAGGTTTCAAAATCCTTCACTTGTTGGAGAGAGAGAGATAAGGGGATGTACAAGAGAAGTAAAGCAATTGACTTACAAAACATAGGTCAGACCATTGCTTAAATATGGCGGTGTAGTATGGGACCCACATTTTGGGTATCAAATAAGGAGTTCCGGGAAGAGGGTGCAAAGAAGGGCTGCCAGATTTGTCTTTGAAAATTACTGCACAACACAATCAGTAACCGATGTGATAAAAGAGCTGGAATGCGATTCATTTGAAGACGGAAGGAGGGTGAAGAGTAATGGGAGTCCACAAGGCGTATATTCGTGACGAGGTGCGCAAAGATATTGGTGTAAGAATTAAAAGTAACGCATGGAAGGGAAAAAACGACCATGACCACAAGCTGGCACTCGATTTCAGGCACAAGGGTGTGGGAAGATTTGCTTTCGTAGGTAAGGGAAGGGGGAGGGGGGGGGAAGGGGGTCAGAGATTGGAATAAGTTACTAAGAAAATCGATAAATAATTTACCAAAGACGGTTAAACAATTTAAGGTTGAAATTTATAGAGGGCAAAAGCAGGTGGGTACAGGAAAGGGGGAAAATGGCTGTGTAAGGAAATTGCCACCGAAGCGTCGCTCGAACGAAATTAAATTACAATAAATTAAATGTAGTGTTGTTACGATAATAATAGTAGGACCACAGGCAACAATAAAAAGTAACAAACAAAAGTAAAAGACCCCTTCAAAATATTGCGGCACCGTGTTTCAGCCGAATGTAATAGTATTGCTTTACTATTTTCCATATTTTTTTCGTCAGACTGTTCGGGTTGTAGCTCTACGACTACCTGCTGACCGTCGTGTTGCAGGTGACGGTGGTGCCGCCGACCCCCTTGGACGGGTCCGTCGCGACGGCGACGCCCGCCCTGAAAGCCCCTCTGCGCAGCTCCACCGTCAGCGTGGTGCCGACGCCCTGCAAGACCGCCAGGCCCCACCACCTGTCCCAGGTAACACACATCCCACAACCTGCGGACCTGTATACAGGCTGTCCCCAGCGTATTACAGAAATGACTTTCAAGTCAAATACACCAACCTAAATAAACAAATTGTTGGCAGTATCGCCATTTGTTATCTTTGTGACTGGAAGATGTCTCAGGCTGCAGTACAAGAAAAACAATCCCTCTGCCTTTTTTTATTTCTTGTGACTTTACGCCTCGTCGACGTCAAGGTCAGTAGAGGCGGGATGGGACTGGGGACATGGAACGGGGCCTTTTGCAGGAAGCATCCCAGCATTCGCCGGGAGTGATTTGGGGAAACCATGGAAATTTCAAATCTGGATGTCCGGACTTGGATTCGAATCGCCGTCCTCCCGAATGCGAGACCAGAGGGTAACCACTCACCGACCACGCTCGGTACCTCTGCTGACTTCATACTATACGACTGCAGGGCAGAAATGGCTTACAGTCAAATTACTTAACACCTTAATTAAGAGTTACTCATTTTCTACAGTTTAATACACAACTTTGACAGATAGAATGAAAAAAAATGTACATTCATCTTACACAAGAGTTTATTGTAAGATACAGAGAAACTTTGTGTATAAAAGTAATAGTTTACGAATTCTAGAAACAGACACTTGTTAACAGCGTGGAAAAACCTTAAATCAGGATTTTTTAATATTACTATTATTTTTAGAAGGGCCGTGGAAATGCGTCGATTTTTTTATAAGAAATAATGATTTTTCACCCAGTAAATCATCTCTTTGCTGATGTTAAAAGTATCTAATTAATAAATTTGCGATAAATCTTCGTCTCACGTGTATTTTTTTATTTTTATTTTTTTATTTTTTTTAAAGCCTCGGTAAAGAGGTGGAGTATATTCAAATTTCCGTATTGTTCTCGGAATTATTTGGAAGTTCGACTTTTTCAACTAATCCTGACAGGACAAAATTCACTAACGAATAGGCCTACACCACAGCAATACAATTAGATGTTAAACTGGCGTCCACAGTATTTGTAACATTTCAGTCGTCTCTTAAGACCCGAGTCCGGTTACCAACGGATCACAATTAACGATTCTTGAAAGAATTTCCTGCAAATAGCGTGGTCGTTTCAGTAGAACATCAAAACCTAATTGTTAAATACCGGTACGCTCTCTCCAGATGTGATTCTGATTCCTCTTCGAAGAAGATAAAAATCACGTGTGGCTCCCCTTAAATAAACGGAAAATCATTTCTATTATGCAGACACAAAGAAATTTGGAAGAGAATAAAATGATACGCGACCATGTTACACAACCGGGGACGCTAATATACTTAAATCTGCTGGTGTAGTTCTACCTCCTCCCATCCAAAAGTTTTTGGTAAGGCACTGTCGAACAATAAAGACATCAGTAGTACCAATCGTTTCTAGCTCATTACAAGTTCGATTTTGCTGAAGTGTGGCAGCATATTTAACACAGAACAGCTATGGGAATTAGGATTCGAGTACAGAGACAAACAAGACAAATAGGAGATGCTACATATTTCTCAGGAAGTTTCTCAGAATTTTAGATTAATCTTCGGCACTGACAATTCCTTTACGCTGTTGTCCCGCGCAGGTTCGACTGAAGTCTTCTATTCAATGAATCCTTGTGTGCTTCCAACTCTCAATGCAACTGCAATTCAAGCTCTTCGCAGAAATTGGCCTCTGGACATCAATCATGTGTCCCGTAGGCTGTATATAGCGTAGCGAAGGCAGCAGTTGTGGGAAAAGCTCACCAATTCACCATACCAGAAGGTGTCCAACAAGATATTCGAAGCAGTTCTTACGGGGCGTCCATAAATTAAGTAAGGTGAAATAGGGGGGGGGAGGGGGTCCGGCGAAATCTCACCAAATCCCACGTAAGTTTTTGTAATTTTTGTGGACTGTAGAGCTAAAAAAAAAGAAGAAAAAAAGGAGTCTAAAAGTTACCCGAAAGGGGATTTTCATCGAAAAGTGGAGGTATAACCGGCTTTCGAAGGGTGAGACCTAACAAAAAAAGGTCTCAAAAAGTTGCGAGGGCGATTTCAAGGGGGGGGGGGGAAAACTCACGAAATCTCACCTGAGGGGGGGCGTCTGGAAATCCGAAAAAACACCTCACGTAATTTATGGATGCCCCCTTAACACTCGTACTATCTCGCGGCACACTAATGTCTTTATCGCACACTCCAATCACGATCCAGCGCCGTAGCTTGTTGGACGGCAGGTACTCGTGTTGATAATCTGGGAGTCAAACAACATCCAGCACGTCCTACGCGTAGTCCTGCAACACCTTTCACGGTGCCACAAGAGTCCTATATAGGAAAATCAGATCATCGCAGTTCCTGGAAGCTGGACTGTGAATGGGCTTCTAGGTGGCGGGCACGGAGACGTGCGGTGGTGTGGCCTTGTGCACAAAGTTCATATGAGAAAGATTGTTTTGTTGACAAGTGCGTAGGTACGTAAATAATTTGATTCGCTTGTGCAATAATTCTGTTACTGAAAGATGAGGCAAAAAATAAATCAATATGGCAGTATTGTATGGAAATAAGACTATGCTTATGCAAAATGTAAAATTTGTAATAAATATATAATTTCTTGATATTAAAAACAGCAACCAGTCACAGTTTGTTGTAATTATATTTATTAACTATTACCGGTTTCGAACAAATTGTTCATCATCAGATGGTTTCATTTATATTTATAATGTAATCAAATATGCAGCTGCAAAATGCAAGCGTGTGTCGTTAAATAGTTGAATGTTTTGAAATTGAATTCTTCTTGATGGCGAAAGGATATGATGTATTACTAAACAAACATAAATATTTTACTGTTATAAGATTTTGAAAAGATCTTATGAAATTTCTAGCGTTTGTTTAATAATACATCATATCCTTTCGCCATCAAGAAGAAATCAATTTCAAAACATTCAACTATTTAACGACGCACGCTTGCATTTTGCAACTGCATATTTGATTACATTATAAATATAAATGTAAACCATCTGATTTTGAACAATTTGTTCGAAACCGGTAATAGTTATTAATAAATATAATTACAACAAACTGTGGCTGGTTGTTGTTTTTAATATCGAGAAACTGGATATCACAGTTGCTGAGTTCCACTATTCCATTATGGATAAAATATTATTTTGATTTTAAGTTTATTTTTGATTAAATATTAAAATCTAAACAATTAAAAATTTATTTTTCTATCTCCGCAAACGCTTCCTCAATTCAAAACATCAGCATCCTCAAAGATGATCTCCTTTACAACTCTGATTGCAACGTTATAACAGTGAAAGACAGTATGGCAAAAATATTACTTTAAATACGAAAGTCGAGAACTCGTAGGCCCAGTGTCATATCGAAATAAGCGGTATACGTTACTGTGAGGTGCTCGTAGTTCTGCCTAGTAATCGAATCACCAATACTTGTTGTATACGTCACACGTCCACATATTCGAAACCGCTAATACGGCTTTCTCTTTGACGACGTTGTCTCTATGTGGTGCGGTTTTAGGTAGAGGAGCTGTTTGGTTTTTGATGTTGTCACTGCTAGAAGTCCTGGCAGGGCCCGCAGCCGGGGGCGGTCTCCCTGGTGAGCGTGGCGGCTGCCACTGTGCAGTTGAGGAAGGCGTCGAGCGTGAAGAAGTAGCCGTAGCCGACGGGCGCGCGGAAGTCGAGCGACACGAACGTGTGCCCCGGCCCGCCGCCGTGCAGCGTCACGTTCGTCAGCGGCGTCTCCGCCAGCTGGTCCAGCGCCCGCACGCACCGGATCACGCACGGCGGCGTCGGCACCAGCACCGGCGTCGACATCTGGCAAACACAGCAACACCTCCATCATGTTCCCTTTCTTATCAAGTAAAGGCGGGTTTGGGGACGTCCATTAATTACGTGAGGTGAAATGGAGGGGGTGGGGGGTCAGGCGAAATCTCACCAAATCTCATCAAGGGAGAGGGGGAGGTCGACAGAAATCTTTTTAATTCCTTAAAGAACAGTAGAGCTAAAACAAAAAAAGGTCTACACAAGACGCCAACCCCAACCCCAACGCTGTGGGGGGGGGGATAATATGGAGTGTAACCACCCTTTAAAAATGGACAACTAAGAAAAAGTCTCGAAAACCGACGAGGTCGTCGGCAGCAAGGGCGGAGCTACCATAGGACCAGGCGATGCACTACACTGGAGCCCCCGAGAGCTGCTGAGGGGACCCCCAAGCGAAGCCCAGGGGGCCCTCAAGCTCAGCTCAGGGGGCCCCTAGCAACTTGGCAGAGCTAAAAAAAAAATAGAAAGTCGCCCATCTTGCCTGAAGGCCAATTTTTTTTTATTTCACCAGGGTCCTTGTTGACTTAGCTACGCCGGTGGTCGGCAGGGAGGGTCTAGGGCTGCCAACCGTCCAGTTTTCGACCTGACTGTCCGGTTCTAATGTGATTTGGCTGTGTCCGGTTCACTACATGCGACCGGACACAAAATGCCCGGTTATTAAGAAGTATTAAAAATTACGGGTTGATGGTTTCTCAAATGTGTAGGAAGTAAACAAGATCGCCGTGTCTCGATCCTCATTCCCCCATTCGCTGAACGTAATTCAACTTTTTCGCTCTGTGTTCGAAACGATTACGACAGTTAGTCGCAAATCCGATTATCGTGAAGCATTTGGATTATTGTTTCGGTTACCTACACTATGCCGAAGACGAAACGTCGTACTCGTGCTCGCGGAGAATTAAATAATGATTTCTACTATTATTAATTTGTACGTTACAAATAAATAATGAGTGAGTTACCAAAGAAAGTACAGAAACGATATTGTCGCTCCAGAGACGAGTGGTTGTCAAATGAAGGGTTTAAAACTTCGCTGCATAAAGAAAACGATTGCACCGCATATTGTAAAATGTGTAAAACTACTTTCACTGTGAAATTTGATCGCATAAAGCCAGTGAAATACGATTTCTTCCGCAGAAGTATTTGTTATTGTCATAACAATTATTTGCAAAAATAAAAAAGAATTGACCTATAAATTTTACTTTTTATAACATACACCACATCCCCCCGCCGCGGGAAAATGTCCGGACGTCCGGTCGTGGATATCTGAAAAGTTGGCAAGCCTGGGAGGGTCCCTCACCACTTAGGGTTACAAACTTTTCAGATTTCCACGGTCGGACAAATGGCCCAGATCTTCACGACCGGACAAAGGCTCACGGGGTGGGGGGTATGTATGGTAGAAAAAGTAAAATTTACTAAGCAATTCGTTTTTATTTTTACAATTGATTGTTATAACAATTGCGAACTAAAAAATAAGAAAAATTATTAATAATGCAATAAAATAACCAATATTATGTCAACAAAACCTGTGCGGAAGAAACAGTGTCTACTTCATCACAGCCATTTAAAAAAAAAAAATGGTTAAAACTGCTGTTCAAGATGTAGATTTTGTTTTCCTCACATGTCCTCTGTACTCGCATGACGTTTCATTGCTTTTATACCGTTTAATTTTACAATAAAATTCATTTTACACACTTGAAAATATGCGGCGGAATCGTTTTATTTACTTTACTACGTTTTAAATTCTTCATTTGAGAGCCACTCCTCTCTGAAACAATAATAACGTTTCCATACTTTCTTTTGCCAATCACTTATTATGTGTATGTAACGTGCCGGGTACGGGTAGGTAACTGAGGCAATAAACTATTGCTTGACGACAATCAGATATGAGACCAACTGTAGTCAACTTTTGAACACAGAGTGAAACAGCCGAATTACGTTGAGCGGGAGGGGAATAAGGAGCGAGACGAACTTGTTTATTTCGATAATTTTTGAAATTTCTTAATAAGCGGACATTTTGCGTCCGGTCGCATGTGGTGAACCGGACACGGACGCGTTAGAACCGGACAGTCCGGGGGGAAACCGTACGGTTGGCAACCCTAATCTCACCTCAACATAAGGGGGGAAGAGGGGTCCGACCAGATTTTACCAAATCTCACCACAGGAGGAGGAGGGGGGGGCGGGTCCGGAGATTCGAAAAACACCTCACGTGATTAATCGACGGCCCCTTTACACGGTTCACTTTTCGTAATCGCTTCCGATGAATCACTCGCAGTGAAAGGAAAGTGATCTGTGAAAACAGCGAATCATCATTAGTGATCTTTCAAGGTGACGGATGAAAGAAGTTGGCTCGGGTTCAACTTTTCGCTCACTTTCGGTGTTTCACTAGGATGAATAATATTAAGAGTGACGCGTGTAAACAATCAAAATACCGAATTGAAACCTTACCCCTCCCTCTCCCACCCTTCCTGGATCGGTCGCACTTGTTTGTTTACGATCATTGTTTCAACAAACGACGGTTTTTGAATGGAAAGAAGAATACAATTCTTTATCACGAGTGTTTATAAACACAAAGGATCAGGGACAAAGCTTTGGAGGACATGATTAAACAATTTAATTTCCCATTTTTTTGACACTAGAAGACATCAAGAGCAAAACTATCCAAACAACGTATTTTAAAACTAGAAACAAGTGGTGCAAATTGTGCATCTGAGTAGGTACAGGGAACGGAGCCTCAAATATGCCAAAGCAGTTACAACTTTTAAGAAAAGTGAAAGTAATTTTTAGCTTTAGTTTGGGTGGAAGACATTTTCTCATCGTAGTATCCTTTTCTGTATTTAGCGCTGAGATTTTTTATAGCAAATCTTCAAACAGTTTTACACACAGATGATTTTTAAATTCGATTTTGTCCTCCATTACCCACTGTTTAAGAAGGTCCATTCTACAACGCTGCAAGAACCATTTTTTTAAAAACTTTCTTCTCAATGTAACTTTTAATTACTTAGGCAAGTTTTCTTTAAATTAAATTCATTCCAACAAGCAAAACTTCGTTTGGTGCCATCTTGAAGTGAACTGAATGGTTCATTTGTGATGATACGTGAAATGAAAAGCGAATTCACTTTCTCTGCGAGTGATTCATCCGGAGTGATTATGAAAAGTGAGCCGTGTAAACCCGCCTTAACGCAACAATAACTGATAACATGAAACTGGTGCAGTATAATCAAGGCACGTAGAAACAGCATGTTAAACTTTATGCTTTCAGCAGGCGCCGTGTTTTTAAAAGTCCTCTTACTTTTTGCGGGTTTAACGCTACTGCAATGATGTTGTTACTGCCAAAGTTTCGGTCCGGATGAGGTGATGTAACCAGCTGTCAACAGGGGTTAAATCAGACCGAAATAGCCCTGAGGAAAGCCCAAGTCAGCTGTCGAAACGTAGGCAGTAAGAATATCATTGAAGCAGCGCTAAGCCCACAAACAGTGGAATTTTACAAACACCTCTTTTTGCATACCTTCTAAATAGAATAAAACTTGAAAAACTCTTACGGAGGCACTCACTTGTCTGTTGTCCATACTACGCAGCCTCATAATTTGTGAACTCTTTAACTGCCACACTATTTCAGATCTTATTGCCCCAAACTCTACGAACACGTGCCATTTCAAAAACATGGGGGGGGGGGGGGTTAAAACCAATTAAGTACGGTTGAAGAAGATTTTTTCATGGTTATAAAATAATACGCTGTTGAAAATGGAAATTTTAGGATTTTTTAAAATTGATCTCTTAACTGCTTCCTTCATCTCTTCCTATCTTAAGTTAACCTCTTCACATCAACATACCCACTACAATCTGTCTTCAGTTATAGGCTTCACACATTCCAATCTTTGTCTTCCCCCGCAGTTCATTCTTTCGTTAACAACACCATCACTTGCATAAAAACAATGATAACAAAGTTTATAATTTGACCACAGATAAGGTTTTTTTTCATTCAGGACATCTTTCTACAGTGGAGGCCTTGCGTAACTTGAAAACGAGTCAGTCTCTACCGTTATTTTATTCTAAAGGGACTGTGACCATGCACGGAAAGCAAATACTCGTAACTATCAGCGGAACAATAGAAACTCGTAGCTCCAAACTCACAGAGTGATGAGATTGTTAGGGACCTGTCAAAATTCCAGCCCTTACCTAGAATCGAAGTGGAAACCATCACCTTTCAAGGCAGCTATCGAAATGCTTATTAGGTACATGCACAAATTATTATCTACATAGAAAACTAATCACTATTTTCACCAGGTAACTGAGCGGTTTGGTGCCTCAGTGATTAACGGAGCGTCCATAAACTACGTGGCTCGGTCTGGGGGGAAAGGGAGGGGGAGCAGTACCGGATTAGGCACGTAGCAGAGTTATCAAATTCTACAGGCCCCGCGCATTCTGGGGGCCCTGCGCCTTCTTGGGGGGCCCTGCGCCTTCTAGGGGGCCTAGGATTCTCTGGATCCTCCCCTTCAGGCCAGATGGGCTACCTTTTTTATTTATTTTTTTTAGCTCTACTACTGCCCCAGACGGCTTAAGTCAAGGGCCCCTTCTTCATATTTGCTACGGGCCTCGCGCTGTTTTAATCCGGCCCTGGGGGCGAGGGGTTGATTGGAAAGCTATGCTGGGCGACGTGGAGATGGGGGGGGGGAGAGCGGAGATTCTGAGCCAAGCCACGTAGCTTTTCATTCATATTATTTGACACATTAAAAATGACGTACAGAACACACAACAACATGTGAATATTTATTTCCGCCGTTTAACTGTCTCCGTATGTAATTTACGATAGTCTGATAAGATGAAAAAGCTACATGGAACGAGGAAGTAGAGGCAAAAGCCACGTCTAGCTAAGTGTGGGAGAGGTGGTGTTCACTTAGTTTATGGACGCTCCCTACTCACGGGTTCAGATCCTGCTGTGGCCTGAGAGTCTTGCCGCTCACCTGCGTGGTCCTGAGTGTGGCGAGGGTGGACATCCTGGCGCCGGGCACTCCGCAGCGGGAAACGACGGTGGCCAGGTGTCCGCGGGCGCCCTCGGGCAGGTCCCAGCACTCGCCCAGCTCCAGCGACCTGTTGTAGGAGGCGGGCGGCCACTGTGCGGGGGCGGCGTGCGCCAGCAGCGGCGCCGCGGCCAGCAGCAGCCACCAGCCAGCACGAGGCATCGCGCACGACTGATACGCGGCTAGCTATCAGGCGCGCAGCGGGGAGGGGATATCACCATCACCACAAACTGCCACTCGATTTCATGCGTAAGGTAGCTTTTTCTGTGGGTAACGGTGTCAAGGATTCGAACAAATTACCGAGAGAAGTGATGTATAATTTACCAAAAACATAATTAAAAAATAAAATAAAAAGGGGTAATTAGTTGACAGGGAATTGTCACCGGAGCTTGTGTTCCATGTTCCATCGCAATTAAATTAATAATAATAAAATACAGGACCGTTACTGTTGCTTCAGAGATGAGTAGTTGTCAAATGACGGGTCAGAATTTAACATTCAAAGTACATAAGATAGTAAAAAGTAGGTGATTAGATTGCTAGATTTTTTTTACTGAAATCATTAGAGGTGGCATGGGATTAGGGACAAGGAAGGAATTTGGCCATGGCCTTTTGAAGGAAGCATTCGCCTGGAGTGATTTGGTGAAATCATGGAAAACCCAAATCTGGATGCCCGGACGGGGATTCGAACCTCCCGAATGCTCGGAGGAATTGCAACCGTAGCATGTGCTCCATCGCAATTAAAATAATAATAATTACAAAGACCTTTGAAACTCGCGCCAGTTAAGTTTGTTTGGATCCTCCCTAAAGAAGTATAATAAGTCATTGTGCAAGAGGCAGGACGGCCAGTTCCTTTCCTCTGGAACCTACAGTCTTATCATATTTTTTGTTATCATAGTTTTATTCAATTAGGATTAAATTTTTAATATTCTGCCCACCTTCGAGGAACACAGGTTAAACGTGGAATCTGAACCAAGGAACGTTCTGACACACTCGTAATTCCTGGTCCGCTCGTGACTTGAGCTTTTCGCTAATTAGTGTGGGTGACTAGCTGCCGACAATCACCAAATCTGCTCCCGAAGAACTGCGTGTGTTATTAACGTTTCCACTCGAGGAAGTGCAGCTTGTTATGGACGAGCACCTTCAAGCTGCTGCTGATTTAGTTATAGTTAAAATACTGTTAATAAATTTAGATCCGCCAAAAATGCGGAGAATTGTTGTTATTCCAGAAATAAAAAATTACTGTTCCGAAAGAAAACGAATCACTCAATTTATTTGACATTTTTACTCACAATCAACCTTTGAAAGTTCGCAACAGCACTTCTTAACATGCTGCGAACACAAATAACATTAATTTTTAATCTCCTCAGTCATTCGCAAATACAATACTACAATCAGGAGCCAAACAACGCCTCAGATGTTGCCAGCGAGGCAGCCGAAGATTCTTACACCACTTACTGCTACCCCAAAGAATATTAATACTATGGTTTGTGGAAATCCTATAATACACAGATCCATTTACAGAAATCAATACAATTATTCTTAAACTCCTATATTTAATCAAAGAAAAGATATAATGATAATAATACAAAAATAATTGGTGGTATTTGAGATTGTCACAGGATTTTTGAAAGCAAGCACCCTAACCAGAGCTACCCCACCGCTCCACATGACATTGGACAAAGGCAACATTTCATTCCATTTTTCTTTTTTTTTTTTTTTTTTTAAAGCAGTCATGTGACTCAGCTGTCCGGTTTGGGATGGAGAAGACCCGACTTGCACAGAATTTTTGCACCCACTTCACTTCACCTTCACCTCTGGTTGATCTTGTTTCGTGAATAAGGATTGAGCCCCAAACGCCTTGAGTTTATTATTCCACATTAATCGGCAGATCAACTTTACTCAGTTGATTTCTGGGCTAGACCTAATCACGACCGAGAGTGCTGGGCGAGCGGTAACGTTCTGGAGGACGTGGGTTCGAATCCCAATCCGGTCATCCAGATTTCGGTTTTCTTTGACTAACCCAAATCACTGCAGTCGAATGCCGAAGGAGCCTTCAAAAATGCCATGACCGAATTCATTTCCTTTCTTTGAACCCTATTCCTTTCCCGCCTGAAAATCCTCGACGAGGCGCAAAACCATAAACAAATAAAATCTAGTCCCGAAATATGTAGAATGCGTGGCCGTTTTGACAATCAGCGAAGTTACGAATCGCTATTTTTATTCAGTAGCAGTTAATGGAATTATTTTTTATATTTTCTATCATTAATCCGTGACCTTGAAACTTTTATTGACTCGTAGCTTAAAGCACGGTAGTTGGTTTACACCTAGTTGAGTAGTTACTTACAAGTTTTCCAGTTTTTTTTTCAGCAGACTTATTCAAAGTATTAATTGACTAGTAATATTTATGATGTTATATTGCTACTCTAACAGACTATACCAGCTGCATCAGCATCGCGCTTAACATCACGCCACTGGCAACCGTGACCTAGACCTGCGATAAACACTGCCGCCACAGCCTGCTTGCAGTCCAAGAAGTTACTAACTCTTCCATGTTTCTGCACCACTCAGATTAATAACGCATCTTTTCTCACATCTATAATTCTAAAAACAAGTTGTTCCTACACACCGAGCTACAATCGTCCTGATTTTTTACCGCCTCTCTCAGAATCCTTAATCTCTTTACTACGGACTATTGCTCTCTTAATAACGCTCATTTACACAGTATCAAAACTTGCCGAAGCAAATTTCTTCTCCATTATGCTACTTTTTTTAACCATTCTTTTGGCAATTATGTAGACTCTATTATTATTTTATCTTTAAAACTTTTTCAGCAGTATAACACAAACGAACATTCACGTAGTTCTGTGTAGTGTCCTTGTTAAATGATTGTTTACTATGACACAATTCCTTCAAATCACACCAATTTCCATCTACCTCATGCAATACATTTTCCTTCCCATCCAAATTTATTTCCTTGGTTGTAAGCCATTTTTCCGCAGTTGCTGAATAATCAATTTTGTAAATAAAACTCCGTCTACAAACAACTATTTTGGTGAGTGTTATTTATTACTCCCCATACGCGTTTCACCCTTGTGGTGTGGGGCATCATCAGTAGAGATATAGTGGGAATCGTCACATGGTGGTCTGGAGCAGCACTCTACGCACTTTTCCAGCACTGTTCAACTGGAACTTTAATAAACAGTTCTGAAGAAGTGTATAAAGTGCTGTTCTAGACTGCCATGTGACGATTGCCACTATATCTCTACTGACGATGCCCCACACCAAAAGGGTGAAACGCGTCTGGGGAATAATAAATAATATTCACCAAAACAGTTGCTTGTAGACGGAGTTTTATTTACAAAATTGATTCAAATTTATTTCGTTTTTCACGTATTGTGGTATAACATTCATGACTGCTTACTAGTTTATCTTACAGCTCAAAAATATGTAAGAGCAGCTTTGAGATGTTCTTGCTTGTCACATCTAAGTCCACATCATAATGACTGTGGTCCTCCGTTTTATGTAGAGGTCTTAAAGTAGCCTCGACGCGGCATTTAATTAAAGCAGGGCGGCTGTCGTCGGGATATATGTACAGCCAGCCTCGCGCCAAATATTGAGCCAAGCAGTAACACGAAGCCTTATGAAACCTGCAGCTTACTCACGACCCGGTTTGTTAAATATGCCTCTCGTAAAATTGACATTTCCAAATTCACTGGTTCGTAACCCATGGCCCGGCACGCCAATTTGAGAGCATC
The DNA here is from genome assembly GCA_031002005.1 of Vandiemenella viatica. Taxonomy (NCBI): domain Eukaryota; kingdom Metazoa; phylum Arthropoda; class Insecta; order Orthoptera; family Morabidae; genus Vandiemenella; species Vandiemenella viatica. Next base: position 239,589,665 of record JARYHS010009186.1, read on the forward strand.
GGATGAAACGTATTCTTTATTTCAAGATCACAACATGATACAAACCCCTTGATATTTTCCTAAAGCTTCGAGTCAAGTTTACATAGCAATACAGTGAATGAATTAAAACGCAAACTGTATTCCAGTTTTAATTTCGACGGTTGAAATTAGCTGTGATGATTTGTGTTACACGAAGCAGGATCCTATTACAGAGAATGTCATTATTATCTGAAATGAAATTCACAAAACGTGTTTACGTGTGTCTGCGTGCAGCATTGATTAAATGTGTTTGTGGCGTATTGAACAATATTAATGCTTCTAAAGTAATATTATTATGGCTCTAAAGGTCGGAATACAATCTGCGTTACTTTATATGGAATTAGCGGTACGTTACGTAATAGCCTGTAAGGTATTATTGTGTCCAGGTGTTTTTTTTTATCGTGTTTCTATTCCTCGAAATTCCATAACATATATAGGTGTCATCCCTGGGCTATCAGTACAAAATGTAATCTTTGTTCTGTAAAAATATTAATATTCACTGCAGTCTGAAGTTATTTGTGTCGCGAACGCCAAACTGATTACTACTGTGGGGTGAAAATAATATCGCTGGCAAAATTTTCTGACTGCAAAATACAAAACGTCAAAGAATAATTTCATTACCGCATCATCCTGCGAAGAAAGCTTCAGAACAACAAACTCTTGAACACTAATAACGCACTGAAGTCAGAAACTAATATTCCTCTGTCGTTTAAAAACATTTCGCATAACGTGCGCCGTAACGGTACGATTTGAACAGCCCCCGCGGGTCTGCAAACGCTCATGGCTGACTAGCAAAATAAAATCTTATAATCTTACAAAAACTAACTGCTTATAGCCCGTTCAGGTAACAGAGGCAGACCAAGGTAAGTCTGCTTTGTTCCCACTCCGCTGCCCTTAACCCTACAGGTGAAGGAGAAACTTTCTACCCGGCTATCTGGAGAAATCGGTCAGCTCGGAGAAGTAGGATGGGAGAGGGTGGTAGGTGAGGAGCGGGGCCTGAGGAACATTAGCTTGAGCGCCAGTTCAGAATGAACAGGGTGTAGTCCTCTGTAGAACATTCACCTGCAACCAACGAACCTGTGTAAAACATGTTGAAAGTGGATGAGGTGAAATAAGAAATGGTAAAGAAAGAAATACGTGCGGTGATTAAATCTTAATATAAAGAAGACATCCACAAAGGACACACGTGAGAATATCGTGGCAACATTAGAGGATTATGTTCCTGCCTACACCACAGTTCAAATTTAGCATCTGAATATAAAAAGAGAAGTGACTCACAACTGAAGATGGTACCTACGCAGGAAGGCAGTGTGGACAGTCACTCAGGACAATGTTGACAAGATACGCGAGTGGGCGATGACAAAGCGTAACGGCTCGGCAGTCTCAAAAACAACAGTAAACCGTATTCTGACAGAGTACTCGGACATAACAAAGCTTCTGACAGCACATCAAAAGCCAGTGAGGAAGTAGGTGCCAGTGGAAAATCTAGTCAATTCAGCAGATTTTTATGAAAGATCTCCGAGTTAGCCTATCTCTTTAATAATGAATCAAAGTAAATAGCGTCGGAGCACGAAATCTTTTCCCTTCGTAAGAAAGTCATGGCTGGTCCTCCTACGTGTAGAATGGTTTTGTATGTCATTTGGGATTTTGTGGGCTGTATTTATTGAAAAAATGTGAAACCATCACTGTGGCATATTATGTTAACTTGATTAAGAAGTTGCGGATCAGCCATGAAGGAAAACAGAAGGGGCAAGTTGTCATTGAAGGTGCTGTTTCATCCTGATTATGGACCCATCCAAGAGTCTTTGTTTGACAGGGCCATAATTCATGAGCGTGAGTTTCACCAGAGTCCCCCTATTCATCCGATCCGGCATCCATTTTTAGTCAGGTGGTCTGTTTTCTTCACATTTTTGAGAAATTTATGCCGATGGCATAAAAGGATTAGAGCCATCTAAGAAGTAAATTTTGTTAAAAAATAAATCACTTTTTACTGGTTTCTTTTTTTTGCATATGGTCTTACGTTGCGTCGACCTCGAGATCATTAGAGGCGGGAAAGGACTGGAGGCTATGAACGGGAAGGATTTCGTGCCACAGTCATCAGCGAGAGGTTTTCTACGACAAGGTAATCGCTGATTGGCTATTATTTTTTCTCGATACACCCCAGCTGCTATGGCAACGATATGTTCCCGAGAATTGCAATTTCAGATTTCCACCTACTACAACATCTAACTGAAAGATACTTACTCACTAACCTTTACATCGCATATTGATAGTGGGAAGGTTCTGCGTTGTATGCATCCCATGAAAATAATCACGTGAGGAAGAAAGCAGTACGAGACCTACGTTTGAGAGCAGATAGTATCGAGAAAGCACAGTGAAGAAACGAGGGATTTGCGACAGTCCTTACGAAAGTGTCACAGAGTCGAAACGTAGGGTGGGCTGAGTGTTTCTGGCAGACAGCAGGCTGAGTTTGAGATTAATTTTTTGGAAAAATTGGATTTTTACTTCCATGACTTCTCCCGCCCTCGTGTTTGAATTGCAATGAGAGGACAAGGGAAATAATCAGTCCTCTGGTGAGTATATGTATTTTCAAATGCCATGGATGAGAGAATAGTTTTGTCCAAAGCATCCTCTGTCATGTATCGTCTTGTGAAATGCACAGAACAGATCTAGATGCACGATATAGTCCTCTTTAATAACGTGGTCACAGTGTTTATAAATAGGAAACAATCAAAGCTTAGAGTACTAAAGTACTTGGTATACGAATCTATACCTTAGTACTGAGATCAGCTTACTCTGATAGACGGTAAGAAGCTTGCGTGAACTTCAGCTGCATACAAGGTCTTAAAATACAGCTGGACACATCAATACGTAAACGCATGGCTTTGCTGGGGGCACTGCAGTGTTGCTTTGACCAGCAGGGCGCACTGGAATTCTCGGTAACTAGCGACCGAACAGAATCGACCACAGGCCCAGCAAACACGGGACACGCGAGCTGCAGGTCAACTACGTATTAATCACGATACACACACCAACCATTCAATTCCTTCAAAAATATCCAGATCGAAGAAAAAATTGGGCTATATATGTAGACATTGCAGTAAAGATGGTATCTGAATCTTTGCTCTATGCTCTCGCTCTTTAATTCGCTCCTCAGCACACTGGAGTCTCAAGATTATCTCTGGATTCTGCACAATTCTGTGATGCTAGTCGCATTGACGGCGAAACGATTATTATTATTATTATTAATTTAACTGCGAAGGAGCACACGTTCCGGCGGCAATTCCCTTAGTCGTTTAACTACCCATTTTTTTTATTATTATTATCTTACATAATTTGAGGGTTAAATTTCTCCCCCATCTAATTTTTTCGATCTACATACCCCAGTCTTAAATTCCTTCAGCATTTTTGGCGAATTATTCATCCCTTCACTTGTAATTTGTTCCAATCCCTGACACCTTCACCCACAAAATAAAATTTTCCGACTGCCTTATGCATGAAATCGAGTGCCAGCTTGTGGTCGTCATCATCTTTCCCCTTCTATGCACTATTCCTAATTCTTCGATCAATATCCCTCCAAGTCCCATCACCAACATATGACCTGTACATTCCCAGCACTCCCTTCATCCTCCTCCTATCCTCCAGTGATTCCCAATGCAGCTCCTTTATCATATCAGATACTGAATGGGTCCTGCGCTATTTTCCACAAACAAATCTAGCTATTCTTCTTTACTCTCCCTCCAACCTCTGTATTTGATACCCAAAATGTGGGTCCCAAACTACATCATCATATTCAACCAATGGTCTCACCAAAGTTTTGTAACTCAATTCCATAACTTCTCATCACCCTTTCCAGTTAATGTACGATTTTATAACCTTTTCAAATCACTTGACCAATTTGCTCTGCCCACTTGAGTTTATTATCAAACGTTATGCCAAGATATTTACAAGTCTTCAACAAGCAATGCTGATCCCACCCTACAATCATAAATATATATATATTTTTTTTTAAATAGCATGGCGACGACTAAGAAATATTTTTCCATTATGCCGAGAAGTAAGATTTACTGTTCCACTGGATCTCCCTATACACTAAAGAGAACACAGAATATCGAGTGACACTTGTTACGCGAAGATAGGATAATATAAGTATCAACAGTGACGATCATAATCAGACTCACGGAATCGTTGTGCAGTGAGTTGACTTTGCGTTCGAGGGGGCAATAGGAGTAGAGACAAAAGACAGAATGATGTGAAAATCTTCGTACTAATAAATATTTGAAGAATTGCAGATTCTATCTGGTCACCAAGTGTGTAAAAAACCTTATCAGGGTGCCAAAAACTTTTCCACAAATACGATATGTACCTTTTAAATGACATAGTTGTCTATAACTTTTAACCTTCGTTTTATTTCATCAGAAAAAGACTAGAAAAAATATATGAGACTTCTCCGTAGAATAGTGAGGCACGGTCTGTCACAGTCTCTGTTAAAATTATTCCGAGCGTGAGCATGTTGCTCAGTTGCCGTTATAGAACACTAACAGCATAGGAAGTTCTGGCAGGATTGCCAACTCCAAAAAACATTTACCCCTAAAGCTTAAGTCAAGAAGCTCTAAAGGTCCCTAAATTTTTTTCTGTAAGTTAAGTAGGTAAAATAAAATAAAGTACCTCTTATGAATTTTATCGAAGAACTGTTCCAGTTGTAAATCTATGATGTTGATATCTTGTGGTAAGGCCGTAAGCGGCAGCAAATATTGAATATAATATTGTGTAAAGTCACCAGTCTCATAATGAAAATAAATTATATATATACCAAATTATATGGCGGAAGCGGGGAATCATTGAAGCAACCAGACCAATTTGAAAAATGCCCCGAAAACCGTTATCGAGATGGTGTGACGTTCATTGCGTACCAATTCTTCAAAAGACTAAGTATCTCCGCACAGGCTATGGAAACTCGAAAATCCATTAACAATACTGCTTTAGGGTTATACGGTTCGTCTACATTGAGGTGATTTAAGTCAAGAGTGGAAAGGAATTCAGCCCTTTCCGAAAGAATCATCCCAGTGTTCGCGTATATTGATTTTGAGCAGTGGTTCCCAACGGCGGCGGTTGAAGACCAACCGCCGGCCCCCTGCTTTCCAAATTTATATGCGGCTTTAAGGACTGCATCGAAGAAGTTCTTAATTACGTTTTCGTGATCAAAAAGAGAATTTAGCGTATTCAGCAATCAAATTAGTTAGCTAAAAATACAGATTTTCTATAGTGCCTCGGTGATTTAAGATTGCAGATGAGAAATGAGGCATCAAGAATCGAAAAATTATTGTCATTATACAAAGCTCAGCAGTATAATAAATCGAAAGAATCTTAAGTTAAAATTTATAGAGGGCAAATGTAGGTGCGTGCGGGAAAGGGGGAAGATGGGTGCTTAGGGAAATTGCCACCAGAGCGTGTGCTCCACTGCCATTAAATTAAATTTTTTAATGACACGTATTTGTTAATTAAACTGTGAACAATACATCAATATTGTTAATATCTTTTAATAAAGAAATTTTAGTAATATGTCCTTGTTTTCTTGTGCATGATGTTTACACTTTGTCTAAGGGAACGTCCATTAAATACGTGAGGTGTTTTTTCTGAAATCTGGACCCTTCCCCCACTCTACTGCCAACTTCGTAACTTTTGTAGACGTTTCTTTTTCTTTTCTTTATAGTTCTAAAGTTCTACAAGGAATTAAAAAGTTGACGTGAGATTTCTCCCCTGGTTAGTTTTCGCCGGAATTCAACCCCCCCCCCTTTTAACCTTACGTAATTAATAGACGGCCCCTAAGAGAGGCGCCATCGAATCACTGCTTTAAAAAGTGGATTACGAGCCAAAAAAGTTGCAGCACCATGAGTTACATTATTTATTACATAAGGAGAATCGGCGTGTATTTTTTTTCTGTAAAGGGATCGGTGAGTAAATTTTTTTTCTAAAAGGGGGCAGTAGGTAACAAAGGTCGGCAAAACCGAAATCTGGATGCCATGACTGTGAATCTAACTTTAATGCCAGGACCGAGCGTTAGCACATAAAATATTCATATCTGCAATAAATAAAATATTGGTAGGAAAAAAATGGGTGTAACATCAAAAGAAATTTTATTTTCTGCTATAGTGGAAGGTTATGAGTGGTTCGGCAATGTGACAGATCCTGTGTCCCAGCCTTCCCCTCGCAGCCAGCCACTATTGGTTCCCTCGTCAACTGTTACTCTCTGCAAAAATTGAATTCGTCGGCGACTCACGTCCGAGGATTGCTCTGTCGAATGGCCGGAGAAGGTCTGCGAGAGAGCCTGGTAAATTAAATCTGCCCATCCAGCCCCGCCTGTATCGCGGGAGTGAATTGCATTACCATCAGCGGAAGGCGAGGCAGTCGGGCCAGCATCAGATTGCCACCAAAGGGAAGAAGTCGCAAAATGTCAGCCGCAGATATCGTTCGCCTGTTACGACGATGACAACTCAGTGACATAACTCAGACACTCAATCAACGACGAACGGAGTGTGATAGGATGAGTGAAACTTCGATCACGTGCATAAAAACTCATATAGATACTGAAAAATTTACTAGAAAACAACACTCTGGCTTTTGCCGATGACATCACTATCGTATCAGATGATTTAGAAACTACTAGGATCCAAATTGAGTTGCTGAAGGAAACTGCTGATCAAACCGGTTTACAGATATCTTTTGAGAAAACAAAATTAATGACTAACATCAAGGATGCTCCACCAGAACTTAAAACCAAATACGGGGACATTAATCAAGTGGAAAAATTTAAGTACCTTGGTGAGATCATTATGAAAAACGGATTGGGCAACGAAGCTATTCTGGAAAGGATTCGCAAACTAGAAATAGCCTACCAAACTTTGCGAGAGGTCTACAATAAAAAAATGTCTTTCACAAAATACTAAGACACGCCATTTTGAAACAGTTCTGAAACCAGTAGTTTTGTATGCAGCCGAAACCTTATTCCTGAATGCTGATAAAGGACTTTTGGGAGAACTGGAGAAAAAAGATAGAAAAATTATTAGAGGAATTCTGGGTCCCAACTTCAAGAATGGCGTTCATCAAAAGAGATCCAACAAAGAAGTCTACACGAAAATAGATAAAATAACCGAATCAATCCGCAAAAGACGGGCACGTTTCTATGGCCACCTCAAACGGATGAAGGAAAACAGACTAACAAAAAAAATCTTTAATTTATTTGATTCCAGACCTAAAACTGTAGTGCCCTGGTTCGTAAATATTAAAGAAGATCTTCATTTGATGGACTAGAACCAGAAGATGCTTTCAACAGAGATATATTTCGGAAGAAGTTAATGACAAGTGGGACAAGCCGAGACGAACACTCCAACAGAAGACGCGGTACACTCTGTATAGAGAATCGCAAAGAGGCGCATTCAAAACGAATGAAGGAGTTTCTGGGCCAAAAAGAAGATTAAACTCGCTGCCAAATGCATATAGGCTTAACGTGGTCCTAGGTGGCCTCAACGAATAAATATACAAATCAACCAAATAATAATAATAAAAATTCCGAAATATTTATGACTTCAAATCTATAGAAATATCAGGAACCTAACCGATGCTGTATCGCATTACCAACGACACCACGAGTTAAAAAAAAAAAAAAATTAAAAGCAAGATTTTATGTTTTTCGTGGAAGCCATGTTTACAATGACTGAAATATTTCTTCCGCCCCGTTGTCTCAGTTGGCTGCGGCACTGTGATGGTGTCCGGCGCTGACATGGGGTTTGGTGGTGGAAGAAATTTTCATCAGGACTTGGCCGGCAGTGTTGGAGAAGAGGTAGTGCACAATGCATTACCATCAGATTGTGCATAAACCCTCCGCAGTGAGTATGGAGTGAGGGGACGCGACACTGTTGATGCTGATTCGTCCGTTAGATGATGACGTTAACCTTGTCGGCCACCTAGATGTCTTTCGGAAGAGTAGGCCTGAATGGACAGGCGCCGTCTTTCGCTTTCCACCTCCTTAATCTCTCTTCCACAACACAAACGCTATTTTTTTTAACTGCTTTACGTCTCTCAAAAGCGTGGTCTTTAGAGACGGGAAAGGATGGGGGCAAGGAATGGGAAGGAATTCGGCCATGGCCTTTTTAAAGGAAGCATCCCGGCATTTGCGTGGAGTGATTTAGGAAACCATGGAAACCAAACGCTATTCTACACTTACAATAAAACATACTAACACACACTAGGAAACTACCCCAATTCATCTTCCCAAGGGAGGATATATCCTCCATACTAGCCTCCTACGACAGGAATCGGGCATGGCATCATAAGGAGACTAAGTACTGCTGCGTCTGCAATTTCTTCTGACACCAACGTTTCGATTCCTGTCTGTGATCTCCAGGGCAATTATCCGCCTACTGAAACTGCAAGAGACTGATATATTTACTTCTCATAAGCTTGTAACATTAATAAGTTAACATTCACAAATACAATTAACACAGCTACAGGCTGACGTCGAGGGAGTCTGTCCATTCGGTTATGCCTCCAGTAACAGAGCGGAGAGCAGACAGACCACCCAGTAAACACCTGGTGGGGCAATGTTCCACAAGAGCTCAACCGTTTGCTCCACACCGCTGCCACAAGAGACTGATGACAAACGCGATAACGCAGAGCGTGTATGTTGCACCACAGGTAGTGTGAATGATTTTTGTCCTCTAGAGCAAAGCGACTTTGTCTTGTTTATGTATCGCGTTTATTCTGAGTCACATACGAAAATGTGCGCCTGCGGGTAAACAAAACGAAGTCGCTTTCTTTTATAGAGGATAAAACTTAATAGTATGATCCCAGAAGTAGCATACACTCTCTGTTGTAAAAGACTCGAGCTAAGTTTTACTATTAACTGCGAAGCATCCCCTTTTGTATCGTCAGTTTCTTGCAGTTCACGCAGATGTTTCAATATCACCGAGGAGGATCGTGAAGAAACGATAATGAAAAAAAAAAAAAACTCGCGAAACAACCCACGAAATAATTAAATGCAGTTAAACATTTAAAAATAACAAACAGACGTAAGGAATAACAAATTTTAATTACTTCTCTCCGATGTCGAAAGTCAACTTTGTTTTTAAGGTGTTTTTAGTCTTAAAATAGCAGTCAGGAAGCTCTGTGGATTAGGAGCTTGTCTACTAAATTGAAAGTCCCGGGATCGTAACTCGCTGTGGTTAAGAATTTTTAAGAGCTGTGATCTGTTCGAATGAGGTAGGCCAGTTCGCACCGTGGTTCGGATTCTACGTTAACCCCAGAGGAAAGGAACTGGCCGTCCTACCTCTGACACCCTGGCTCAGGGGCATAGCTACTATGAGGCTAGGCGTGCAGTGCACCGGGGCCCCTACGCTCATCGGGCCCCCAAGCAAACCTCAGAGAGCCTCCAAGAGCACCTCTGGGAACCCCCAAGCGCAGTTCAGAAGGCCCACGGGCTTCCACGGCAAACTGGTGACTTTTTTTTTTAGTTCTACCGTCGTCTAAGGGGAGCCCCGAGACACAGGGAGACCCCTCACTAAGAGGCCCTCACTGCTCAGGAGAGCCCCTCAACCACTGCTCAGGGGGTCCCCAAGCACAACACAGGGGCCCCCAGCCTTAGCTCAGGGGGGCCCCTACCAGCAACACAAAGCAAAAAAAAGGTCGCCCAACTGGCCTGAGGGCCCAAAATAAATTTTTTACACCGGGGCCCTTGTTGACCTAGCTACGCCACTGACCCTGGCTTATTACCCCTCCTTCGGGAGGATCCAACCAACATTAAATAGTTCTCCTTGATCCCTTTCATCACCAATAACTATTATATAAATACTTTTACCACAAAACCATATGTCCACATCATACTGGAAAATTGACTCATATTCTTTGTTAAAAAATACTTTACTTCAGCGAAGTGTCTTTGCAACGAACAGTGACCATGAAGTTATGCAACTTTATTGTAAACGCTCCCTTTCATCACCAATAACTATTATATAAATACTTTTACCACAAAACCATATGTCCACATCATACTGGAAAATTGACTCATATTCTTTGTTAAAAAATACTTTACTTCAGCGAAGTGTCTTTGCAACGAACAGTGACCATGAAGTTATGCAACTTTATTGTAAACGCTCGCACACAACCAGTTCATCTCTAGCGGTCCCGAGGACGCATTTCCACTTGCTGACAGAGTAATCACGTGCCGCAAGACACGCTAGGTCAAGCGCCCGATAGCCCCAATCGCTCAGTTACGAAACAATAATACAGTCAACACGTATATTGATTTGCCTGTTCTAACGGCTAAATCAAAGTGCCGAGTGTCGCCGGTTCGGTTCCAGTCCATGGTATGGGTGTTTCATGTACGTGTTGTTTGTGTTTTAAGTTGTTTTTCGCTCATATGAGCAGAAAAGCAACTGAAAACACGTTAAAACACAGACAGGATAATCACATAAAAACGCTCTATCTGGCTGTATGGTTATTGGTCCGAAAGCCATTAAAATAAAAAAATTAAAACCTGTCAAATCAGTCGTTCTCTAATCCTAGGGCATTAGCAGCAATACCAATGTCACATATATACTCCCCTCGACCGCAAATCTTTGAATTTGTGGAACTTTCTAAAGCAGAATAAACGACAGGCTTGACTGAAATAATTAATTTTAACACGGTTATTGATGGTCCGATTGAAATGAAATTTTGTATCACAGTTAATCTTTCATTATTCCTCATTAAAATATTATCCAGATTTTTGTGTAATAATATTGGTAAAAATGTCAGAAGACCGCACCATACACGGGATGAAACATTTTGAGTTTCAAATGCCTAAAGTAACTATTTGCTTTCGTTAATTAAGCTACTGAATATATTTTCTTTTATGGAATGTGCTTGTTTTTCGACTCTTTGAAAACATCAAAAAGTTTACTGTTTCAAGAGCCAAATTAGTACAGTTATTTGGGACTGAGGCATTGAAAGTTGTAGCGTGAATTCGATACAGTTTTACTAACAGTGAGTGACCATCCAAACCAGAGGTGGTAATCCAAATGATCTTGCGGGTCACTTTTGAAATAAGTCATAACTCCGCGGGCCGCATATAAAATTATATATCCCCATATTAAATTTAAATCCACTATACACATTTTTTTGGAGTGAAGAATTGAAACATAATGAGTTATTATTGTTGTGTTTACTATTATTCTTACACGTAAACATAGATAATATAATAATAATGACAGTAAACGCACATTTTAAAGAAATATATAACACTAAAAATTATATATAAAACTATATAAATGTAAATGAAATAAATTTTGAAAATATGGATTGAAAAATAATGTATTTGTTTAATACATTGGTTTTAAATACTTTGGCTATTATAAAATAAATATATTTTGTAAAAGTATGATGAATCTCGAGGACCGGAAAAATATTCAAGGTGTAGCCTTGCAAGTTATTTACCGGCATCCATAATTGCCTAGGACAAAGATATTTCCTATACCAGTCGTACGCAGCTGTATTTTGAAATAGAAAACTCCTTGTATCTCCAGAGTATGAATTCAATACTTAAAAAAAAAGAGTTTACGTTAAACATATAGCCACAAAAGAAAAACAATAAGATTGCGCAACAGCATGTTAAACAATAAATGTTTGTTTCACAGCCTACCACAATATATTGCTTATTCCATCTGCCCTACTATATTACATGGTGTAATGTGTAGGGCGATTACCGATAGCCACCGAGCGTGGTGGGCGAGCGGCAACGCTTTCGGAAGGACGCAGGTTCGAATCCTCGTCTGGCCATCCAGATTCGTGTTTTCCATGGTTTTCTCAAATCACTACAGGCGAATGCCGAGATGGTTCCTTCAAAAACGCCATTGCCGAATTCCTTCCCGTTCGTTGCTCCCAGCCCTTTACCGCCCCTAATGACCTAAACGTCGCCGTGGTGTAAAGCCATAAGCAAATAAACACTAATAGCCTGCTTAGGTGGCGGTGTGAGAACGACAAGAGAATTTCGTCAGGCATATATAAGTGAAGTGTAATTTTACTACTTCCTTTCACAATTTTTATAAATGGGTTTGGGAACAATTTGAAAACAAGGTTATTTCTGGCGTTGAGTATCTCTGGTAACAAGCTGGTTGGGTACCAATTTCGGCACCGAGCGTGGTGGTGTAACAGCTAGCGTTCTGGCCTCGCATTCGGGAGGACGGCGGTTCGAATCCCCGTCCAGACATCCAGATTTGGGTTTTCCATGGTTTCCCAAATCACTCCAGACAAATGCCGGGATGCTTCCTTCAAAAGGCCATGGCCGAATTCCTTCCCATTCCTTGCCCCCCATCCTTTCTCGTCTCTAAAGACCTCGCTGTTAGAAAGACGTTAAGCAGATTAAAAAAAAAAGCACACACACACACACAAATTTCGACGATCGTAATCTCCGTTGCCGTCTTCTGGTGAAATGCCGGACATTCCGAATATTTTCCTTGTTCTGTGCCCTCAATGTGTACTGTTTCGTCACTTGACCTTGAGTACCGCCCAAAGGTTGCGGCCGTTGACTGTGATGCAATATTTGATAAAGACATTGACGGCGGATACGATAATATTGCTTCGTCGCTGATTACTAGTGAAACTTTAACGGAGGAGCGCCAGATGTTTAATCCTCAAGTTCTTGTCTTTTCATTCCACTGTTCTATTTACGTCCATCACATTTTTAACGCAGTAGTACGCTCTTTTCATTCTCCTGGTCTGAAAGCTGTGACTGGCTGTTTGGCACTGTTCAACACCAACGCATTGCGGACAGTAATAATGTAACCGTAATAACTGGAATTACAGTACACATATTTGCAGCAGTGGCAGCGGCGGCGCGCGAAACGAAAAATGTGCGCGGTTTCCATTAGGGCGTTTTTCGTGTGGCTGGCGCGCTTAATGCTCACCCCGGCAGTCGTATTAAATTCCTTCCTGACACCGCGACTAACGGCCCTGTGCGGGACCTGCCCCACGCACACTAACACGGTACCAGACACAAACGATTCATCACAACAATATCAAGCAGCTTGCGGCGCTCACAGCTATTCCAAATTCTTGTCTACTGGCATACGCCTTTCATCACTAAAAATGCCCTTCTCACAATCAACTTTAAGATTCGTGAAAAAAAGATTCAAACTGAATTTTATTATAAATGAATTTTAAACCTACAACATGTTAAAAGACAGTGTCCTATTTATCTCTTCCATATAAACACTAGCTTCTAGGCCAGTCAAAAAAGGCGAGTTGAATGGAATGCTCTGGTTAGTCACTTCTTTGCAGTTGCCACAAAACTGTTGTAAAATAAAGCTCAATGCAATTCCTCCTGCCTTACACTGTAACAAAAAGTTTCAGTTGTCATTCTCGTCCAGGCCACATTTCAAGCCAACTACGAACTCAACTAACACCACAGGTAGAAAATGATACAGTACGCACATTAATACATTCACTGTATCGCGATATAAAGGAGATCCAATATTTCTAAAAGCGGCCATACACGATCGCTCCATCCCTCCAAATGGAGCAATTGCACTCCATTATCGTGTCGTCTGTGGGGAAATTTGCGTGGATGACGTGGACTGACAGAATTATTTGAATATCCAGTCAGTCCAGTATCAATCCATTTCGTCCATCATGCCATCAAGCCGACCAGTAGCGGATCCAAGATTTTGATTTGGTGGGGGGGGGGGGCTTGATTCGCGTGACGGAAGAATTTATAGGAGGGGGGAGTGGGGGTGTCGACACGACAGAAATCTCATGTCAACATTTTATTTCAGATTGTCCGCCCTTATAAGAACAGTGGAGCCAAAAAAAAGTTCCCAAAATTACGATTTCGTCGGGGGTGACCTAGATGCTTTTGGGAAGGGAGCTTGAGCCCTTAGCCCCCCCTCCCTTTTGGATCCACCACTGATCCGCAGTCAATTATCTCTTTTTTTTCTTTCTTGTAGCTGTACGCCTCGTTGCGTCAAGGCCATTATAGACGGTTAATGATTGGGGACAAGGACCAGGAAGGCCGTTGGCTTTTTAAAGGAATCATCCCTGCATTCCTGCATTAGTCTGGAAAGATTTCCAGAAACCATGGAAATAAAAAATTTGGATGGCCAGCTTGGGATTCGAAGCAGAGACCTCCCGAACGTTAATACTCACCCAATGCGCTCGGTAACATTTTCATAATGATAATTGTGAAATGTTGGACGATAAAAAACATTGAAACAATGCTTTCGATATAATTTGCGATAGTAGCGGAAAAAAAAATTATGGGAGATGCAATTTCAAGATTTTTTCACTTCTTTTATTTTTCTCCTTTAGAAGCATCTCAAGAAGAAAAAGATTCCTGGTTGTAAATAGGTTATAACAGCCCTCACACAGCAAGGTGCGAGATGATTAATTATGGTTTTGTATAGTTTTCGTGTGGTTTATTGTGAATTTATGTGTATTCGTCTTGTAAATGAACATTGTTATATAGGAGGAACTATGTAAATGTTATGTAATATGTTCAAGGACAGTATTATGTATATCACATTAATTAAAAGTTCGCAATACTTGTAAGTAGTGTTTAGAGAGCCATTTGCGACGATTGGGCTGGTTTATATTTTGTGTGTAAAAGCATGTAAACAGTGTTAACTTTCATTTCAAGGTGTTTTCTAATGATTGCGAGTAATGTTGTACAAGTTGTGATTATTTTTGTATGGATTTTAATTGGTAAAGTATTGTTGGAATTCGAGAATCGTCGTTCCGAATTTGAATTGTGGATATTCCTATAACGTATATAGGCCTGCAAACGCGCGGAAATGGCGAGCAGAGTAAGTTAGTTAGTTGAGTTGCAAGTAGTGTTATAAAAAAACGGTTTTTTTTCTGGCTTGAAAAAAAAAACATGAAAAAAAACTTTGAAAAAAAACATGTTTTTTTTCTGGAACACGTTTTTTTTCACAACTACTAAATCTCACATTTGTAAGGCAGTTATCGTTTAAAATGACTGTTTTAGAGTTTATTCTAAGTACTTATCTTAGTTTAAAATCTACTATATTTTTCTGGTTCAGTAGGAAAAAAAATTACGAAAATATTGGCAAAATTGACTGAAATTTTCTTTATGAATGGGGATTTCCCAAAGAGACTAGGTTGCGCGAGAAGGTATACCAATTCCCCATTGTTTGGATTGCTACTTGCTATTTGAAATAGTGCTGCCAACCCTACAAAATTACCTACAGATCTTTTTAAAAAATTAGGAATTTAAAATTTATCCATGGTTTTTTGCCTTATTGGGCTTTACTTATATTCGTATACTTGTTAACTCTCAGAGTATAGTGCTACTGACTCATTAAATTGTCAGTAAATTATGAATCGTTTCCTTACAACCGTTGGTGTAAACAAACGATTGAAAAGAAGTAAAGCTCCTATTTTATATGATAATAGATTTTAATTCAAACTTAAAAGACCGTAACACAGAATTATCAGCACAGTCTTTATGCACAGTGTGTACTTTGCTCACTATTTAAAATTGCAATTTCAAAATCTTTTGCGTACAATACAAGAACAACCAGTAAAAGAAAATTTAACTATTTCTGAAGTTATGGATCTAGATGAGACAGAAGAAGAGACAGAAAATTCCGACACCGATCGAACTAGTGTTGGTAGTGCTGATACTAGTGAATGTGGTACTGACATAGAGGATAAATAAAATTATATTTCCTATATAGATACACTTATGAATCATTATGTGAGACATTATATGATTCAGTAAGACTTAAAACACACTTGTAAAATGGAAGTTCCTTAAATAAAACTATAATTTATCAAAAATATTGTTTACTGAAAAAAAAAAATTTAGAAAAAAAAACACGGGTGCTAGGTTTTTTTCATGTTGTTTTTTTCACAAAGCTGAAAAAAAACCATTTTTTTTTCAGTTTGCAACACTAGTTGCAAGTTAATTAAAAGTTAGAATCGCTGGTTCGAATCCCCGTCCGGGCATCCAGATTTGGGTTTTCCATGGTTTCCCATATCACTCCAGGCAAATGGCGGGATGCTTCCTTAAAAAGGCCATGGCCGAATTCCTTCCCATTCATTGCTCCCATCATTTCCCGTCCCTAAAGACCTCTCTGTTGAGAGACGTAAAGGAGTTAAAAAAAAAAGAATCGCTGGAATATTTGTATGACTGCGCTTAGCATCTTTGGTTCAGTCGATGCCTATTCTGTGCGTACTGTGTAATGATATTGTCGAGCGCACGTGAAAATAAACACAGCGAAAAGTGATTCTTTGCCGTCGCAGTCACATACACAGGCTACGTGGGGAGGAGGGTCCATAATGGAGCGACGTAGTTTATAGATTCACGGATACACTCGGTTGTGAGTGCCGTTTCTGCACTGGTTGGGCCCGCCTGTGTTCCCACGCGTGCGCCCATTGTGAGCCGAGACGAGATAGCGGGCCAACTGCTTGGAGCACCTCTTTCCTCCGGCGCACGATTATGCGGACTTCCGCGGCCTGAATGCCCGTACCGGGACAATGATGGGGGCCTTCTGGGATATTTTTTCTTCTTTTTTTTCGGGGTTCACGTCTCGTCGATTACGAGGTCTCTAGAAAAGAAATATCCTACGTGAGGTAAAAGTGTCGCCATATATAGTGAAACGTGAATTTTCGAGGAGGAATGGAACACAGCCACACATACATCTAGATAGCTGTTGGGAAAAAACGAACAGAAACCACATGCAAGCTTCTCCGGAATGTTTAAATCTGGGCAAAGTAATCCTGGAATCCAGTAAAGTAAGTTCTTAAGTAACGCTTAAATACCGTACATGGCAAGCAAAAACTAAGACCTGAAGTACTCTCCTTACCGCCTCGCTACGCAACTGTTGATGGATTTCTCTTCTCTGGCCTCAGGAAAAATTCAAGCATTTATAATACGAACTTCGCATTGGTGAACGATTGCTTGGACTGGAAAGGGAGAGAGGGAACTGATGAAGCTCATTATTTCACAAGAAAGTGATTCATCAGCAGAAGTATTGCCAGATGAGATCTGATGCAAAGACTACATCAGCTATTCCCCTTCGGTCATCTGTCGGAGAAATAATTTTATAGCTCACCGATGTCGAGGTTGTTACAACCATGAGGGAACCGGAGGCAAGTGACGGAAGGAATGTGGCCGTAGTCTTCCAGTTAAACCACACCGACATTCGCCTAAGTCAGCGCTTCAACCCGAGGGCCAATAAATTAGTCAAAACAATGCTGTGGACCAACAGCTTATATGAGATTTTTATTTTATTATGACTTTACGCCTCGTCGAAGTCGAGGTCATTAGAGGCGGGAAAGGATGGGTGACAAGGAACGGGAAGAAATTCGGCCATGGCCTCTTGTATGAAGCATCCCGGCATTAGTCTGGAGTGACATGGGGAAACCATAGAAAACCAAAATCTGAATGCACGGACGTTGATTCGAACCTACGTCCTGCCGAATGCGAAGCCAGAGCGTTAAACACTCATCCACCACCATCGGTACACAGGCCTAATTTTTTTTTTCCTTATGCGTATATTACTCTAGGACATATTTTTTATACTAATATAACACAACAAATGTTTTGAATTTCTACGGAAACACACTCATGAAAATGGAAGTGAAGCATTAACACTTAATTCCGTGCTGACCACTCTTAATATTTGGAAACGAAATTAAATGTTACTATAGGCTGCTATACCACTGACCTACATGTACAAAATAACATGGTTTCCTCAAAAGAGCACGGCCGAGTTCCTTCCCGTTAGTTGACCCAAATTCTCTTCCGGTTCTAATGACCTCGACATCGAGAAACCGTTAATCCCTGGTAAAACATATCTTCGAGTAGCATAGCCTAACGCCTTGATGCTCCTCGAATTACAGCAATACATTTCAGGTAAAAGTGATTCTTCAACTAATTTTCGAATTTCTCTTTTTGCTTCTGGCTTTAAGCCTCGTCGACGCCGAGGTCATTAGTGGCTGGAAAGAGTTAGGGGCAACTAACGGGAAGGAATTCGGCCATGGCATTTTTAAGGAACCATCCCGGCATTGGTCTCGAATGATTTGAGGAAAACATGGAAAACCCAAATCTTGATGGCCTGACGAGAATTCGACCCCGCATCCTCCCGAATGCGAGGTCAGAGCGTTACCCACCACACTCGATTTTCGAATTGAGAAATTACGTTAGCAGTATCGGAACAAATTAATAAAATAAAAACTAGTAAAAACGATAGAAACATTCATGGCCGCCGGGAGGGAGGTGCAAGTGCACACAGAAAAAGATTAAGAAATAAAAAATTTATTTTTAAATTCACTGCTTGAATAATAACTTAAGGCGCCTAGGTTGTTGTCCAAGTTTGTTCAACACACTGTCAATAAATTCAGTATCCTTAGTTAATAAGTGTTATATATATGATGTATAAAAAAGATACAGATGCACCCCCTTTAAAGTAATCCTGCCGGCGCCCATGGAAACATTCAATCATATTAATATTTGAACAAAGTATCTACAAAGCACTTCGCTACAATGTCTGATTTTGGAAGTCATTTACAAAGAATGCAAAAACGACTTTTATTGTTGGAGTCGCCATTATCGTCGGCGCTTGTTAAGGGGTCATATCGTCAATACAGTACAACAAGAGGCCATTCGCACGTCACATACCGACCAGAACAGCACTCTGCAAGAACAGGATCATTATGAGAAAGCGGGAACAGGTATTTATTTCGTAACTTTATTTCTCCTCGTGAGTTTCGCTCTCTCTTTTTATGGCTTTACGCCTCCTCGACGTCATTAGATACGAGAAAGTACTGGGGACAAGGAACTATCCCGCCATTCGCCGGGAGTGATTTGGGGAAACCATTAAAAATCCAAATCTGGATGGTCGGACCGAGATTCGAACCCTCGTCCTCTCGAATGCTAACCCATCATGCTCGGTGGTTTCTTTTTTCGTATCCCAAGCTAAATATCTGCTTCGTCTGCCTCTGAAGTTCTCTCCATTTTAAAATTAACACATCCTTCATTTCTCGATAAGTGAGCCGCATTTATGTTTTTCTGTGAGTCTCTTCAACAATTTATTTTCGCCATCTTTTTCAGAACGCGATAATTTTGCTAACTCATACTTCACTCAATTTTCTCCGTGGTACGGATTGCTCATTAAACTGTAGGTCCAGCGACGATAGAGGCGGAATGCGAAACTCTGTCACTAGACCGCGAGACGACATGAACTTAATAAATATTCAACTTCCTTCTATAGCAACGTGATAAAAGTGCAAGAAATTATCCTTCTTAACGGTATTCCCAAAATTCAAGATTCACTTACATAATTATGATTTAGTTTTGTGCTCCTTAGTTTTAGAAACTTCTTTGTGCTTGTATGATGTAGATGACCGTTAAACATTTCTGATATGCTATTGCGCTTTTGGATTTATTGTTGCTTCGGATGTTGTTTATATTTTTACTGTCTAATTAGTGGAATTAACTTACTTCTACTATACCTGTTTCTTTTTTCTTTGATATTTAGTCTATTCTTTATGAATATTATTTCTGCTGCGCTGGTCATCGCACTCTGCCAGCGCTATCTTATTTATTTTTTTTGCCGCCATCGCTTCTGTTAGTCCTATAATTTCAATTTTATTTCCATATCAAAACAATTTTTGTATCCGTAAACTATTATCAAACGCTTTTAATTGTTTTAGGTTCCAAACGTGGGGGTCAGTAAGAGATATGAAGGGGGTAGGGTGCGGGTAGCTTCACGATCAGTATTATTATTATTAATAGTGTTAATTGCGATTGAGCTAACGCTCTGGTGGCAATTCCTCTAGTCATTCAATTACCTCTTTCTATGTTTATTATTTTTTTTTTTAATTTTCTGTTATAATTGGAGTGTAATCCCCCCCTCCCCCATTTACTTTTCCGAATTACAAATTTTAATTTTAAATCCCTCAAGTGATTGTGGACAGTTATCCATCACTTCACTCGGTAATTTGTTCCAATCCCTGACACCCTTACCAAGAAAAGAATTTTTTTTCCACTCCTTTATGCATGAAATCGAGCGCCAGCTGGAGGTCATGGACGCCTTTTCCCATCCAGTATGTACGAGCAGGAGTGTAGCTACCATGGGGCCAGGCGGTACAGTGCACCGGAGCCCCCACGCTCAGGGGGCCCCCAAGCGCAGGTCAGAGGGCCCACGAGCCTTCAGGGCAAATGGGCGACTTTTTTTTTTTAGCTCTAAGGGCCTTGTGAACCTACATACGCTACTGCTCCTCAAGGGGGCGCCAAGCTCAGCTCAGGGGGGCCCCTGCCAGCAACTTGGCAGAGCTAAAAAAAATTTGCACCGGGGCCCTTGTTGACCTAGCTATGGCACTGTGTACGAGCACGATACCCCAGCTCTACACCGTCGCAAGTACTTTATCTCCTGTTTAAGATTTGAAAACCCTTATTCTAAAGTAGCCCCTAGACCAATGGTTCCCAACCCCCAGGGGTACGTGAGGTTGCTTCAAGGGGTACGCGTGGAAATCTCTCGGCAAAGGTAATCACTACAATAAATAAAAAAGTTACGCAAACATTACGACTATATTTGAAGACAAACTGTTTGTGAGTGAATTATATTACTGTAATGCGGTGGTTGTGCGAAGCACCCGACTGGGATGAACGCATTTATTTATAACTTCAGCTGTAAGGGGTACGCGAGGCTGAGCTTTTTCATGAAGTGATACTAGGGCAAAACTAATTGGGAATCACTGCCCTACACGATCAGTTTTATTGATAATATTCGCTTCAATGTTGACGGAGCACCTTATTAATGGAAATATTGGTCATCTAGGAGCGTCCTATCAATATTGATAAGAAAATTATATTTTCTGTCTAATTTTAATTTAATTTCAATTGCGATGTAGCATACACGCTCCGGGGGCAATGTACCTACATCCCTACTTTCTCATGTATTTTTCCCCCTACTTACGTCTGCCTAGTGTTGTAAATTGAAAAAAAAAATGGTTTTTTTTTCAGCTTTGTGAAAAAAAGATATGGAAAAAAACTTAATACCCTTGTTTTTCTTCAGAAAACAATATCTCATAAATTATAGTTTTATTTACGGAACTCACATTTTACATGTGTGTTTTAAATCTTACTGAATCATATAATGTCTTACATAATGATTCATAAATGTATCTATATAGGTAACATAATTTTATTCATCCTCTATGTCAGTACGACATTCACTAGTATCAGATTTACAAACACTAGTTTGGTCGGTGTCGGAATTTTCTGTTTCTTCTTCTGTCTCCTCTATATCCATAACTTCAGAAATTTTACATTTCTTTTACTGGTTGTTCTTGTATTGTACGCAAAAGAGTTTGAAATTGCAATTTTAAATTGTGAGCAAAGTACATACTGTGTATAAAAACTGCGCCGATAATTCTGTATTACGGTATTTTAAGTTTGAATTTAAATCTGTTATCATACAAAATAGAAGCTTTATTTCTTTCTCAATCGTTGGTTCACGCCAACAGTTGCAAGGAAACGATTCTTAATTACTGACAATTTAATGACTCAGTATCACTATACACTGAGAGTTTAACAAGTATACGAATATAAGGAAAGCACAATAAGTAACAAAAAGAGGCAAAAAACCGTAGATAAATTTAAAATTCCTATTTTTTTTTAAAGATCCGTAGGTCTACAGATAAATTCGTAGGGCTGGCAGCACTAGCGAGTATGAAACCAAACAACGGGGAACGGGGATTCCTTCTCACGCAATCTTCGGGAAGTCCCTGTTCGTAAACACTTCAGTCAATGTTGCCAATATTTTCGTAATTTTCTTTTCAACCGAACCAGAAAAATATAGTAGATTTAAAAATTAAGATAAGTACTTACTACAGACTCTAAAACAGTGATATTAAACTATAAATGCCTTACAAATTTGAGATTTAGTAGTTATGAAAAAAACATGTTTTTTTCATGGTGTTTTTTTTTTCCAAGTCGGAACGAAAACAGTTTTTTTACAACACTACGTCTGCCCTTTACGAATTGAAACTTTTAAGTCCATTGTTTTTGCTAAACTATCTAATTGTGTGAAGCATCTTTCGAATTGCTACGGAAACAGTTATGAAATTGGAAGTGAAGTTATACATTGAACACTCTTTAATATTTATCAACCATCTGAATAATAATGTTATAAACCTGTACAGAAAGAGAGTAAACTATACAAAATAAATAAAGAAAGACTGTAAATATTATATTACTAATCACCGTTAGTTTATTTTTTGCCAAACTAACCAACTTAGTCCACAACCCGAAGGTTCGTTGGATCCTCCCGAAGGCGGCATTTTAAACCATTGCCAGAGGTGGCACGGCCTGCCCCTTTCATCTGGGAACCACAGTAACGTCATATTTTTTGTTATAATAGCTTTATTCAATTTGGATTAAATTTGAAATATTCTGCCCGTCTTCGGAGACCATAGGTGGTCCACTGGCCAAGCTGAAGGTCGCGTGGCTGTACAGTGGACTGCGGCAGTGCGGCTGGGGCCCGGGCGGTACGCATCGATTTTGGGCCGACTCCACACCGGGTGCACCACGCAACAAACATCCCTCCTCAAGCAGCCGTCCTCCCTCGTTAACCTTACTCTCAAATCACCGCATGCCCTCCTACGGTCACCGACGAGCTCGTTAATGTCGCATTGTTTGGTTATAGTATGTAACTTCAAATACGTACTGTGCAATGCGGCTGGAACTTCTTTCATTTCATTCGATAAACTTTCTTTTATTGCCTGTATTTCCGATCTAATGCCATTCCTCATTTCATTATCACATTTTATTATCATCCACAACGCTATCCATTTTGACCATTAAAATATTTATTACTTGGTCGGCATTTATTATTAGATCTCCCATTCGCGCAACAGTATCTGCGCTTGTTCGGTAGTTCTCATTAGTTTTACGTAATTTTAGATAATTTATTTTTTATTTAAATATTTTACTTTCATGATAAACCAGGGTAGTAAAGAAAATCCTAGAATCTTGATATCATTTCGATTTTTGGTATTTCTATGGGTCTTTTACCTTCAGTTCCCCTACGATGTACGAGAGAAGTAAAGGAATTGGGTTACAAAACTTGGTCAGACCATTGCTCGAATATGGTAGTGTAGTATGGGACCCTCATTTTACGTATCAAATACAGGAGTTGGAGAAGGTGCAAAAAAGGGCTGCTAGATTTCTTTCTGGAAATTATCGCAGAATGCAATCAGTGATGGATATGATAAAGGAGCTGGAATGGGATTCATTGCAAGACAGGAGGAGAATGAGGAGGGTGATGGGAGTGTACAGGGCATATACTGGCGATGAGGCATGGAAAGATATTGCAATAGGTATGAAAAGTAGTGCCTGGAAGGGAAAAGATGACCATGACCATAAGCTGGCACTCGATTTCAGGCACAAGGGTGTGGGAAGATTCTCTTTTTTAGGTAAGGGTGTCAGGGATTGGAATGAGTTACCAAGAGAAATGATGATAATTTACCGAAAACTTTGAAAGAATTTAAAGAAAAAATTTGTAGAGGGTAAATGTAGGTGGTTGCAGGATAGGGGAAGATGAGTGTGTAGGGACATTGCCACCGGAGCCTGTGCTCCATTGCAATTAAATTAAATTAAAAAATTTTCACTCTTTATAGCAAGATAGATTTTTTGAACATCGTAATACGATTAGCAGTGATGATTATCAACGCACCAGACTGCGTCATACATCGATTATGTTATCAATGTAACAAGCAGAGGAACAGTTCACTGATTTCCGCTGTAAGAATAAATATAGTTAAAGCGTTACACAGTGTTCAAGCTAGCTAGTGTGCTCTCAATTAAGCACTTTAATAGGTATGGAGGGAACTACATATTTTTGTTATATATTACAAAATAGACATTTGCCTATACCGTCAAGTGAAGAAGAATTGTAATTTAATGATTCCTTGTCAGCAATGAAATTTAATTTTACCAGAAACAACACACTACAAATAAGCTTCTTTTGGGCTGTTTTTGGAAATAGAAGAGTGCTGTCTGGCCATCCTTCGTTAGGGTTCAAAACCAAATTTGTGAAAACAGATATGTGCATTCGTATGTCAGCTTCCTTAATTCCTCCACTTTTACGTCCTTATATATATATATCCGTTCTATTGAGGTATCGTTGAACAGCTATTCACCAAAAAAAAAAAAAAATAATAATAAAAAAATTGAAAAATTAGCTCCCACAGTCCGTAACAATAATGCCACCCCCCGTTTGCAATCCTCGAATCATGTAACTGAAAAATCTGAACAAATTCAAGACAATGTAACGGAAAAGACACGTTGATAAGTTTTTCATGTATAAAAAATCACATTATTCTATTACCTGCAATCTTAAGTTTTCGGTCCATATGTTTAAAATTAAATCGTTGATGTAAATGCAATTTAATCCTCTGAGGTAAAACATGAGACATTAGGTAAGCTGCTAAAGACACGGAATAATTTTTGTTACGAAAAATTCCTTCATTGATATAAATTTGTAATTGATCTTGGTTATGTATGATATTAAAAATCTCTGGAGCCCAATAATAAGCCTCCCCTACACTCAATTGGCATACAATATTTTTCGCGACAACAGTATAATATTCAGTAACTATGATTACTAATTAATTGCCGAAACTTTAATTAA
The DNA here is from genome assembly GCA_031002005.1 of Vandiemenella viatica. Taxonomy (NCBI): domain Eukaryota; kingdom Metazoa; phylum Arthropoda; class Insecta; order Orthoptera; family Morabidae; genus Vandiemenella; species Vandiemenella viatica. The sequence goes on from JARYHS010009186.1 coordinate 239,614,372, forward strand.
TTCTCACAGTTGAAAAGTTTCCATTTGACAAAAACCAATTCTGTTGGTCTTCGATTTTGATTGACGCCTACGTTCGAGTTGGTTCTTGTGCAGAGATTCTATACCTATAGGATACTTCGATTGGAAGTATTTCTGCTACTCTGTCAGTCATTGTTAACTAGCTTTGTTTTAAGATCTGCTAGCATATTTCGCAAACCTGATCACATAACGTGTTGATTGCTTTGTTAAATGTTAATTGATCCGTGTTCGCCTTTGAGAATGTTGTACACAGTCGTGTTCCATATGTCTGTTACTTCGGGTATTTCGGTGACTCTAATCATATGAAAAGTATTATTTTATTTTTTCTTTAAATATGTATTTTTTCACTTCCAGACACAAGACACCTTATCCGTCGCTATGACTCTCAGCCTCTGGGTGTTCTTATAACCCAGGTCGCTTTGCCCCACGGTCATTGTTTCATTTGCCCTCCATTTGATCTTCCTTTAGCTATCAATACAAATATTTCTTCGCTTTTTTTAGTGATAAGTATTCTAGTCGCATAGTGATAACACTGAAGTTTACTTTGCAGATATCATGCCTGGATATATTTCATTACCAAACTATCTTTAAAGTTTAACACAAGAGTTGATAAATTAATGTTTCTTTTGTATTAAATTTAATAACAATTCGCTGTTTCACGTTTGGATGCACTTCTAGTAACAAGGGCGTGCAAAACAAGTAATAATGCACATCAAGCAATGCTACCAGCTTAGATATTTGTTTATTTTATTAAATACTAGATTTAAATTGGAAATTAAACAAACATTTTGGAAATGATCAAAATCACTCGTAAATGCCATTATTTGAATAAATTAAGAAGAATACAAGGTTTTGAAGTGTTCTTATGGTTTTTAACAATTACTCTACCTGGTTTAACTCTAGATCGAGATACCGTTACAACCTTCCACCACACGGAATATAACGCAGCTATCAAAGAATTGTCGGTGTGGATTTTGCGAAATGTTTCTTCTGGTCCAGGCGGCATTTCAAGCTAACCTCAACCACTAGGAAAAAAATAAAACGGTTTAGGTTAATATGGTCCCTAAATATCGACAGTAAAGTTGTTTTATCGGTTATCGCTATCTAGAATTAACCATGCTTCCGACACTTGTAAAGTTACCGTTTGGAATCAGACACTTAAACATCGTCTACGTTTTTTTAAATTATTTGATACCATCTCGATATTTTTCCATCACTAAAGACATAATGGTAGATACGACGCACTGCGAGGTTAATGCTCTCCCGTAGAGATCGATGCGATGTGGTTAGTGGCAGACTTGAATTCCGAGTCTTAAGCCAAGTCTGTTAAGCGGAGTGGAGTGGAAACATGACCGGATCGACAGTCAATTCCGTCCAATTAGAGCTTCAGTCGATAAACAAGAGAATGCCAGAAATCCTCTTTAGCAAAGTTACAAAGCAGGAGAATTTGTTCCAGAGAGAAATTCACAAAATTTCGTGTTAAGAAATTCAAATGCCTCAACAACTTTTGGAACGATATACTTTTTCCAGTGTGCTTGTAGTATGCATTTGACACATTCAGTTCAGCTTTAAAACAACAAATTACTGTATACTGAAAATTCTCTTTCAGTCGCCAACACATGGAACTTCAACTCAAATTACAGTGGTCTTCATTCATGAATAAATATGTAAATTTTAAAATTTATTTAACGCCTATGTATCTTTAGCTTGGAGACACGGGCCAAATTCAAGTCACTTCTTATTACCAATAAAAAAATACAAATTTCGCGGCGGTATCGTTCATGAAACAACTTTCTATTTTTTGATGCAATTATTCTCCTTGTAAGATATAGATATTTTCTTTCTTTGGTAACTAAGTTACTAAGCTATAGTAAATTAGTAAATACAAAATTCAATAATCATAAATTCAATATTGTGGTGGTTAAAAGAATGCAAGTAACGAAGTTCAATATTTCTCACACTTGTTCAAACCGAAGACCAGTAGAATGACAAAAATAGCTCTACGGACCACTACTTTACATGAGGACTAATTTTTTAGTTCTGTGTATACTATTAACCAATCCTACCCATTGTTATACGCACTTATTCCGGTCCCTTAAGACCTATATAGAAAAAGGTCTAATAAAATTTACAATTTAATCCATAAAGCAACGCCGCTCTTTTTGATGCCTACTGGAAACTTAGAAATAACAATGCGATCATATCCTTGAAATAGCAAATTTTTTCTGGTCGTTGAAGTATTTATGGCTTTTAGAAAAATCTAGTTTATGGCTTATGTTCGCTTATATCCTTATACATTACGAGTACGATATCAATTTTTTTATCAATTTTTACAAATTTATTTTTCGGTCTGATATCTTTAGTTCAGTCATATTCAACTTAAAAAAAAAACTCTGCCTGCGGACAACCTTACCCATCTTCGCGGACCACAGGTTGAGAAACTCTGTTCTAGATTGAAAGGGCCAAAATAAATGTTTTTATAATCATGTGAATAAGTTAACTTTTGCCTGAACTGTCAAATGAGTCTATCTATTTGACAGAAAATCCAATAATAAGCCAAAAGGGTTCAGAGGAGACCAAAACTATTTGAAATCTGAAGACGTATTTTGCACAACCCGTACACCCGCTGGGAGCGGCAATATGGCGGAGCTGGCCTCAGCCGCAAAGCCTCCACACCGCACTCCGACGAGGGGCATCAAAATTTATCTCCCTCTGGACTTACCGTCGCGAGATACGACCGAGCAGCAGCGTATACCAGGGATTTCATTACTACACACAACAGGGAGGGAGACACAGGCAAAAGAGGGGAGGTTCCTGAAACTGACCCCAAGAATACTGTTCAGCTGGGAAAAAAAGCCGCTATGACGTAACAAACTACTTTAACAACTGAAACGAAAAATAAGTGTCTACGACACAATTTTGTTGCGTATGCGTATATTAGTGTCACTAAAGAGATACTCATTCCTACAGTACGGCTGATTGCTGTTAGAAGGGTGTTCCACACGCTCTATTATCAAGGGATATCTGATGCTTCTGTCAAGAGAAATAAAAAAAAACGAAGTGTATTAACAAAACAATTTCTTAGCACATACATATGCGGGTTGGATGGCAGCGCGAAACAGGTTATATTTATAACATTTCAATACTTCCGACCATTCAGTGAGACACATTTAATCGTTGGAAACCTACATTTATTTGGTCGTTGACTCCAACGTTTCGTCAAATCGATTGTCAACCAAAGCACTTGGACAAGTTGCTAGGCATCAATGCAGAGAATACAGGTGAGAATCCGTTTCGAGATCACTCAGTGTCCGGGTTAAATTTATTTTTATAAGTCAGTAGCCCAATGTTGACTCGTCGAAACAATCATACGGTAGAAACTTTGTAGATTTAGGTTCCCAACCTGGGGGGGTGAAGATATATTAAGGGGGATGCGAGGTAGCTTCACCGCCCTAGCTCTATACCGTGGCAAGTACTATGTCTCCTTCGCCGCCTATTAGTGTTAAAAACCTTTTTTGTAACATCATATTCTTCGTGAATTTCCTCTGATATCTCATAGTTAGTAGGCATTTACTTTATTAATAATAAAATTTGGGCAGAGCGTGGGAAGAATTCTTTTGACGTAAGGGGGGAGGGCGTGGGTAGAATTCCTTTCACGGAATAAGGCGTGGTACGAATAGAGTTGGATAACCCTATTACAGAATGTATTTCAATTTCACAGCAACAGAAATGACACAAACAAACCACCTACGCGAGGAAACTAGTTCGAGTTACATGTCTGACGCATCGTGAATAACTACGGCGAATGTAAACCGCAACTCAATTTTCATACTTTTGTACCAAGTCTTTCACCTGTGAAGTGTTCATTAACTCCATGAAACAGATGTTCTACACAGCATTAAGACTTTCGATTCGGTTCTATTAAATAATTCAAAATAATGTTTTTGGCCAATTCTGTTAAGAATCAGCATTGTTACTAATTGTCATTGCTATTGTCAGAGCTAGTTCACTGACGAACTTCGCAGTATTGGCATTACGTCTCAGAGGCAGTCAAATGGCATTTAAATTTTATAAAAATCTGATAGTAGACTACCCACGAAGTATTCTTTTAGGAGCAACACCGCACAGCAGACAAAAAGGGTCTACATCTTTATATATATAAAAATCTCGTGTCACGATGTTTGTCCGGGATGAACTCCGAAACTACTAAACCGATTTTGATGAAATTTGGTTTAATGTGTGTAATTTGGTCCAACTTAAAATATAGAATAGTTTTTATCTCGGTTATTGACATCAATATTTATTATTACAAATTAAACTTTTGACATAGGTCAGTGGTTTGTAAATTCCATAAGTTTCTAACAGATGGCGGTGTGTTAATTTATCGTCACAGGTTGGGTAACCATCCAGTAGATGGCTTTGTGTTTCGATTTATTTATTCTACAGTCTGTTCCACGCCATATGTGTGTTTCTTGAATTTTAATTGTGCTGTGTGTTGTGTTATAATTATACTATATTGTTGTGCATCGTTTGTGTGTTATTATACGTAACGACAAAGTGATTACACACATGAATATAACATTCCATCAAATCTATTTGTATTAGCAAAAGACAGGCTAACCAAAAATATTGTGGACTAATTAGTGCTTAGATAAATTAAGATTATAAATTGTAATAATTTAAAATAATTGTTAAAACTGTTTAAAAATCAACTTCATCTAACTCATTTATAAAACAGAAATTTTAATAAATAAATTATTTCTTTTTTTATAAATATCATTTTTTAAATATATTTTCAATTAAGTAATTTGTAATAAAATGTAAATTAATTTTTTTTATGTTCGTTTGTCCTTAATTTCAACTCTCCGAAACTCTTTACCCATTACTTTTGAATTTTCAAATCGACTAAACGTTTTTGTCTTTATTAGTGAATATTAATTTGACTACATTAGGAAGTTTAGAATAACATTGATCCAACGTAGGTACTATAACTACTGAGTCAAAGCAACGCGTGACCGGGTCAGCTATGCACTAACCATCAAAAGTCTGTCATTGCTGCATACTGCAAAATTCGTAAACCACGTAGGCTTCCAACCACGATATGATATCTGGTATAAAAGAGTCCCCCGACTGAAATTTCTCGTTGCTGTAGGTTCTGAAGTGAAACCTGAAATTCAAAACTCTCTGGTCGTCTTGCTTCTTGCTTATGGACTATCACAGAGCAGAGTGCTAGGTTGGCAGCCGTGTTGCCGCGTCTGCCAGATCCCTCCCTAATCCCCGACGCCGGCGCCTGCCAGCGTCGGTAATCCGGTCGACGGCGCTCCAAACGAGCTGGACGGCAGGTGGCGTCGATACCGTACCGCCACCTCACAACAACAACGACGACGACGACGCGTCTTACCTTATCTAACAACTCTGATTTACATCTTTACTCCGCACCACGTAATGCAAATTGTGAATTTAGGTACAAGGAATGCAGCCTCAGCTGGAAGAAATCTGAGAGTAATTTGTAGCTTCTGTTTGGCTGAAAGACATTTTCTTATCACAGTATCCAGTTTTGTAATTAGTGGTGAGATTTTTGATAGCAAATATTCAAGTTGTGATGAATACATCCGCAGATATTTTTAAATGCCATTTTGTCCACCAATATACCCACTATTTTAGCTAGGTTGCTAAGGTTCTCATACTACTACGCTTTAGATCCAATTTCTTGCTCACTAACGCCTTTTCTATTAACTTTCTTCACGGTAAAAGTTTTTTAATTTCTTATACGAGGTGTTAGCAAATTAAATCCAACACGCACAAGTTAGTTAGCAGCTATCTTGAAGTTAATTGAATGATGAATTTGTGTTGATACGTCTAATGACGGGTTTACGGTTAAATTTCCCTAAAAACTCTGGATGAATCACCCGCAGTGAAAGGAAAGTGAACTGTGTAAACAGCGAATCCTCCATAGTGATCATCCAAGATGAAGGATGAAAGAAGTTGGCTTGGGTTCAAATTTTCGTTCACTCTCCGTGTTTCACTCGGATGAATCATCAAGAGTGACGCGTGTAAGCAGTCAAGATATCGAAGTGAAACCTGTTCCTGGATCGGTCGCACTTGTTTGTTTCTGACTGTTGAATGTTGAATGTTTTTTAAATGGAAAGAAAAACACAATTCTTTATTTTTAATATCGTTCCTTAATCGCGAGTATTTATAGCACAAAATGTTAAAGTTATATAAATAAAAACATAAGATCTTTGGAGGACATGAATAAAGAAGTTAATTTTTCAGTTTTGGCAACAGAAGATGTCAAATTCAAAATTAAAACTATCCAAACCAGGTATTCTACTGAATTAACTAAAGCTTTAAAAAACGGTAAAAAGGGTGCGAATTGTGCATGTACGAAGGACAGGGAATGCAGCCTCAAGTGTTCCAAAAGCGTTACCAGTTGTAAGAAATCGGAGAATAATTTCTAGCATCAGTTTGACTGGAAGACATTTTCTCATCGTAGTATCATTTTTTTAAATTAGTGGTGAGATTTTTGATAGCTAATCTTCAGATTGTGTTTCATACATGACTTTCAAATGGCATTTTGTCATCTAATACCCACTGTTTCAGAGGGCCCATTCTACCACGCTGCAAAATCAAATTTCTCATCCTCCAACATCTCTTTTTTCTATTAACTTTCTTCACGGTGTAACTTTTAATTTGATGTAGTCTTCTCGGGAGACTAGCCGAGTAATCAAGGTGTTTCAACACGATATTTCGGCGATTTGAGACTGGTGAAGATGGCGACGGAGTCTCAGATCGGCGAAATATCATGTGGAAACACCTTGATTACTCGACTAGTCTCCCGAGAAGACTACATCAATTCTCAACGCCGAGAAAGATTTCGTTCTCATGTAACTTTTGATTTGTTTAGGCAAGGTTTCTGCAAATTAAATCCACTCCAACAAGCAAACGTTCGTTTGCCGCCATCTTGGATGGTTAATTTGTGATAAATGAAAAGTGAAGCGCTGGCAACCTCTTTTCCCCCACGTATTTAGGCATGTCGGATTGAACGCTTCAGGTGTTGGCGGCGCTGGCGGTGTCGCTGGGCCCGTTCGCGGCGGGGCTCGGCAAGGGCTACAGCTCGCCGGCGATCGCGTCGCTGGAGCAGCAGGGCTCGGTGTTCCCCGTGTCTCAGCAGCAGGCCAGCTGGGTGGCGTCGCTGTCGCTGCTGGGCGCGCTGCTCGGGGGCCTGCTGGGCGGCCTGGCGATGCGGTTCGGCCGCCGCCGCCTGCTGCTCGCCGCCTCGCTGCCGCTCTCCGCCTCGTGGCTCGCCACCGTGTTCGCCACCTCGGTGCACATGATGTTCGCCACCGCCTTCGTCGGCGGCTTCTGCTGCGCCATCGTACTCGTCGTCACGCAGGTAACGCAGCGCCTCGATACGAGAATAGTTTTAAAAAAGTGTTTCTGTGTGACGAGTTCTCCCTTCATACCTGACCACAATCGGTAAATGAGGTACCATTTTAAAGATGAAGTTCTCCACTTTGGTAATATATTTAATTAAGAGAGAATTCAACTCTAGATGATAAAATTATGAGCAATCAAGGTCGCGGGTTTGCGGTAGTTCAGACTCAAGCTGCTAGGCTTCGCTGACGTCGATAAGGAGTGATGGCATTACCGCTAGATAGCATCACCCCATATCACAGAGATATTGATTGATAAACTGTGTTTTCTAGAGTATCGAGCTTTTCGAGTATTGTTGTTTCTGTAAAGGGGCGTCCATAAATTACGTGAGGTGAAATAGGGGGGGGTCCGGCGAAATTTCACCAAGGGGGGGGGGGGTTACGGAAATCTCAAGTGAGGTTTTGGAAAAATTGTCGGACTGTAGAGCTACAAAAAAAAAGTCTACAAATGACGCTGAACTCGATTTTAGGGTTTTTTTTCGTCAAAAAGAGGCTTTTGAAACGGTCAGACCTAAAAAAAGGTCTCAAAAAGTTGCCAGGCGATTTCTAGGGGGGGGGGAGGGGGTCTCACCGACCAGATCTCACCAGAGGGGAGAGGGAGTCGGTCCAGATCTCACCAGAGGGGGGGGGGGGGCGGAAATCCGGAAAAACACCTCACGTAATTTATGTATGCCCCCTTATGGAAACATTTTATCATTCGTAATTGTTTCGCAAGACGTCGCAAGTGTTTTGATATGTTCCTATTTCACTTGACCAATAAACAATTGCTACAAAAGAACGGGTTCGTCTTTCAGCCTACTAAGAACCAACTTCGCTACTCATCGTATATCATTCGGTTCTTGTTTCCCTCTAGCACATATTGCAATATTCTAAACCGAATTGCTTCAGTGTTGATAACAGACCTTTTAATACAGTTGGAGGGAAATGTTTTAAGTATTTAATGAAGGACTTAGCACTGTTATACAAAGTCCCTTCTCGTGGAACTATAAAAAAAAACCTGATAAAAACTGAAGAAAAAAATTCAAAAGTTGAAAAGTGTGAAGCATTTTTCCGTTGTTACGTATATCCGATGTAGAGTAACACTGACTTTCTAGAGAATACGGTACATTTTTTGCTGCAAAATGAATTAAAATCAATCACGATTGTTAGAGTAGTTTGATTACGATATGTTCAAAATTGCAATTAATCATTTATCAAAGTACCCTCGTCGATACCTTCTGAACGCCTCTTCTCAAAGGCAGGAGTCACTGTCACACAAATTAGGAATAGCCTTCATGCGAAAAGGTTAAGCAAACTGTTGTTTTCAGGATCTGCTACCTTGAATTTATTGCTTGATTTTTGTTTACATACTTATTCCTAGTATAATATGTACAAATTCGGAAAATATCGATTTTATCGTCTTGATGCGTCCGATATTATCGATATCTGCCGTGTGTTGATATAAATATCAATATATTTACCGATATTGATATTAACGTGCATCCATAGCAGACACATTAACAATAAATAACTACATACGTTTTCCCTGCGGCTACACTGAAAAAAAGCTTCTCGGACTTCTAGCCGAGTCAAATTACCATCGTCTGGCGACATTTCGGAAGTACTGCTTCAACATCAACTGAAATTGAGACCGTACGGTAGTCCGTTATATATAGCTGTCTCCCCTCCCATCCCTGCTGGTAGTTAAAGTTGTGGGGTGGCTTGACAATTGAAGCAATGCTACCTTCCTGGCGGTGCGAACTTGACGCGGCTAGAAGCCCGAGAAGCTTTTTTTCCCATACCTTTAAGGTAACTTCGTATCTTTAAAGAACAAAGAGATGACAGTGTTTCAGTTGGTTATACGCATGACTAGGGAAAGAAAGGTCTCCGATTCAAATATGACCTTCACCTGTGGCAAAGTTAGGATGTTCCGTGGTTCGGATTTCATGTTAAATTGTTAACTGTATTAGTGTATTGTCTGCGTCGGTTCCCAGGGGCTTCTTCCGTCGTCAGAAGGCTCTAATGCACGAAAAGTCACCACGGCCAAAATGAGGTTATTCCCTTCCCTTTAAAATAAACCTTAGAATTGTTAATGGTGGATATGAAGAGATTGAGGTGCGAACTGATGACATACTTTCTTGTAGAAACCTTATAGCTCCTTGCAGCTGCGAAACTAAGCTGAGTGGAGAGATTATACGCCAAGAACGACAATGTGAATCGAAAGCGTTTTTAAAGGAAATGACGAAGTTAATTCAAAATGGAGGTAGACAACTTGCACGAACCTTCCAGCAGCCTTGCTACGCCATAAGCGCAAAGATAATTCAGACAATTTTTTGGATACATTTTTTGAAATACCGTGAGAGCACCGGTGAATGTCGTTATACGATGATTCGTAGACCGAGCGTGGTGGTGCAACGGCTAGCGTTCTGGCCTCGCATTCGGGAGGACGGCGGTTCGAATCCCCGTCCGGGCATCCAGATTTGGGTTTTCCATGGTTTCCCAAATAACTCCAGGCAAATGCCGAGATGCTTCCTTCAAAAGGCCATGGCCAAATTCCTTCCCATTGCTTGCCCCCCATCCTTTCCCGTCTCTAAAGACCTCGCTGTTAGAGAGACGTTAAGCAGATAAAAAAAAATGATTCGTAGCACTCCGGGCAATTGCTGGCATTCATATTTAATCTAGAAGCCGCGCTACGAAAAGTTAGGAACGGTTCCCTCAAATATTCCTCTGGCGCTGTAGCGCTTACATTTTAAATCAATACAAGGGTGTCAGGCGCTGCATATCCGATGGGCAACGGTAACAATCAAAATGAAAGTTTCAAGGTCGCGGTCATTTAGCGCAAAGTTAATACTGACAGGAGAATTATGTTTCACTATCTACAATCACCACTTTTTTCCGAATTTGCTGAAATGCGATGTATGCAGGATCTAATGAGAACAATTTGCTGTCTTTGACACTCGCGCAGGTTTAGCCCTTTGTCAGCTGTTATTCTACGTAATGGGCCGCCAACTGCAAGCCGTAGCAATGCCGCCGGGACGGATTTGCGAACGCATGGAACAAAAATGAGTGGCCAAAAGCCCGACGGACATGAACTCCCAGAATGCGGGTTGGACGTTCTCAAAATATAAATTGGATGAAAGTAGTACAGGCGGTTAAAATTTGATTCTTGCTACATTTATCGTTCGGATGATAAATTATAATTAATTCCATGAAATTACATTTTATTTTTTATCGCCCCCTTCCTTAGAAAGATTTTACCAACAGTAAAAAATTGAAGCGTCAGGGTGACTTCAATAATGTGAGTGTATACGGCAATTCTCAAATCATTAAAAAATATATGCTCCTGGAACGATGATTAACAGAATCGAAACCAAGACAAGTGCTACGATACCGAAACTAGTATTTGCACCTAAATAGAGAATTTTATTCAAGAAATGGCCCTGTGGCAAATACAAATTCACCGGAATTTCCTAGAGCCATTCCATGTATTAAAGTGATCCAATTTGCGCTACAATTATGTCATTCATATCGATTAACATCATCAATAGCCCATCTACTCTAATATTATAAATGTGAAAGTTACTCTGTTTGTTACGTTTTCACGGTTAAACCTATCTTGATGAAATTGACAAGTAAATACTATGTATCATTAGGAAAGACGTGAGATAGTTTTTTCTGCATAAATAGCATATTTCGTCATAAAATTTTGAAAATTAACCGAACTGTGACAGACAGACGGATAGCGTGTGTAGTCTCTGTAATGTTATATCGGTCACTCGGGCCTTTTTCTCTTGTAGTCAGTTTGTGTATGATCTGTTGATAAATTTCATCTACAGACACAACTTGTTATATAGTAAAATTGTCGATTTAATCAGTACTTCCGAATCCGAGATTTTTGGGTAACCTTTTACTTAGAGCTTTCTACATCCAAATATAGCAATAAAATTCTACACACCTAGTTTTAATATACAGTAAGAGAAATGTTTACTTGTCTTTGCAAAAATCTAGTACGGTATGAAAAGATTTTTTTTTTGTTGAAGTTTCATTTCTTTTGGAAATCTACCTATAGTTCACATGATCGAGAATGCCTTCACGAATCCACTTTAGCTACTTCTACCCCTCTCTTACATTTTACAAAGGAGTTAAAGAATATTAACTACTTATTCATCTCTGCAAGTATACTATACATTCAGTTGTGGGTTTTATATTAGCAATTATGCTTACAAAGAGTAAATTTTCCATACATCATATTCTTCTCGTTCAATGGCGAGTGTTAGGGAAGTTTGTGGATACGTATTTCATATTGTTGCGAAAAATTTACACGGATAAAAACATTTTAGTGCCACATAACGAAAGTTATTCATTGCCATAACCAACCACATCTTATAAGTTAGGCAACAACTAATAGTCCATTGTTAACCAGTAAATTGGTTACATTTAAGTTCTTCTGCTTCCTTCTATCATAAAAGTTGTTTTAAAAACAAGTCATGAAAGCTCTTTTAAGATGTCAACAACATGCGTAGTGCTTTCAAAACTGGAGTAAGACAGAGTGTCTTTACATAACTTGTACTTGATTTAGAAATGGCTGAATCCGCGACTACGCCGGCTTCTCAAACATCTAAGTTTGTGCTTTGTTGATATTTCGCAGTTAATACGATAATTTGATTTTGGAAGTAGTATTTTTGTTTAAGGGAGAATACAATTCGATAGATTTATTATGTTATGATACATGCAGTCCTTAAGTTTAAAGAACATTTTCATTTAAAAGTTTCTGTGAAATGACATATGAACATGCTTTTTATAATGAAGCTGCACTGAAGGCCAATAATTTCTTTAAAAAAAAAATCAGTATCAATGACACACCAGTGTCCGGTTGGTCACGACCATAGTACAATAACAAATGCAAGGTGAAAGGATTAAACTAGTTATACTCTACTCCAATGTTTGTGGAATTCCCGAACAAATCAAGTGCAAATGTGTATGTAAATAGAAACAATGTCGACAATTTGTATTAAAAAAATATATTAAAATGTTCGGATAATTGACGTTCGGATTGTCAATGCTGTACTGTAATCAGATACATAAAATGCAGCGCTGTTAGCTGATATACGTCCTCTTACGATAATGGACTGTCCCAGTAACATCGCAAAGTGTTTAGTATCCAAATCAAGAGCCTTTGTACCATATTCACTTCGCGGTAAATAGCTTCTAACTTTGTAAGTGAGAATAAATTTCCCTTCATTCAATACTGTATAGGTGGCACATATAAATGTGTCGTCTCGTCAAGTGTCTTGTTATCCATTAGCTGTGCTTTAGTATTCATTATTAACAGAGAAAAAGTTGTGTCTGCTTTGTTAAAACACACTGCACTAACGAACTTAACTATTTGTTAGGTCATTGCATTTGTGTCCTTTCTTAATTCTCCCAGCATCAACGATTTAATCTCCTGTCTCATACTGATTGAGAGGTTAATTGTAACCTCGGTGCAAGACAGTCAAAGATGTTGCTGGCGAAGTTCTTTATTAAGTTCATTGTCTTTTACAACTTCTTTTTCCAGCGTGAACTTGCTTTTCCACCTTCCTTTGTAGAAAAGACTGAATCATGGATCGCAGAGGCATATGAGGTTACGCGTTGATGTAAATAATTTGTGAAAATACGTTAGTGTTTTCTTCTTTTACGAGGGTGGTCTGAAAAGTTTCAGACCTAACAAAGATACAAGACATTGTTTCTTAATTGTTTTTATTTTTCAACATTGTCTCCTTGTAACTCTACACACGTCTCCCAGCGATGCTTCCATTTCTGTAACCCGTCCAAATAGTACTCGGCGTTTTTCTCTGCAAAATAATTGTTCACGAAGGTGATTGCCTCTTCATTTGACGAAAATCTCTGTCTTCCGAGCGTAATTTTTAGATGAGGGAACAAAAAGAAGTCGCTTGGGGCTAGATCTAGTGAGTAAGGAGGATGGTCAAGCAGTTCAAACCGTAATTCGTGAATTTTCGCCATGGCAACCGCTGAGGTGTGAGACGGTGCATGTCTTGGTGAAACAGGATTTTCTTTTTCTGCAAATGTGGCCGTTTTTCCGCAAGTTCTGATTTCAGCTTGCCAAGTAATGATGAGTAGTATGCTCCTGTAATGGTTTTTGCTTTTTGAAGGTAATCGATTAAAATAACTCCATGACTATTCCAAAAAACAGTCGCCAGCACTTTCCCAGCAGAAAAAACAGCTTTGCTTTTTTGGAGCCGGTTCCCTCTTTGCAGTCAACTGTCTGGACTGTATTTTTGTTTCGGGCGTATAATGGTGTATCCAAGTTTCATCTACAGTAATTAATCGGCGCCAAAACTCGGATTTATTGCGCCTAAACTGCGCCAGCAGAGCGTTGGAAATGTTCATTCGAACACGTTTTTGGTCTAATGTGAGCAAACGCGGCACCCAACGCGTGGACAGCTTTCTCAGACCTGAATGTTGATTTAATATGTATCAAACACGTTCTTTTGAAATGTTCATAACCTCTGCTGTCTCTCTCACTTTAATTCGGCGGTCGTCTAGCACGAATTGGTGAACTTTGGCGATGTTTTCGTTGGTAGTTGCAGTTTTTTGACGTCCCGAACGTTCATCGTCTCCCAAGCTCTTACGGCCACGTTTAAATTCAGCTGTCCAAAATTTCACTGTGGTAAGTGATCGTGCAGAGTCCCCACACACAGAATCCAACTTATCTTTGATTTGCGTAGGAGTATTGCCTTTCAAAAACAAATATTTAATGACATCTCGATTTTGTCCATTTTCACAAAAACACTCACATCAACTCACTCAAATGACTGTTACATAACAACTGCGCGTCCAAAATGGCTGAAACTTTCGTGAGTAACTGTCAACAGATAAACAACGAAATTCAATAGCTTTTATTTACGAGTGCTGCCATCTTAACGTTGAGGTCGGAAACTTTTCAGAAATTAAGGGATACTCGGCAGCTCCTGCAGTGTTAGTTTCAGACCTGTAAACTTTCTTCCTCGTGACATCTAGGTGTACATCAGCGAGATCTCGGTGCCAGACATCCGCGGCTGCCTGAGCGCCCTGCTCAAGACGGTGGGCCACGCGGGCACGCTGACCAGCTTCGCCGCCGGAGCCTACCTCGACTGGCGGCAGCTGGCGGCCGTGTTGGCCGCTGCGCCGCTGCTGCTGCTGGTGGCGGCCTTCTGCGTGCCGGAGACGCCTTCCTTCCTGGTGGTGGCGGGCAGGGACGCCGAGGCGCTCGCAGCTCTCCGCTGGCTGCGCGGACCCGCCGCAGACGTCCGCACCGAGCTCAACACTATCCGCGCCAATGTCGGCGCCGCGACTCGCAGGCGGAGCAACCACAGGGCGTCCTTCTGCCCGCCACCGCCCGGGCTGCTCAGGCCGACACTCACCACCTGCGGGCTCATGTTCTTCCAGGTCAGCACCTGTACGAATTCTCTTTATAGGCGCCTTACACAATGTATGGAGTTCGTGACGTCACGTCACCATGAATGCCACCTGTTGCGCATATGATATGCCTTCACAAAATCTTTATACAAACACACAGTTTTTGTTCGATTTTGTGGAACTTTGCATTCGTATACTTTAAAACAAATAGAAAAACACTGTTTACGTTTGATTTACAGAAACCCAAACCCTCTCCTCCTTTCCCCCCCTCACCTTAATTTTTGTCACAGTTGTTCATACCAACCCAGACTTTATCTGATTTTGATCGTATTTAGCACGCGTATACTTCAAAACAAGACGGTCTCCTAGCGGTTTACTTCCGAAAGTTCTCTCTCCGATCGCGGGTTGAAATCCCGAAGTGAGTAGAAATTTTTTGGAGTTGTGTTTGATTATATGAGCTCCACCGGGACGTGGTTCTGATTTCATGTTGAATAGCAGACCTTTGAAGAAAGGAATCAGCCTTCTTGCCTCCTGACACAATAGCTTGGTAAATCTTCTTCGGGAAGATTCGACGAACCGTCGGGTTTTGGACGAACCGTCGGGTTTTGGACGAACCGTCGGGTTTTGGACTTAGTTAGATTTTTAGCTTTTGAACTGAAAACTTCTTCACGCATGTTGGGCGATTTTTGAGTGGGTAAAACCTTATGAGTTCGCATTTCTGACACGCTAATGTTAACAGTATATCTGTTGCGGTCTGGTTGCTCAGTGGTTAGGGTGTCTGACTGGCGAACGAAAGGTCCCCTGTCCCAATCTTTGTCTCGGCGGGAATTTTCATAGACCATTAACCCGACCTCCACCTCTGGCATAGTTTGCTGTGTAGTGTGAAGTACGCCATAACGCTTCCGGTTCGGATTCCACGTTAAACTGTAGGTTCTCTGTACCTGGTAGCATTACCGGGTTAGGATAAGGCAGCAAAGACAGGGGCAGAAAGTGCAGCCAATAGAAACCCTGTCACCAGGTCATTACTTCCACCGAATTATTATTATTTAGTTTATCTGTATCTATAAATATCATGTGTTGCACTTATAATATTAATAGTTTTAAGTTTTCACTTATGGTGGCAGTCCCCAAAGAATGCCAATTGTTTTTGCTTTTTTGCTTCTACCTTCACACCTCATCGACTTAGATGTGGGAAAGTTGTGGAGACAAGTAATGAAAAGGAATTCGGCCATGGCCTTTTGAAGAAACCATCTCGGCATTAGCTTGAAGTGGTGTTGGAAAGTCCAAATCTGGATGGCCGGATGCATATTCAGACCTGCGGGGTCAGATCGTTACTGCTCAACCACTATGCTCTGATTTTATACCACTTAACTTAGTCCACAATCCGAAGGTTGTTTGGATCCTCCCGAAGGAGGCATTGTGTCAGAGGTAGGACGGCCAGTTCCTTTCCTCTGGGACCTACAGTTTAACGTGGAATCCTAACCACGGAGCATCCTGGCAGAGCTCATATGATTAAACACTAACGTGGAATCCGAACCACGGAGCGTCCTGGCATAGCTCATATGATTAAACACAACACTCAAAATTCCTGCGCCTGCCAGGATTCGTGCCCGGGGCAGGAGCAGCGAACGTTTTGAAAGCAAGCGCCTTAGCCACTGAGCTACCAGAACGCTCTTTATACCACTTATTATCCCAAAATCCTTTGGTTCTAATGACCTCTGCATATAGACACAAGGAAAAGACCTGGCAGTAGTACATCAGGAGGTAACGTCAGTACAAGGCAAATGGTATAGGCTGGCCAATTTGGGCAACTTTGAAATTTAAATTACTACACACGACACTAGAATATTTATTCAAATCCTATTCAGCAATAAAGAAACTTATACTCCAGTTCTGCGTTATGTGTAGTTATTTACTGAAAGTGGCTTGTCAATTAATAGCCAAACGTTTACTGTGGCAGCGCTAATAATATTTTGAATCAGGATCCTCTCACAAATTGTGAATCTACTAAAGCAAGAACAAAGGTTCATATAAATTAAGAAAAATAGCTGCTTCCTGTAAAAGTATTATCATGTAAAATATGCAATCAGTACAGTTGCAACCAAATAATCGTAGCAAATCAACAGTTTACATACTAACAGAGTAATACATCTTTTAGAAAAAAAGGCTCAAAGCCATCAGATGAAACGGGCTGAGAACATAGTCAAAAGGAAGCATGCGGAACTATTCTGAAGGGAATACCCAGACAGGAATGGTGGAATTTGTAGATATGTATAGGGTCAAATCCTAGGAGAAATGATAATATTTTGAAATGGATCAGGCTAAATTTATTACCTTTATATACAGTTGTCAGTAAGAAATGCACCCCCTTGAGAACCACCACATACGTGGATCCTTGCCGGTGTTGAATCAATAAGTGTTCGAATGTCTTCTTGGGGTCTCTCTTCGTGCCTCCATGTCTTGCACAGTCAGTTGTTGCACAGTTTGTGCTGGGTGACCATGCAATCTAATGTGTCTATTCCTGACATCCGAGACATGCCCTATTTTGTTGACAAAACTGGGGAACATGCGGTCCAAATCATAACCCCCCTGCAAGGCTTGTGTTGTGATGGCCACAGTATGAGGTCAGGTATTATCCTATAGGAAGGTGCGATTTGAATGGTGGACTTGAAGGGTAGGAAAATAGCATACATCATCCTGCCTACATAGTGGTGGGCTGTCATTGTGCCTTCAACAATCAAATGGGTCCTGCTGTTGAAACTGATTTGCCGCCAAATCACATCAGGGTAAGCCATTTCTCCACTATGCATGCAAACATGTTCTTGATTATCACTTTGCCACAGACATAATCGGGACTCGTCTCTAAACACAAATGTATGCCATTCACGCGTCCATTTGAGTTTTGCATTACACCAGGTCAGGCAATGCTGGAAATTATTATTATTATTACGTATCAGAAACATACAGTTACACAATCACAATCATCAAATTATACTGGACCAGAACTTGGCCATTTCCAGTGCATTTTCTGAGGCCTCATACAGTTCAGCTGCCGAGAAGGATGCTGGACAAATCGACACTGGAGCATGTGCTGGACAGTCTGGTCTTCACCGCAGTCGTACTTGATATCATTGATCTCAGCGTAGCCACATCTTGCCAAGTTCACTTTACATCTGCCCACTCCTGATCTCAGCCTATTCAAAGACTTCCACGTCAAACATCCCTTGTCATAACCAGGTGGCAAAGATTCAGACAATGCTGGCAATCAAATCCAGTTAATGGAACCACTGCCTAGAGAGTGTAAACAAAATTGGCGTGCAATTGTCCAGGGGTTGACTCTTTCTGTAGCCACTGTTTGGATCTGGCCTGCAGTCACCCCTCTGCCAGCAACAACCACCCACACAATTGGCAGTCTTCACATGCTGTTTTCTTTCTGTATGGACCTATGCCTGTTCTAGGAGTATTACAGCCTTTTTTCTTCCACTGTGTAATAAGTCTGTATACTGAAATTACACTAAAGCAATCCTTTGGGAGATTTCACAATATGATCACCCTTTTCAAACATGCCAATTCTCTGACCTCTCTCATAGTTAGACATTTGGGTGTATAGGGTTGTCACTCTTTTCATTGGCATACTTCGTCAATAAGAATTGTCATGTTACACCACATTGTTCACCACTTATTTGCTAAAAAAACATAGCAATTTTGTATAGTAAATAGCCCGGTAATTCTCATACTATTTTAAAACTTTCATACATCGACTTTCTCTATGGGTAGGTTTTCAGCCAACGACAAAGGTAGTGAGACTAAATTTATACCTTTACGGCTTGACATTATTAAGCTGTGGTGTGTTCAAGATGTGATAATTACTTGAGAGAGTGCTTCACTGTAAAAACTGCATTGTTACACCATTTGGCCATCTCCACTTGTGCTTAAAGTGTGATGCATGTGGATGTGTGTGCAGAGGTTCTCTGGAGCGCACTCGTTCAACTTCTATGCGGTGCCAATCCTGCGCCAGACGCTGGGCGGCATGGACCCTCACGGTGGTGCCGTGGCGGTGGCGCTGGTTCAGCTGCTAGCATCTCTGCTTAGCGGGCTGCTCATAGACACTGCGGGACGTCTGCCCTTGCTACTCGCATCCTCCACTCTAATGAGCATGGCGCTCGCCGGATTTGGATCCTTTGCATACTACGTGGGTCCACACCTAAAGGTTAGTACAGTAAAACTCCTCAACTTCTGTATACTGTCTTCTGTCAAGTTTTTCTCTATTTACATACAAAATAAAGTCGAACATGCTGATAGATACAATTTCTTCTTCTAACTCATAATAAATCAGTCAGTATTAATCATTGTTCGCAGTTCTAGTGCAGAGTTTGCTCCAGTAATCAGAAACTTTATTTAGCAGTTTCCTATTTAATAAGAAACTGCCTGGATCATAGACCAACACATAACATTTATGGTAAACTGCTAACTTGCATTTTTTATTTGATATTCCTGTGCTATGGATAGAATAAAACTGTTACAGTTCTTAAAAATGCAGCAGCTAATACTGCCAACTCCTTCTATCCTACTTGAAGAGTCTGGTTTGTTTCCAATAATGGTAAGTTAGTTTGTTCACCACATTAAGGCAATGTAGTGTATCCACCTTATTAAATGATTGAGAGCTTTTGCTATTTCAAGATTTCTTTAAGTCGTTTATGGTAACTCAAACAAATTAGTGTTTTAATACATTTTTCAAACTATTGCTGGCAAAAGCAAATCAATAATGCTCTCCAGACTTGCTATAATTGACTATAAAATGTAAGAAGGGTAGGTTTCTTCTCTATTCTAGAAAGCAGATTGTCTATAGTTTGTCAAAATCTAGCTTTTCACATCAGATGAAATCCTATTTCAAATATTTATTTAATTACTAATGCACACAAAAAAAAGGTTGTAAATACATTTCTAATATTGTCCTAATTCTCAGTTTGTCATTTAATACGGAGCATACAAGAAAATTGGCTTCTACATATTATTGATCCTAAGGAGCTCATTCCTTCAAACTTTATCATTCAAGCAGCCTTTTTTAATTCCATTTTCAAAAGCCATAAATTGCATATGTCTTACTTAAATACTGTAATATTTCCCATAATACTCCAACTATTGCTGTGTATAGTGTAGTTATAAACAATGGAATACCTTTCACCAAAAATACTTTATTTTAGTTTTTTAAGTGCTGTAATCATACATGTTAACACAAATAACAATCATGGATTTGCCATCTTGTACACTGTCTACTTTTCTAACCTTTTATAACTTTTAGTGGTAACCTTTCCTTCCTCCAGTCCTTAATAATCTGATGCCAGTGCACTGCTTACCACACTATGGAAGTAGCTTCAGTTTTAATAAATTGAAAAATGTTTCAAATACTTGTTACCATAAGTTGAAAGTAGCAGAAATGTTGCTCCACAGCATTTTAGTGCTAACCCACAATTTGTTAACTGTTGATACTATCTGATATTTTTGTTCCTTAGACAACTTGCTGATCTGGTTAATTATAGTAAATGTCAGCTCACAAGTACAATGTGTTCGCAGTCACCACCGCACCTGGACTGGATCCCACTGCTGTGTGTACTGGTGTTCACGGTGGCCTTCTCGCTTGGTATTAGCCCCATCTCTTGGCTGCTCATCGGCGAGCTGTTCCCACTTGAACACCGGGAGCTGGGATCAGCGATAGCTACCACCTTCAGCTATGTCTGCGCTTTCATTGGAGTGAAGACCTTTGTCGACTTCCAACAGTTACTCGGCCTCCACGGAGCCTTCTGGCTGTACGCTGCCATCTCGGTCGTAGGGCTCTGCTTCGTCGTGTGCTTCGTGCCAGAGACTAAGGGGCGCGACCTTGATGAAATGCACCCCAAAGGCACCAACGCATAGTGGGACACTCCATATACTATCTGGGTATGCTGCCATATCATGGTTCAGTTGCCACACCTCAAACTACAGACGCAATCTTCCATTCAGTTGTCTTCCTCAATAGTCGTCTCAACGCTATCCAGCTGCAATTGAATATGCATTGACGCAAGAATATTTTCATCACAAAAACTGCCTAGAAGGTGAATGCGGCTGTGGACGTGGCATTACCTCTCACCGCAGTGATGTATTCTACACTTAGCAAGAGAAGTTATATTCCTAAAATCAACTCTTCCCAAAATGAGCAAGGACAGAAGGGCTGATTAAAAGGAAGAGGAGAGATAGAAGGAAGAACTATTCTGAGGGCACATGTTTTTAAGCAGGTGACATATCGACTCCTCAGCTGGTGCACAGTTCATTCCAAAGAAGCTTAATGGATCAGCAGTTCGTATAGTCAATGAACGACATATTTTATCAAGAGGATAAACTACTGAAATGGGCTAAGTAGCAGGCTTTCCAATCAAGATGATTCTCAAGTGACAGGTAGTGTCAACTAGCTGATTCATGGGTCACACAAGCCAACACGAAAGCCGTGGACTGC
Source organism: Vandiemenella viatica (assembly GCA_031002005.1). Lineage (NCBI taxonomy): Eukaryota > Metazoa > Arthropoda > Insecta > Orthoptera > Morabidae > Vandiemenella > Vandiemenella viatica. The sequence continues at coordinate 239,635,693 of JARYHS010009186.1, forward strand.
CCCCGCAATGTTGTATCTGTTCACTTTTATTTTTCTCTTACCATTTGTGCTACGAATCGTCGACCAAGTGCATCGTTCGGGCACTGCTGATCAGGTGCTATTTGTATGTTCTAGAATCCCCACTTCCATTAATCATGTTGCATCCAGCAATAACCCAACATTTCTCTCATTGTCCACAGTCAGAATCCAACTTCGAGCTTACTTCTCATAAAAAAACTACTTGCAGAAAGCTGTATATTTCTAGATCCACGCAGAAACATTTATTGACAATCTAGGACTAAGGATTTAATATACGGACAAGTGCAATTTTGTAAGTATATTGTATATACATTAAAAAAAGGCTCTAACGACATGGCCTCACATGACATGGTGTTGTCCTACTTCTTAATTTTATGAGTTCAGTCATTTTCATGAGTAAAACAATTATTCAGTATTATAATCTTGGAAAGTACATATAATAAATGCAAATTATGATCACTGACATGCATAAAACAAGAGTCAAGTGAATCAAATAGATTGCTACAATTTAAGAAGAATTTTGTGCCTTCTATTTCACTTGGCACTAAAACATCGATACAACAAAATGTTCATATTTTGTAGGTGCAACATGTTGACGACATTAAGTAGCAGCAAGATACAAATTTTCACCTAGCAGAATTCATGACAGTTTAGATATTCTATGAAGCATTCATGAGTCAGAATACGAAACTTTGTTTCATTTGCCATCCAACATAAACTCCAATGTTTTTAAAAGAAAATTCTGATATAGCAAATTAAATAGAGGTTCCTAGAATTTGATACAAGTAACATTTACATGCTTATATACAAGCGTATAGTGTTTTAAAATATTAAGGGAAACTCGATTTTAAATCTAAACCAGCTGGTTTCATTTTATTCTCCATGCATTCTACACTGGACTAAAATTTATTTAAATAATATTCCCTTTATGGATGTCATAAGTACAATGACAATAATATTGGCAGAAAGTGACAATAATCTGTTTGTATTTCAAATTCTGAGAGCAGCCAAATCTAATTAGAAATGGCACTTCAAAATTTCTATATAAGAGATATTTCCAAATGTATGTCAAACAAGTAGCTTTTACAAAACAGTGAAAGGGAAAAAATTGTTTAATAATTGTATAGAAAGCATGGCAACCATATATTACATTTTATTAAAATAGCATCTGTTCTTATTACTTTAAAAATTCAGTGCATGATAATGTCAATTAGAAGAGACAATACAGCATTAGGCAGGTTAATGCTAATGACAATAATTGAAGCAGCTCATACATTTTAATTTCTTCAATTTTTTACAAAATGGTCACAATTTTACCAAAGTTGGTAGTACATGTTTAAGAAAATATATTTAAGTGAAAATGAAACATGGTTCTTATAACATTTACATAAGTACTTTAGTTTTTAAAATGTTGTAAAAGTATTAGATATATTGTAACAAATATATTAAGTGAAATAAAACTATTGGATCAGTAAAGCTTTGTAAACAACTTAGAAGCTAACTATACATATTCATCAATGGTTTCATATTCAAAACAGCTTCAATCAATCCCACTATCCACATTAGAAACAACTCATTTAATCTCTCGAGTACCTAGCTGTACAACATTGCTCAACATTTCAATATGATGTTTAAGCTTTCTTTCCCCAACAACACATATCGTCTAGAAATATAGCGTTTGTTTGTACCATAGATAACATATCAAAAAATTTCTAACTATATTTATCACAAACATAAAACATTCAAACCCACAAAATCATAAAACAAATGTTCTTCCAGTTTTTAATAGACAATGAATTCCAATTACTATAGGACAATAACAATTTCATGGGTTTAAAAATTCTACAAATACATAATAGTTTTCTACTCTAAAAATATATTTACAGTAATGACTACTGCTACCGAATAATATGTTACCCTAAGATGAGCAACTTTTATATGAAATCATTAATCTCAAACCACTGTCAACTGTCAGTTATTTGTAGCTAATATGTTCACATAAGCTTTATATCACCTCAGATAAATAAAAGATAGGAGACAAAATTTCCCAGTCACTAAACAAGTGGCACAGAATCAAATGTACACAAGACAATCTTAGGTGGCCTCATTTTCAAAGGGAAAAAATTGTGAATGAAAATACAGTTAAGAGATCTTATTCAAATCAGATACTGTAATAAATATGGATTTGGTACAGTACTGAATATACACGCTCAAGAGTTACAGCATTATGATCTTCATGAAGTGTTAGCAATTATGGATACCCAATCTCAGATGAGAAGGCACACTTAAATCTGCAGTTGTAATCAAACACAGGAAACAAACATTAACACTACTGAGACAAAATAATATTTGCTCAGGAATTTCATTAGTCATTAATCCAGAATCAGGCATGAGAGAATGATTATTGTTACCAACATTCGTTTGTGATAATGCCACATGTTGAACCATATAAAGCACAAATTTTCTGTCATTATTAAGCATTAGTGTGTCTAAACATCCTCTTTATTTTGGGTGATCCATGATCCACTATTCTTGTTTCTAAAATGTTTTTGAACAAGACCGTTTCTTTAAAACCTATTCATTTCTAAAAATAAATTTTATGTGCCATAAATTGATGCTGCTTCTGGCAACTGTATTAAGCTGCAACTTAAATAAGTACTTAAGACAATAATAACAATAAGCATCATAGAATCAATTAGCACCCAAAATATGAAATAGTGTGAAGTAAAAGCTTTTGATCATAAAAATAAAATAATTTTGTTTATAGCATATCTATTTTCTATGCATTCAACATCTGCTAATGATAAAATATTTTGTATAGCATATTTGTGGCTTTATTTAATTTTTATAAGAATGTGTATTATTGTAGATTATTATATATCTATATTGGCTGTGTACATTTATGTTTCAATTAAAAACAATTTATAACCAATAAAAAATTTGTTCAAATTTAAAAATGAAATTTTTATATAGCAATACAGATCTTCTTAGAATTGTTGAGAGGTCATCAAGCATATATCAATGAAAAATATTCTAGCATCCTTCCTAACATGAACTGTTATTAAAAGGTCCACAGTCAAAGTACAGTTCCAACACCAGGATATTTTGTTCTCAGCTAGTATATTTCACGATATTAAATTTGAAATGGATAAATTTATGCAACTGAAAGTCATAGGTTTTGGTATTCTAACCTTTAATTAACTGAAAATTTTCAGAATTTTAGGCTGTCTACCTCATTCTATTTTTATATAAAGCTATGAAATTTTCAGTAGCAAAAGAATGAATTAAACAAAGAGTTTTAAACCAGAAACAAAGAATAAAACCTAATTATAGTACAACTAACATGAAAGCATTTAAAATGCTGAAACTAATTTTTTTTTTAACTCCACAAAAATGTGGTGAATACAAAATAAACATAACCAAATTGCTTTTTTGGAAAAAAGTTACAAGTAGCCTAACACTTTACAAGGAACGTACACTTTCAGTTATTTCTGAATTATACTTAGGTTCTTCTCTATTAGTGTGAGCTCTGGTTCAGATTTTTTTTTTACTTATGGCTTTACGCTTCGTTGATGTCACTAGAGGCGGGATGGGACTGGGGACAAGGAACGGGAAGGAATTTGGCCATGGCCTATTGAAGGTTCAGATATAAAGCCTACTGAAGGCATTGGGATTTCCTTCCTGTAATATGGGGTATGATATTTACTGTGACACATTTGATACTTATTGTCAATAAGTTACAATACCTAGGTTCACTTGGCTGGTAATGGTTGAGAATTAGCATGTTTACTGATATAGACCTGCCAGTGTGGCTCAGTGCATTAAGATGCCACACACTGGATTGGGGAGGTGTAGTGTAGAGGTGGGCAAAGTGACTCACTAAAAAGAGCGGTGTTCATTTGATCACTCTACGAAAAGAATAGTTCTTTCGAGCAGTTCACTTGCTCACTAATATTTGAGACTTTTTTTTCTCTTTTTTTTTTTTTAGGTCTCACCCTTCAGAATCCGGTTACACCCCCACTTTTCGATGAAAATACCCCCCTTTAATTGACTTCGATGCAATTAGGAGACTTTTTTTTTTTTTTTTTTTTTTTTTTTTTTTTTTTTTTTTAGCTCAACACTCCAAAGCCCACATGAACAAGCTCTTCTTGATCTTCAGAGTCAGCCGACTTATGACCGACTCACCTAGAAGAACTACCATTCACTTTTTAGTGACTGACTGATCACTCGCTCTTTTAAAAGAATTGCTCAAAAGAACTGATTCACTCGCGAACGACCAATCTCCAGTGTAGTGGGCCAGGATCGAGCCCTTGTCCCCACATACCTGCCGCCCTGATTGCAGTTTTTAAAAGGTTTCTGCAATCATCAAGGTGAATGTTGGGATGGTCCCCAACTACACATTACACAAACAAAAAATAAAATTAGTGTGTACAGAACATTGTTCCATTTTTTGCAGACAGATGGCAACATATCTATTCTCCGATCAGACTATGACAGGTCTAGCAAGTTGGTAGTTTGACAATGCTGCATGCATCAAAAATACATCTGATCCAACCTATGGTTAGAATCTGTCCTAGAAAAGATAGACTAATAATAAATTGGAAAATTTTGTGTTAAAATTTACCATACATAAAATGTAAGAAAAAATTAAGATTTTAAAAACAAAGGATTATAAGGATGAACCCAAAAATTATTTCAGGTACTGGCTTCATAACTATGAGATGAATGAAAGTCTCAACCAAATTCTGTCATCTGACGAATACACCAAACTGGTCCTGAAGTATGTAATGTAATCATTCCATGATTTTCTTAATGTTATCTTCTGTTCAAGCTTAAGAAATTTGCTTCAGCCAAAGGAAGACTCATAAAGTTATAAGAATTCATCTAAAATAAGCACATTGCTTCTCCAAGAACTATGTTTACACATGAAAGACAACAGTATTTTAATGACTAAATACAAAGACAGTCTTAAAGCAAATTTCTAGCAACCAACAACTAATCAAGTTGCCTGATGCTAGTCTATTTTGGTGCTGACCCACTAACTTCATGTTAGTGTTCCTAAGAGTAATGTGTTCCTCGAGATCTGCCAATTCTGGTTCATGGCTGGAGAGGATTTTTTTACTCGTTTCCTTAAAGCTGTTCTAGGGGACTGTCCATAAACTATGTGGCTCCATTTTTGACCCCCCCTCCCCCCCAAGTAGCCTGATGTAGCTTTTGCCTTAACCCCCTCCCACTCCGCCTGTGTGGTTTTTCCTCTTTTAATTCCAGAAGACATTTTGTGCTACACTTTTCTATAAGTATAAATATTATGAATGAAAATGATCAATTATTGGGAAAACCTTATTCTTGGGTAAAGCCAGGGACCCTTTTCTTCTATCAGTTTCACCAAAAACATTCTCCTAATCTCATCCACCATTGTTTACTAACTGATAAAATACAACAAACCATAAATGCAGTGTAAAAAAATAAAAATCTTTCCATACTACCAGGGAGTGATTCTTGATTCCCCTTAAAATTTTCCATAACTCATTGAGGCCATTTAACATATTGAAAACTCTGGTAAAAACAATTTCTATAAGCCTCATGAAGTTTATCATATAGTGCCATAACCATCACACTTTGAAGTTGAAATAACACTTCAGGGTGACCTATCATTAAAGATGCACTGAAACTCACTTGACAGAATGAGATTAGAATTGATTTATCAAAGAGCAGCTGACATGCGGGTGGTCTGAATAAAAAAGCTTTCCCCAAAACATCAAATAATACTGTCACTGGTGAAAAAATCTCACATATTTAATGTTTTTCGGCTGTAAAGCGCTGTCTCATGTCAGTTAAATATGCTGGCCCTGTGTGATCTGGACATTTAAGACTTCAAGTCACAAAATTGCGTAGCACTGTCAATATAGAGGGTATCTAAAAACAATGTCATAATTAAATGATGGAAATAAAAATCCACATGCTGTTGTGTATTTTAACTGCGACAAAATGAACGAAAGGGTATGTGTAGGTTTGCTTAAACCCACCCCTCACAAGCCCAGCGCAGCATTCTACCTACCCCCCCTCCCCCCTCCTTTTAACTGAGCCATGTAGTTTACGGATGCTCCCTAGTTTCTAAACATTTTTTTCTCACTTCCTTTAAATCAGTTGTGGATTTCATTCTAAATTTAATTTATGTGATTTCTGCATGAATTGCACACAAAAAAAGAATTGTAAACTACAGCATTTAGAGGTATGAACAATTCCCAACCAATTCCACCCTCTCCTCATTCCTATTAACATTATCACACTAAGGTCATAGGTACAAAATCACAAAAATAAGAGTATAAATAATAAAGGAAATTAACCAATCACATACCAAATTGAGTCTGAGGGTGCAAAAAAGGGCTGTTAGATTTTTTTCTGGAAATTATAACAGAATTCAATCAGTAACACATATGATAAAAGAGCTGGAATTGGATTCATTGCAAGACAGGAGGAGGATGAAGAGGGTGATGGGAGTGTACAAGGCGTATATTGGTGATAAGACATGGAAAGAAATTGGTGTAGGAATTAAAAGTAATGCATGGAAGGGAAAAGATGACCATGACCACAAGCTGGCACTCGATTTCAGGCACAAGGGTGTCGGAAGATTCTCTTTTTTAGGTATGGATGTCAGGGATTGAAATAAGTCACCAAGAGAAGTGATGAATAATTTACCAAAAGTGTTGAAAGAATTTAAAGTTAAAATTTGTAGAGGGCAAATGTAGCTGGTTGCAGGAAAGGGGGGAAGATGGGTGTGTAGGGAAACTGCCACCGGAGCGTGCACTCCATTGCCATCTAATTAAATATTATATTATTAAAATTGACGGCTGCAATGAGAGAAAACACGTAAGGTGGACACAAAAATACAATATTTCGGTATTAACCTTCTTCATGTAGTAGAGTAATGAGCCATTTGGTTCCGGAAATGAATGTCACTGCAGATACTGGTATTTCAGATGACTTAAAGATACTGGCATAAAAGGAAGGACAATTCCACCAACAATTAAATAGGTAGAGCATAACAACAGATACAAAATGAAAATTAATACAAATAAAACAATTGCCATGAAAATGCAGGAGAAGGAGCATTACCGAATGAAATATCTGAAGTATAATAGATGGAAAATTGTGTTTACCTGCACACTGAAATTAGAACGAACAAAGAATGAAAGGGTCCAAAGACTGGCAAATGTACTATTACATGCTAGACAGGTGAGGAGAGTAACACCTCTATGTCCTCTTAGCAGCTCTGCCAGCAAACTCCACTGTCATGTCTATGAATGTGAAACCCATGTGGTCTCTGGGCATTGCAGACTAATTGCTGCTCAACAGATGGGAGAGTCCCCCCAGGTTGGTTGTCCTCTCAAAAACAAGCTGTTACTAAGAAGAAAAAGAAGGGAGGGGAAAAAAAATGATGAACAAAACCAGACAGGAAATACTGGGTGTGAAAAAAGGACAAGTGATTTAGTATTTCAGAAACTTTACATGTTGCTGCTTCGAATGTCGTATAAACCTAAAATCTATAATATAAATAAAACTGTTATGGGAAAAGGTCTGTACATCTTAGATATTTTTTAATAAAATTAGTTTGGGACCCTGTTAGTTTGCTAAAAAAGCAGAAATCAACCTTTTCTAAAAAATGTGTCTGTCCACCTGCAAGATGGGATGAACGGAACATTCAAAATTTAATGGTTGGATTTTGACTGGGTTCCAATTACTGTGCAGCGCATCATCTTGTGGCAAAACAGAGTTACTGCATTTTGATGTGAAGCCAGAAAGCTGAGAAATGTAAGATAAAGGTACCTGCAAATTAGTATTTATTTTTCATTGAGTGGTAAGCAGACAAAAACTAACGACACGTCAGATTTAGTTACTCCTCGCAATCAAAATGCTTATCATACAAGTGGCATCATATTATTCAAAGAAATTAAGTTACATTGTTTCCTCGCTGGTGATGTAACTTTGTGATGATCGGTTTAAGAAAGAAATCTGTACATTAAAAGTCCATGTGAATGAAGTTGTAGGCAACAGATAGTACCATAATAAAACGGTAACTGGTCGAATGTCTGAACATTTTTGAAAAATTTAGTTTAAATCATTGTTAATTAGATACAGAGTTGGAATCAAGACCCTTTTTTAAAATTGATCTGCCTGTTAGGAAAAATGCAATTCACACAAAACTTTTGGTCAGATTTTTACATAGTTTCAGGAAACCTGGAAAAAGCTGAAAAATTAGTGTAAATATATCCACAAAATTAATATCTATTTAAAACTTCATTACTTCTGGCAGTCAACATGTTTACCAGGATACATACCATCTACTTCACATTATTCAGATTTCAATCTGATATTCGCCTTTCTGGAAAACTTCGTGGATCAGATTCTGCATAAAACAGTAGTTCCCCATTACCTAGTATGATTACCAGATTAGATGGCAACAACAGAAGGATTGAACAGCTGGTAAGTATCTCCGTCACTTAGTCACATGAAGTTATAAATTAGATACAAAAAGCTATCAGACCAAGCAAGCCACAAGGCACAAGTAAAAGCAATGGTTAGGAAATTAACATTTTTTAAATCACTCTTTATATATATATGTTTTTTTATTATTACCGCAAAATCATCATCAGTCATGTAACTTATTGCCAAGAGCTGTGACCCTTGGGATTTCTCACATTTGTGACATTCTTAACTAGATGTTGACATCACATTAGGAGTTCAAATCGTAACTTCATAATTATCTGTAAAATAAAAATCCAAGTGAATGAAATTACGAACAACAGCTGGTTAGAAGTAAAGAATCCGAAATCTTACAAGAAATAAATGTGGAATGCATAAATGTAGCTTTAATATCTAAAACCAAGAAGAAACTTAAAAGAAAGTGTATTAATACAGATTTATATAATGTTTTACAGTGGTGTCATGTAAATTTACATGCACAGTTGGAAGTAGCATGGACATCTTGAATTGTGGGATATTTATTAGTGAACAAATTTTAGCATGTCTGTTGAGGGATGACTGAAGACATCACAATCACTGGTGTGCAACCACCAGAAGAATGAAGAAAGAAACAAACTAAATCCTTTACTAACAACTGCAGAAGTAAACTAAAACAAATGTAATGAAAATGATAGTTTAATAATAATAATAACGGGAGACTTAATAGAAGAGTAGGAAACTAAATAATCCTTAATGTTGTAGATCAGTATTCATCAACTTGTGGTCAGCGAAGATGATTCAGGTGGTCCGCAGATAGAATATTGTAAATTTGATGCCATATTCATACTGTAAAAGGTTATAACAAAGTATAACATATGGGAATCAGGGAACAAGGCAGCAGGTGAAGTTGGTCTGTAAAAAGGTCAAAATTGACTTTGCTCCTGTCCTAAGGTCGGACCTTGCCTCGATGGTGAAAGGAATCATCTTCGACATATGGGGGAAGCAGTGGTTGGAAGTCAAGCATAAACGACCATTCAGCCGTGGAGTAGCTCCTTCCAGTGGGAAAGAAGGGATGAGGTACTCCTTATTTGCCTCTGCATATGGCACTGTCCTTTGAGGCATAGTTTTCTTCCCTTCGGGAGGACTCACCGGATTGTGATCCTTGTGGTGTACCTTTGACAGTGCACCATAATTTAACTGACTGTGTGTTATTTTTATATTTAAGGGTGGATGTTTGCTTGTGACTTTACGCCTCATCAACATTGAGATCATTAGAGGTGGGAGAAGGCTGATGGCAAAAAAAGGGAAGGAATTTGGCCATGACCTTTTAAAGGAAGCATCCCGACATTCGCCTGGAGTGATTTGGGGAAACCATGGAAAACCCAAATCTGAATGCCCGGACCGGGATTCGAACCCGCGTACTCCAGAATGTGAGGCCGGAGCATTACCGCTCAACCCCATGCAACAAATTACCAGTTTGCAAAATTGTAAATATTATGATGCAATCAGAACATCTTTTGGGTAATAAATGGAGATGCGCAGCTGCATACAGTAACTAACCAATGTAAATAATTTGTTGCTGATAATGCCTCGATTAGAGGTGAAATTTGTTTATAGTTGTATGACACAACAATAAACAAATTAAACAAGTTAAATTGGTATTTCCTTTCAATTAGTAATTAATTAAGCAATTGCGGAAAAAAATGGCTTGCAACAACATTCAATTGAAAAGGAGATAACCCATTTTCCACAAATAACCACAAAACATTAAATAAGCTCTAGATGTTTGATGAGGAACACAACAATATATCAAAAGCTCCAGAGGCGCGATTTAAAATTGGGTGTTGTAAGAATAAAACGTTGCACCGGTGTTAGTGCTAAACCTTTCCATCTCAACTGTAACCATGTGATGTTGCCTTTGGTTAAACAGTTTGTGCTTTGCTGAAAATAGGTCGCCTCCTAAATTGATCTAACCCCAACTTAGGAAAGGTAAGTTATCATTAAAAGTCACTGTTGTTATTGAAACTGATAAACACTATATTCTTCAAAAATTACAAAGTCACAAACTTATGATATCAGAAATAATCACCAAAGAATTTAAATTGCAGGAACAATTAACACATTCGAGACAGACCGACCTCATGATCCCTAAATGAATTTACAGTCACATGAGGAATGCTAATTTCACCACACGTTAACCTCAAAGTTCAACATGCCTGCCTGGACATCTTCATCCACCTAGCATCGTGCCCAAATTGCCTTACTGAGAAGTGTGGTCACACTCCAATTGATTTTCAAAGACTGGGGGGAGACAACCCTAGGGTTACTATTTATAGAAAGTGTCTGGGTACAATTCTATTCCTCTTTCACATGAAATTATTCCCAGGTTCTAATCAACTGTAGTCTTTCGCGCTCGTGGATTGCGACATCTGATTTCCTCAATGTCCGTAAATAAATTCCTATCTGTCTGGAATTTTGACAGTTCAGCAGGCTTATAAATGTTAGAAACAAATCCTAATAAAAAAAATTTGTAGCTATCATATTACCTTCGTAAAAAAATATTTTCTGAGCCAGTCTAAATATGTTTATAACTTCCCCAGTTTTAAAGCTATGAAGCTGAAATAACTTTTAACTTTATTCTAATTCATTGTTCGTTCGTTTGGCAGTAAGATTGCCTTGCTTACTATTTTCTAACAAATTGGACCAAAATTGTTATACAAATATTTACTCATGAAATTGATATCCCTTGACATATTCGACTTACAGTTCTGAAACATGTTTTAAACGATTCTACGTTCCCTATTTAATAAGAAATCGTTGCTCTCAATTGGAATAAAAGCTCTCAAATAGTTTTATCATTATTTCAATAGATCAGGAAATTTCCTTTTACATTCATATTCTCACATTACAGGTACCGGAAGAAGCCATATTAATTGGTTTATCCATAATTTTATTTTTCGCATATCAGCCAAATATTGCACCAATTCAAAAACCAATTACAGCATCATTCCTAGAAAAAATTCTTCTTTAATCTAAACTTGGTGTCTCCTTTGAATTAATTTTCCCCTAAGTTTGACTATTTTATCATTTTAACGTCATTTTCATATTGGTTTCAAATTTTAATGTCTCATATCTCTTCAGAGAAACCTTCTACCTGTAATGTTACTAACTTCATTCTACTACTCATAGTCTGAAATAGATACAAAAAACAAAGGCAACATTTTCTTTTACGAAATATTCTGAATCTAAACACAGATATGCTAATGCTACTTCCTGACTTTCTATAACTTATTTCTTTGAAATATTACTGGAATTATGTAAGCAAATGTTTTTAAAACTGATCTGAAATACTATTTAATTGAACTCACTGTTCTGTCCAATAATTTTGTTGTGTAGTTATAAAATTTTAGATTACCTTGCAGTGTTATAGCTTAGGAATATAAAAACGGAATGCACCAGGTGGAAATGAAGCATGAAAGTTATCACAAATTGCAATGAGTAAATAAAAGAATAAATAAAAGTAAATGGATTCATGAATTGTTTACAGACTACATAAGGAGATCAGAAATTCAGTATCATGGGTTGTCGCTCCTTACATTATAACTATATCAACATCACAATAAAGTTTGTCAAGCAATTAGATTACTTTAAAACATTTACTTGTGAATATTCTTCAGCAAATAAGGATTCGGGACTAAAGATGGAGAAAGGGAGTATGGAAGTTTGGTGAGGAACACAACAATATATCAAAAGCTTGGGATATATGATTTAAAATAGGGTGTTACAGCTTAAGCATATAAAATGGGAAAATGCGATTGAATCTTATTAAAAAAGGATAAACTCTAAGATAGGATCATGAAAGCAAATGAAGTATAATTAATATTACTATTAAAGAAACAACATTTTTCAAGAATTTTAAAAACAAGATATATCAGAATGGTACAGCAGCTGCCATAAGAAGTCAATTCTTTTTTCAATAATATCTTCTCTGACATTTTAATAAAGCTTAAATATGCAACATACACAGTTGTTAAAACAAAGAAAGTTTTTTCATTGCCTTTAACAGATAACTGAAGACTGTGGGATGAAATAAATATAGTTCCAACAGCAATAAGCCAATTTATTGATTCATACATGTATGCATAGATATAAAAAATGAAATAGTTCAAACAAAATTATATGAATACATAGTAGTTTGTATATTCAAACTTATTATCATTAATGATAAATCAGGTACTCAGAAACATCATGAATAGGGTTCGGATCTCTAGGACCAAAAAAATCAAGAAATATGCAGACAAATATGACCTTAAAAATAGATAAATATGACCTAAAAGAGACAAAATATGACCAAACATTAATTTTTTATTTTTTAAAAATGCTCAAATGTACATAATTTATTTTATGTAGCTGTATCGCTTTCAAGTAGACAACATAATTTGCTTCTATGCACTCAGTGTACGATTGGGAAATTAATTTTGTTGAAAGTTATTTTCTCGTTCCTGTAAAAGAATGGATTACTAGAATTTTACTTTTAAAAATGGAAATTTACTATAAATTTGTTGCGAATTGGTGTACATACCATTTTTTATTCTTGTTTGATGCCAGCATTGCAGTATATCACCACATGCATCTTCAAGTTCTCGAAGAGGAATTTTCTCCGGTTGTCACTTAAAACTGTCTGGTAGTGTGAGAAGCTTCGTTCGACATCGCAAGATGTGACGGGAGCGTACTTAAACAGAGTCAGGTCACTGCAATTTAATTGTGGGTCGTCTTCAGTCAAAACAGATTCGCCACCATGTAAAATTTCACTAATTTTACAAATTGTTTTATATCCCTTATTCCCACACAACACTTTATCAAATTTGTTTTTCAGCAAACTAGCCACACTGCCCCCTGCTTGGCCTATTTCGGTTTCCACACTTTTAACGACCGCCAAACTTTCATTCAGTTCTAGACCAATTTCTTCAAGACACGAAATCGCAGTTGTGATACCTGAAAAACTTGACTTTATGTACACCAAATTTCTGAACAAATTACTGGAAAAGAGTTCTTGGACAATTTTTATGGAAGATGCTTCACTGCTATCAAAATTAGAAACTACTTTCCGTATGTTTTCATAATATTCACAGTAATAGCTAACTGCATCTAGCCAGTACGAGTAAGTACTGGTTGAGGTGGAAGAGGGACGGAAGGTGTGTCTTCTTTAAATTTTGCCACTCTCATTGGAGCTTTAACAAAAATCTTTTTTTACATTTGATATTAACCTATCAACATCAGGGAAATTTAGTCTTACTTCCTCGGCAACTCTATGTAATCCATGAGCGAGACAGGTTAAATACACCATCGAAGGATACAACATCTTCAGACATTTCGCAGCCTTTACCATGTACGGCGCAGCGTCGGTCACAAATAGTAAGACATATTCTCGCTTAACTTCACCGCTCCATAACAGTGTCATAGCGTTGTCGAAATGGACGGCAATTGTTGAGTGGTTTACTGATTCAAGAGATTCACAGTCCAGTAAAAATATATCACCCGGTCTGTCAGAAAGTAGGGTTCCAACAATAACATTTACAACATATCTCCCACAAGCATCAGTACCAGATTTTATTGGTGCCTATCTTAGTTCTGATTGCCTGCAATACATTTTCATAACAAGACGGTAAATAGTTCTTCCTCAATGTTGATTCGGTTGGAATCGTCTGTGTTGTGTATTTCTCCAAGAACGATTTGAAATGCTCATTGTTCACTTTATCAAGTGAGACGTTGGCTGATACCATCATTTCACAGAGTTCTTTAGAAAAAATTGATAATTTGGAAGACGACGAAGCTGTAGATGTATCCAATAAAAGTTGCTGTTTGCTTTGTCGAGTTGAATGTCGTATTACGTTATTCTTGTGTCTTTATGTATTGCAGTGCTGCTGCACATGAATCGCTTTGTTACATTCACTTTAGTTTCACATAATTTACAGAAAAGAACTCTTTCATCTGTGCTAAAATACTACTCTCCAAATTCCTTTACGTAACGTAAATTTTGTTTTCGGCATGGCGGTACTCACTGAACCACTGCAGATTTAACACTGGTTCAGGATTATTTTCAAAAGCATTGGTGACAGGGCGTGAGTGGTTGAAGGCTTTGTGTTTGTTTAGACGTGGGGAACCCCTGACCTGGTAGGGACGGGTTTCCCGTTCAGCAGCAGTTTCGCCGTACTGAATCATAGGAAGACAATTGATTCCTCTCAACTAATCGGTGGGTCACTGCAGTGGACTCAATTCCCGCGGTACCGTCGCAAGTGAGACACTGATTGACGCTGCTCGACTCAGGCACGCTGCTGCTGCATAGTCAAATTTAAAAAGCGGGCGGAACATTAACGTTTAGATAGTGACAATAATTCATAACTTTAATTCTTGACTGATGAATTCTGAACAATTTAGTTACAATTAGTTTCGTTTCTTTCTCCAATGTATAACAGGAATATATTTCTCTGAATAATTATCTTAATTTCTTTTCATCTACAACTTCTATCAAAAATTACCAGATTTTTCCTCAAAATATGACCATATGACCATAAAAATTGCTGAAATATGACCAGAATTAGGAAAATAGCCCAAATATGCATTTATAGGCTATATAAAATACATTTAAATACAATCAGAAACGTTGAATCGGTGTTTATTTCTGCATTTCATCTAAAAAAGAAGGCAGGAAAAAAATATGACTTTTCCTAAAGATCCGAACCCTAATCATGAAACATTTGAATAAGTTACTTTTAAATGTGGTGAGTGTGTAGTCAACAATACACGAAAAAATTATATCAAGTCTCATAAAGATACCAGAAGATCACAAAAGTATATAATAAAGAAATAAAAGTAGAAAAATATATCCATCTATCTATGATCACATAAATAACAAACAATTTGAATCAGCATATGCATGTACAATTCAATATAGTTTAGTACAAAAAGATTGACAATGTTTTCACAACAATTAACATCTATTACCAGTGTCTATGAAATGAAAATGATTACAGCTTTAAAATTATTTCAAACATGAAATTCAATATTCCAATAAGCAATAAATTAT
Organism: Vandiemenella viatica; assembly: GCA_031002005.1. Lineage (NCBI taxonomy): Eukaryota > Metazoa > Arthropoda > Insecta > Orthoptera > Morabidae > Vandiemenella > Vandiemenella viatica. The sequence goes on from JARYHS010009186.1 coordinate 239,651,261, forward strand.
TTAACAAAGAAAGAAAGAGAACTAGTAAAATTCGGTAATGTGATTGCAGGCTAGGTATGTGTAAATAAAAATGTAAAGAATTCTAAAATATCATGCATCATAAGGGAACATGTATAAGTTTATTTAAAACAATAACTACACATATCAACATGAATATGAATTACCAAAGGGTTATTTTTTAATCAGTTCCAAGAATTTATTAACAGCTGAAGGGATACAACTTAATCAGTAAGTATCTTTTTTTGAATGAACTGTTATTATTATTATTATTTTCTGTAATAGTAACATATTAAATTTTAAGGTTTTTTGAGAAAAGTTGATATTGAACTTTGAGTTTTAAATCATTTCTATTCTTAACATGAATCAATTAATTACATTAACATGGGAAGGAAAGATAAACTACACGCAATACTTACCAAAGTTGAAGGTATGACCCATCATTTGCTAGTATAGTTAATTTAGACACCATATTTCAATGTTTCTCGATTCATCATTAAAATTTTTTATATTTTTCACCTCTTTCCATTTCCCTTTTTATCTTATTTTTATTAATTTCTTTCCTATGATTACCATTTTCACTGATATTATTTTTTACCTCAGCCACCTCCAAATGTCAAAACATCATTCATGTGGTTGCGTTGACCATATGTGCTTGTGCAAGCTGTCATATATTTAAATTTTTTAAAAAAAGGAATGGCCTGTTATATAGTGTTTTTTTGTTGTTGCTGTCCTCCTCCCTTCAATTATAGTGAGTGGTAGGTATAGTTTATCTTTTCTTTCCATATAAGTTGCTACTTCATTGTTGCCAAGATTTATAGTTTAGCTAAGTAACATTACTAAGAAAAAGGAAATGGCTTTTAGCCTATAAATAACAAAGGACACAGAAAATAACCCATTACGCACCTAAGTTGAAGACTATGACAAGTATACAACACACGAGATGAACATAAGCATACAATATTTCAGTTTAAAACTGTATTCATGCAGGGAGGATTTGGCCATCAGGCAAGGGAGGTATGGCAATAAGCTTTGGTGTGTGCACACCTCCCTTTCCTACTGTCCAAATCCTCCCAGGTTTTAAACTGAAATGTTGTATGTTTGTGTTCATTTTGTGAGTTGTAATTTGTCACAGCCTTCAACTTTGGTTAGTGATGGGTTATTTTCCATATCTTTTGTTATTTGTGTTTTAAATCAACAACATTGAATCCAATTCAGATATACAATGCAATTTAATCTTCTCGTATTTTTTGACAGATGTTTCGACAGTGCACTTTGCCATTTTCATTAGGTCACTACTATAATGTCTGTTCAAAATTCAGTACATGTGTGATTCTATACTTCAGACATCATAATCAACTAGATGAAGCTGGAGGAAAAAAAGAAAACATTCAGCAGTGAATCCTGCAAGATTATATATCACACTGACACCTGGGAAAGCTTTTCATTCACCCCATTACAGACTTTGATCATAGGTGGCCACAGTTAATCGAAAAGTTAGTTTTGTTAATCATTAATCCGCTACTTAAAAAATTAATATGAAAAGTACAGATAAAATACACCCAACACTCACCAAAGTTGAAGGGAGAAGGGCAGAAGCAACACAAAAAATCAACACACAAACACACAAAAAAAATTTATACAATATTTCATTTGAAACCCTTTGTTAAGTAGAAAGTAGATGGCTGAGCTCATGCAAGCCTTGCGCTAGACGCAGCCACTCATAGAATAAAATTGATCATCGGAGGTGGTGGGGGGAGCACAGATAATATAACTGCAAGTATAAATCACAAGAAAGATTAAAATGAGAAATAATAACTGAAAAATAGTAAAAAAATAAAAAATATAAAAATATTATTTACAAAAAAAATCTTTTTTTTTTTTCAAATAAAGGCTATAAATATGTATGAATATATTGTGTTGGCCAGTGATGGGTGTACAGGGTGAGGATGGAAGAAATTATCGAAAATTGAGGCCTGGGGGACGTCTAGTCTGCAGGATGTGTTGATATCCCAATTCCCACTTGCGGTGTTCAGACTGGGAGGTAGTAGCTGGAAGTACTCTAATTGCTCTGACTGTGAAGCAGCTTTTAAGGTTGCGGGTGTTATGAGTTCTGGCATGGTGAGTAACAGGGAAGTCTAGGTTTTTGGAGTAAGCTGTTTGTCTGTGACCATTCATTCTGATGGATAATGAATTTGAACAAACAGTTTACTCCGAAAACCTAGATTTCCCTGTTGCTCACCATGCCAGTACTCATAACAACCGCAACCGTAAAACTGCTTCACAGTCTGAGCAATTAGAGTACTTCCAGCTACTATCTCCCAGTCTGAACTCTGCAGGTGGGAATTGACATATCAACACATCCTGCAGACTAGACAACCCCCAGACCTCAATTTCTGATATCTTCCATCCTCACCCTGTACACTCATCACTGGCCAACACAATTGATATATATATATAGATTGTTTGGAAACAAAGGCGCTGAGAGCGGATATATTAGACATTGGGATAGGAGAAAAAACCACCGCTTACCAAAGATGAGGGCTCCAGCGGCGTCAAAACACGAAAAAACACACAAACACAAACATAATACAAATTTTCGAGCTTAGCTCTTCATCAGGTTGTAGGATGAGGTGGCTGCCCCGCGGAAGCTAGCATTGAGTGCTAGCTTCCGCGGGGCAGCCACCTCATCCTACAACCTGATGAAGAGCTAAGCTCGAAAATTTGTATTATGTTTGTGTTTGTGTGTTTTTTCGTGTTTTGACGCCGCTGGAGCCCTCATCTTTGGTAAGCGGTGGTTTTTCTCCTATCCCAATATATATATATATATACACACCTTATTATTTTTTTAAATGTAGATACTTTTTTTTAAAAAATATCACATTTTTATATTATTTTATATTTTTTAAACTATTTTTCAGTTATTATTTTTATTATTTCTCATTTTAATCTTTCTTGTGATTTATATTTGCAGTTATTTTATCGTTGCTACCCCCACCACCTCCGATGGTCAATTTTATTCTATGAGTGGCTGCGTCTAGTACAAGGCTTGTGTGAGCTCAACCACCCACTTACCACTTGACAAAGGGTTTACCAGTAACCCAAAATATTGTATAATTTTTTTTTTGTGTTTGTGTGTAGTTTTTTGTGTGTTGCTTCTGCCCTCCTCCCTTCAACTTTGGTGAGTGTTGTGTGTATTTTATCTGTCCTTTCAATATAAATATTGCCTTGTGGCACTTCTTTCTTTCCATTGTTATCCACTTGAAAAATTAACTTTGATAATCGTTAAAGTGTTACATTTTTGTAAATTTAAAGCAAGTTAAAGTTAACCACCCTAAAGTGGAACCAATGTTTATATTTTGCAATAGGTATTACTGAAAGCAGTACCAAGATGCTATGTATCATGATGTGAATCAATAACACATCCTGAAAATTGAGTTTTTACTTCAACGTTTTAGCCAGTTTCTCAAACGTATCGGAGTCTTCAACATGTAGTGGAATCATGTTGGCAATGTAAAGGTTTACGATACACCAGCTTGGAATACAAAGGTGCCAGTAGCTACGATGCCAAATGTTTTATTGATGTAAACTTTTACTAGCAGATGAAAGTGAAATCAAATCAATTCTGTTGTCATCTACATCAGAAGAAGCCACAGCGCTTGAAGAAGGATTAGAATTATTTTTCTTTTACCCACGAGTTGGTCCTGCTTTTACTTTTTCTTCAAACTGTTCATATTTGGATAAGTGCATCCTCTTCATATATTGTTTAAAAATTATCAAGGCTAGACACGTGAGCCTTGATTGTAGAAAGTTTAGACAAACACAGATTGCATTCATATATCAACTGTTCTTCCAGTCATGATTTAAACGCAACATAACCTCATAAATGGGGCCAAGGATTTTTAATATTGTCGTAGCTATTGTTAGCGTTGCCACTTTCACTAAAAGATTCAAGAGTTCAGTTTCCATGACGTAATCATGAAATAAATGTCAGTTTAATTTATTTCACTAACAAACACCATACCAACTAAAAAGTGACATTTTCCTGGCAGTAAAAAAAATTAGATTAGAAAAATATCAAAACCAATCACCGATCAAATTACAAACGAGTAGCAAGGTCTGGTTAGCAGACATAAAATATAAATGCTCCAAAACTCTAGCTTTCTGCTCACACTCATGCCATGCCTAGCATAACAGTTGTATATGCATCACACTTGCACTTAGTATTACCTAATTCGTTCGCCATCTGACTCGCCAAACGGCAAACAAAATATATCAACTAACAATGTAATGGACTAGAGTTAATTGTAGTTCAGTTTAATGGAAGTTAAGAAGACCGTTAATGATTTTTTAGGTTAACTTAAAAGTTAAATTTTTGCAATTTTGTTAATTAAAGATTAAAAGTTTAACAGTTTTCTGCCCAACTGTGATATACACAAAAACCAAAGTTAAGTGTTTTATTTTCACATAAACAAGCTGTCTCAGCACAAAATTGAACAACACTTGATAGTATCAGCCAGCAACAATTGTAGAAAATTAAAGTTGTCACTGCAGAAGTTTACTTTCTTTAGATATGTTAGTATGGAAAAAAGCATTGCATTCATGCAAAAATTTTAATGTGGAGATTTTAATTAATTCAAATTTTGGAGTCCTCTCTAACAGTTGAGACTACTTAAACCTTGTTTCCATAATTCTTAAGGAAGACTTCTGTGGATTTTTGTGATGTAGCAACATTATTTAACAATGATATAAATTCTACAAAATTTTCCAGAAATACTCACTGGTTTCAAATGTTGAAGTAATTACATTTTGTTTTTACACCATAATATCAAAATTGTTTGGGACATTTTGACCAACACATTTTCTTTCATAACAACACAGTAAGGTGACAAATGCATTTGAAACCTTGTATTTGTAACAGGTGTCAATAACAAGCATAAGTTTAATAACAGTCAGAAGATTATATATCCTAGTTTAATTTTAAGATTAAATGTAGATGACAGTAACTGCCATGTGCCAACTTGGATGACACTAATTTGATTGCCAGGAAATCTCATATTTAGCAAAATGTAGTTGTGTTTCAATGTGTTTATACCGTGAGACTTGTAGTGTTCTTTATTTACTGCCAGCATTTTTTTAGTATTATTTAAATTATAACTCTACTAATTGATTAGACATTCCTACATTTATTTGTTTTGATGCAAACAAAATCGAGTTGCACTACAACAACAACTATCAAAAGACACAACTAACTGAAAATAGTAGTTCACTTAATCTCAGAATACTGGAATTTGTTTGTGATGATATTCTTCTTATAAGTCACACAAAATTCTAAGTTGTGAGGAAGTGACAGAAGTATTTCATTCAGAAGGTATGGAACCACATAGAGGAGGAAACCACAGAGTATCAAATAATAATGGATTTCTGCATTTCTTTGTGAAAGAATTTGGAGGGGAAAAATGGAAACACACATTAAAGAAAGAAAAACATTAGTGTTATTGCTACATCAAGGATATCATGAAATGGCCACTGTGGCTCAATGGTAAGGTGTTTGTGTACAAAATTCATTGACCCAGGTTCAAATCCTGATGTGGGCATACCTTTGATCATATAAGATACACTAAAACGTTCCAGGGTTTGGATTTCAAGTAAAGCTTGTAAGCTCATTAACTGGTTTCTCATTAGTTGATTAATTAGTTGGTTGCTTAATTTCAAACACAGTTCCAAGTTATACAGCTCGTTATTTGTCACGGTCGCCAGGAGTGGAACAAAGTACATTTTGGAATGGGAATATTGCTATAAAGTAAGCATACAAATTAAATAGAACACGATAATGATAGTTTATTGCTAGTCTCACTGATACATGCAGAACGGATTGACCACCACAAAATAATTAATTTATATGTCTTTATCAGAGCTTCGAAATCCAAAAGATTGCAGGTTCTTTAGAGAAAAATTAGTGCAAGCTGATAAAAAAAAAAATCAAAATCACTCGTAACATTAGTTTCAGTCCAAAGTTCTCATCTTCCCTATGAAAATAGATAATCATAAACTCTCTTCGATCCACTTGTAATTACGAATGTACGTTTATCTCTTGCTTTCACATAACTACAGTACAGGCAGTACTCACCTACCAACCAAACACTCACGTAATGTGCAGCGGCCACCTCTCAACTGTCTAACTATGTATTCGAACGCAATTTGGCACTTCCTTTTGAGGGAAGGGAAGGCCACTGTTGTGTTACAAGCTGTAAATCCAAACATGACATAGGTGGTATGTTCTAAAAATTGAAACTTTGTCAATCAGCAGCCAAACAACCTTTTGGTGTCTCCCAGCTTACATTGCTATATGCATTTTATCTTTTGCTTATTTTCTTATTCTTTTTTACTCTAATTTTAAAGACTGCTATATTGAAAAAAAAAAAAGCCACAGACTGCATGAATTGTGGAGATGAGTGAAAATAAATGTTCTAAGTCTATCATTCCTCTGATGTTGCTATCAGAATGTTGCGTTATCTTAAAACAAAAACTACTTGAAAACTGTATTAGGAATCACAACTGCCAACCAATGCTCTAAAATTCCTCACTACGTTTAAACCTGAGAATGATGATGCGATAAAAGCTGGATATCCTGTTGTACACAAGACTCAAGGAACAAGCTCAGTGAATGAAGTCAAGTAATGTTTTTATTTTTTATTGTCTGAGCTATTAGCTCTTGAGGGAAGAAGTGCAGATAAGTGAATCTAATAAGATGACTTAAATACTGCTACTAACACAATTAAAAGATACAGTTTTCCTGGATTTTATTTTGCAAAGTCAAATTTCCACATGGAAAAATATAAATCATGAGGTTAAATATTTAATTCCATAAAGGGATCTCCACTTTCACTTTTTAATTAACAATCTAGTGCACAACTGAGGAAAATTTGTAACCAAAACAGAATCTGTTTTTATTTTTTTTTAAGATGATATAATATGAATTTCAATTTAGTCTCCCAGATATATTGTATCGTCCAGATACAATAGATTAAAATGTGTCTCTCACTACTGCACAATTATCTCAAATCACTTAAAATAAATTTCCAATATTTACAGTCCACCAGTAAGATACTTTTATATTAAGCACAAGCATCTTTTGAACTGCATGTATCAAGACACTTGGTAACTGACATAACTTCTCAGTAGCAGGTGTGCAAATTAGTGCAATTAAGTAATAGATTTTTATACTTCTCATTGCCTAACAACATTTTCACCATCACGGTTACCGTTACAGACCTTCATACAATAGATTGTTATACAGTACATGGCAGCATTAAAATATAACCAATTGAAATACATTTCTAAAGTAGCTGTTTCCTATTCTGTAATGTTTCCCTTTGATTGTATCTGAAGAAAAACTGTATTACACTTCAAACTAAAAACATTATACTTTTTGTATTGATATCAAGTTGTCATTAAAATATCAATTTAAAAACCTGTGAACTCACCTAGAGTTGGAACTGACATGTATGTTTCACAGTCGACAAGGAAATGTCCAGTCTGAACAGCTCCAAGGGCAACAATTCTCTTAGTCAGAAAGTCAATGGTCTGAGGACCAGTGCGATTCTCAACCATGGGGAACTGCTGCAGACTGAAAATCCAGACGTAATAAGTCATCCCAAAATTATTTTATAGTCACAGATTTCTAACTAAAACACCTTCCAAAATATATAACTACCCATATATTTCAAAACATTGATATTGCTTTCGGTTTCAATCAGTCACTGCAAGTTGTTGAATTATTTGGCAATTCACCGGTAAAAAAATACTAAATGGTATCAGCATGCAATAGCAACAAAAGAATTTATATTTACATTCAATAGCACAGTTATCAAATACTTTAAAAACAAACTGTCACCTGTATGAATGCCAGTAAACATACTTATGCTTTTAATAAGGCAACAATACATTAAAACATAAATTATACAATTATGACAGAAGGACTTGGCAGTAGACATGTTTTTCACATCTAACTTGCAGGATACAAAGAATTGCTACCAAGCCATAAGAATTTTTAAACCTGGTATTATATTGGGATCAATGGAAAATGAATGTATTGTATTAAACTTAGTCAGGTAATGGAGGATATAGATACATTGTGTAGGGGCTTTACAAATGAGGACAGGACAATGATAACAGGGTCACAGAAAATAGCACTGATGGGAATATAGAGGGCAACCCAAAGAAGGTGGGGAAAGAGTCACAACATGCGAGGATAGAACTGGGAAGGTCCTATGTCCCTATGAAAGGGCAAATTTAAACCCAGCCTTGAGGCAGGTAAACTTGAAGGCATAAGTTTTACTTAATTAAGGCTTTGGATTTATCACTACAGTTGCATCTGTGGAAACAATTGATATGTTGAGTTACACTACACATGGCTTCCATCAAATGGAAGGGATAAGAGTATTTTCTGAGTTGCCCACTAAAGTTCACTTTTAATATTTTATGTCCTTTTTACCTAGAAGCTGCTGGTAAGAAGATAATAATAGATCACCAAAAAGAGCCCCGATTACAGATGAAGGTTTGGAGAAATGATAAACACCAAAGAAGAAAGAAAAGAAAAAAATTAAAAGGAAAAGAATGTGCAGAAATGCGAAAATAAAATGGGACAGTGAAACGATAGGTTTCTGAAAGTTGAAGGCGGTGGGGAGGGGGTCTGCAGTAACATGGAAAACAAGATAAATACAATTAACAATATTTTTGAAAAAAACTTATGCAGCAGGATACTGCAACACATGGCAAGTTGGTAGGTGTGAATATGCCAGTAGTCCCAACCTGAAAGGCAGAATAGGGTTGTTGGAGCCAAATGATTAGGGCAGGGAAAAAGAAAAAAATATGATGATGGAAATGCAATATTATTGGAAACTTTGATAATTTAAAAAAATCAGTAATATAATATACTTTTTTTGCTGTCATCAGTTTTTCGACTGGTTTGATACAATCCTCCATCCCTTTCCATCATGTGTTAACCTCTTCATCTCTACATATCCTTTACAACCCATGTCCTCAATTATCTGCTTCATATATTCTAATCTTTGTCTTCCTCTACACAGTACTTAACTTTGACTTTTCCCTCCACTAACAAATTAACCAATCCAGCATGTTTCAAAATATGACTACCAGCCTGTATCTTCTTTCTGTAAGCTTCTTCCACAAACTTCTTTCCTCACCCATCATTTCCAAAATCGTTCATTTTGTACTTTGTCTGTCCACTTAATTTTCAGCTTTCTTCTGTAGCACCACATTTCAAATGCTTTAATTTTCTTTCATTCTGGTATTCCTAAAGTCCTGTTTCGTTACCACAAAGTGCTGTGCACCACACGTAGAGTTTTAAAAAGTTCTTTCTAATACCTAGATCGATGTTTGAAATTAAAAGATTTCTCTTTTTCATGAAGGCTCTTTCTGCTATTGCTATTCTGAAAAGTTTGAAACATGAGGGAAGAAGAGAAATACTATATTTGTGCAATGAGATATATGAAAGAGGAGAATGGACAAAAGACTTTAACAATAGTGTTGATACCAATCGAAAAGAATGCAGTGAAATGTGAAGAGTTCAGAACCATGAGCCTCTTAGGCCATGCTGCTAACATATTACTAAGAGTGTTAAATACATGAATATCTAGCAGACTGTCCATGTCAATGGCTGAAGAACAGTTTGGACTTCAAAAAGGAAGAAGTGCAATAGACGTTATTGGTTTACTGAAAACAATAGGTGAAAGATGCATTGAAAGGGATTGTTACATGGTTTTCATAGACCTGGAAAAGGCTTTTGATAGAGTGCAATAGGTGAAGTTAATGGATAATCTAAAAAGGTATTGATTGGAAGGAAAAACGGCTAATAAGTAAGTTATACATTGAACAAGGAGTGAGAGTGGGTAATGATCTTACAGAAGAGTGAAAGATTGGAAGAGGCGTAAGACAGGGATGTTGTCTGTCAGCCATTTTATTTAACATATGTTTGGAGGAAATTATAAACAGAAGTTTAAGAGGTAAAGGAGGTGTATGTATGAGTGGATGAAGGATTAGCTGCATAAGGTTTGCTGATGAGATGGTTTTGCTGGTGGAAAGTGTCAATATACCCAGAAGAATGTTAGAGGTTTTAGGCAAAGGGTGTAAGGCAGGGCTGCATTTAAGCATAGGCTACATAGGCTGTAGCCTAGGGGCCCGCACCACAACCCTGAATCCCCCGCCTGAGCCAGTAGCAGAGCTAAAAAAAACGGTCACCCATTAATTATTTTTTTCGAAATTTAAGCATCCATAGCTGGAGGCAGCCAGAGCCACTGAGGACAGGGGGGCCCGCACCACATCTATAGCCTAGGAACTCACACAGCCTAAATGCGGCCCTGCTGTAAGGAATTCGGAATGAGAATCAATAGGACTAAAATTAAATGTATGATGGTAGAAAAGAGTAAGAAAGAAATGGTGATAACGTTACAAGGAGAAATAATTCAACAAGTGGACTCCTTCAAATATCTCAGGAGTATTGTGAGTGATGATATGACTTGCAAGAAGGAATTGAAAACTAGAATAGCAATGGAAAAGGAAGCTTTCAATTGAAAGAAAAATTTATTATGTGGAAGGCTGGATAAAAACCCAAGGAAAAAACTAGCTAAATCTTTTGTATGGAGCATAGGACTATATGGAGCAGAAACATGGACACTACACAAAGAAGATCTAAAGAGGCCGGAAGCTTTCAAAATGTGGATATGGAGGAGGATGGAGAAAATAAGTTGGAAAGACAAAGTGAGGAATGATGAAGTGCTGGAACGAGTAGTAGAGCAAATGACACTCATAAAAACAATAAGGAACTGGGTTGGTCATGTGCTAAGGAATGAGTGCCTGCTTACAACTGCTCTGGAGGGGATTGTAAACAGAGGGAAAAAGAAAAGGTCGACGAAGGAAGAAAATGATTGATGATATAATGATAAATGTAAAATATATGGACACAAAGAGAATGGTGGAACAGAGGGAGGCTTGGAGGGCTGACACTGTGGATGGACCTGCTGAATAGCAGCAAACCCTTAATGATGGTGATTGTCAGGTATCTATTAAATTTTGTAATAGCATGAAAAAATTTTGTTCGTTGAACCACGAGTTAGATTAAATAGTATTGCATATTATTTCTAAAGTCATTTTCTATGATAATTCAAGCTTGATATCAGATCTTTGCAGCTTTTGAGATAGTATTTTGCATTGCATCAGCCTTCATCTGGAGTAGTATTTAAATTATTTATTTTCGGCTAAACTATTAAAGTTATGAAATTTTTTTATAATAACTAAAGTCGATGTTTGCTACAAGATCTAGCGATTTGTAAAATTTCAGAGAGATAGCATTATTTTTATTGTCAAGGTCAAAATTTTATGACGAAACCTTTCTGACATGTGATTTGATATATGATCAGCCTTCCGGAAACTACCCATGTGAAACGGAAGTTTGAGATTTTCTTACGGTTCGTGAGAGAGCAGGTAGCTGCCTAGAACCTTTCCTCCGTGTCAGTCATCCAGAAACTGTGAGCGTGTCAAGATGAAACAGTCAGTCGTTCAGAAACCGTGCGCGCAATACGATGTAGGCATAGTAGACCAGCAAGTTTCATGCTAAGCAATACTGTGCAAGAGTTTAATTTTGGCACAATGTAGGTTCGCGTATTTAAGTTTTATTACAATCTAGCAGTGAAGGAGTATTTCGCCAAGTGGGGCCTCGGGATTTCTTAAGTGTCGGTTGGCTTCAAACCAAGTGTAAAAGTAGAAGAGTGTGACGAACTTTTACCTACTTACAAGTGACAATCAATTGTACTTTGAACTTTGGAGTGTGGTCTGGCTCGAGTCGGTTAATCAAAATTGCAAACTTTCCTTCTGTGACTTTGTCTAATTGACTATTCAGCTATTGACTTTGTAAGATTTCAATAATATAGTGGTTTCAACAACAATGGACTTTAAACACCATTTACCTATTACCTTTACTTAGCTTTTGGTAGATAGACGACACATGTTTCATTTAAACTTATTGGTAAACATGTGTACTCCCACTTTCACTTACTAGTGTAGTGAAATACTTCTTCCACCACCCTTTTCGAGCCGGAATGACAGGAAAGATAAGATTAGAGAAATAAGGTGCCACACTGATTCCTGTATGAATACTTTTTTCTCTCATACCATTAGGGATTGTAATGCACAACAAAGAGATTAGCTTTGGTGCTGAGCACCCTCTGCCACCCACAATTTTGTGAATTGCAGAGTATATATGTAGATAAAGCTAAGTCACGACCATGGTATTATAAAGTCATAACTGGACTATCCAAGGCTTACACGCGGTCAGAGTTAAGACAAAGCCTTATGCACAGCCCAAGCATAAGCTTTTCGTCTTACAAGATTCTGCTTTTAACATCATTCCTGCTTCGGCCATCGGTTGTAATTTTGCTTCCCAAGTAGCAGCATTCACTTCTCCAATTGCATGTGATCCTATTTTTATGTTTAATCTACTAGTATTGGTATCATTTCTGCTACATTTCATCACTTTTGTCTTGCTTTGATTTATATTCAGTCAAAAATCTTCCTTCAGTATTTTGTTCATGCCATTCAGTAACTTCTGAATATCCTCAGCCTTCTTACATAGTTTATAAATTATTATTCTATCTCGATATTTGAAACCTGATTTCTTTAAAATTTTGAACATCTTGTGCCATCTAACATTATCAAAAGCTTTTTCTAAACCAACAAATGCCATAAAAGTATCTGTGTTTTTCTTAATCCACCCATCAAGTATTAATCTTAAAGCCAGAATTGCTTCCCTTGTACTATGATTTTTCCTAAACCCAAACTGATCTTCACCTACTTTCTCATCTACTACCCTTTCCATTTTTCTGTATATTATTCTGCTAAGTAATTTTGAAGCATGTGATGTTAGACTAAAGGTCTGATAATTCTCACATTTGTCAGCTTTTACTTCTTTCGGAAGTGTGAACATAATATTTTTTCTTAAAATCAGTTGGAATTTCTTCTGTTTCATAACTTTTTGATATCAGCTTGACTAATCTTTTGATTCCTTCTTCTCTTAGGGATTGAAGAAGTTCTGCAGGGATCTCATCAATTCCAACTGCTTTATTTGCTTTCAAGTCATTCAGAGCTCTATTAAATTCTGTCCTCAAAACAGGAATTCCTAAGTCATCAATGTCCTTTTCCATTACACTATTGTTCAAGTCGTCCCCATCATACAGTTTCTCAATGTATTCCTTCCATCAGTTAGCTCTATTGTGAGCTTAAAAGAGGTTTTCCCATCAGCTGCTTTAATGTTTACACCTCTTTTCTTCATAATTCTGTTTGATCTTCCTATATGCAACATTTCCTTTTCTACTTCTTCACACTTTTCTTCTAGCCATTTTTCTTTTGCTTGTTTCATTTCCTGTTTATTAGATTTCTAAATTGCCTAGGTATTGCTATCGTCCTGCTTCATACTGAGCATTTTTGTGCCTCCTCCTCTGATCCGTCAACTCCAAAATTTCTTCTATGATACAAGGTTTTCAGGCTGCTTGTTCCCTAAAGCCTAATGTTTCTTTACCTGCTTTCAATATTTTGGTATTTAATGCATTCCATTCGTCCTTGGTTGAGCTCCTTTCAGAGTTACTTCTTAGACCTAAGTCAAACATTTCTGAAAATTTTTCTCTCATGCTAGATTGTTTCTGTTTATTCACTTCCAGAGTGTTCTGCTTAAGTTGCTTCCTTATTCGCTTGAATTTCAGCCTGTACTTCATTACTATCAAACTATGGTCAGAGTCTATGTCTGCTCCTGGGTACGCTTTACAGTCTAGAACTTGATTCCTGCATCTCTGATATACCATGATATAATCTAGCTGATATCTGCCTGTATCCCCAGGACGTTTCCAGGTGTATATCCTTCTTGCATGGTTCTTAAACAGTGTGTTAGCCACAACTAGCTTATATCTTTCACAAAATACTAACAACCTGCTTTCTTGCTCATTTCTTTCTCCTAGTCATAAACTTCCTACAGTATTCCCCTCTTTTCATTCTCCCACTATCGCATTCCAGTCACCCATGATTATTAGATTTTCCTCCCCCTTCACATATTGGATTAATTCTTCAATTTTGGCGTATATTTCTTTGTTATCTTCCTGTGATATTGGCATTTACACTTGTACTAACGTGGTTGGGGCGGGCTTAGTTTCTAACCTCATTAAAATAATCCCGTCACTAAACTGTTCATAATAACTCAACCGTTTCCCTACTTTCTTATTCATTACAATTCTTACACCAATGACTCCACTGACAGCTTGTGTAATTATATTGTGTTCACCAGACCAGAAATCCTGTGCATCCTTCCATTTAATCTCACTAATCCCAACAACATCTAACTTAAGTCGTTCCATCTCCCTTTTAAAGTATTCTAACCTACCTGCCCCATTCATACTTCTAACATTCCACGCTTTGACTTGTAGAATGTTTCTATCAATTTTGATGACTCCTCCCTGAGTAGTCCCCACTCGGAGATCAGATTGGGGGACTATTTTACTTCTGGAATATTTTACCCAGGAAGAAGCCATCATGATATATGTAATTTGAGAGGCTTACATGTCCTCTGGTTACCCTTTGGGTCTTTAATGCAGTGGTTTCCTATTGTCCTTCTGCATCCCCATGCCGTTGACCATATTCTGATTCGTCCTCCTTTAGGTGCCATTTCTAACCCCAAGGGCAAAAGGGTGCCAGGATCGCTGCCCGCTCTTCCCCCCTCCTTTCGGAGGCCGTTGGAATCTTTCGGTCATCAGAGCCTCGTCTGTGCAAACATGGTGCACCACGTGAAGGAGAACTTGACATTTGGTTGGAAGAGACTAATATAGTCTCTCCCAAACCCTTACATGCCAATAATAAACTAACAATAGTAATAATGACAAAATCTTAGAAATGCTGTATCTGTATATTAAAAATTCATTTTAAAAAAGTAATTGGAATATATAGTACTGATTATAGAGATACCAAAATTGTAACTTTTTTTTTGTCTGTCTATCATGTATGATCTCAGCTAAATAATAATAATAGTAAGAAAAAAAAGAAGAATAGGCTAAACAAATTACTAGGAAAATTTCCGTGAGAGAATATGTTCTATCTTGATGAACTTACATTTAAGTTTAACTAATGAACGGAATTTAACAAGACTGCACATAGTTCCCAGAGATTTCAGTAGACCATCAAACGTCAAAACGTCCATGATAACTTGCTTAATGACTCTAGCAAACTGACCCGTAATAGATGCATCCAGCTTGTAGCAACTATTCCAAGTATACCACTATGGAAAACTAGCCTCTTATTGGCAATGCCACATGCACTACAAGACATCTCATATAACAACACATCTGGCTATTCTGCCATAATGTATCGGAATGAATGTCCATAGGCAAACTGTTTACATCAATAATCTATACCATCTAGTTCCCACTTTACGAATTTAATTGTGGTGGAGTGCACACTCCGGTGGCAATTTCCCTACACATCAATTTATCCCCTTTCCTGTGCCCACCTACTTTTGCCTTCTACAAATTTAAACTTTAAATTCTTTCAACTTTTTTCATAAATTATTCATCATTTCTCTAGCAAACTTGTTCCAATCTGTGATTCCCAACCTACAAAAGAAAATCTTCCCATGCCCCTGTGCCTGAAATTGAGTGCCAGTTTGTGGTCATGGTCATTTGTTCCCTTCCATGCATTCTTACAGCAATATCTTTCCACGACTCATCGCCAATACATGCCTTGGGTAATATCTAGATCGCGATACCGCTGCAACCACTTACCGCCTCCCGAAGTAAACACTTCCCGATGGAGAGAGTATGACGTCACTGTGTTTCCGTGTGTGACGTGTTCAGCCTTCGATCGATTTGAAAATTCACGTTAGGCCATAGAACGTAACCAATACTGCTAATAATAAAAAAAAAAAAATACGGATTAAAAAAGTTAAAGAAAATTATTTCTTGCACAATTACTAATATTATTAAAATATGTACAACATTCCAAACTGATAATTGATATCGTTCATTAGCATTAACATTATTAGTCACAATTCCTTTGATCTGTATTTGATTCCGTTCTTATATATTTCGTCGCGTGGCTGAAATTGCTATTAAAATCATTCATACGAAATAAAATATTTATAAAAACAAGATTTCGTCAATAACCGTTTGCGTTTAGGTTGAAACGCAGCCTGGACCATACTAACAGTGATAGATACGATTTGGAAATTGGATTTCAGCAACGGTTACGTTTCACTATGGTCCAGGCTGCATTAAGATGTAAACAACGATAGATACGACATTAGGTATCCACAATAAGGTGTTCAATAGTTACGTTTCAGTGTGGTCCAGGCTGCATCAAAACCTCATCGCAAATCAATTTATTCCTGTACTACTGGTGCAAAATTAACGATTTATCGATATAAGACGAATTAGTGATGGACTACTTTCAGTGGAAGGCCCCGTTAGTGACATTTAAAGCCTCGAGCGGAACGTATACGTCACATTCAGCATCGTAGTGACGTCATACTCACGCCAGCCGGAAATGTTGACATCGCGAGGCGGTAAGTGCTTGCAGCGGTATCGCGATCTAGATATTACCCCATGCCTTATACACTCCCATGACTTTCTTCATTCTACTCCTGCCCTCCAAGTAAGAACTATTAGAATGTTTACAGAAACGATCCAACCTTTCTAAACACTGTAAATGGGAACTAGCTTGTCAACATATCTTAGATACTAGACATTTGCCTGAGCTCAATCTCCTACCATTCATAAACTTATCACTTAGGCCTACTTTTTTCATCATTTATTTTTTGAAACTAATAACATATAGCTAACTTTAATTTTTATTGTTATTCCAAATAATACTACATTTCCATAGTCATTATTTTTTTCAACACCAATAACAACTAAATCAACTCCCACAGGTGTAATCCAAATATCATGGTAGCTCAAATTCAAGCTAAATGAACTACAGTTTTAAAGATTAGTAAACATTAGGGTGTGTTATAGGACAAATGATAGGCTCTAAAGAAATACATGATACAAGCATAATGAGTTATAAAGTGCATGGTAATTAAATCATGGGTAATATCAAGATGGGGATACCGCTGTGGCCTCGTGTAGTAAACACTCAGATCACGTGGTATATATCATTGTGAGTATGGTCCAGACTGCATTACAACATAAACTCAAATGACTAAATCATAATACAGTGGTAGTATTTCACACGACATTTTATTTTCAAGCAGTAATTAGGTTGTAATACACACTCAACTAATATGACACTGTTAGAATTAGATTTCTAGAAAATAAAATGCCTCACGCTTGACTACATCAATATTATGACATTATTACCTTGAGGGGGTGTAAGGGTTTGGGAGAGACAATACTAGTCTTTTCCAACCAAATGTCAACCTCTCCTTCACGTGGTGCACCCTGTTTGCACGGACGAGGCTCTGGCGACTGAAAGATTCCCGGTATAAAGAGTCACCCACTGCTTGCCAACGGCCTCCGAAAGGAGGGCAGAAGAGCGGGGAGTGGTTCAGGGCTCCCTCTTGCCCTTGGGGTTAGAAATGGCCCCTAAAGGCGGATGAATCAGAAATGATCAACGACATGGGGATGCAGAAGGCAACGGGAAACCACTGCATTAAAGACCCAAAGGGAATCCCGAGGACATGTAATCCTCTCAAATTACATATATGATGATGGCTTCTTCCTGGGTAAAATATTCCGGAGGTAAAATAGTCCCCCAATCGGATCTCCGGGTGGGGACTGCTCAGGGAGGAGTCATCAGAATGGGTAGAAACATTCTACAAGTCGGAGCGTGGAATGTTAGAAGTCTGAATAGGGGAGGTAGGTTAGAAAACTTAAAAAGGGAGATGGAAAAACTTAAGTTAGATGTTGTTGGGATTAGTGAGATTAAATGGAAGGACGCAAGGATTTCTGGTCTGGGGAACACAGGATAATTAGCACACAAGCTGTCAATGGAGTCACTGGTGTAGGATTTGTAATGAACAAGAATGTAGGGAAACGGGTGAGTTATTATGAACAGTCTAGTGACAGGATTATTTTGATGAGGTTAGAAACTAAGCCCGTCCCAACCACATCAGAACAAGTATATATGCCAACGTCACAGGAAGATGACGAAGAAATAGAAAAAATATACGCTGAAATTGAAGAATTAATCCAATATGTGAAAGGGGAGGAAAATCTAATAATCATGGGTGATTGGAATGCAATAGTGGGAGAAGGAAAAGAGGGGAATACTGTAGGAAGTTTTGGTCTAGGAGAAAGAAATGAGCGAGGAAGCAGGTTGCTAGAATTTTGTGAAAGATATAAGCTAGTAGTGGCAAACACACTGTTTAAGAACCATGCAAGAAGAATATACACCTGGAAATGTCCTGGGGATACAGGCAGATATTAGCTAGATTATATCATGGTCAAACAGCAATTCAGGAATCAAGTGCTAGACTGTAAAGCGTACCCAGGAGCAGACACAGACTGGGACCATAATTTGATAGTAATGAAGTGCAGGCTGAAATTCAAGCGAATAAGGAAGCAGCATAAACAGAACAGACTGACGGTGAATAAGCTGAAACAATCTAGCACAAGAGAAAAATTTGCAGAAATGGCAGACTTAGGTCTAAGAAGTAACTGTGAAAGGAGATCAACCGAGGACGAATGGAATGTATTAAAGACCGAAATAATGAAAGCTGTCAAAGAAACATTAGGGTTTAGGGAACAAGCTGCCCGAAAACCTTGGATCACAGAAGAAATTTTGGAGCTGATGGATCAGAGGAGAAGGTACAAAAATTCTCAGAATGAAGCAGCAAGAGAGCAGTACAGGCAATTTAGAAATCAAATAAATAGGAAATGCAAAATAGCAAAAGAGAAATGGCTACAAGAAAAGTGTGAAGAAGTAGAAAAGGAAATGGTCGTAGGAAAAGTAGATGTTGCATATAGAAAGATCAAACAGAATTTTGGAGAAATGAAGAAAAGAGGTATGAACATTAAAGCTGCCGATGGGAAACCTCTTTTAAGCTCAGAAGATAGAGCTAACCGATGGAAGGAATACATTGAGAAACTGTATGATGGAGACGACTTGAACAATAGTGTATTGGAAAAGGAAGGCAATGTCGACATTGATGACTTAGGAGATCCTGATTTGAGAACAGAATTTAATAAAGCTCTGAATGACTTGAAAGCAAATAAGGCAGTTGGAATTGATGAGATCCCTGCAGAACTTCTTAAATCTCTAGGAGAAGAAGGAATCGAAAGATTATTCAAGCTGATATCAAAAAGTTATGAAACAGGAGAAATTCCAACTGATTTTAATAAAAATATCATCTTCACACTTCCAAAGAAAGCACAAGCCGACAAATGTGAGAATTATTGCACCATTAGTCTAACATCACATGCTTCAAAATTACTGACCAGAATAATATACAGAAGGATGGAAAGGGTAGTAGAAGAGATAGTAGCTGAAGATCAGTTTGGGTTTAGGAAAAATCGCGGTACAAGGGAAGCAATTCTGTCTTTAAGATTAATACTTGAAGGGCGGATCAAGAAAAACAAAGATACTTTTATGGCATTTGTTGATTTAGAAAAAGCTTTTGATAATGTTAGGTGGGACAAGATGTTCAAAATTTAAAAAAAGTCAGGTCTAAAGTATCGAGATAGAAGAATACTCTATAAACTAATAAGAATGAAGTGGCTGTAATAAAAGACAGACATGCATCGGTTAAAAAGGGTGTGAGACAAGGTTGTAGTCTATCCCCGTTAATATTCAACTTGTATGTAGAAGAAGCAATGAAGAAAGTAAAAGAAAAATTGCCAATTGGCATAAGTTTTCAGGGAGAAAAAATCAGTATGCTACGATTTGCTGATGACATTGTCTTGTTAGCAGAGAGGGCTGAGGATACTGAGAAGTTATTGAATGGCATGAACAAAATACTGAAGGAAGATTTTGGACTAAATATAAATCAAAGTAAGACAAAAGTAATGAAATGTAGCAGAAATGATACCAATAGCAGCAGATTAAATATAAAAATAGGATCGGATGCTATAGGAGAAGTGAGTGAGTTCTGTTACTTGGGAAGAAAATTACAACCGATGGCCGAATTAGGAATGATGTAAAAAGCAGAATAGCAGTAGCAAAAAGAGCCTTCATGAAAAAGAGAAACCTTTTAGTTTCAAATATTGATCTAGGAATTAGAAAGAACTTTTTAAAACTCTATGTGTGGAGCACAGCACTTTACGGTAGCGAAACATGGACTTAAGGAATACCGGAAAGAAAGAAACTTGAAGCATTTGAAATGTGGGGCTACAGAAGAATGCTAAAAATTAGGTGGACAGACAAAGTAAGAAATGAACGAGTTTTGGAAATGATGGTGAGAAAAGAAGTTTATGGAAGAAGCTTACAGGAAGAAGAGACAGGCTTTTAGGTCATATTTTGAGACATGCTGGATTGGTTAATTTGTTAGTGGAGGGAACAGTCGAAGGTAAGAACTGTAGAGGTAGACAGAGATTAGAATATATGAAGCAGATAATTGAGGACGTGGGTTGTAAGGGGTATGTAGAAACGAAAAGGTTAGCACAGGATAGGAAGGGATGGAGGATTGCATCAAACCAGTCTAAAGACTGACGACAGCAAAAAAAATTACCTTGAGTGGTGTAACATATTTATGCAGGTATCATATTTTCCCATAGGTCCAGTGACCCAGGTAATATATAAAACCCCTCACGATACAGTATTTCATGAGATAGTTGTTGAAATTGCTCGTTGTCCTCAAAGGATACAAATGTTATTGTAAGTGAATAATGTTTTTACTACAAATATTCAAAAGCTATTCAACTGTACAAAATTACAATAACTAAACATGATCTATCACCACCATCTTACTAAAGCGTATGTTAATAACAATCAAACCCAGAAAGAAAATAAAATGAATTGACGTCACAACACTACAGTAGTCAAAGGCAAGACATCACTAGAAATACTTTCCAAAGTACATTTAACACTGTCATGCATTACAACATAATTTCTTCTTGATATAATGGTCCAGGCTGCATTACAAAGAAATTACTGCTTGAAAACAACTACAGCAGTATTATGTATTAGAATCTCTAGTAAAACAAAGAGGGACCTTTATTTAAAAATGAGAGAATCGGATAACTATGCGCTGAAAGTTCACTATAAACTTTATTCTAAAATACTAAGAAATGTAATAAGGAAGGCCAAGAACAGGTACATATCGGCGAAAATAGAAAATTCAGACAATAAAATGAGAACAATATGGAATATAATAAAGACTGAAACAGGAAAAACTGTAAATCACTCTAAGGACATAAAAATAGAACAAAATGGATATGTGTATAGCGAAGTAGGGGAAGTTTGTGAAATATTTAACAAACATTTTACGTCAGTAGTAGATAAATTAGGCATAGAAAAGCAATCCCCACATAGTGCTCTAAGGCTTCTTGAGACTGCTTTCCCAAATAGCTTTGTGGAGATGAAATTGCCACCAGTAACAGTCTCAGAAATAAATAAACTCATTAAACAATTAAAACCTAAAAATTCTTCCAGCTATGACAATATTTCAAGTAAATTACTGAAAAGATGTTCAGACTGTATCAGTCATGTACTTGCTCACATTTGTAATGAATCCTTAATACAAGGTGTTTTTCCCGATAGACTAAAATATGCTGTTGTAAAACCATTATTTAAAAAAGGAGAAGTAACATGTGTAGACAACTATCGTCCCATTTCATTACTTTCAACATTCTCAAAGGTTTTTGAAAAAGTCATGTATAGAAGAGTAATAAAACATGTTACACACTATAATATCCTAACTAATTCACAATTTGGGTTCAAAAAAGGATCATCCATAGAAATGGCTATATATTCATTTTTAAATAACACATTTGAGGAACTGAATAATAAAATGAATCCTGTAGGAATATTTTGTGATCTTGCAAAAGCATTTGACTGTGTAAATCATGAATTACTTTTGAAAAAAATGGAATACTATGGTATTTTTGGGACCGCAGGTAAATGGTTTAAATCATACATTGAAAGCCGAATGCAAAAAGTTTCAATTTTTGATTCTAAATAAGTAAAGATGCTTCATCAGACTGGGAGAAAATAAAACATGGAATTCCACAAGGCTCTGTCTTAGGTCCCCTCCTCTTTCTGTTATACATCAATGACCTTCCTGGAAATTTATCCGACGAAGTTAAGAGTGTTTTATTTGCAGATGACACTAACCTTACTGTGCGTAAAACACCAAACAGTACTATAGAATTTAATGTAAATGAAGTACTTAGAGTAGTAGCAAATTGGTTTAAGGCAAATTCATTAAAATTAAATTTTGAAAAAACACATTATATTAGGTTTAAAACAAAAAACTATGCACAGCCAGATATATGTATAAACTATAAAAACAACACAATCTTAGAAACAGAGAGTATAAAATTTCTTGGTATTAAAGTAGATCAGAAACTCTGTTGGCATGATCATATCACTACACTACTGGCAAAGTTAAGTAGTGCCACCTTTGCAATACGAACACTTTCTCTAACAGCAGATCTAGAATTAATGAAACAGGTGTACTACTCATATTTTCATTCAGTAATATCATATGGCATAATTTTTTGGGGAAACTCTTCACAAAGTAAAAAAGTTTTCATAGCACAGAAAAGAGCTATTAGGTTTCTGTGTAGGGTAAAACCAAGAACTTCTTGCAGACAACTCTTTAAGAAACTGAATATTCTTACAATGTATTCTCAGTATATATATTCTCTCATGAGCTTTGTCATAGAAAATTTTAACCTGTTTACACCTAATTCACAGGTACACAGTTTCAATACAAGAAACAGAAATAACTTGCATAAAACACAAACATCTCTGTCATTAGTACAAAGAGGAGTTAATTATTCTGGGATACATCTGTTTAATAAACTACCTAATCGTATAAAACAGCTTTCAGATAATAAAGATGTATTCAAACAAAAACTTAGAGATTATCTTATTGGCAACTCCTTCTACTCCATTCAAGAATTTGAAGAAAATAATTAATTGTACTCATTATGACGTTTGCAAAACTCAGTTGCAAAAATGTATGTTTATTATTATTTCTTGTATTTGTAAAATATGTATATATTTACTATGATATGACTCATATTATGTGTATATGTATCAACAATGACATGTTTCACATCCCAGAGGTATTTCCTCAGCAGGGATCCATGGAACAAGATTGATAAATAAATAAATGACGTCATTAGCGAATATTGTAGCGGAATCGCGATATCCAGTAGACCCAAGAAAATTCCATGTATGAGGAAGTTTCTGAATATAAACGTCACTAACTCAACCTAGAAACCATCATTACCGTATACACAGTTTAGTTATGACTAAGTACTGTAATAAAGCAGCCAAGTCCTTGAATACTGAGGCCTAAATATTATGGGAAAACGAATTAAATTCAGTAAATGTGCAATCTTATCTCTCAATTGTTCAGACCTTAAACGCTAAAACTGTTACCCAAAATTATGAAATTTAGAGAAAAATTAGTTAATAATACTAACATTGTCACGCCCATTTCGGATACACAGACCGCAAACGAGACACAATAACACACTCAATCAAAACACTGACATCGACCAAAACATTCACTTCTACCGCCACTATATGTAAACAAGGCAGAGAATATAAATTTCTTGAAAGACAACAGCTAGCAAAGATGATAATGCTTAACCAAAGTTATGTAAATCTACATTCTACAATTTAAAACGGTTGTCTAGTGGACTGGTGGCACAATGGTCAAATTGGAGATCCGAAATGTCCACGGTTCGAATCCCGTCACGGCTTAGATTTTCAATGGTCCCTAACTCTACCTTCATCTCTCGCACAGTATTCTGTGTGAAGGTGGCTTCCCAAAGTTCGTGATTTTACGGACTAGTTCGAACCAACGGGCCATGGGAATAGAGTCGACCAAAGCGGTCCATACTAGGGGAGCATGCGTAAACCACGTAGCTCCATTTTGGCCTCCTGTTAACACCCCCTCGTAGCCCAGCGTGACTTTTGCCTCTACCCCCCCCCCGTAGCTTTTTTCCCCTTTTGATTCCAGAAGACTTTTTGCACTGTTTTCTCTTGTCAGACTATTTTAAATTACATACGGAGATTATAAACTGAGGGAAATAAATTTTCACATGCTGTTGTGAGTTCTGTTCCTCATTTTAATTGTAAAAAATGTTATGAAAGGAAAGCTACGTGGCCTGGCTCGGAGTCTTCGAGCCAACCCCCTCCCACCTGGACTGAGCCACGTAGTTTGTGCACGGTCCCTTGCCTGCGGTGCGGCGCCTCGACCAGTCGCCAGTCGGGTAGTGATACAGTGTAGGCCTACCTAATAAGCTGACTCTTCGTGGCATTTATCTTCATTCCATGCTGACCTACCCAGTCAGATATTCTGTCTAGGTCACCCTGCAGCTGTTCAATAATCTATGTCATAAACAGCATTAAATCTGCCATCGACACACTTTCGTGTAATAACCATGGTAATAACAGCATCGTCAGTAACACCTGCGACTATAGTAATTCCTTTAAAGGTAAGATTTCATTTTTATACTTAAGATGTTTGGTTTACTATTATCTGTGGCCAAAGTAAAATGTGTGTTTTGTTTACATTTCAAGCACCCAAATAGTAGGCATGGCATCTACTGCTAGTGAGACTGATGGAAATGATATACTACCAGATAGCCGTGAAGATGCGGATGTGGTGACCGACTTTTTGCCAGGGGCATGCAAAGAAAGTATGCTTGTTACAACAGATTCGTTTGAAGAACTGGAACAAGAGATGGACTCCAGCTTTGATGACAGGCAGATGAAAGAAAGTACAACAAGCACAATTAGTGAAATACAGGAGGAGTTACACGAGACAACAGTGCCAGAGGATTCTGGATCTGATCAAGATGACAAAATTAAAAATGACGTTGTGAGTAAATAACCGGATTTTATCGCATTGTTTACGCTTTCCTACGCCGACTTAAGTGTTCATTTTTCTAGTGAATGATTCTGTTGTTTAGCTACAGTCAGAGGTTATGCTGTTTTCATTTGACAAAATGCTCTATGAAAGTATTATATCGAGAAAGGATTGTGGGCAAATACAAACGGATGTAGACAGGATATCCTGTGTGCCAAGAAGATTCAATTTATTAGGTGTTGTAGATAGGAAAATAAAGTTTTGTATGATTATTCAGTTGAAGGGGAATTGCTTGTTGCCACATAAGATGTAAATACTTGGGAATATCAGTTCACAGTAGGTTAAACTGAGTAGCACACATTGGGGAGGTTGTAGGTAAAGGCTTCAGAGTATTTCATCTGTTGGAGAGGATAATGAGGTGTGAGGGATTGATTTCAAACCCTTGCCAAAGTATTGAGAGGTGATATGGGATCCACATTGTAAGTATCAAATACTGAAGTTGGTGGGATATGTGAGGAGTATAATTAGATTTGTTTTGGAAACTACCAAAGGATGCACACAGTAACTGAAATGATACGAGATTGGGGTTGGGTGTCATTGCAACATAGAAGATGTGTGAAAAGAATGGTAGGAATGTACAAGGCATGTACTGGTGATGAGGCTTGCATTATGTTGGTGGAAAGTTTTTGAAATGGCTGGAAGGTAGGAATTCTCAATTTCAAACATAAGGGAGTAGGAAAGTTTTCATTTGTAGGTTTGATAGTGAACGATATACCTCAGAGTCTGAAGGCTTTGAAGGTAAACGTATTTAAGAATCTTCATTGGGTATGTAGGGAAATTGCCACTGGGACATTAGCTCCATGGCAAGTAGTGATGATAATGTTGGTTTAGTGAAGTGACTTTCAACTTCAGTTCCTTAAAGATAGAGTTGATGTCCACAGGCATAAGACTTTGTATCCAATTTCATATCTGTTTTTTGACATATTTGTAAGATTTTATAGAGCTTTGGAAAACTGATGACTCAGTCAAGATAGAAACACTGTGTAACTCATTAGAGACAAGAACAAAGACTTTTCCCGGTAAAGGTGCTTGATGTAAGAACGAAGACTTTCCCGGCGTATGACTGCAATGTAGTCTTCACGGGTGTAACGCCGGATAGTGTTGTGGAAACACAATATTTCGACGGCTGGCTCTGCCGTCTTCTTCAGGTGTAGAGACATCTGTAATGGTCAGCTGACCCACAGATACTGAGATGGTTCGGGTGCTGCTCTTCCTTATATACATGTCCGCGTGGCCTCAGCGATGGCTTACTATGAGCCAGGCCCGCAACCAACTGGCGGTTGGCTGCCCGTGGGCGTGGCTAAGGTTCTTGTTCCAGCCCAAGCTAATATGAAGCCCTCTACGGCGGCAGCTGTACGGAAGTACAACGTTCTCTGCGGATATTTGCCAAGGCAGGTTTCCATGCCTTACTGAGACATAGACCACTGTCTCTGTTAAATTTGTCGGCCATTAGAGACATTTTGTGGCTGACAGGAAATCAGTTGCTATCACAGGGTAAAATGTAACAAACACAAAATAAAAAATTGAATTTCAAAGAGAAAATTTAAAACCCTTTGAAATCAAAGCAGTTTTAAGAAGGCACATTGTTCCCATTTCTCTTTGTAGGTGTCCTAGAAAAAGTAATGAAGAAGAAGACAGCAGTTGGAAGGGGAAAAAAAGACTATGTAAAATGTAATGCTTGCCTTTGCTGATTACCTTGTATTTACTGTGTAAAGTATGGCCTAGAGAAAAAGCTGTTTCGAGATGAAATTATGGCTAACTGCTTCTTTGGCACATTACTACCTGCGTCAATAAACGTCTCGAGCCACCTGTGATGTCATTAAAGTCGTAATTTGTCATGCCCTATATTCGCTAAGCACCATGCAATTTTATTAGTCATTGTTGTCCAGCCTGCATTTCAACCTAACAGCACATTCCACTAATACAGCTCCTTGAAACTCGACATCTATACCACATTTGGAAATAGCACATTCACGATAATGATTGATGCTATATATTGGCTAATGCCACACATAACCCAAAAATTTTCATTGTGTTACTTCTATCTTACCTATTTTATCAGCTTTGTGAACACACTTTTTCTTTAAAAGTAATGCCCTAGGAATATTTCAGTCATACTTTCATCCCTAAAGAACAGATTTTTCTACTATTCATACTTTGCATAACAGCCTACCTAGCAATTCCAGAAAACATAGAAGGTGCAACAAAGCAAATATATAGGCCTATAATCTTAAAGAGGGGAAGATAATTTAGGGCTACAAATGTTTAAGAATAGAAAAAAAGAGAAGTGAAATTCAAATCCCTTACTGAAATAATTGGGCCTAATGTTCTACACGGAGGAACCAACCTGGTGGTAAGAAAAATGATACTGGCATACAGTTTGACAAAAACATGTACCTATTGCAAGAAATCTTCGAACTTCAACTGAATTAGGAAAACCAGAAAGTCAATTCAGCAGAATATCTTGTAGTAAACAGAGGTTTACTGGGACAGAATGAATGGGAAAAAATTAATAAGGATAATCCCAGGATCAAAGTAACATAGGAAATCAATGAAAAATTCAAAAGTCATTTAAAAAGAACGGATACAAGAAAACTAACAAAAGACTTTGGCTTTTTTAATATAAAAATACAAACACATTAGGCATGAACCATATTTTCAAGAAGTCATAGGCGAGCTAAGAAAAAAATAATGGAGAGGGCAGCAAAAAAAAAAAAAATCAGAAAAATGAGGATTTGATAGATAGTTAAAAAGTTGGAGGGTTAGAGCAATAAAGATAACCAAGAAGAGAAAGGTTGAAAAAACTTCTGGCATAAAGAAATAGAAAATCTCTTGGAAACAATATTTTGCATGGTAGCTTACATAGTTGATTAAAATTGGAACTGGGGTTACATATGTGTAGCTGTCATTAGTGAAAATTCATAACTGTAAAAATTGTACGGAAAATCATTGGTATACACACATTTACCTGAACCAACAGCAGGTGTAAAAATACTTTAGATCACTGCAATTTTATTCTCTCACTTTGCTCATCATTTGGTGTTCCCTGCTTCATTTATTGTAGTGTAGGTTTTATTGTTTCCTTTCTACTTCACGTGCAGCTTACCTGCCATTCTGTTATTACTTTCCACCAGCTTATTAACATCATTGTTGCATGACCTATGCACATAGCTACCACACTTTTGTATGCAAGATACCTGTGTTGTCTGAAATTAATAAATGGGTACTGTCAATAGACATGTGAGGTCTTAAACCCACCAGCTAATTTCTCTAAATAAACCATTATAATTTTCCACGATACACACACATTGATTTTTAAGATTTAAAGTCGCCTCGTCCTGTGCCCGCTTCCCATGCATTCTCTCAGTTGATCTGAAGTTCTTTTATAGCAGTTACATTACTAGGAGCTTACATCATAAACTGAGCTCCAGTTTGTTGGGTGGTGTTCTGTTAGCAAGAGCTTAGGCCAAAAAAAAAAAATAGATTTATTTTGTTTATTGATCTTCTGTGTTTGTTTCAGCCTATCTATAGCTGTGGAAAATAATGGTTCAATTTTTCCCTATTATCAAGAAATGGATCACAGTTGCGCAGTCAACCATGAACTATTTGTACATCAGCAATGGCCCTTTGTTACCCTTTTCCAGAATATGCATAGCTAGTTTAATATCCTCATCTCATGCTAAAAAATTTGATTTGACTTGCAATAATACCTGTAGGTGGTGCGTTGCCTAAAGCCTATCCCATTTGAAAAGCTTTCAGGGATTGCCCAACCCATTATTCGAAGAGATGTGACTATGAACATGGAGAAAGGAGAGGACAAAAGTAGAATGGAAAGTGTACATTCTCTGCATGGCAGTGCCTCTCCATCTCAAGAGACTCAAGTCCAGGAAAAGCTTCTTGTGAACATCACGGGAACTAATTGAATCACCTGAAATTATAAGTGCACAGTTGTGGAAAACTATGGTCACCAACATTTCAGAGTTTTGAAACATATGCCACCTGGGCATGTAGAAAACTTTATGTATCAAATCCTTGAATTGACTAAGTCAGGGATACGCAGATAAACTAATGAAATGGGGTTACATTGATACTAACAATAATTAGTGTGAATGCTCAAGTCCACTATGTGCCCATCTTCTTGCAAAGAACTGTTTCAAACAATGCAGAATGCACTTGATGTTGTAAAGCACTTGTGAAAATGGGTGTAATGTACTAATTTTCAAGTTGTAAAGTTAGCTTTGTACCTAATGTTTTTGATGCGAGAATATGTAAATGGTGGTAAGGTGTATTGTGGTACCAAGAGATGTACTCATTTGCTATTTAGAAAATAGACGTCTCTCATGTATTATCTTCCTCTGTCATTACAGATCCCATGATGATATCTTCTACTTTGTATTCTTAATATACTGTATAGATGGCAAGTACATCAGACTTTTTTCCCTGCTTCTAGTAAATACCTGTTGCAGCCAAACTCTGATAGTAAATACCTGATCAGTAAGCCATTAGATTAGATTGGATTCCAGAAGAATCTGGTTTCTATAGTTAAAAAAATAAAAATAAAAAAAAAAAAAAGGGATGAATTGTGGTATTACTCCTTAGAATAAATTAAGTTCAGTTTCTTTCTCATTCCATTTTTATTCATCTTCTGAACCTACTACCCTAATGGCTTTGATGTCAGTGAGTTTTATTCTGCCTGCTCAGCTACCTGCCAGTTTTGAAACAGAATATCCATTTTCATTCAAAGGCTTTCAACCAGAATAAGTAGTTTTCATGCTCACTCACCTCCTAATACTAAATCCCAACCTTGCTGAAGCATTGGCAGTTAACACAAGGACATAGCACCAACCTGAGAACGTGGAGACACCAATACGGATTTGTTTCACTTGTTAGAATTGGTTAGTGCCTGGGCCGTGTATTAACTTATATTCATTAGGGGGTAAAATGTCACAATGATGTATGTATTCATGCAGAATCTACTATGGAATTGTTAGAGCAGGTAATTTGGTTTATATGTCATTAACAGGCTCTGTTAAAGTGGTGTTCCGTATTCTCTTCAGGAGGAAGTTGCATCTCAACTTAGTGAAACAAGCTTAACTTCTAATGAAGAAGGCATGACTGCTGCAACTCCGGTTGGTTCGGCTCCAGAGGAGGACTACTGGAATAACACAGAATGGAAGGAGAGGAAGAAACATGTTTTCATTCTCAGTGCTGCTGGCAAACCGATATATTCCAGGTATCTAAATTGTGTTATTTCTTATCCACATTTAACATATTCTCTTAATAACTTGATAATAGTAACAATGAACATGCTTTTTGGCAATAAAAATAAGGAAGGGTAGGAAAAGGTAAACCCTTCACTTGCCACAGACTAAGGCAGGAGGACTATGACAAACACATAAGCATGAACACATCTTATAACCTTTCTTAATCGTGATCAGTGGAAGGCATAAGGTCAAAGGGATCGGATGTGTACACACCAACAGACTTAAGTGATTTTTTTTTATCTGCTTAACGTCTCTCTAATAGCGAGGTCTTTAGAGACGGGAAAGGATGGGGGGCAAGGAATGGGAAGGAATTCGGCCATGGCCTTTTGAAGGAAGCATCCCGCCATTTGCCTGGAGTGATTTGGGAAACCATGGAAAACCCAAATCTGGATGCCCGGACGGGGATTCGAACTGCCGTCCTCCCGAATGCGAGGTCAGAACGCTAGCCGTTACACCACCACGCTCGGTACTTAAGTTATGAGTCTCAGTTGTTATATGTCCTCCTCTAATCATGATTAAGGTTTATACCAAAATGTTGTGAAATGTATTTGCATTTTTTAATACATACGAGGTTTGTTCAAAAAGTAAGATGAATTTTTATTTTTATCAAAAAATATTTTTTTAATCATCAATATTTATGTTGTTCCATTGAAAGTAATGCCCCTCAGATATTATACACTTGTGCCAACATTTTTTGCAATCCTCAAAGCATTTCTAATAAACATTTTTTGGTGTACCCTTGAGCTCTTTCAGCTACGTAGTCGTTTCCTCCTTGATCGTGGTAAATCTTCATCCTTTCATTTGTCTCTTCAGTTTTGGGAACAGGAAAAAGTCGCAGGGGGCAAAATCCAGTGAATATGGTGGCTGAGGCATGATTGTGGTGTTGTTTTTGGCCAAAAAATAACTCACAAGCAATGATGGGTGAGCAGGTGCATTGTCATGGTGCAAAAGCCATGAATTCTTTTCCCACAAATATGTTTTTTTTTGTTTTTTTTTTTATTGCTTCTTCGCACATAACTTCATAACTTATTGACCATGATGGTGATTCGACGAATCTCCAACACTATTTTTCTTCACTTCTTCAACGTTTTTCTCAGTTGATGTGCTGGGACGTCCAGATCGAAGTTCGTCATTGACATCTTCTCAGCCTCTTGGATGAGCTTGTACAAGTTATAAACATTTTTCTTACTCAAAGTAGATTCACCGTATGCCACTGTAAACATCTCAAGTGTTTTGGAGCACTTAATTCCATTTTTTAAACAAAATTTGATGCAAAATCTTTGATCCATTTTTTCGACAGCAGAAAATCGCCGAACACACTAAACACTTCTAACAATTATGCCTCTCACAAACAATTGCAAAGAATGCTATATAGTTGCAACTGTGAATATATGTGCGGGAAGAGTGCACCAAAATAATAAGAACAAAAATCGACTGTACGAATCCGGTGAAATTGAAAAAATCACCTTACTTTTTGAATAAACCTCATATATATATATATATATATATATATATATATATATTGGATAGGATAAAAAACCACCGCTTACCAAAGAAGGGGATTCCAGCAGCGTTGGTACACGAACACACAAAGAATAAAATTTTCGAGCATATCTCTTCCTCAGTAGAAGTGAGATTTCTGCACACAAGCGCTGCCAGCAGCCAACTGCGTGAGCCACAATTTCGGTGGCTAATGGTGGGGGAAATACATCATGGCAGGAAGTGAGGGAGGGGGTAGAAGAGTACAGGCTGGAAAACGGAGATGAATGGCAAGTATAAAGCAAAACTGTACAAGGTCCTGACGCGGAAGGGTAGTATACCTCAGTTAATCAAGTAATGGACACAAGTGGGGCGAAAAAAAAATTAAAATTTTTAGTTGAAACTAAAACTAAAATTCGAAATCACAATCTATAAAGATAGGCTCTGGTGAGCGGTGGTTCTGTGAGGGAAGGTGGAAGTGAGGGGGATGGGTGGGAGGAAAATTGGTGCTATCTTAAATTTAGACCTGGAGATTGTCTGGTGTATATATATATATATATGATAACAATGAGCAGGAAAATACTTTAAGGCAATAAAACTAAGGAAGGATAGGAAAATATGACCCAACACCTTCATTTGTGGTAAGTGTTGGGTCATATTTCCCTATCCTATGTATATAAAGGGATAATGAAATGAACCAAAACTTACCTTAGATGATGGTATCGTGGGGTGAACACATAAATAATCACAAAACACAAGTGAAACAATGAATATTTCGGCACTTGGCCCTTCGTCAAGAGGAGACTATCACGGAGGGAGGGTGAAGCAGGATACGGTCTCACAGAATTGTTTTTCCTGTGTTTTGTGCTTATTTATGTGTTCACCCCATGATTCCATCATCTGAGGTAAGTGGTGGTTCATTTCGCTATCCCTCTTTTTGTAAATCCATTCTCTAATTAGATCCTATTATTTCCTTGTAAATATATATATATATCATATATATTATTTCTATAAGGTATTTTTATGTCACAAGCCTGTATCTTCCTTCATACTTAACCGAAATAAATGAATGAGGTGTCATTTTAAAGCATATGGTCTCCACTTTGGTCACATCATATTTTAAGAAATGAAGTTTTCGGAATTCGACCCTCAAAGGGCAAAAGTATCAATATTTTTGCAATGCGTTTTTGTGTCACAAGTGATTTATCTCTTTTAATATCTAACCGATATAGATAAATTAGGTATCATATTAACGACTGAGGTCTCCGACGTGGTAACATTATATTTTAAGAAAGAAATTTTTCGTAATTCGACCCTTAAAGGGCAAAAATGTCAATTTTTCTAAAATGCGTTTTTTGTGCTTCAAGCCATTTATCTCCATGGATATCTAACCAAAATCGATAAATCAAGTAAGCTTATGAGTAGTAAAGTCTCAGCTTTGGTGACATCAAATTTTAAGAAAGAATTTTTTTGGAATTAATCCCTTAAAGGGAAAAAGTATAAATAGTACTACAGCGCATTTTTGTGTCACTAGCTATTTATCTCCCTTGATATCTAATCTGTTATAGATAAATGAGGTATCATATTGAAGAATAATGTCTCGCCCGTGGTAACATTATATTTTAAGAAAGTAATGTTTCGTAATTCGACCCTTAAAAGGCAAAAATGTTATTTTTTCTAAAATGCGTTTTTTGTATGTCAAGCCATTTATCTCCCTTGACAATTAAACAAAATTGATAAACGAGGTATTCATTTAAAAGATTGAGGTCTTCAGTAATGTCTTCAGTTCCGTTACCACATTTTTAGAAAGAAGTTTTAAAAAATTCTAACCTTAGAGGGCAAAAGTATTAATATTTTTACAACGCATTTTTCTGTCACCAGCTTTTTATTCCCCTTGATACCTAACCGAAATCAAAAGATGAGGTATCGATTTAAATATTAAGTTATCCGCTATGGTCGTATCATATTTTAAGAAAAAAACTTTCTCCAAATTCAACCTTGAAAGGGCAAAAATATCATCATTTCTCAAAACTTTTTTTTTTTTTTACCTCGCTTGATAACTAACCGATATCTGATAATTGAGGTATCATTTTAAAGACCAAGGTGGCTGCTTTGGTCACACCATATTTTATAATAGGAATTTTTTGGAATCCGACCCTAAAAGGGCAAAAGTATCAATATTACTTATACATTTTTTTTTTAAATTACAAGTCATTTATATTCTTCGATACCTAGCCGAAATCGATAAATGGACATATCGTTTTAAAAATTAAGGTCTCCAACTAGGTAAAATCATAAACTAAGTAAGAATTTTTCGAAATTTGGTGCTTAAAGTTGTTAGCGCGTATGAGACTGTTCTGAGCCAAGTCCCGATTGCAGCAATAGATATCACAGAGATATCAATAAACTTTTTTTTATTCAATAAGTAGCTTTTCGGATATTTTTTTCTGTTACGGAAGCACTGTCGTTTTGCTATACAATTCCAATGTAAACATTTTGTTTGCACAGCAACAAATATTTCAGAGATGTTGATGTGTGCATTTTGTTCAGGTTGGTTTTATTCTGTTAAGGTCAGTAATATGTTGCGAGTATTTTGATGCACACTTATTACACTAAAAAAAAGAAAAATATTTGCTACAAAAGTACGGTTCTACTTTTCATTATATTACAAGCATTCACCCTCACTATTCATCTCATTTTATTCGCAAAATTTTCGCACGGGTCGTCTAGTACATATATATATATATATATATAATAACAATGAAAAAAAAGACGCTAAGTAGCGGAAAGGAATCAAATTAGGATAGGGAAATGAGCCACCACTTACCTTTAGATGATGGATGTGGGGCGCGAACACACATCAAAGACAAACACAAACAATAAAGAAATTTTCGGGAAAAAAACCCTTTATCAACAAGAGAACATTATGAGAGGTGGGTGCCCCTCGCACATGTTTTAGCAGACCACCGAATTAAGTAATATCTTGGTCCACAAGTACTCACCAAGTAATTCGCCCAGACTGCCACAGGGTTCATTCCCATGCAATAGACCCCGTTGTAAAACATGCAGCATGCACCCAGCCACTACCAATTACTCCAATCCTACAACAGGTGAAACATTCCCTATCATTGGTCATGCTACTTGCATGACAACACACCTCATATACCAACTGACATGCCTCCATTGCTCCAGCTCATATATAGGCCTCACAACCAATCCCCTAGCTATCAGAATGAATGGCCACAGGCAGACAGTCTATACTAACAATGAGGCCCATCCAGTTGCAAAACATGCCAGTTCCCACAAAATCAATAATTTGAACATCTGTTTTTCAGTTAGGGCAATCAGTTTTCCCTAACTACACGACCCCCTCTGAACTTCGTAGATGGGAATTAGCCTACCAGAATATCCTTGACACCAGACATCCTCTTGGACTCAATCTCCAATAAACTCTGCCCACCAGACCCAGCACTTATTATCTATACCATTTACGTTTTTTGTATTTCTGTATTTACTATTATCTATGCTATTAACATTTATTTTACGTTTCACTTATAGTTATATATATATATATATCCCCACCCAGTTATTATTCACCTCTTTCAATAATAACATATCGTCATCAGTATCGATTATCGACCCAATATTTGAGCTTACTCTCCCCCTCCCCCCCTTCCACCTAAACAACCATCCGCACCTGAGACGCCATTCACCAGTCGGCCGTCTATGTGTACACATGTGACGGCGCCTGGTGCTTCACCTTCTGCACGTTTAAGGCTGTTGTAGGCCGAAATATTGCGCTTCTCTTGTGTTTGTTTTTTGTTCGTCGTCCCAGCCGCCTTCATCTGTGGTAAGTGTTGGGTCATATTTCCCTATCCTTCCTTAATTACATATATATATATTAAGAATGAGCAGGAAAATGCTTTAAGGCAATAAAACTAAGGATAGATAGGGAAATATGACCCAACACTTACCACAGATGATGGCGGCTGGGATGACAAGCACATAAAAAGCGCAATATTTTGGCAAAAGCTTTATTCATGTGGAAGTAAGAAGTGAGACACCAGGCGGAGTCAGATGTGTACACACTGACTACCATCTGGTGAATGGTGTTATACAGATATTGTAAGACGCTAGCTTTGCCTTGGGGTGGAGGCAAAAGGCTTTACCTTAACTCTGACCGTGTGTAAGCCTTGGATAGTCCAGTAATGACTTTATAATACCATGGTTGCCACTTAGCTTTATTTTTAGCCAAAAGCTAAGGAAAGAAAATAGGTAAATGATGTTTAAAAGTCCGTTGTTGTTGAAACCACTATATTCTTGAAATGTTACAAAGTCAATAACTGAATAGGCAATTGGACAAAGTCACAGAAGCAAAGTTTGCAAGTTCGATTAACTGTTCGAGCCAGACCACACCCCAAAGTTCAAAGTACAATTGATTATCACTTGTAAGTAGGTAAAAGTTCGTCACGCCCTTCTACTGTTACACTTGGTTTGAAACCGACCAACACTTAAGTAATCCCGAGGACCCGCTCGACAAAACACTATCTCAAAACTGCATTGTAATAAACTTAAATACGTGAACCTACATTGTGTCAAAAATGAAACTCTTGCACAGTAATGCTTAATGTGAAACTTGCTGGTCTACTAAGCCACATCTTGTCGCGTGCACGGTTGTGACAGACTAAGCTTACAACTTGGTGCGCTCACAGTTTCTGAATGACTGAGGCCTAGGGAAGGTTCTAGGCGGCTACCTGCTCACTCATGAATCGTGGGAAAATCCCAAACTTCCGTTTCACATGGGTAGTTTCTGGAAGGCTAATCAGATATTAAATCGCATGTCTGAAAGGTTTCATCATCCAATTTTGACCTTGACAATAAAAATAATCCTATCTCTCTGAAACTTTACGAATCACTAGATCTTGTAGCAAACATTAACTTTAGTTATTATAAAAAATTTTGAAACACTAATAGTTTAGTCGAAAATAAATAATTTAGATATGAACTTTTGAAATACTACTCCAGGCGTATGCTGAAAACTGATGCAATCCAAAATACTATCTCAACTACTATAAAAATCTGATTTCTAGCTTGAGTTATCATAGAAACTGACAGTAGAAATAAAATACAATATTATCCGATCTAACTCGCTATTCTGAGAATAAAATTGTCACGCAGTTACAAAATATATAAGATACCTGACAATATATATTGGTCCTCCTGCCATTGCCTCTGGTGAGTGATGCGTTTGCTTTCTCTATTCGTCCATATTTTCGTGTTCGGTTCCCAAATGTTTTTCTTTATAGGGAATATGTGCTTTTTCTGTGTTTGACAGACATTTCTGATAAAGCAATTGTTTATTTTCATTGGACAGAGATTTAAATAGTTTTTCATGGAAGCAGAAAGAAACTGTATAGAAATATGTTGTAAATATCCTCACCATGCTTTATCTTTTCTCCATTTAAAACTTACCTTTTAAAAATTGATGTATTGGGCTGCCAAGATGGCATTATTACTCCATTTGTGTATTGTTGCAGGTTTAATCTTTGTCGTAATCTAGAATTAGTGCTCGACACATCCATAATTTTTTAATGGTTGTTTTCTGTTTATAGCTATCTTTGTTTATTTGTTCTAATGTTTCTTTTGATGAGGTAGGAGACAGAGTACTGGTAGGAAATGTAGTATCAGGGAAGATTTAATTGAAAACAGGTGTGTCAGAGTATAATATGTTCGAACCATTGCTGTTTGTTATTCTAATGCATGATTCCGTTACTGAATTACACTCAGAGATTAGGTTTTTGGCAGATGTATAATAAGATCACGTAGAGAGAGGATTGGAAAGTATGGAATTAAGATAAATTGAAAAAGAGCCAGCGTATTGGGTACAAAAAATTAAGATTTTGTGTTATTATATAGTGTTTGTTACTGGAAGGAATAAAGTGTAAATATCTAATGATATTAGTTTATAGTAAGCTAAGTTAGTCAAGATTTGGTAAAAGGGTTTAAAATATTGCATTTATTAAAGAGAATATTGAGGGGATGTACTCATGAAATAAGGAAGTGGGTTACAGAACTTTGATCAGTCCATTGCTAAGTAATATGAGATGGGTGTATGGAACCCATACTAAGGCTATCAAATACTGGAGTTGGTCATGGGTTTAGTGTAGGGCAGTTAATTTTTAATGTGTAAATTAAAGTAGGTTCCACTCAGTGAGGGAGCTGAGCTGGGAGTCTCCAGTGCGTGACAATGGTGGTGGCTGTGTAAGGCACGTGCTGGTGATGAGGGAAAGTTGTAAAGTTCTCAGCATGGCAGTGAAAGTTTTTTAGTCAAAAAGTGCATTTATTCCCAGTCCCCCCCCCCCCTTCTAGTTCAATGTACTTTGTCAAACGATTCTCCTGTTAATAGAAGCCTTCATTGAAATATGGCTGCTATCACCTGTAAGCTATCTATTAAATTTTGTAACTGCGTGACAAAATTTTGTTCTGAGAACCACCAGTTAGATTGGATAAAATATTAGTGCATTTCATTTTCAAAGTAATTTTTTATGTTTACTCAAGTTAGAAAGCAGTTTTACAGTTTTCAAGATAGTATTTTCCATATTTTTAATTTCATCAGTTTTCGGCATTTGCCTGGAATAGGATTGTGGGAAAGTTCATATTTAAATTATTTATTTTCGGCTAAACGATTAAAGTTAGGATAATTTTTTATAATAACTAAAGTTAACATTTATTTTGAGATCTAGATATTTGTAAAGTTTCAGAAAGATCGAATTATTTTTATTGTCAAGGTCAGATTAGCCAATGTTAGGACTTCAGACGTGCGATTTCACATCTGATCAGCCACCCTTGTGAACGAGGAAGTAGATACATTCTCACGGTTCGCGTGAGAAAGTAGTCGCTAGGAATCTTCGAGAAGTGCTATGTGAATATAGAACCGTGTGTGCAGCGGTTCGGCCTCAGTCTTCAAGTAGCAATCGGCGCGACACCACGTTAGTTTCAGTAGTTGGTGAAAGTTTTATTTTGGAATAATGCCGCTTGTTTTATTCAAGTTAACCATAATGTCGTGTTGAAATAGTATTTCTCCAAGTGAGGCCTCGGGATTGTCTAAATTAACTAAACTTTTGAACAATGGGAGCGAGTGACGAACTTTTATTGGCTTTCTTCAACTAGAGATTTAATTCTTTGAATTATTGGGGTGTGGTCTGGCTCGACTGGTTAATCGAACTTGTAAAACATTACTTTGGAAAAGTCGTCTGATTGCCTGTACAGTATTTGGTTTTGTGAAATTTGGAAGAATGTAATTGTTTAAATGGCAATGAACTATTTATTGAACTTTACCTTTTCATAGATTTTAGGTTAAAATCTGTGTGGCGACCTTATTATTCTATTTAAGCCAAAACTGTTACATCCAAGGCTACACACATTCAGAGTTAAGACAACGTCTTTATGCTCTACCCCAAGCAGAAGCTAGCGTCTTACACACCTTTTGACGCAACACATTTTCCAGTCATAAATTTATATAGATTTGGAAATAGTTGTTGAGAGGGCCCACATATTTGGTGAATATAATGGCTTTTCCACAATTCCTACTTCATATCCCCCCCCCTTTTTTTACTGCCAAAACATAACATTTCCTTCAAGTCTATCCATGTTCCATCTTTAATGACACTGTCCCAAAAATCTTCTGTATGGCTTATAAATCGGGATCAAGGCCTCAACATAAGTCAAACGTGGAAGTCGACCATAAAATTGTTACAAGCCACGCAGGGTCTCACCATGCTAGGGTATAGTGTGTTCCAAACATGACACAACTCTCCTCCATATGTTCTCCCATCCCCTCCCTGCTGGCAGTCAGATATAAATAGTCTCCCATGTGGCCAATTTCAATTCAAGTTGAGTGGTAGCTTGACAGTGGAAACAGTTCTAGCTTCTGAAACATAGCCAGACGATGTGATTTTGATGCAGTTAGAAGCCTGAGAAGCTTTCCTTTAATGTTGCTGCTGCAAAAATGTTCATAGTCATAACTCTCAAAATGTTTGGATTTTCCTTGTATTATCATGATTTGTGAAGATTTCACCAAAAAACAAGTTTTTCCAACTGAAATTTTATTTCTGTTTCAAATACATTTTATACAATTTGAAATACAAATTTGCAAAACTTGCAATGAACTTAAAATTAATTTTGTCAAACGATTAGCGCAAGTCTGGGTTAACGCTTAACAACTTAGTCTGAACTCTGTGATGTGTTGCCTTTGGATAATTAGATTGGTCATTACTTAAAATCGGTCGCCACCAGACTGGATTACCTCAATCAGGAAAGGGGTGTTAAAATCAAAGTCACTGCTGTTTCAAATGAATTTCACCATCTCTGTATTGATCTCAAAATTTTACAAAGTCACTAACAAACAATTGTCATCAAACTTCATTTACAAAATAAATGATTGCAAGTACTGATAAATGAAATGAGCCAGGCCAACCCCACAAACCCTAGGCTGATTACAGTTACATGAGGATCTAGCAAATGTTTCACACGCGCCCTAAAATTTCTAAGATGGCTGCCGGAAATGCCTCTCCATAGTATCGGGTGTTGCCTACTGGCTTCGTCTCGTGCCAAATCACTGGCCAACCTGATGTCATGACTGGCCAAACGATTGTAACGAATTGACCATCCCCCCACCATGGGGCCTGCCTTTTATACATGCGACATGACAACCACAAAAATTTTTGATTCTCATGAAATCACCAAAAATTTCCATGTACAAGATTGATTCCAAACAATTTAAAAATTTTACACCAGATAGCTTGCCTCCTAAACATTAAAATGTATTCTAATCAAAATTCCTGTATCTGTCCTAATTTAGTCATAAAAATTATTTTCCTAAAATTTCTTAAAACTTGCTTTTTCGCCCGTAGCTTCAGAGTTGAAATAATTTCTAAACTGATCTGTAGGATTGTCTCTTTCATTTGATACATAAATCTACCTGATTGATACTACTCTCTAACTGAAAAAGATGAAAATGGTGAGATCGGAAAAATCACGAAAAAAATGTTATTTTGTAAAATATCTAAGTTAGGGAGCGTGCATAAACCACGTAGCTCCATTTTGGCCTCCTGTAAACCCCCCCTCCCCCCCCCCCCACATAGCATGTAGCTTTTTTCCCTATTGGTTCCAGAAGACATTTTGTACCTTTTTTCTCTTCTCAGACTATTGTAAATTACATACGGAGATAATTAACTGAGGGAAATAAATATTCACATGTGTGTCCTGTTTCTCTTTTTAACTGTGAAAAATGTTATGAAAGGAAAGCTATGTGGCCTAGCTCGGAACCCCCCCTCCCCCCACGTAGCCCAGTGTAGCCTTCCATCCAACCCCTCCTCCCCCTGGACGGAGCCACGTAGTTTGTGCACGCTCCCTTACCGGTCTAAAAGTTGCTGTAAATGATTCTTTATCCAAAATACCATAAAATATTTAGTTGCTATCTAACTTACTCGATTTGTTATCAGTTTTTATAAGATCCTTCAGCAGGATGAAGCTTAACTCCTCTTAACTGGAAATGTACAGATTCTTTCATAATTATCAAAAAAATTATTTTTCTTATTTTGACCAAAATACTACATGGATTTTAATGAGACTTCCTGCAAAATGTTCAGACAGAATTGTACTTTCTTTTGATTATAGTCTCTCTTCTGAACATATTTGTATTCCTCTTCTTACTCGTATTTTCATTCGTCATTCTTGTGGATTATTATTTTCATTAAACTAGACGACCCGTGCGAAAATTTCGCGAATAAAATGGGATTAATAGTGAGGTTGAATATAATGTCACCAAGTTCAGTCATTACTCTTCATAGTACTACTTCATTTATCGATTTTGGTTAGAAATCCAGGGAGATAAATGGCTCGAAACACAAAAAAACGTATTTTAGAAATATTGACATTTTTGCGCTTTATGGGTCGAATTACGAAAAATTCCTTTATTAGAATATAATGTTACCACGGCGGAAATCTTAGTCTTTAATACGATATGTCATTTATCTATATCGATTAGATATCAAGGGAAATATAAGGCTCGTGACACAAAAATACGTTGTAGAACAATTTATACTTTTTCCCTTTAATAGTTGAATTCCAAACACTTCTTTCTTAAAATATGATGTCAGTAATGCTGAGACATTATTCCTCACAATCGTATTTGATTTATCGATTGTGGATGGATATCAAGGGAGATAAGTGGCTCGAGACACAAAAAACGCATTTTAGAAAAATTGACTTTTTTGCCTTTTATGGGTCGAATTACGAAAAATTCCTTTCTTAAAACATAATGTTACGATGGCGGAGACATTATTCTTTAATATGATACCTCATTTATCTATATCGGTTAGATATTAAGGGAGATACATCGCTCGTGACACAAAAATGCGTTATAGAAAAATTTGTACTTTTTCCCTTTAAGGGTTGAATTCCAAAAAAATTCTTTCTTAAAATATGATGTCACAAAGCTGAGACATCAGTCCTCATAATCCTACATCATTTATCGATTTTGGTTAGATATCTAGGGAGATAAATGGCTCGAGATACAAAAAACGCATTTTAGAAAAAGTGACATTTTTGCCCTATAAGGGTCGAATTACGAAATATTCCTTTCTTAAAATATAATGTTACCATGGCGGAGACCTTATTCTTTAATATGATACCTCATTTATCTATATCGGTTAGATATTAAGGGAGATAAATCGCTCGTGACACAAAAATGCGTTATAGAAAAATTTGTACTTTTTCCCTTTAAGGGTTGAATTCCAAAAACATTCTTTCTTAAAATATGATGTCACAAAGCTGAGACATTACTCCTCATAATCCTACCTTATTTATCGATTTTGGTTAGATATCCTGGGAGATAAATGGCTCGAGATACAAAAAACGCATTTTAGAAAAAAGTGACATTTTTGCCCTATAAGGGTTGAATTACGAATACTTCCTTTCTTAAAATATAATGTTACCATGGCGGAGACATTATTCTTTAATATGATACCTCATTTATCTATATCGGTTAGATATTAAGGGAGATAAATCGCTCGTGACACAAAAACGTATTGCAAAAATATTGATACTTTTGCCCTTTAAGGGTCGAATTCCGAAAACTTTCTGGGTTAATATATGACGTCACTAAAGCGGAGATCTTAATCTTTAAAACGATACTTCATAAAACGGTTTCAGATAGGTATCCAGGGAGATAACTGACTCGTAACACAGAAAACAGCATTTTAGAAAAATTTACATTTTTGTCCTTTAAGGGTCGAATTCCGAAAACTTTCTTGCTTAAAATACGATTTAACCAAAGTGGAGACCATAAGCTTTAAAATGACACCTCATTCATTGATTTCTGTTAAGTATGAAGGAAGATATAGGCTTGTGACAAAAAAATACCTTATAGAAATAATATATATGATCCTCCAAAACTGACCCTTAAATTTTTGTTATATCTCTGAGACTTTAACATGAGGTGTAATAAAAAATAACATTTCTTTTTAGCTGTAAACTGTTTTCCTATCTATCAAACTATGGCTCTAGGAATTCTTAGATTGTCTATTGCTCCATACTAAAAATGTGATACTTCAAACTTCCAGTCTTATATCTTCTCAGAAAAAATTCTTAGCTGATAAGGTACATACCTCATTTGACTAAACATGGCCTACAGTAGCTCTGAAAATTAATGTTTTCTTTCACCAAATAGTTTGAACTACGTTCTGAGTCTATATGACTGTTTACTTTAATATATCACTTGAATTACTTAAGAAACTGGCTTTAAACTTGACCTTATTAAGGTTCTTCGGTGGTTTAATTACTGATTAATTAATTAAAAAAGTCCACCAAAAAAATGTTATGTTGATGTTCGTTTATTTTGATCAAATCAACAAGTCAGCGATATTCACAAGCATAGATACAATACAGAGATGCACTTCTGAGTCGTCACAAATAAAATCTCTGTGAACTCAACTGGACGAAACTCTCTGAAACACTGAATACTCAAGTAATTCACTTCCTAACTTACTGCTCTACTCTGTCCAGGCGATCTGTTTATATAGTCTCTATCGAAATTACGAGAATTCTTCAAAGGCATCCGCCCGATATTTCTCGATCATTAACAATCACTCAAACAATCAAACATATGAAAAAACTATCGGAATTAATACAAAATTAATTAACAACATTACAAACTGATCAGAAATGGTAATTAGAGATACTTAAATACAAAATTATTTACAGAAATCCTTTCAAACAGTAGAAAATTGTCCTGTAGACATCGTAACTTACATTAATACATGTAATTACGAACTTTTAAGAAATTCTCTTGCACCATTCGGTTCTTAAACATATTAAATGGACTTTAAATAATTTTCTTACATAAAACAAAGTCTATATACCCTGATTTACAAGAATTTACAAAATAAACATATCAGATCACTTTCAAGCAAACTTTAGCTCACTACAAATACTTCATACAGTACAATGCTAT
Source organism: Vandiemenella viatica (assembly GCA_031002005.1). NCBI lineage: Eukaryota > Metazoa > Arthropoda > Insecta > Orthoptera > Morabidae > Vandiemenella > Vandiemenella viatica. The sequence continues at coordinate 239,695,614 of JARYHS010009186.1, forward strand.
TCAAAATTCAGGTATGAGGGCAGTTACAACCTGCAATAGAATTGGAGTTAACTTGATACTCTTTCAGCAAATTTGGTCATGAAATTACAAAATTCAGGTTATCTTACAACTTGTCACTGATTGCTTTAATTTTTTAGTGGATTCAATTTAATCCATAAGCTGCGTATGGAACCCTCAGTACGCAAGAATAAGTCATTTGAAAATTCTAGTTTGTTGCAAAAGAAAAGTTATTTACATGCATCCTAATCAATTTTATCTTGAATTACAGAGATATGTCAACAGTAGAGGTTCCCAACCTGGGGGGCACAAAGACATGGAGGGGGGCAGGGGCTGGCGTGGGGTGCAAGGTAGCTTCACTGCCTGTGTGGACAGTATCCTACTTCTTCACCATTGCAAGTACTGTCTCCTTTGCTGCCTCTTAGAATTTAAACCTTTCTTCTAACATCATATATCATTGTTAGCACTGAAAAGTAGACATTTTCTTTATTAATAACATGTAGTGGAGGAGGGGGTTGGGGCATGGGAAGAATTCTTTTAGCTGAAGAAGGCCATGCTAAAAACAAATTTGGGAACACCTAGTCTTCAGCATCAGTTTTTGAATATGTAGGTGTAGACGATTCACAGACTTAGAATAACTAATAATCAGGAAACAAACCTCAACAAAGACATGCAACAAAGACATGCAAATACTCACAATCAACAATTACAGACACAATACCCTCACTCTACAAGAAAACTACCACATACAAAAAGCAATAAAAAATGGCAAGCAGGTACTGAATGACCACATAAATTTAACAAACCAAACACTGTTCAAACTGGTAAACATACAATAACCCTACAGTAAAGAAATAAACCTAACAAATACATGCACTCACACACTTACATAAAATTAGATATAAAATCTCCCACACAATTTCAAATCTGGCGCCGTCAGCACATCACCGCCTTTGACAGTAAGAAAATAAGATGGCCACCGAAAACAAGCAAATTGTAGAAGACGCAATGTTTATATCGTGTACATAACAGCAAAGACAAATGGCTGTAATGGAAACATGCTTTGGAGAGAAAGCAAAGATGTGTGGTTACTATCCTGAAATCCACTAATGTAAATAGTAAGTGTAAATAATAAGAAAATGTATCAATTTAGCCTTATGTCAAATAAGTTTGTAAATCCAATGTAAATTTAAAATAGATTCGTCGCTGATGATGCCTCGAGGAGAGGCGAAACGCGTACGGCAATAAACCTACATAATACAGTGGCATTGGCGTCATTTTATGAATTAAACCTCAAGTATTTATTGGTTCTAATTAATTTTATTGTTTCAGGTATGGAAGTGAAGACAAGTTAGTGACAATATTTGGTGTCATGCAGGCTTTGGTTTCTTTTGTACAATCAAATCAAGACACTATCCGTTCTATTCATGCAGGAGACACAAAGTTTGTCTTCCTAATAAAAGGACCAATAATTCTGGTTTCAGTTTCTCGTACCCAAGAAAATGTTTCTCAGCTTGTTCTGCAACTAACGTAAGTTGATGATTTTAGGGATATTTTCTAATTTTCATGCAGTTCTTTATTTTATTTTTTTTATCTTGCACGTCAGTATCTTTTGTTTTAAAATATGTAGTTGTAAAAGAAATGAAATGTCATGTTTCCTATAACGATGGATTTTTGCTGGATTAATACAGTTTTCCAAATGCACAGTACCATGAATGGATATGGGTAATCCCTCGAAAGTTACACTATGTGCAGAGTGTAATCTGCAAACTAATAGAATTGCAGAACTACTGAACATGTTTGGACTCCTCAGTGTGAATTAAACTCTAGGGCATTAGGATATAAAGGATAGTCACACAAGTTGGGCATTGTAGGTAAGGATGGACAAGAAGTTACTGAGGATTTAAAAATGGCAGAGATATTGAGTGACTGATTTAATGAGATCATTAGGCATTATCATCATGGGATAGGAGGAAGTAAATCAGAGGAGGAGCTTCTCCATATGAGTAGAAATAAGCAAACTCCAAAATTTGAAAAAGATCCTGTAAAATTATGAAGGAACTAAGAAAGCTTAAAAAAGCACAAAGGGACCAGTGTAGGTAATATTATTGCAGATGTATTAAACCTAGCCTACTGTACCCTACCTTGAAATATTATTTAGATTGAGTGAGGGGTCATGTTACCAGAGGAATATAAAAGTGATGGTAGCACCTGTCCATAAAATAGGGGCGGCAAATAGGGCCATTTAGTTTGATATCAGTGATAGGAAAAATGATTGCGAGAATAATTTGCAACTGCACCAGAAATGTCTATGAGGAAAGAAAGTGGTTTGCAAATCAAGGAAATGGTTTTAGACAGTGATATTCATGTGACCTCATTTGGTGGACTATGTGAGGGATAGTTCAGATGAAATTGACAAGGGAGTCCAATGGTATTAAATAAGTTGAGGCTTATTAGAAAAAGTTACTTGTTAGGAATTGATTAGAAAGCATAATGTTAGGGTAGGAAGTGCAGTATCAAAAGAGGTGGATGTGAATATGGGAGTCCCCCAGGGTAGTGTTTTGGGCCCATTGTTATTCATTATTGTAAGGGCCGATCGTGTTCACCGAGCATGGTGGGTGAGCAGTTAACACTCTGGCCTCGTATTCGAGATGACGCTGGTTTGAATCCCTGTCCAGGCACCCAGATTTGGGTTTTCCATGGTTTCTCCAAATCATTCCAGAAGAATTCCAGGATACTTCCTTCAAAAGGCCATTACCAAATTCCTTTCTGATCCTTGTCCCCAGTCCTTTCTCACTTTAATGACCTCGACATCAGCAAGGCATAAAGCCATAAGTGATAAATAATAAATAACAATAATAAAAAATAGCCGACCGTGTTGATGTTTTACAGTCAGAATTTAGATTTTTTACAAATGGCATATTGATATACAGTAGGATCAAAATGGAAGAGACAAGTGATCAACTGCAGTATGGTCTGGACAGAACATCTGAGTGGTTAGGCCGACATGGAATGAATATAAGATTCAGCTTATTGGCACACAGAGAAAAAATAAAGGCTGCTTATGATTATAGGTTGGGTAAACAATTGCTTCTTGAAGACTTGAAGGTAAATATTATCGTAATGTTTTATGATAAACATTACTGGGCAGAGCACATTGGGCAGGTGAAAGGAAAAGGTTATGAAATCCTTCATTTATTGGAGAGGGTGATGTACCAGAGAAATAAGGGTATTGGGTTTGTAAAACTTAGGTCAGACCATTTATTGAATATGGTGATGTAGTTTGGGACCCACATTTTCAGTATCAAATACGGTAGTTGGTTGGCGTGCAACAGAGGGTAGCTATATTTGTTTGTGGAAATCACTGTAGTACACAGCTAGTAACTGATATAGTAAAGGAGCTAGATTGGTAGTCATTGAAAGGCGGGAGGAGTGTGAAGGAGTTCTGATAGTATACAAAGCATATGTTGGTGATGAGGCTTGGAACGAAATTGTTGTAGAATTAGTATTAGTGCAAGAAATGGAAAAGATAACCTTGACAACAATCTGGTGCTTGGTTTCATGCATAAGGGAGTCTGAAAATGGAGTTGAGGATTGGAATAATTACCAGGGAAATTGATTAATAATTTACCAAAAATGCTTAAAAAATTTAAAACTTAAATTCATAAAAGGTAAAACTAAATGGATGAGGAAATGTACACTCAAAGGATATAAGATGATAAGAAGAAAAGGGTAAATATATGATTAGGGATATTGGCACCATCACAAAGTAAATTTTTGACAACAAGTTGTTTCGTCATGATACAATGTTCAATATCAACAGACAACACATATTTGCATTTTTAACAAATGATTGCTATCTATGAAGAGGGAAATTTGTACCATGTTATTCTTGATTATAGCAAGTGTAATGCACGTGTTATCATATAGGATGCGTTGCACTTAAGATCCAGCTGTACACCTAGAAATGTGACATTACTGCAGGAAGATAATTCTTTCTCTTGACAGTGACAGATTGTTTATTATGAGCTGTCTGCACCCATCCAATTTTGGGAGTTTCCTTTACCATGACCCCTCATGTCATAAAAGCTCAAATGTACTTGTGATGACAGATGGTGGCATGCTTGTTTACATCAATTCTTATTTTTGAATGAGTTGTGCTTCGAATTGGACTATAATAGTGGCAGAATATGTATAAGAAGCTACTGGTAAGCTTCTCCATTCATTTTAGATGTTTGATAACATACTGTTAAATGTTAGGGTTGGTGTTGGATGCAGTTGCGCTTGGCTGCAAGAATTAAAGGCAGTTCTCAACAGTAATCACTTCATAATGGGTGTTATTGAGGTAGAAGTTGTGCCTTTACCTGAGGGTGCCCTGTGCTTTACGTCAGTGGTATGATGTCTCACTATTTGTTGCCAACAAATGTTGAAAATTTCTTAGTAGCACCTTTCCTGAATACATGTTGACCACAAATGTATGTTTTATCTGGATAAAAAGTATTCACATTGAAACTATTGGAAGAGCCATTAACTTATTACAAGTTCTGGTGTAATTGTATGTTTTGTAGTTTTAGTTAAATGAAACAAATATCTCGTGCTACTTCATTTAACAAGTCCAATTTTCAAGATTATTGTAAGATTTGTGTATCATTATTTATGAACATGAGAATATTAAAGTGAAAAGTTACTTTGTCACAAAACAAATAAGAATAATTTTGTAAAATGAGGGTGGCTCAAATATAAATAAGACTCTTTGAACTGAGTGTACAATAATAGTCAGAGAAGTCTTGCGCTTCTAGAATTGTGGGTGGGGATATTAGCAATGGGGAGAGTGACTGTTGGCCTTGTGACATGCAGTCTGTAGCACAGCTAACAATGTCGGATCAAGATGTGCACCCCTTAATTGTGCAATACATAATTGTTAAATTTCTCAGTCATGAAGGTGTGAAACCATCTGAAATTCTGTGGAGATTGGGGATAGTACACTGCTAATCATTTGTATGTTCGCCTGACAGAGAGAATTCTTTAAAGGCCTTGAAGAGGTAAAAATTGAGAGCCACAATCATCGACCACTGACAAGAATTACAAAACGGAATATTCACAACCTTTTTTTACCATTGTGGCATTTTTCATCTGATTTTTTACATGGATACACATTATCAATGCAGCGTACTACAACAATCTATAGGGTAAATTTAATCTTGCATATTGCCACAAAAAAAAAAAAAATGGCCAGCCAATAAGAGACATGATTCTTCTCCTTGGTAATACACAACCCTACACTGCAGCTCTCACTCATGGAAAATTAGACAAAATTAACTGTATTTAACGTGATCATCCTCCATACAGCCCTGTCATATCAACTTGTGATTTTCATCTAGTTAGGGTACCGAAAGAAGCAATAGGTCAATGATTTGATCATGATGACACGCTAGAGAACATCATGTGCAATTCCCACTGTCACAAAAGCTGGTAAAAAGTCTCTACAAAGCAGAGAAATATTATGTCCTTGTTTCATTTTTTATATCAAATAATTTTAAAAAAGTTTTGTTTATATTTGATTCACTCTCGTATTTACATAAAGAATATTCACTTAGAATAGAACAGTTATAATCTCAAGAGAGAAGTAAGTTAGCCTTTAACTATTTGTTTTAATGCATTGAATATGAACTGAAAGTAAAAAATACTATAGTTTAAATAATTCCACTAGGCACAGTTGCTGTGTAACACTTTAATAGATTCTGAGGCAATAAACAATCATTTCAAAGATAAAATCATAGAAAACACATAGTCATCATCATTATCGTTGGGGACCATCTCTAGTTTCCCGGGTGTAGTTTACGAGCCTTGGTTTTATACACGATTGTTTTCCACCTTTTCCTGTCCAGAAATATTTCTCTGTCTGTGATGTACTCCCAATTCCAGACTCTTCTCTCTACATCCTCCTTCAGTTGGTCTGTCCATCTTCTTCTTGGTCTTCCCACTGGTCTTTTGCCCACTATCCTTTTTTCCAAATAAGTTGATGTCCTAAGTCTCTCTTCCATGGATTCCCTTATCTCTAGGTTTGATCTAATTTCATCATTCTTTATGCGGTCAAGTCTAGTTTTCTGGAGGGCTGTTCTAAGAAACTTCATTTCACATGCTTGGATCTTGCTAAGGTCCCTTGATGTTAGTGTACAAGGTCAAATTATTTGTTATTAAAGTACATCCTTGTATCATAATCTTTTTCTTATAGGTATGTCTATAATCAGATTGTAAGTGTGCTAACATCGACACAGTTAACGAGGATTTATGAACAAAGGCGGAACTATGACCTGCGCCGATTACTTGCTGGAGCTGAACGACTAATCGATCATTTGTTGAACTTCATGGAGTGTGAGCCAGCATTCCTGCTGGGTGCCGTGAAATGCTTGCCACTGGCTCCTGCTGTAAGGGAAACTGTCACACAGACCATCACTCAGACATGTTCAAAAATAAAGGCAAGCCATACTTTCTGTGCAAAACCTGTCATAAATATAAATAAATAAATTAATTATAGAAAGTATTGAACTTGGACATAACGTATAAATATTATTGGATGGCTATCAAGCATAGTTGTCGAGTGGTGTTAACTGGTTTTATTCCTATTGCATACAACGAAATGTCTCTTGGGGATTGAGATAATTTCAATCATCAGCTATGACCATGATGTAGTTAATTCCCTGATACTTGTAAAAAAATCCTATTTGCTTAGTTCATGCCTTAATTCGATCCCTTGTAATTCAGCTGTAATATAGAAGTTATTTCACTGCAAGAGCTCCCAGTAAGACTAGTCTACAGTGGAAACAAAACAAGAAGTCAATTGTTAATGAATTTATTTTGTCAAATGTTGAAGCTATTGTAGATATCAAGAAAATTAATACATTTAGAATGTGAAAGTTAATCAGACTTCATATCCTATATGAAGATTACTACAACAAGGCAAAATTCATGATCACACGATGTCATTCATATTAAAATTCATGAAGTCCCCCAAAAATTCATGAAACATGCAATTTATTTTTGCCATTTTATTTAACTGTAACTGTCAAGTTCACTTCCCTCAAGAATTTGGAAAGTTTTGTTGTCACACTTCTATTAATATTTTCAAGTCCCATCTATTACAAAAATATGCCTATCACTTGAAACTGACATGGAGGCACCCTTGCTTTGAAAAATTGGGAAACCAATTGGTAGCTAGCCTGCTCTTGGCTAGACTTTTATAGTCTCGATCATATTCCGTCCAAACTCCACCTCTTCCTTCTAGTTTTTCTGTTCACATCACACCTTTTATCATAACTTGGAACTGTTCTTTCTTTTACCACAGTGCCAAAATTTCAATAAATCACTCCCAAATTTTGGCATTATGTAGATTATTCCCAAAACTTTTGTGTATGACAACTTTTATCGAATATTCTCTCATTTAGGCATTATTAATCACTTTAGGTGGAGAGTTGTAAACTTCTTTCATTTGCCCATAATTACTAAAATACTTAATCCCTTGTAAAGTTTTTTTACTATAAATGCTTCCTTTTAATTTTCTGTTTGATTTAGTGTGTGGTTTTCACCTATATTTAATTTTATTCATGAATATGAAACTGTGTTTCAACTACGCTTTAGTTTCTGCCACTCCACGTTTAATTTTAATGCTTCAAAATTCTTTATCTTCCTTTACGAGACATATATTTAAAAGATATCTTCACTATTCTTACTGAAATTTATGCTCTTTCTGTTAATTACTATTCCCTCTCTGAAATATCTTTATTTTATTATCAAGATAAATGTGTGTTATGCAATGTATGATGTCATTCTGAAATTCATGTTTAATGCTGTGGAGACTGTAATTATTTGCTTATCTGTTAATATCTTCTTGTTCTACATTAAATTTCCTTTTCTTTTATGGCTAAACTTGAGTTGATTACTATTTTAATTTCAAAGTTGAATATTTATATTTAAAATTTGTCTGATAACCTGAAATTTTGCATTTTAGTTTATTTATCTATTGACAAACCAGTGCCATGGTTATTTTTTTCTTCTATTTATTTAAATAAAGGCCTTTTTACTATTAGCTCAAAATCTATTGTCCGCCCCATGTGATTTGACTGATTACATCTCCCAACTGTTTAATGAACTTCGTGCAAAGATTACTGCATTAGTAACAGAAAAAGACCGTAGAAAAATAATAACTATAGAATTTTTGAGAATGATGATTACCTAAAATAAAAATAAAAAAAATAATATAAATGAGAAAAAATAAATTAGAAGTGGTTTTTAGTAAAAAGTTGGAGCTTAAGGTAAGGCAGATGTCTGGTTTCAAGGAAGCTAGTTCCCATCTATTCAGTTTGGAAGGGGTGTTTTTTAAAGACCTTGACAGTCTCCAACTATAAAGCAATTGTGGGTATTGGAATGAGCAGCTACCAGATGTTCTAGATTATTGGCACATATTTTTTTTCCTGTTGCCTTTCATGCTGATGGACAGCTTGTTGGTGGCTAGGCCTATATATGAACTAGGACTTCAGGCCTGGGATTTGGGAGAACATGTTTTTGAATTCCCATTTTGCCATATAGATTTCATTTTTCCATGGTTCCGAAATCATTCTTAAGTTAATGGCAAGACGGTTCCTTTAAAAGTTCATGGCTGAATTCCTTCCCATTCTTTGCCCTCATTTTTCTCCCCTGTAATGACCTGACATGTATTGAACTGAAAATCAATATATGCATAAGTGTAAGGGAAGGATAGGTGCTGAATAGCGAGATGAATTACAAATTAGGAGAGGAAAATGAACCACTGATTACCTGAGCTTTCTGTTCCACACCCATTTTTGTTTATGCTGATAATAGAACATTTAGTTTTCTGTGACAGATGTAATGACATGATAAAACACATTTTTGTTATTTACAATTAATCAAAGAAAGGTTTTGTTCATTACAATTTAAAATATTGTTTCAGAACTTGGTGTTTGCTATCCTACTTGCAGACAACCAGTTGATCACTTTAATTCGAATGAAGAAATACTTTATACATCCAGCTGATCTTCACCTGATTTTTAACCTGGTGAATTCTTCAGAATCTTTCAAAGCTGCAGAAAGTTGGACTCCCATTTGCTTGCCCAAGTTTGATTCAAGGTACTAAAATAGTGGTAATATAGTTAAAAATTGGGTGAAACTGTAGGTATTAGTTCAGATGGAAAAGAGTAAAATTTCTCATTATCTAACTTCTGCCACCTTTGGGATGTTCTGGCTTTCTTTATCCATGCATTAGATTTAAGATAATTCTTACCTGAATGGGCAACTATCTAGATTCATACAGTCTTACTCCTTAATAATTAACTGATTAGGTTTTGATGGCCATGTCTGAATTGGTGCTTTGAGTCCTGCATTTGGACAGAAGTGGGTGATATAATTATAATTAATTTTGCTGTGTCTAATTAATAGGGTTCTTCGCACTAAAAACAAAACTTTAATTGGCAATGATAGAATAAGTTGTAAGGGCACTGAACATCAACTTTATTTTTTAATAATAGTTAAAAATATATTATGATTCTAAGGAAAAAGAAATTGTTTTCAGGCAATGTAAATGTCAGAAGATAGAAAAACTCTTTGCTCACTGAAGTTGAAGGCAGGAATGCTATGACAAACATATAAAATACAAACTAAACACAATAATAGTAGTCTATTTCATTTTAAAACCTTATTCATACAGAAGGAAACAGGTCATTTGGCAAGAGAGAAGTATGTAAAGATTAAATACTTGTTAGGAGTTGGTATACAATTATGTCTAACCTCTAACACTGACTGTGGATTGTTTTTGTTGCTGATACCAAATTGAGAGGTTCACTTTACTTTGCATAATTCAGCAATTACCACTTTTATTTTGGTTGCCACACTCTTACGCAGGTATGGTCATAAACAAGGAACCAGAAAGTTTGTAACTTATTATTGACTATGAAATGGTATTCAAGGAGTCCTTGAAAATGAATATATTTTGTTTACGAGATCATAAACTTTTGGCATCAGCTAAAAAAGTTCTCACACATATGGACTTCGACCTGTAATAAGTTTGCAGGTTCCACTAACAGTAATAATTCCAAACCTCCAACCAACAGTGAGGTTAGCTAACACCTATAAGATTTAAAATTCCCTGTAAGATTTGAAATTCACTCAAATTTGGTTAACACATTGTCTCTCTATCTTTCTTACTCATCAGAATATTCTCCTTTTAATTTTCAAGCTTCCTAAAGTTCACATCATCTAATTTATAAATCACAGTGATAACATAAGTTCACGATTATCGCAATCACATCTCCTATCTTAAGACTGAAAATCATGTGTCTCTCCATGAAGACACCTTGATTACACCAGCACATACACACGTGCACAGGTTAAAATTCAAAGATATATTGACCCTGCAACTACATGGTCCAACTACTTTTATTGACTCTTCCTAAACCGAGTCCAACTGTGTGTCTGCACTTCCTTCAACTAAATGTTTTAAGCCCACAAATTTTAATGAGTTGTATTTGAAATTGTTATGTATTTTAGTACTTTTTACTCTCCAAATGAATGTTTATTTAATTTTTTCTTCTTTATTTTGACTTCGTCGATGTCCTCTCATTGCTATGGCAACCTTCTAATATTTGGTGAAACATTAAATTTTTACTGATATCCTTTAAACTTTACCAGTCTGTAGATCTAAATTTTAGAAACATTTACTTTCTTAATGCATTTATCGTAATTCTTGCTTTTGGTGTAATTTATCCCGAGAGTTGGCACATGTCCCGAGTTTCCGTTTTCAGGTTTATTTCTCAATCGTGTATTTTTGTTCATAACTTTAGCTATGCTTTCTCTATCTTATTTTGGTTTCCATATTATGGATTTAATTCTTTCATTCCCTTTAAATTGCAGTTAAAAGATTGACAATCAATAAACATGCTAAAATCTATTTTATCTCCTCAAAAATAGTTATTTACATTTTTTGCCCTCTTTAGGACTCTAATTTGTAACTCTTTCATGGATTTACAACCAATTTAGTAATTTATTTTGCTGTTGATTTGTTTACAAGTAAGAGAACTATTTTTACACTATACTTTTTAGATCTAAATTCCAGTAGAAATCTTTATTTTCCAAATTATCTCTTATCCACATTGCAATTTTGGAACATTCTCATTTTACTTAAATGTTGTTTCATTTCATTCTGTGTTGTATTTAGAAAATTATGCCTCTTTCTTTCTCCATCGTACTAGCATTCATATCTTTTGAATTCCTTAGTTTCCCGTTAAAAACGGTGTTAATTCTTGCTATTCTCCTCTTTTACTATCTTAATTTTATTCGATCCAACCTTAACTCATTTTATGTGATTATTGCAGGCCAGGTATTCCACAGTTGCTTGATAAACTAATAATTATTATTTATTAAATACGCCAATACCTTCCTTCTACCACTCTGCATAGATGCTCACTACAGAAGCACGCGAACAGCTGACCAGCCTCGCTGTTTTGAGATGCTCGGTCCCAGATGCCGCACCCCCAAATCACCGGCCTGTAATTTAAGTGAATTGCATGGCCTATGCATAGTCATCTGGTGCCAGACAACTCTGGAAATATAACAATGACTTTTTGAATCCATGCCACGCCGAATAGCTGCTGTATTGTGCTCCAGAGATAGAACCGACTGTGGACCTCTGAATTATTCACAGACATTTCTACCACCATGGGAATAAGTGATCATACAGTAAAATTAATAACTGCGCACAAAAAGAAAAAAAGAAAGTGTCGTTTACAGGTCCGAAAAGCCCCAAAGGAGAGTTTAAGAACTTTTTTAAGGGATAATTACATTACCTTTATAGAAGGAAGAGGCTCGGTTGAAGTGATGCGGCTTCAATTCATGCATATAGTCAGAGAAGGTATGGACATACATATACCGAAAAGGACAATCAGGGATGGGAACGATCCCCCATGGTATACACGTGAAGTTAAACGGTTACTTAAAGAACAAAGGAAGATCCATGCATGTTCAAGGAGGACGATGTATAGGAGTGGTTTAAAAAAGTTAGCTGAGACAACAGAATATGTTAAGAATGCGAAGCGCGAGGCCTTTAAAGACTTTAGATGCAACTCACTTTCCAAGAGTCTCAATGAAAACCCAAAGAAATTTTGGTCATATATAAAAAAAAGTTAGTGGTACTGACAACAATATGTCAGTTCTACTACAAGACGGTTGAGAAGTTGATGACAGCCGCGACAAGGCTACCGTATTTAACACTGAATTTAAATATTCTTTCACAGACAAAAACATTCCCGCTTTACACGGCATGTAGAATTTGAGATGAATCTGTAGTGCCAAACCGCCTATTACAATTTGTGATCCCACTTCTGACACCAATTGTAATAGTAATAGTGGTTTGCCACTACAGATTTGTCAGGGTTAGGCTGAGTATGCTGTCCCGCCGTGTCAGTCGATGAAATTTACTTGTCAGGCCGATTACTTGATGACACAGCTCCGGCGTTCCTCCAGTCTTGGAAGTTAGCGGACGCTACTAAACAGCTTGAGGAGCAGATGGTAATGAAGCGAACTTCTACAGAAAGAGCCAATTGGTACACCTCTTTTGGTTTATTGACTTCCAATTTCAACTAATACATATTAAGTGGCTCCCCTGCAATGGAACTCCATAGCTTGCTAATAGGCCAACTGGGCAGATTCGCTGATTATCATCGTGCGGTAGCAATACTCGGCCAGGCGGGCGTGGCGCGCGGAGGCAGATACTTAAATCAACATAGTGACTGTCGTCCAATGTTCTAGTGGTGACTGACCTCCTACGACCCCGGGGCATGTCATTATATCGTGCCACCCAGAGTGACGACAGCGTGACCGCTTTCTTAACCATACGGCTAGGCGATGCCCTTCCATCATGTTCTGGAAGCTTCATGATGGCTGGTCACGTATTGCTCCCATTAGTGGGTCAGCTGTTTGCATTACCTTCTCGAGCCTTCGCTCGCGACCGCTTTGCAGGATTGCAGCCGATTGTTTACTCAACCGCTGACGCTTGTGAAACCTACTTTCCTCGGCCAATGTCCGCCACACCGACCGCCTCACAGCTTATTGCTGTAACTTTACTTCTATTCCACTTTGAATATTATAATTACAATTTTGCCTATTACAGTACACTCCCAAGACTCACTTTGCCCTCCTGCTGTCTTCAAATGAATCCCATTCCAACCTCCTTGTCATATCAGTTACTGATTGTGTTCTGTGGTAATTTCCCTTTTTCTTTGCTTCCTCTCCAGCTCATGTATTTGATATTCATAATGTGGGTCCCATCCTTCACTTAAATATCCAACCATTGGTCTGACCAAAGTTTGTAACCCAATTCTCTAACTTCTCTAGATCACCCCCTTATCGCTGGATGCTTTTGAAATGTTTTCCTAGTAAATGACCAATGTGTCCTGCCCAGTTGAATTTGTTATTGAATGTTATGCCAAGGTATTTACATTTCACGTCTTCATTCCCCACCTTATAAATAGAATCAATCTAGTGTTTTATCAGTGTACCTAATAAGCTGAATCTTCTTTGCATTTATCTAAATACCATCTGCAAATTGTAAAACTCATTTTATGTCAGCTGTAAGTGTTCTGATACTAATATTCACATTAAAATAAAAATCCTAAATTTGCATTTTTTTCTCATTTGTTTTTATAACTTTTTTGTTCAGTAGACACACTGGTACAGCACTGACTGCTTTTCCAAAATTAATCAAGTACCCTATTGCCTACGTATTTTCAGCAAGGGAAAATGCCCTCATGCCTTCTTTTGGTCCAGTTCATTTGTGTTCTATAATTTTATGTCCAAACAGTGTAATTTTTTTGTGTTCTATTTATAATAATGTTACTTTTTATATCTCCCTTTACCTTTTTTTAATGGATGAAAGTGATGATGATTCTCACTGAAATCTATTTTTTTTTCTGTCGTCAGTCTTTAGACTGGTTTGATGCAATCCTCCATCCCTTCCTATCTTGCGCTAACCTCTTCATTTCTACATACCCCTTACAACCCACTTCCTCAATTATCTGCTTCATGTATTCTAATCTCTGTCTTCCTCCACAACTCTTACCTTCGACTGTTCCCCCCACTAACAAATTAACCAATCCAGCATGTCTCAAAATATGACCTACCAGCCTGTCTCTTCTTTCTGTAAGCTTCTTCCATAAACTTCTTTTCTCACCCATCATTTCCAAAACTCGTTCATTTCTTACTTTGTCTGTCCACCTAATTTTTAGCATTCTTCTGTAGCACCACATTTCAAATGCTTCAAGTGTATTTCTTTCCGGTATTCCTAAAGTCCATGTTTCGCTACCGTAAAGTGCTGTGCTCCACACATAGAGTTTTAAAAAGTTCTTTCTAATTCCTAGATCAATATTTGAAACTAAAAGGTTTCTCTTTTTCATGAAGGCTCTTTTTGCTAGTGCTATTCTGCTTTTAACATCATTCCTGCTTCAGCCATCAGTTGTAATTTTGCTTCCCAAGTAACAGAATTCACTCACTTCTCCTATTGCATCCGATCCTATTTTTATATTTAATCTACTAGTATTTGCATCATTTCTGCTATATTTCATCACTTTTGTCTTACTTTGATTTATATTCAGTCCAAAATCTTCCTTCAGTATTTTGTTCATGCCATTCAATAACTTCTCAATATCCTCAGCCCTCTCTGCTAACAAGACAATGTCATAAGAAAATCGTAGCATACTGATTTTTACTCCCTGAAAACTTATGCCACATGGAAATTTTTCTATGACTTTCTTCATTGCTTCTTCTACGTACATACAAGTTAATGGGGATAGACTACAACCTTGTCTCACACCCTTTTTAACTGAATATTTTACCCAGGAAGAAGCCATCATGATATATGTAATTTGAGAGGGATCTGAAATCTATAGTAGTCTATTAATGTAAGATTCAGACTATGAAAAGGTGACTAATTTTTGTTGATATAATTGGTAATTTTTTTGGTAGTATCATCAAGTCAGAGCAAGAGTCTCTCTTCTTTTTATTTGAGTACTAGAAATAACTAATTAAATCAATTATTTTACAATGAGTTTACAATCTAAGGTTGGCAAGTAAAAATCCTTGAGTATTATTTTTCCTCCAGAAGAAATTTAGGTGGTTTGCCACTTGTAGTGAAACTTCTTGTCAATAAGGCATTCTGAATTTTTATTCAATTCATTCAAGTAACTGGAAATATTTAATCAGACATATTGATGTTGCTCACGTAACGAAATCTGTTAAACAGAATAATTTTTTTTTTGGGAATGATCAGCTGCTGAGTAATCTATTGATTTATGTGGATGATCTTTTGATAGCAACAAAAACTGCATAGACCACTGTACACATTTCGAAAAGTGTTTGTGACTTTGTAAAGAGGGAAAATGACCTTGATGTTGGCCAAACATGATTTCATTAAATATATATATATAAATATATATATTAGGAACATAATGTCAATGCAGAGGGAATCTAACTATATCCCAGAAAGATATGAGCAATCTCTGAGTTTCCAGTTCTGAATAGTAAAAAAATGTCTGATGTCTGTCCTAGCAATCATTTTACAGGTCAAATAATAGTAAAAATGCTAACTACAACATTTTCGCAGCAATTGGGTCATTATTATCTTCTTCATAGATTATCTTTTATATATATATATTATGTATAAAATCAGATTACAACTTGGATATAGTTCTAGGAATTTGGTTCTGGTATAATATTACAGCACTTCCAAACAGTTATAACCAACTGGGCAGGTATGGTTAATGTTATACAAACTGTTGTTTGTCAGAATGATGACTTAATTTCCCAAATTCTATCGAACTAATGAAAGATAATTCAAAATTGTCAAAAATGGGTTTTTTATGTGGGAGAAAGGAGAGCAGTATCCAAAAAATTTGTGGAAATTAAAGATTCAGAATTCTGGGGTTGACTTGTTTAAGTTTTATATCATACTTGTATCTAGTAGATGATGTGCGGAGAGTATGATCAAACAGTAGTTGCTATAGAGAAAGGTTTAGCAGAAGCATTGCATTTTAATTTTTATTTCTGATGCAGGATTTGTACACAAAACTTTTGCAATTGTTGTGTGTTCTTAGTGTGTGCGTGTGCTTTTTTTTAACTACGGTAAACATTCCTGTCTCTTTCCTTATTCCATATGTTAAATGTGTCACAAATCGCACACACACATTTTTTTGTAAAAAGAATCTTTTTACTATTTTTTCCCCTACATCCACAATATAAATTCATAGGATTTATTTGAGTATTTAATATTCCTAATAAGGTGAACAATTTTATATGTTTTTAAGTGGCTTGTTTTAATTTTAGTGGCTTTCTACATGGGCATGTTTCGTATTTGTCAGAAGATTGCCAGGCCTGCCTTTTACTTCTCACAGTGGACAGGGATGTGTTCTTCACATTATCAGAAGCAAAGCAAAAGATTGTTGAGGTGAGCAAAACTTGATTTCCTTTGCTGTTATATTAAGGAGTTATCCATCTATACTAATATTATAAATGCAAAAGTAGCTCACCCTGTCTGTCTGTTTGTCACATCAGCCACCTTTGACATACGCCGAAAGGCCAATACCACCTTTGAGTCTTACAAAATATGACTTCTGCGTACTTATTTAAATGATTGTGTGTCATCTTTTGTCTATATCTTTCATATCTTTTTTTTCTGTCATCAGTCTTTTGACTGTTCTGATGCAATCCTCCATCCCCTCCTATCTTGTGCTAACCTCTTCATCTCTACATATCCCTTACAACCCACATCCTCAATTCACTAACCAACACAAGCAATCACATAAGAGGTAACAAGAGGTTTTACCCATCATGAAGATTTGTCTTCAAAGAATTGCAGCTAGATATGATAGAGAAGTTCTTTGCTTGATGGTTGGATGATGATGTTGACACATCGACTGTTCCCAACATTATCCAAATTGAGAACTAAGTGACTGCTATGCCATTCAAACATAATATAAAGGAATCAGTTCATAGTCCATGGACATGATGATTAAATTTTGTATCGTTCATTTAATTTATGTTTTGTAAATTTTCTAAAATGTTTAATTTATTGTTGTTTTTATGAAAAAATATTTTAAACAGAAATATATAAATAATTTTGGAAGTGCTGTTTTAATTTAATAATTTATATATTTAAAATTGCAAACACAGGGGGAGTGGAGTCACATGTATGTGACCATCTGTGACAAGGAGGGCAGGGAGGGGATATTTGATTTAGCATATCTTCTGTAAGAAGAAACGTTAAAAAATGCGACCCCTTTGATTCTCAGATATTGGTTAGGCCTTCTAGGAAGGCACTGCTTTGTAAGCCTTGCAATCGAGCGTGTCACCGTGCATAAAGATAGTTTTGTATTACTGTCTTTTAAGATCTATAATCAAACAAAATATGAGCGTTATTCACACTATTCACAATTATTGACAATTCTGTAATGCATTAACACTTTATGCTCAAAGTTCAACAAAACACCAATATAAGGAAAAATCAACAACTAAAAAAGGTATAAAAAATCTGTAGATATTGTAACAAAATCCGAAAATCCTAAATATTTATAAAAATCATCGACCTACAGATAAATCCTTTGAAATTGCAGCACTGCAAAAATCTGTGTAACTTTGATTCATGAAACACATCAAGTACTGTATAGTCATTCCAGCATTAAAGGTTACCTGATCTACAATTGGCTCTCATTAACTTCAAGGAGAGGAAATCAAGTACAGCCAATAATATAATACACTATTGAATCTTTACGTAAATGAGAAAAATAAGAAAATAATTTTTTTGAAAAAAAGTTTTTTTTCTTATGCTTCTAAAACCATGTCTTATTTACAGACATAAAGGAAGCAAAACTCAAACTTTATAATGTGTGATATAGTGAAAGATTCAAGGTGAATTTTCATGTTGTTGTGAAATAAATTCGGGAGAAAAGTGAAGTCAGTAAATCTTTTGTTAAAAGAAAAATACAAACAAACACAAGCTATCACATTATTAATAAAACTAAGCTTTGAGAACTTGTTAGATTCTCCCAGATTTCGCTAGAATTAAGGTCAACAAGTTATAATGGCACAAGGGAATTATGTGGCTTTGCAGATCTTAATGTTTATAATGTGGTATAGGCTGAAGAAACTTTCATTTTTTAGAGAGTAGAAAAAATATAATAAAATAGTCGTGTACCTGGAACCATTTCAGAAGTATTATAATCAGTCACACAACTGAACTCTGATAATCTCAAAAGTCATTAAAGAACAACTTACAAATTAATATATTCCACAGAAACTTCGACGAGGCAACTGCCTGGAGGCAATCAATGAATCACTGTCACGTCCAACGTGGACGGCATCACAAGTGGGTGTAGCAGAGGTGCGTCACTTTCTGTACAAGTGTCGCTCTACAGCACAGTTTTGGAGTCCGGCCATGGATGCACCTTATAACACTCCTGAGGAGGCAGAGCGATTGCTAGGGCTTTATCAAGCACTCCACCAGCGCCTTCATGCTGCTAGCCGGCCTCTCAAGCTGCTACATCAACAACTTGACAAGGAAACTATGCTTGGATGGGTAGGTGTTTTATTGAATAAGTACTTATGAAATTACACTTGTGTTTTTCTCTGGAAATTTTCTTTCCAGAATTTATCCTGCTTTTAAAACTTGGACCAGTATTTTCATGTTCTTATGGATTTAAAAAAAAAAAAATCATTTCTTAACTACATTTTAAACAATTTTCTAGTTTGCTGTCAAGCTATAAGATTAACAATGCAGCATGGGTAGATTTGGGGAGAAAAATTAGAAGTAGGTCATGGAAGGTAGGAGATAAGTTTGGCTTTGAAATAGCACTTGATTTCAGCATAAGGGAGTGAGAAAGTTGTCATTTGGCAGGTTTCACGATACGATGCACCCATTTCAAACACGCCAACTCTCCGACCTCTCTCACAGTTATACATTTGGGTGTAGAGGGTTGTCACTCTTCGCCTTGGCACTTGGTCAGCAAGAACTTGTGGACAAAAACATAGCAATTTTACATATAAAATAGCCCTGTAACTATCATTCTATTACATGTAAAACTTAATTTTTAATCATTTAATACTCTGGACACGTGGATATTTAGTGCCAAATTTCATTCATTTATCACAACTACGTCTGGTTGTTGGACTGTTAATTTCAGAAGGTAGCAAGAAAATTTACTTGTACATGTAGCATAGTAAAATTCTTCTGAGGGAATAAACTGATTATATGTTTTATTCTACTGTAGTATAGTGACTCTGTAGTGTAATAGAAGAAAGGGAGGATTACTCCTAAGTGAACAAAATTAGATGAAGCCTTAGGTTTTTCCTTAATTCCAAGACCTTGTTCCATGAATAGTAAATAGTATAATAATAATTGTAAATAGCATAATAATAATTGTTTAGTCTATGTTAGATTAGTTTCATTTTTATTTCTTTGTATCTAGCAGTCTCACTTCTGAAACTAAGGGTATGAACTCATTCTTAACATACCAGAAAGCCCCATGGAACCCAAAGCAGAAGGTAGATGTGCAATGACACCTGAAAAACAAGATGAGTATGGATAACAATATTTCAGTTGTTCCTTAAACTACAAGAGTGAGACATGCAGGGTATTCCAGTGCAAAATGTATTTTAAAAAATTTTGTATTATAAAGTGATTATATTTAAGTAACAGCTATACGCATAATGAAACTGCAAATATGAAAAACTCCTTACATTGAAAATACTTATAAAAAAAGTGAATTTGGGGAATGCTTAATAAGCTTCAGAGAAGATGATAATTTAAAAAAAAAAAATGCAATAACCATTCAAGATGCCAAATATTTATTGGTGCTGGATCGCGGTGATACAAATTTGACAGTGAATTTAAACTTTGAGTTTATTATTTACAATAGGGTGGGCTGGAACTGTAATACAGGCATTACCGGATAGGCAATTAAAAGGGCATTGTTGTTGAAAATCGTAGACAGTGCTCAGCATTTGTCAGATGGAAATTTTGGTAAGTCTATTTGTCAATGGTGCTAAGGATAGAGAGCAGAACTGACTTTGGAGAGAGGGGGGGGGGGGGCTGTAACAAAATTTTCAGGAAGTGCTGGCAGTAATCCTAGTAAGTTATATAAGTAGTAAGCCGGTAGTGGGCAGAGGTTGCTTTCAAAACCAAGCACAGCCTTCAAAGCTGCACAACACGCAGAAGTTGAAATTTCAAATGATGATGACTAGCTGGAGCTGTTGGTTTACATATCCTGGAATGTGCGCAATTAAGAGGTTGTAAGTGAAAACAGTTAGACGACCTGAGTTACCAGCCTTGCAACTTTGGAAAAAAGGGGGGAGAGAGGGCAATGAGAATTTTGAAGTTATGGAAGCTCTATTGAAGGGGTTGCAGTAGCTGGTATCAGCTGAAGGAAGGATTGTCATGTAGTATGTACATTTCACGACTACTGTGATTTAGCATATGTCTGCAGTTGGAATTATTAAGTCATTGACACAAATGTCTCCTGGGGCTCTTCATTTTATCTTGTAGCATTTGTTTGTCTACTATGAATGACTATAAGGGAGAGTTTATCTGTTTTAAAAAGGCAATATCTGTCAAATACTTTTACTTTGTTAGTTTTAATTTTTCTGTTAATCCTTTCATTTATGCTTATGTCATAAGTGTTTACATCTTGTATTAAATATTTCTGTAAGGAATTTGTGCTTTAAAAATGCTCAGTATTAGGAAGTCATTCTTGAAAGCAATGTTGTTCTCATATTTTCTGTATTTTTTTTCATAGTTGCTTGCAATGTATTTAATTTTCCCCCCCAGGTAACCTCGGGATTTGAACTGTACATAACATTTGAACCATTGGTGACAAAACATAGTGCAATAAATGCAGTGAATAAACTTTTGAGGTGGATTAAGAAGGAAGAAGATCGTTTGTTCATATTGAATGCACCAACTTTCTAAGATATCAAGATTTTTATCAACTTGTTGTTAATTCAAAACAGTGTCTTCAGTGTCTTGCATCATGAAAGATGAGTTTTTGTTATAACGTTGTTACCATCTGGAAATAAGTTAAGCAGTGTAAATTACTTGATTGAAAGGAAAAGTTTATACTTTCCAGAAGTGGTAAGTACAGTTATTAGAAAATAGTAATAACAGTTCAAAATAGATATCTTTTAAATTAAGGGAATATTTTTTTACATTTTACAAACCTGCTTTCCAGTATTGTTTTTATTATTCTTTAAAGGCAAGTATCCTAATTTTATTTTCAGATTTCAGCAGTTGAAACTGATTTTTTGGTTTCTCTTCAAAAACTGAGATTTTTCTATTTGAAGCTTGTTATGTGCTGAAAATTCTTACTTTTGTTTTTTTAAAGTGGTTTTCCAGTAACCTCAGAATTTATCAATGTATACATATACTTGGAAAAAGTGGTTATTAGATGTCATTGTTGCCACATTTTTTCTATTTTGAAATTAATTCATTAACTTTCTTATTCATGTTACCATTAAATCCTAGCAAGAATGAAGCAGAAAGGAATTCTGTGATATGATAGTAATATTGAAATGAAAGATAAAATAAAACCATACATTCCAAAAGTTGAAGGAAGGAAGGCTGTGATGAGAAAAACACTACATAAACACAAAAAAACATCTTTTCTTTGTATTGTTTTTATTTTGTTTGCTGTTCTCCTGACCAGTTTTGCATACTGATGGGTTTATTTTCTCCGACTTTTCCATGTTAATATTGTCATATGGCATTTTCTTTTGTATATTGTCTCCTGAATCATTGCATAGATGATAAATTAAGATATTGAACAGAACTTTTAAATATCATTAACAATGGAGTGAAATAATGCTGTGAGGTGATATTTATGTGGAAAGGAAAGGTAAATTATACCCAACACTCACCAAAGTTGAATTATTTGTATTATTGGTAGTGTCACCATTTGAGTGAGAATATTTGTAATTACAAAAAGTAAATAAATCAAATTTCGTCCTGTTTATTATTAAAAAAAATAATTAAAAAAATGGAGGAGGGCAGTAGCAACATGAAATTATATACAAGCACACTATTTCTGGGCTAATCCTTTGTCAAGTAGAAAGGAACATGTGACTGAGCTTGTGCAAGCCTCACGGTCCACACAGCCACATGCAAAATCTGCTCAGCCATGCGTTTCTTTCTACTTGACAAAGGGTTGGCCCTGAAATATTGTGTTTTTTTGTGTTTGTATATTATTTTGTGTTGTTGCTGCCCTCCTCCCTACAACTTTGGTGAGTGTTGGGTATAATTTCTCTTTCCTTTCCACATAGAAATTTTAAATAATTTTATATAATTGGGACGGAGCACTTGACCCGGTGGCAATTTCCCTACACACCCATTTTCTGCATACTTTCTTCCTCTACTATTTTCAACTTTTCTTTTTTTTAACATTTTTGGTTAATTATTTATCAATTCTCTTTACCCACAAAAGAAAATCTTCCCACACCCTTGAAAATCAAGTGCCAGTTTGTGATCATGGTCAACTTTTCCCTTCCATGCACCTCTCTAAATTAGTTCTTCCAACATCTTTCTACACCTCATCACCAATATATGAGCCCCTTAAAGCCCAAATGGTGTAAGTCCAATTTTTGTTTTTTTTTTGGGTTTATGTTTTAGAAGTGTTCAACAAGTTGCATTCTGTTTAAAGCACAGGTGGTGTAAATTCTAGTTCCCTTAACAACCTTATAGTTAGCAGCACTAATTTATGCAGTCAGTGCAACCATCTGTTGGGTAAAAGCTCAAGTGGTGTATATTGGAGTTACACCACTGTGCCTGTGACTGTTTGCAGTTAAACCACTTGTTGCTCATATAGAAATGTTGTAATCACGTAAACTAAAAAAACATTTTAGTAACCTAACTGTTAAAGATTTAAGTTTGGTGTGTCATGAGCAGTGATGAGAGCAGTGTTACTGAGCCAAGCATTATGGCAGATAATGAAGCAAGCGATGAATGTATTCCAGCAGATTCTAACTGCATCTTCACCAGGCAGAAAAAGTTCATGATGCCATGAACAAGGGCACTCAACAGGCCATTAATAATAGCTCTTACTATACATTTTCCTATGATTTGGAAAAGTCTCTTCCTTTTCCTAAACTATCATGTCAAGTTTTTTTTTATCTGCTTAATGTCTCTCTAACAGCGAGGTCTTTAGAGACGGGAAAGGATGGGGGGCAAGGAATGGAAGGAATTCGGCCATGTCCTTTTGAAGGAAGCATCCCGGCATTTGCCTGGAGTGATTTGGGAAACCGTGGAAAACCCAAATCTGGATGCCCGGACGGGGATTTGAACTGCCATCCTCCCAAATGCAAGGCCAGAACGCTAACCGTTACACCGCCACGCTCGGTCTCATGTCAAGTGGCCTATTATAAATGTAATAATGTTTATAATTTGGGATGCCATGAGCTTTCCTCAAAATTATGATTTATGTATTGTTGGAATGATATATATGGATCACGAAGTTCCCAAGAAATTATTGCATGTTTGGTCAAGCACATTGAAAACAGGGCTTCAACTGCGGAAAAATGTTTTAATGTATAGTGATACCTCTATCAAGCAAAATAGAAACTGGAATATTGCCATGACGATAATGAAACTGGTTTTGAGTGAAGATAATAACATTGAAGTTATTGACCAGAAGTTTATGAGAAGTGGCTATTCTTATTTCCCCAATGACTGTGATTTTGCCTCAATAGCAAACTACAGCAGTACTCAGCAGATATATTGTCCCAACGATTGGTACAGGTATACTGTCATTGCAAAATCTATGAAGAAAAATCCTTTTTACATAACTATTATGACTTTTTGTTTGTTGGAAATCTTTTACAACGTATCATCAAAAGAATGGTTGTTACGGAAAAAATCCTTTATCAATGCTACAAATGTAGTGGATCCAGTATCAAAAGGAAGAAACATTTTCAATTTTTTCTAAGAAACTCTTTCCAAAGAAATGCTATTTTCAGAACTAAACTTCAAACCTGGACCTAAAAGAGGCACACCTGTTAATCTTGCTAACGTATCTCAAGAATAACTGTACAGAAATCGAAGGCCTGTAACAAAAGAGAAGAAAAAGAATAAGCAAGACCTGTTACCATTCATTCCACCCATCTGTCATCCTTACTTTGAGAGTCTATTGACTTAAGATGATGCTGCAGACATTGTGTCACTAGATGCAGAGTAAGAAATGTATAAACAGTAGAATAAAAAATAGATGTTGCAGTAAAATAATGTTTTTCACCCCCTTCTTTAAAGAGAATCTGTTCCCTGTTTATATCACAAGTGGTGTAACTCCAAACAAAGCCCCCCAAAAATGAAAGACATTTTAAAAGTTTTAAAAACTGCCTGAATAAGCTAGAATAACTCTTTAATGATACATTGTTGAGAAAAAACTTCAAAATATAGAAAACTAATTTTGTTATTAAAAATGCAGTAAAACATTCCTATTCTCGAAATTTGATTCATGTGGGTTACACCACTTGTGCTTTAAGGGGCTCATATGTCTTCTTCACTCCCATGACTCTTTTTACCCTCTTCCTGTTTTCTAATGAATTCATTCCAGCTACTTTATCATGTCAGTAACTGCTTTTGTTCTGCGGTAATTTGCAGAAAACAAATCTTGCAGCCTTTCATTGCATCTTGTCCAACTCCTGTATTTGATGCCCAAAATGTGGGCCCCATAATACACAACCATATTCAAGCAATGGTCTGAAAAATGTCTTGTAATCCAGTTCCCATACTTCTCTAGTACATTCTCTAATAACTCTTTCCAACAAGTGAAGGATTTTGTAACCTTTTTGTACTACCTGACCGATGTGTCCTATCAGTTGAGTTTGTTATCAAATACTATGTGAAGGTATGTACATTTAAGTCTTCAACAAGCAATTCTAATTCCACCATATAATCCATAATCAATCCTTAATGTTTTGTTTGTGTACCTAATAAGCTGATTCTTCTTACATTTATCTTCATCCCATGTTGACCTACCCACCTAGATATCCTGTCCACATCATGTCAGATAACCTTATTTTCTCCGATAGATCTTCAAAAACTGATTAAAGGAACCTTAGCACACACTAACTTAGTAGCAAACAATTTTTAGAAGCATTTTCTTAGTAAGAGCTTGAACTTACACAGTATCGAAGGAAAACAGAGCTTCATACAGGAATTTTCATTATTTGAAATCCCCAGTTTTGCATTCATGTTCATAGATACAGCATAAAATTGCAATCAATTTGAGGTATGATACTTGTAGCTGCAATAAACTAAGTAAAAAGTTAGAGCATAAGTAGTAAGTGTTGCACCACATGGTGAGGCCAGATCAAAAATCAGATTTTTAAAGATACAGCCCATAGTTTTATAGATATTGTTAAGATTTATACGTCAAAAGATGCACCATATATGTGAAAATAAAATCTGTAGTCAAATGAGAAATATGTTTTAGCAAAAGTGAGAAAAATTAGATTTTGTCATTTTGAGAATTAACATATATATGGGTCCGAAAGGATGTTCATATTAAAGATAATAGTTCACTGCGTTACCTACTTCAGTTTCATACTCTATCGAAGATCCAAAGGACCAAGACACAGAAATTTATCCCATAGAGTTTATTAATAAGCTAAGGCCTTCAGGAATGCCACTACATCAACTGAGACTAAAACATGGGGCAATTGTCATGCTACTGCAGAATCTTAACACAAAACTGAGGCCTGTGCCATGGCACTCGCCTGATTGTCAACGACTTGAAACCAAATTTGATTTTTGCTGAAGTTCTTACTGGGTCTGCAAAAGGAAATTCAGTATTTGTTCTGCGTATTAATCTTGCTCCAAGTAATTCTGACCTCCGATTCATTCTGAAACAAAGACAGTTTCCTGTCATGTTTGCCTTTGTCAAACATGTGACAAGGTTGGACTTTACCTCTCTGAGCCTGTTTTCAGTCTTGGACAACTTTATGTAGGTTTTTCAAGAGTGCGACGCTCAATTGATGTGAAAGTACAAATCATCAATAACAATTGCCATGGTAAACTTTTAGAAAACTGTAACAAAGTTTTTACAACGAATATTGTCTACAGAGAGGTACTGGAGCATCAATAAGTGACTAATCGAGCTAGCGCTGTACCAAATAAATGTCACTTAACTTCTACAGGACAAAAATTTTCTGCATGTTGTTAATGCATAATGTATTCACTTTGATTGTAGTTAACTAAACAACCGCTGTAGTGAAGGAGTTAAGTAACATGGGTTAAATAACATGTTATCATATAGTAACACGCTCGAAACGCATCATCTAGTCGGGCCACATCTGTCCGCACAAATTTGTCTTTACGCATCTAACACCATTCACATTAAATAGACATTCTTCAAATTTAGCAAAGTGAACTTTTGGAGTCAAATAGAACTTCAGTCAGTTCCAGTCAAGAGACCTCGGCGTTTGAAACAATTATACGAAAGCGAGATCATCTTTGTCCATGTTTAATACTTCTATTATTATACTTCTGAGTTCTTCAGGCCCAAAACATTTTATTCATCCTAACGGTGAAACACAGGTCAAGTTCATATTTGGGCAGATCAGGTAAACCTATCGTAATAGTTAACCCTAAAAACAAGAACTTTTCGAGACCCATGGCGATGCGCAAGAAAATGGTCACGGCCTTACACTAGTCTTATA
The DNA here is from genome assembly GCA_031002005.1 of Vandiemenella viatica. NCBI lineage: Eukaryota > Metazoa > Arthropoda > Insecta > Orthoptera > Morabidae > Vandiemenella > Vandiemenella viatica. Next base: position 239,722,368 of record JARYHS010009186.1, read on the forward strand.
TAATTCGAGTGTTAAATTCCTCCCTAATCTACTTTTGCAGTTTACAGATTTTAGTTTTAAATGCCCTCTGCATGTTTGGTAAATTATTCATCACTTGGTAATTTATTTCATTCATTCTCTGACACCCTTACCCACAAAAGAAAATTTTTCCATTCCCTTATGCATGAAATCGAGTGTCAGTTTGCGGATCATGGTCACCTTTCCCTTTCCATGCACATCTTTCCCAATTCCATGCACCATTCCTAATTCTTCAACCAATATCCCTCCAAGCCCCATCACCAACAGATGCCTTGTACATTTCCAGCACTATTTCACCCTCCTCCTGTCATCCAATGACTCCCCAATCCAGCTCCTTTATCATATCAATTACTGACTGGGTCATGTGATAATTTCCACAAACAAATATAGCTGCTCTTCTTTGCCGCCCTCCAATTCCTGTATTTGATACCCAAAATGTGGGTCCCAAACTACACCACCATATTGAACCAGTAGTCTGACCAAAGTTTTGTAATGCAATTCTCTAATATCTCTGGTGCATCCTCTCATCACCCTCTCCAGTAAATGTAGGATTTCCCTACCACCTGCCCGAATGTGCTCTGCTCAGTTGAGTTTAGTATGAAACGTTATGCCAAGATATTTACACTTAACGCCTTTAGCAAGCAATTCTGACCCCACCCTATAATCATAAACAATCTTTTATTTTTTTTTTTTTATCTGTGTACCTAATAAGATGACTCTTCATGGAATTTATCTGCATTCCATGCTGACATACCCATTTAGATATTCTATCCATATCACCCTGCAGCTGTTCAGACTTCTCATGTTTCGATCCTATTAAATGCCATTAGGTCATCTGCAAACAACCTAAATTCTGACTGTAAACCATCAATACAATAATTCAGTAGAATAGTGAACAGCAACTATCCTGTGGCACTCCCATATTTACTTCCACCTCTTTTGATAATGTATTTCCTACTCTTAACACTTTGCCTTCTGGTTTTTAAGAATTCCTCTACCCAGCAAAAAACTGTGGCTACTTAACATATAGTGGTTGGTCAATTGCACTGATTGTTAACAAAATTGATAGTTGTTCATTCATTGTGATTTCCTCTCTGCATAACATTTAAGGGGGAGGAAGTGTATGTAATCAGCTTAGTGATACCACTTCTTGAATGTCTATTGCATATTTTTTAAGCTCTGTAACTATTGATTGTTGTCAATAATTCTGTTTGACCCACTACGGTAGGAAATTTCTGTGCCCATTTTTAATTTTTTAATAAAATTTACTAGATTTTTGTCATAGGTATATGGTTTTTATGGAATTATAGTATGATGACAATAAATGTTAATATGTGTGGAGTTATGATCTATGAGATTCAGAATTTTCATCAATATTCATTAACTAGAGATAGAGTTGTTGATTGATCTCATTATTCATAAATAGTGATGCCTCAGAGACTTTGTTATGTTCATCTGTATTACAGATTTGTAATTTATTATTACGTATAGTAGTAACTGTAATTTCATTTAGTCTTATTATCTGATTCCTGTTCAGAATAGATTAATATTTATGATCCTGCAGTATTAATCTATGCAATTATAATAGACATTTGGAAACTAATTACAACTTGTTGTAACCATCTTTAAAATTGAGCAAAATTAATTATTAACCATGTTTGAATTACACTGGAGCTCTGTTGCTAGATTTATTGTTGCTACTGTGTAGCAGTTACATGTAAAAATGTATAATAAAGCATTCCTGTAATTAGTGAGTTTATTAAAATATTTTTAATGTATGCATTTCATGACTTCCCTCATTGCAAGGCAAGAGCACAAGTTCTTAAATTTAAATTAAATCTTGATCAATTACTTTCATCAAGCTTAGGCTAATTTCCCTGTTCTTGATAGAGACAGGCAAGTGCTAAGATAGTTTCACTTTTTTTCATTTTTCTGTTGTCAAACAGTGTGCTTGATTGCAATGGAGCACAGGCTCCGGTGGCAATTTCCCTACACAGCTATCTTCCCCCTATCCTGCACCCACCTACATTTGCCCTCTACAAATTTTTTCTTTAAATTCCTTCAAAGTTTTCGGTAAATTATTCATCGTTTCTCTTGGTAACTCATTCCAATCCCTGACACCCTTACCTAAAAAAGAGAATCTTCCTACACCCTTGTGCCTGAAATCGAGTGCCAGCTTGTGGTCATGGTCATCTTTTCCCTTCCATGCACTACTTTTCATACCTACTGCAATATCTTTCCATGCCTCATCACCAGTATATGCCCTGTACACTCCCATGACCCTCCTCATCCTCCTCCTGTCTTGCAATGAATCCCATTCCAGCTCCTTTATCATATCCGTCACTGATTGCATTCTGCGATAATTTCCAGAAACAAATCTAGCAGCCCTTCTTTGCACCCTCTCCAACTCCTGTATTTGATACGTAAAATGAGGGTCCCATACTACACTACCATATTCGAGCAATGGTCTGACAAAGTTTGGTAACCCAATTCCTTGACTTCTCTCGTACATCCCCTCATAACTCTCTCCAACAAGTGCAGAACTCTGAAACCTTTTCCTACCACCTGTCCTATGTGTCCTGCCCAGTTTAAGTTTTGTTATCAAAAGTAATTCCAAGATATTTGCATTTCAAGTCTTCAGCAAGCAATTCTTTCCCCACCTTATATTCATAATTAACCTTTTGTTTTTTATTTGTGTATCTAATAAGCTGACTCTTCTTTGCATTTATCTTCATTCCATGTTTACTAACCCAATTAGATATCCTGTCCAGATCACCCTGCAACTGTTTACAATCCTCTATCGTTTTGATTCTTTTATACAGCATTATGTCATCTGCAAACAATCTAATTTCAGATAGTAAACAGGCAACACAATTATTCATTAGAATAATGAATAGCAATGGTCCCAATACGCTACCCTGTGGCACACCCATTTTTACTTCCACTTCTTTTGATACTACATTTCCTACCCTAACTTTCTGTTTTCTACCTTTTAAAAATTCTTCTACCCAGCAAATCACTTTCTTATCCACTCCAATGGTTTTTACCTTATTTACTACCATTTTATGGCTTACTCTGTCAAACGCCTTAGACAGATCTAGTGCTACACTATCAATTTGGCCTCCCTTGTCCATTTCATCTGAAATATCTTGCATATATCCCACCAACTGAGATTCGCATGAATATCCTTGCCTGAAACCATGTTGCCTGCTTGAAAACCAATTACGTTCCTCACATATATTTCTGATGTGGTTGCATATCAATCTTTCCATTAATTTACCTACCACTGATGTCAAACTGATTGGCCTGTAATTCTCAACTCTATTTCTCACCCCTCCCTTATGTACCGGTACTACTATTGCACTTTTCCAGTCCTGTGGTAAGCAGCAAGTGTCTAGACTCAATTTAAATAATATTTCAAGATAAGGTACAATGGTCACATCCGGCTATCTTTAAGATATCTGTAGTAATATTATCTTCACCAGCCCCTTTATGTTTTTTCAGCTTTCTTATTTCCTTCATGATTTCCTCAGGATGGATATCAAATTTTTTACTATCGTCATTTCTAATTGTGTTGTTAAGCTCGTTCTCCGAATTAGACCCTCCTGTTTCTGATTCATTGTCCCTAATGCTTTCTCTGAACCAGTTACTTAAAATTCTCTGACCTTTTTCAAATCGTTCAGTAACTTCCTTCTCCATCCTTATCTATAAGTGTCTTCTTACATCCTTCCCTTCCCCTCAGTTTCCTGATATAGCATCGAAATTTCTAGATGCATCATCAATGGTCCCCCTGCCACTGGACAATACTCTTCATAAACCCATCTTTGGCCATTTTCTTTGCTGTTATTAAGTCCTTGTTTAGTTGTTTTAAATATTCCCTACTTACCCTGCTGTCTCTTAACTCTGTTATGTTCTTTCTTACCAACCTCTTTAACCTCCTCACTTCCCATTATAGTACCATAGGATCTCTACTTCTCTTTATTTTTTGCTTTGGAATAAATTTTTCTTCCCCCTTTCTTATTATCTCCTTGAACTCTTTCCACCTTGACTCTACTGTACCTGAGCCTTCCATTCCATTTGCTGGAATTGTTCTCTGAAATATCTCCTCAAATTTGGAAACCTGTTGCCTTTTTATAATTGTACCTATTTCCCCCTTCAATTTTGGCTGCTGGTTTACTGAATCCTCTAATATCCATCAGAACTGCTTCATGATCACTTATTCCTTCAGTTACTTGATACCTCAAAAGGTTTTCATCGGGCTTAATTAGAAATATATCCAAAATATTTTGTCCCCTAGTGTTTTGCTCAACCACTTGTGTAAATCCTCCTTCCCTTATTAAGATATTTGCAAATCTTTGTTCCCTTGTGGTATTGATCTATTCCCTTCCCAGGTTTACACCTGGTAAATTTAAATCTCCGCCGATGATGATCATTCTCTTCTCACCTCTGAAATCTGAGTATGAATTTAATTTCTCCCAAGAAGCCTCATCCTCTTCGTCATTCTTCCACTGCGGTAAACAGCCAACACTCTGATTTTTTCTTTTTTACTACCCCAGAAATCTACCCCAAGTAACTCATGGTCTTGATCTATGAATGCCAGGATACTAGGTAGTGTTTGCTAACTAGTATGAAGACTCCTCCACCAATTGCTCCTCGATCTCTGCTGGTACACTCTGTAACCATCAGGAAAAACCTCACTGTCTAGTACTTCTTCTTTTAACCAACTCTCTAACCCCAATTATTTATTTGTGGTTCATGCATCTCTATTAAGTTTGCAAATTCGATTACTTTGTTCATTATACTTCTACAGTTTACCATTAACACCCTTACTATTGGCTTTACATTTTCAGAATTTATCTCCTCTTTGAGTTTGAATTTTTGTAATGTTTTGACCACTTCATTCTAGACCAAATTGTTTGCAATATCACATCCTTCCCTCTTATTACTGTCATATTACATTTATGTAATTAGATTATCTTCAGTCCCACGTTCTGCATTATTTCTCCACTTTTGTTGTATATTTTCTATGTTCCATCATCTTGTCTTGCGAAGTTTCCATTTGTGCTTGAACCTTCCTTGTACTATTCTCATCAATATAATTCTGCCACTAAACTATTTATAATAATAACCTACGTCATTTAGACACATTATCTCATACAATAACTTTGTCTTAGCTACTACATCCAAACTTCTAAAAAAGAGTATGAATCCTTTTTCTCATGTCTTTTTCCTTAGAAGTCTACATGCAGCAATCTCATTGAGGCTTTATTTCTTGTACTATTTATCCAGCAAGGAATCTATGTAATGTTATTTTGTAAGCTTACATTTCCTTGGAGTATTCTGTGTGGCTCCAGTGTAATGATTTTTCATTTTTTTCATAATCTGCATGCCTTTATTATTATAATAAATAAATTACTGATTCACCCTCTTGAGGTGCCAATAAGAGCCAGGGATTTGCCCTATTATTGAAGGCTAATTGTTGCCAAATCCTCACTTGTGGGAACATTATTTGCCCTAAAATGTAAAAGCACATTTATTTGGGAAAGACCATTGCAGCTTAATGTTTGTAAATCCCTAAAATGACATAATAATACCTTAAAAATCTTTATCATGACATCACTATTTATTAATCCTATAGTGCTATTATTGTGAGAAACAAAGTCCTGCTGGTGTTGGTGCAAAACCTTTTGTCTAAGCTATTACCGTTATCGTGCGTAGAATAACTTCAGCTCTTGCTTTGCTACATTAAATTGGTCGCCAGTTTGCTTGATTTAAGCCCCAAGCTAGGATAGGATATAGATAATAATGTTCACAACTCTGTTTCTGGTAAATAATCAATATATTCTTCAAAGTTTAGCAATGTCAAAAAAACTGAATTGGCATCAGACAATGTTTCCAAAGATAAAGTTGCAAATTCGATTAATCAGCCGAGCCAGACCAAACCTCATTGTTCAAAGTCCAATTAATTAACACAAGAAAAGAGATAAAAGTTCATCACGCCCCCTTAAAGTTTGACTTATTTGCCAACAACCAACACTTAAGCTACGCCGCAGCACCACATGGCCTAAAAATGTAACACTCAAACTGAACTGATTCTACAAAACTGTCTGGTCGACTGAGTGAATGAGTGAGTGGTATCTTCTTCATGTCACAAAGGAACATAGTTGCACTCTAAATGAATTTGGAATAATGGTGGCGGCTACATCGTGTCACAAAGCAACATAGCTGCGCTCTCACTTAATCTGACTGGTGGACTGAGCGTTGAACGACTGAGCGTCGAACGACTAAGCGGTGCCTACATTGCTCCATACAGTAGCATAGTAGTGCTCTAACTGTACCTGGCCAACAGAGGGAGAGGATAAATCTGGACTGCTATTTATAGAAACATCTGTGGGAACACAAAGACTTCCTGGTTTCCCATGAGAATAGTCTGGTAATCTGATCAGATATCAGATTTCACTCGTGCTTGTAAATGTGCATCAGATTCATGACCTTGATGACTTAAAATGTTCCTATCACTCTGAAATTTTGAGAGTAGCTAGATGTTCTAAAAAGCATTAATTTTACTCCTTACAAAAATTTTTGTAGGTTCGGTATTTTAGCCGTAAAAAAATAATTTTCTAATATTCCCAAAACCTGTTAATAACTCTTACAATTTTGGAGTTATGCAACTGACACAACTTTTATTTTACTCCTAATGGGCTGCGCTTTCATTTGATATCAAATAAGGCATGTTTACTATTTCCAAAAAGGTGAAATAAAATTTGTAAACCAAAGATAGAATTTAACTAATTAATATCACCTAAGTTGTCTGAAAGTGACTTTAATCAATTCTACATATTCAAAAATAATTACTGACAAAATTTGAAGTCTCTAACTGCCTTCTTCGATTTACTATGAATTTTTTTAAAATAAGATTCCAAATGAATGCAACAGAAAATACTATCTTGTTCAAATACTTTCTCAAAACTGTAAAAACTTGATTTCTATCTTGAATTAACTTAGTACCTGACTATAAAAATTATATGCAATGTTATACAATTTAACTCGTGGTTCTGAGAACAAATTATGTCATGCAGTTACCAAATTTTTTGGCTACCTTACATTATATTTCAGTATCCAGTTTGCCATCAGCTTAACAAATTCTCAGATTCAGAACTTTATCTAAATAGATTTATGCGCTGAGAAGCTTGAACATTTATTCAGCGACATAGTTTACATGCCAAGGTATGTAAAACTCTGACTTTAGATTATTATAATGGAATGACATTTGAAATTTCATGACTGGGTAAATGAATGTTACTTTTAAATTTTCTCTTCATCTTTTTTTAACACTGTTTCTATCGGTTTATACACTCTTCTGGCAGCATCAAAAATTGCAAGTATAACCAGCAAGAATTCATTGAATGAATTATACTCTAACAACCAACAAAGAATGTTCATTCTACAAGGGGACCAATAGTCTCAGTTGACTTGCTCTTGTGGGAAAGAGGCTAGCAAGCGCTATGGCATATGCTTTCCTTAGCAGCATTGACCATGCTCAAAAGTAACAGTTAGAGACAGAAGCACACAATATTCACGTCGGTTATTTGCTACTGCCAATTCGCTATGCTTTTACCACATTTTGGTAAAAACTATCTAAATTCAGCTAAGCTTGTGTGAAATTTTTGCATCCCATTTCACATTTTTCATCTGTAAAAGGGAATTATATCTGCAGACCATTGAACTTGTGATAAACTGGAACTTAATGTATTTAACAATGGCTTCTTTCCAGACTCAAATCCTATGCATATCCATATGGAACATTCTGTTCAGAATAACTCATTTTTAGTCTGCTTAAGTGCGGGGTTGTAATGGACCTTTGCATCCGCAAGTGCAGAACTTGCAAATAAATTCGCATCTTCACTTATGCCCATTTAAAATGGAGGGATAATGGGTTTTGTATACATCATAATATTCCTTGTTATATACCCTATTCTTTTTATACAAAATTCAGCCAATTATTGCTTGGTTAACAACACCATAATTGTTGTTTTCTTATGGTCCTGCTATGAGAGTAACAATTAATTGTACGGTGTTGCTACTTAAGTGACGGCCTATTCATTGACCAACTGTTAGGACCTCTGTGTAGGATTACCGCGGATGATGCGGTCACCCATTCATGCTACTACAAAGGGTCCAACTAGATGATCCAACCAGTCATTTTCGCTCGTACTACCTCGTGGTACACAAAAGTCCGTATCACACACTTGCAGAACATTTCCTCCAATTATGATCCAACACAGCAGCTTGTTGGATGGTAGGGACCCATGTTAGTTGGTTTTGTTATCCAACAACATCCAACAGGTTTTACTTGTAGTCCTGCAACCTCTTTCACACTCCAAAAAGAGTCCAGCATCAGAAAATCGTAGGTCCTACAAGCTGGACTGTGAATGGGATACAAGATGAGTGGTGGCATGATGATATGCATTGGCATGTCGCTTAAAATAGCTGTGCAAAGATCATATGACAGAGATTATTTTGTTGATGCATCTGTAATTACGTAAATAATTTAATTTAGGGAGTGTCCATAAATTACGTTGCTTGGTCTAAAAGGGGGGGGGGTGAATGGGTTGGCTGGAAGGCTACGCTGGGCTATATGGGTGGAGAGGAGGAGCGTTCTGAGCCAGACCAGGCCACATACTTTTCATTCATATTATTTGTCACAGTTAAAATGAGGTACAAAACGCACAACATGTAAATACTTATGTTCATCATTTAATTATCTCCGTACATAATGTACAATAGTCTGACAAGAGAAAACAATTCAAAATGTCTTCTGGAATCAATAGGCAAAAAAGCTACATGCTCAGACTATGTGGTGGGAAAAAGGAGGGGGGGGGGGTTCACAGGAGACCAAAATGGAGCTACATGGTTTATGGACACTCCCTTACTTGTAAAATGATGTGTCTTATTGTTGAAAGAAGAGGCAAAAAATAAATCAATATGGCAGTATTATATGGAAATAGAGTATGCTTATGCATAATTTGTGATAAAAATATACTTATTTTTATTTTAAGTTTATTTTAATAAAATATTAAAATCTAAGTAATTATAATTTTATTTTTCAACCTCTGTTTCTGCTACACCTCCACATATGTATCTACAACAATGACATCCATAACAACCCTAATGCAAATCAATTGGTGTTAGAATTACACACCATCCCGACATGCTCTCAGCATTTGGGAATTATTCACTCACACTATCGGTTTCACTAAATGATTTGATTACAGTTTAAAACATATTATACTGGTATTTTGTAAAAAAAAATAAAAAATAAAAAAAAATGGTGCTGCCTAAATAACTCAATAATTTGATAGCTTTCCTGAAATTTCATGTTGGGTATTTCCTTTCTCTATTTAATAATATTTTTGTTTTATTCTACTGATGAGATTTTCAGTAGATCTGCTTTCATGAGAACTATGAAATGTTTTGTTAGTAAACTACACAGGTGCCTTGTATCAGACATTTGGCAATAAATCCAGGGCCGGATTAAGACAGCCAGGGACCCGTAGCAAATGTGAAGAAGAGGTCCTTGGTTTTCACCATCCGGGGCAGCCCCTCTGGAAGGAGTGGGCCCCCCCCACAAGGCGCAGAGCCCATAGCATTTGCTAATTCCTACTATGTGGTTAATCCGGTACTGAATAAATCTAGATTTCTGCATTATAAAGTTCTTACCATCTGTCATGGGCAGTACATAGGCAACAAGAGTGAAACAATGAAAACATTAGTTGATCAATTACCGGAAGTTGTGTTTATAACGGCATACCACCGGTTAGAGATGGGCAGGTCCGAGATTTTAAAGGAGTCGGGTCCGGATGTACATCCAGCGCTGCGGACCTGCATCCAGGTTCCGTGTCCGCGGACCTGTATGGGTCCGGCTCTACAATCGGGCGGGCGGAGTGGATGGCGGAACTGGATCTGTGCGGACCTACATCCAGTTACGTGTCCGGCGGAGCTGTATGGGTCCGGTTCTACAATCGGGCGGGCGGAGTGTATGGCGGAACTGGATGTGTAGGGACCTACATCCAAATACGTGTCCGGCGGATCTGTATAGGTCCGAACCTACAATCGAGCGTATGGTGGATACAAATCCTACCAAGGAGAACTGCAGTATGAGTTATATCGTGTTCATCCATTAATTAATGAAATGAAAGAATATTAATTCTGATATTTTTATTTTTGTCTGAAACTCACAATTGTACGTAATATTATAAAATCACAGCATAATCAGACTTGATAATGATAAAAGTAAAATTTCTGTTGGCTTCTATAAGAATAAAATGAAATCATTTCTTAATAATGTTTAAGTTCCACTAATTTTTTTTTTTTTTAAATCGAAAGTCTTTGTTAACTGTTAGTTTTTTTTACTAAAAATGAAATTATTCAAGACTCAACATTTTGAGATAATTCTTGCCTTTCCACAATATACCAGCTTAAGAAACAGTTTATTATAAATGAACAAAAAACAAAATTGCAAGTATAACGTATTTTAAATTGTGAGCGAGAAATTACGTGAGATTTGTTCTTATATTATGTATAGTGTTTTGCTCTGTATACTTTGTGAAACTGTTTTGATTGAGTGAATAAAACGTTGTCGTGAGTGCTAAGTCGAGTGCGATACAATGCATTTTAATCAAACAGTAATATTTATGTTTTGCCAACTACCGTAACGTGTTTTTGGTGCTTTCAAAATCTTTATTTTATTTTGTGCAATTTCAGAAACTTTTAATTTATTTGTAATTTTATTTAATATTATTTCCAATTTAGTTGAAACTATTTTTAAGCAAGATTTAATTCTTATTAATAATAACCGATCGTTTGAACCATTATTAGACGTTCTAGAAACGGCTGGATGTGAGCTTTTTCTTTTTTCAATGTCGGATTATAAAATATTTCTGTAAAAGCGGCCAGCACAGTCGCTCGCAATAATGCCACATAATCATTTATATATATTACTAGCTGTTACCCGCGACTTCGTACGCGTGGATTTAGAATTTGATTGCTAGAACTGGATATGCAAAGCTGAAAATTATCTAAGATGTCCCAAACAACACTGAGTCGGCATAATATAACGGGAACGCCATCGATATACCATTCTACCTTCGAACCTGTGTCATGACCAAAACTGTTATTCATATCGGAAAAAAGTATCCTATTTCGTTCCTAAATATACAAAGTATTTCCTTGTCATCGGTATACACATAATTATATTCGTGAAAACGTAAAAAAAAAGATGGAGACTTACTTTCGCATATACAATATTGTTAGTTTAGATCACACAATAACTACCTGTGGAATCAGTATACCGTGAATAAAGTAAACGCTTTCTACCGCCATAGATTTGCCAGAACATGATATCCTTACTATAAAATCCTAGGCCCTGGCCCAAACTATGAAAAACAATTCATAAAAATACTTGCCTCCAGTGGGATTTGAACCCGGAGCAACTCTACAGTTTAATATAAGAAGAAAACTCGTTACCACTTTTTTTTTTTTTAGATAGCAAAATGCATTTAATTTTATTTTAATATTTAGGACATGATATGGCAAATACAAACTGAACGCATACATCTTTATCTATTCCAGCATTATTTGAATTTGTTCAAACTCATTTATCAGAAAATTTGGCATTTCCTTTCCAATTATGAAATTATTTACTAACCCACGAAAAACATGAAATGAGGTCTCACATTATATCAAAGTTAAATCAGTTACAAAATATATTTTCTCATTCACACAATTATATAAAAATCATTTACTAAAAGAAATAAATCATGATTGTGGTTGGCTAGATACTTAAACAACAAAGTACTAATTGCATTGTAATTCTTATGTAGAGCAACGAATTTAATTAACATGTTTACAGGTTTGTTACAGTTCCGCGACTCTTTGGGAAGTTCATTAACCAGGATAACTCTTTGGATAAACTCATTCACAGTTGAAGTTTGCGGTAGATGCTTATCTCCTTTGTCGTGCTATCAGCGTTTGCTTCAAAGGTAGCCATACACCTGCAGGCCCGGCCTCAAGGAAAAATCCTGCATGCCAGACCTCAATGTTTTCATCCATTTTGCGCTGCACACACAAGGGACAAAGTCCTCAAGGCTTTCTCAGTCCTAGAGATGGCATCGTGATGGCAACATCTGATGATATTCATACACTGATGGCTGTTAGTCTGTTAATTACAGCAAGTAGCATTAAACCACATGAATAAAAGTGCACCAGAAGTGTATAGTACAAGAAGTGTCTACTCAAAAAGAGAAAATACTCGCATACAAATCGTCATTCAAAACCATGCGGGAAACAATTTTCAGGCAGCTACACTGTGGTTTGTTCCCTCGTTGGAGCTTCCATTTGATAAACTTTGAAACATTTGAGTCTTACTGTAGCTCAGGTTCACTGATTCCCGGAACCGTTCAGGCTCTCGGCTCAGTTCTTTTCTTGGCTGCTGGATGAAGCGCAAATCTGTTGAACATTGCCTGCCGTAGCCCAGTGTACATTCTAACACTTTTATTTTTATTTTACAAGAACATTTTTTTTTTTTTACTCAAGTTGGTTGTCAATATGGCATTATTACCTGCAGGAATCTAGCAAAATTGTCCTTATACGTGTTTAGTCTCAGTGTTCTATGATGTTCTACTATTAGGTAATGCCAGTAGTCTTCCAGTTTTGCCCTTCCTAGATGTGTTACAATGTAATAGGTATAATTTCCTATAAGCCAAACATGGGCGTTTCTTTTACTTGGTGGAAATTACCACTACGCCATCCCAACATTGCTTAACAACGTTTCGCATTACAGATATAGATTCGTTTATCTTTCACAGTTGAGATAGTTTTCATAATTTAATGACAATATGTTCTTATCTATACATAATATAGTATCCCATCTCGATCCTAAAGTCAAATTTCATCATGATCGGAGTATCCTTTTATCCCAAGGAACGTAACAAACAGACATAAAGACAAACAGAGTTACTTTCGCATTTATAATATTAGTGTAGATATGTATAATGATCCTTGTAAACTCTACGAACCGTGTTTCTGCAATAAAGAGATGTTAAATGTATTATCTAATTTGTCCTTAAGCCCTCAGAATTAAGAACGTAAAAAATTCTAGCGACTTTGTGATTAGTCAAACTGAACGTTAAAAGTTTAATAATACTGCAACGCATTAAAATTACAAGTTAAATTATAATTCCATTCTTATTTAGCACGTAAAACACTCCTCACCTTAGAAGCATGAACCCGACCAATAACAAAATACTACCGGGTTTTAGCTACCCATTGACATTTAATAGTTATTGTAATTATCTACTAGTAGTCAGACATTAAGAAATAGTTTTTCATTTATAATCTCATCTTTAAACAGAACTGTAATCCAATCGTACAGTAAATGACATTAAACTCTTCAGAACATTTATTTCAAATCGGAACTGTAATGAAAATTTGCGTTCCAGCTCCGCGTTGCAGGTCCGGCCGTGGTTCAACCTCTGGCCACCCGAGAACTGTGGCGCTGTTATACAGGTCCGGCTGGAAGCAGATCCGACAAGCCCTCGGATGTACATCCATCCCTAGCGCAAGTGATACGGGTCCGCGGAACTGCATCCATCCGGACCTACCCATCTCTACCACCGGTAGCTAGTAGTCTGTCTAGAGCTGACGGGAATCTGTTGTCATATCTTGTACTGAGTCAATCTTTGCACAGAGACTTTTGTGGAGGATCATTGCATCCCAGGCCCCTGGCATGGGATGAAATCAGGTTGTAAGCTACCTTAGAATTTCGTAAGGTTTCTTAACGAAGTTTGTTTACAGCATAATGGACATAGGTGAACCATACGATACCGCAGCCTTAGAGCCATTTGCGCAACTAAGTCAAGCAATAAAGTAAACTAAACACTTAATTCAGATAGTAAATCAAAGTTTACATAGTAAATCCACATTCTAAATCTATCTAAACAGCTGTAAAAGGATACAACCTAATATCAGTACATGCAATGTTCTGGTTACAATATAATTTCGTTACAATCAATATTTTTCACTCTGAGTTCTTCATGATAATAAACAGTTAAAAGATAATAAATTTGGTAGCAAGGAAGTCATACTAAAAGTTTTAAAGACGCTAAAAAGCCTGTATGAAAAACTTAAAACATAAATACAATTACTTCAAAATTCAAGAAGTCGTTTTTCTGAAGGATATAGGAAGTCAGTTAATAATGAGAGAGAAACTTAATGTTTCTTTTACAACATACTAAAATATTGGAAGGCTCAGTATAGTTTCAAGGTTTTTTAAACATTATACGATAAAGCCAGACATGTGCAGATAAAGAAATTAATTTTTTATAAGCAATACACACAAATTCAAAACGGGAAAACATTTTCAGAATATATTATAGTTTATTTGAAACAAGATTTAGTAAGTCTTATGAGAAATATGCAGTACTGTGATTAGGATGAAACTACCGATATTTTTAATATGGCTGGCATATTCAAGTTTCCTCATTGCATCATCCAGTAGGGCGTAAATTTCAAAAATTAATTATAAATCAGAGAAAACGGCCAGAGACACCAAAAGCGAGCCATGGGCGTTTGAGAACACTTAGAATCTTTTAAAACATCTTTGTTTTAAAGTTGTATGAAATGCTCTCGACTAACTAACCGAGTCAAGAATGCGTTGTCAAACGATATTTCGGCGACTAAATTAACCACCAGAAGATGGCAACAATGATTTAAGTCGCCGAAATATTTTGTGACAACGCATTCTTGACTTGGCTGGTTACCCGAGATCATTTCATACATTCTCAACGCCGAGAAAGACTTCGTTCTTATATATGTTTTAAAGTTATCAGGAAGTTATTAGTGGTGTCGAAAGTACACTATTTCATCATAAATCACTTTTGCTAATATAAAAATAAACTGGTCATGTTTGATATCAAACGAAAGAGAATTAAATTAGAAGCTGAAAAACATTGTTTGAACCCTGTAGGTTTAAAAATGCAAAAGTTTTAAACAAGTTCGGACCCACAGAAAATGATTTTTTACGACGAAACGGTAATATATACCTACAGAACAAAGTTTTATAAGGATCAAAATTTTGAATTCGCATATTCTCCAGCAAATTCAAACGAAAACGACGTCGTCTGTCCGCCAAACAATCCCAGCCCAACCCACGATTAGCTCTGTGACACTTACGTAAGGACTGTAACTAGCAGTCACGAATCGAGCGCTCTTCTCTGTACTTTCTCTAATGTGTCAATCAATCCCTTGCGATACGGATCCCAAATTCCACAACAGTATTCCAAATGCGGACGCACTAGTGTTTTGTACGCTATTTCCTTTGTATGAGCATTACAACTTCTCAAAATACGTCCTATGAATCGTAGTTTGGAATTAGCTTTTCCTACAACGGAAGTTATGTGCAAGTCCCATTTCATGTTGCTTTGTACTGTTACGCCTAGATACTTCAGGGAATCTACAGTGTCAACAACTGAATTGTTAACTTTGTACTCCTGAGCAAGCGGGGTCTTTTTATTACTTATGTGCATTGCCTTGCACTTTTTACAGTTAAGTGTAAGCTGCCATTCACGGCACCATTCCGAAATAACATCCAGATCGCGCTGAATTTCTAAGCAATCGTCGGAGCACCTCACTTCCCTATAAATAAGTGCATCATCAGCAAAAAATCGCATCCTGCAATTAACGTTGTCACCGAGATCGTTTATAAAAATTAAGAAAAGAAGTGGTCCTATTACACTTCCTTGAGGAACGCCCGAAGTAACATCTAGTTTAGAAGAGGCTTCCCCGTCTCCAACGACATACTGTGACCGACCAGTTAGAAAATCGCGTATCCATTCGCAAATCTGATCAGATATACCTTACGCTCGGATCTTCACTAAGAGTCGGTTGTGTGGTACAGAGTCAAAAGCTTCTGAAAATGCAAGAAAATAGCATCAACTTGTGATCCCGCATCAATAACTTTCATTAAATCATGCGAAAATAGAGCCAGTTGCGTTTCACATGATCGGTTTCTTCCGAAATCCGTGTTGGTATGCTGTAAGTAGCTCGTTTTCATCTAGAAACTTCATAACGTTAGAGCATAAGACATGCTCCAGAATTCTACTGCAAACAGATGTTAGCGATATCGGACGATAATTTCCTAGGATCTCTCCGATCTCCTTTCTTGATAAACGGGAATCACCTGCGCAATTTTCCAGTCAGAAGGTACTTTTCTTTCCTCTAAAGATTTACGAAATATATCTGACAGAAATGGTTCTATTTTTCTTCCGCGTTATTCCGAAAATACTCTTACTGGTACACCATCGGGACCCGGCGCTTTCCCCCACTCAGGAGCTTTAATTGTTTTATGATACCTACACTATCAATTTGTACTGGATCCATTTCAAATTCAACACGCCGTGGAAAAACGGGAATGTTTTCCATGTTTTCGTCAGTGAAGGAATTTTTAAATTCGGCGTTAAATACGGTAGCCTTGTCGCGGCTGTCATCAACTTCCCGACCGTCTTTTAGTAGAACTGGCATATTGTTGTCACAACCACACTATTTTTTTTTACATACTGACCAAAATTTCTTTGGATTTTCAATGAAGGCTCTTGGAAAGTGAGTTGCATCGAAAGTCATTGAAGGCCTTCGCGCATCGCATTCTTGACCTGTCCTCTTGTCTCGGCTAGTCTTTCTAAATCACTGCTATACATCGTCCTTCTGAGCGTGCATGAATCTTCCTTTGCTTTTTAAGTAACCTTTTAACTTCACGCGTATACCACGGGGGATCGTTCCCGTCCCTGATTGTCCTTTTCGGTATATGTAAGTCCATACCTTCCCTGACTATATTTATGAATCGTAAGCCACATCTCTTCAACCGAGCCTCTTCCTTCTACAAAGGTAATGTATTTATCCCTCAAAAACGTTTTAAACTCTCCTTTGGGGCCTTTTTCGAACCTGTAAACGACCCTTTCTTTTTTCTTTTTGCGCTCGGACTGTTAATTTTACTGTAGCAATTACAGCTTTATGATCAGCTTATTCCCGTGGTGGTAGAAATGTCCGTAAATAATTCAGGCCTATTTGTAACGAGAATATCTAAAATGTTTTCGTTTTCGTTGTCGCACCGCGTTGGTTCAGTGACGAGCTGCTCAAGATTAAGATCTGAGAAAGGTAGAGAATAATCTCACAGGATATTTTATCCCTGCCACCAGTAACGTGGGCGTAATTACTCCAGTCAATATACGGCAAGTTGAAGTCGCCTCCTAGTATTATTCCATGATCCGGAAATTGACGAGCTATATTACTTACGTTATTTCTTAAGGCCTCAGCAACACCTACATCTGCATCTGGTGGACGATAGAAAGACCCTATTACAAGTTTTGTCCTAGCTACTTTAGTCCATTCCATAGGATTTCACAGACCATATCAATATTTATTTCGTTACACGACAGGTGTTTACGAACAGCTATAAATACACCACCTCCATTTGAATGTAACCTATCCTTACGGAAAACATTCATGCTATGGTTAAAAATTTCTGCTGAACTTATAAACGGTTTTAACCAGCTTTCAGTACCTAATACTATATCAGCTTCTGTGCAACTAATAACGCTTTCAAGCTCAGGCTGCTTATTACAAACACTTCTACAGTTTATAACGAGTACTTTTAACGATCGAGATTGATTTTCGCTACTCCTAACATATGGTGCCGAATTTAATTGGGCTGCCCGTGACTATAATCCCAGTTTCGGGTCTTCCTCCCTCAGCCTAAAAAATCCCCCAATGCACTCCACACGGCCCCTGCCACCCGTGTAGCCGATTCACGTGTGTAGTGCACACCTGATTATCCAAGGGAACCCTACACGATTCGACCCCAGGGCGAAGATCAAGGAATCTGCAGCCATGATTATCGCAGAAACGACGCAGTCTCTGGTTCAGACCCTCGACTCGGCTCTGAACCAGAGGTCCACAGTCAGTTCTATCTACAATACTGCAGATGGTTAGATCAGCCGAAATCTTGCGGTCATCAACCACAGAGGTCACCGTATGAGCAAGCCGCTGGAAGGAAGAGAGGATACCCTCCGACCCAAGGCGGCAAGCATCATTGGTGCCGACATGAGCTACAATCCGCAGCTGGCTACACCTCGTCCGCTCAATGGCATCCGGGATGGCCTGTTCCACATCATGGGTCAGACCGCCCGGAGTGCACAAAGAATGGACATTGGACTTCATCCCAGACCTGTTCGCCATGTCCCTAAGGGGTTCTGTGATCGCCCAGACCTAGCGGGCGGGGGGGGGGGGCTGGCAACTCGCTGATTGACGATTGTGGATCTGAATCAGATCCAGACAACACATCAAACCTATTGGACAGTGGTACAGGCTTGCCCTCCTGGGATTCAGACCTGTACTCCTGCCCCCGCATGCGGCGTCGATGTCCGGAAACCACGCGCCAGACACCATCAGGTGACTGCCGCACAGGCCCCGAAGTCTCAGCCTGGACTGCAGGTACGATATTTGGCAGGGGAGAACCTGTGACAACACCTGCTTTGTCAGGGTCACCCCTTCCACATCTGCTGCAGTCACCTACGGCAGCTTCCAGCCTCTTAACTTTCGTTAGCAAAGCTGCAAGCTGAGCGCGAAGATCAGCCACCTCAACCCGCGTCTGCACACAGCAGTCACAGTCCCTACACATATTACTTTTAAAGCAAAAACTACGGAGAGGATAAAAGTTTAACTAACTGAGTAATCCAAATAAACTGTTCACAATTTACTACCACCCGCTACACGACCTAAAGAGAACCTCCTGAGGAATTGAATTTAGACCAGACGACTGCACTTAGTAGTTAATAGGACGTACTGATGAACGGTGTTAGCCAACCAATGTACTAAATAAAAAACAAATAAGCTCTAGATACTTCCCTATAGAAAAACGCAAATAAATGCGATCACGATTGGAGCACGCTGTTATAATTCAATTAACGCAAATAAATCAAACGCTATCACAACACTTTAAATTATGTAAACAGATGGCGACACTCGTCACGACGGTTGCTGGGGACCAACTAGCTACTGCTCAGCGACGACAGAGGATATTCAAAGATAAAATCTACCTACAACACTCTAAAATAAAATACTCAGAAAAGGCGGCACTTGACTCGGACGGTTGCTGGAACTCAAACTATCCCCTCCTCTGCGACGACAGAAGATATTCAAAGATAAAATCTAACTACAACACTTTAAAATAAAATACTCAGAAAAGGCGGCAATAGACTCGACGGTTGCTGGAACTCAACTATCCCCTCCTCTGCGACGACAGAAGATATTCACAGATAAATCTAACTACAACACTTTAAAATAAAATACTCAGAAAAGGTGGAACTTGACTCGACGGTTGCTGGAACTCAACTATCCCCTCCTCTGCGACGACAGAAGATATTCAAAGATAAAATCTAACTACAACACTTTAAAATAAAATACACAGAAAAGGCGGCACTTGACTCGACGGTTGCTGGAACTCAACTCACTCCCATTATATTGCTTCGAAACTTTTTCAAAATTGTGAAACTACAAGTGATTTCCAAGCAAAAGAATTTGATCGAAGCACAAATTTTGATTTTTTGTGACGTGTTAATCTTAAACTTTTTATCCTTTACAATTTTTCAGTTTAAACTGGGTCCTTTTCCTGGGAGAATAGCTATCCAACCTGGAATTAGGGAAGATGGAGGTTCTATTCCCTGTCTGCAGTTTTCCATGGTTTTTCCGCAAGCACTTAAGGTGAGTGCTGGGATGATTCCTTTAAAAGGCCTTCTCGATCCTTATCTCCTTTAGGTTAAGTCGGCTGAAAAGGATCAATATGTCCTTACAGCAGCCCGCTTCACAGGCTTCACCTGGGAGGAATGAACCCGGGGGGGTAAAAAAATCGTAGTTGACACGTAAACATATAAAAACAATCGAAGAGTACAATAAATATTAAGAAATGAGAAAACTGTTTAGATAAGGGTGGTACAAACTAGCTACTACAAAGTAGTACTGTCGAGTTTTTGGAGAACGGTAACAAACTTGCGAAAAACCATAAAAGACCAGACACAGAAAAAGCACTTGGAGGAGTCTGGTTGGAAAACTTTACAGATAATTTAAACGAGTAAGGACAGTGAATAGTCAACAACGGATCAGTACAGTATATCTTACTAGATAGGTAAACATGAAGAAAATTAGTAAAAAAAAGAGTTAAAAATCTAAAGGTCGTTTATAAGGTGTGGAAGGAATTACTTGTTCAATACCTGAGGAGTAAATATCTTGGCATAGCATTTTAACATAATCTCAACTGGTCAGTTCACATTGGGTAGGTGATAGGAAAAGGTTACAAAATTCTATAGTTATTGGAGAGGGCGATTACGAAAAATACCAGAGAAATGAGGGAACTAATTGCAAAACTTTAGTCAGACCATATTGCTTGAATGTGGTGGTTTAGTGTGGGAACCACATTTTGGATATCAAATACAGTAGTGAAGGCGAAGCAAAGGAGGGCAGCTGTATTTGTTTGTGGATATTACTACAGAATATAATCAGTGACTGATATGATAAAAGAAGATTGCAAGATTGCAAGATTGCAAGACAGGAGGGGGATGAAGAGAGTTCTGGGAGTATACAACACATGTTGGTTAGGGAGTGTGCATAAACTACGATGCTCGGTCTGGGGGGGTGGGGTGGTTGGCTGGAAGGCTACGCTGCGCTACGTGGGGGGAGGGGGGTATCCGAGCCAGGCCACGTAGCTTTCCATACATATCATTTTTCACAATTAAAATGAGGTACAGAACACACAACAGCATGTGAAATTCATTTCCTTCATATCGCCGTAAGTAATTTACAATGGTCAGAGAAGAGAAAATTGTAAAAAAATCTCTTCTGAAATCAAAAGGGGAAAAAGCTACGTGGGGGGGGGGGTAGAGGCAAAAGCCACGTCGGACAACGTGGGGATTCACAGGAGGCCAAAATGGAGCTACGTGGTTTATGGACGTTCCCTTATGAGGCTTTGGAAGAGAAAGAATTAAGACTAGTGCGTGGAAGAAATAAGTTGACTATGACCACAAGATGACACTCGATTTCATGCATAAGGGTGTGGGAAAATTTTGTTTTGTAAGTAAGAGGGTTAAGGATTGGAATAAATTACTAAGGAAAGTGACAAATAATTTACTAAAAACGCTGAAAGAATTTTTAAATTAAGATTCATGAATGGCTAACGTAAGTAGAGGGTCGGGGGGGGGGGAGGGGGGGAGGTGAGAATCACTTGAATAATTTAAAATAAAAACAGGAAAGGGAAAAATGTGTGTATAGAAATTATCACCATAGAATGTACTTCGTCTCAAATTAAATTAACTGGAAGTAATTTCATTTGATAGTAAATTCAGTTAGTAAAGACACATTGGGCAAGAAGTAAAAATAACTTTCAAAGTCCTGCATTTACTGAATACTGTGATGAGGGAATATACTGGAACTAAGATTCGAAACCTTTGTTAAACACTTGCTTGAATGGAGTTTCGTACTATGGCACCCACATTAGGGCTATAAAATATAGGAAATGGAGGCAAAGTAGGGCAGTCATATTTGTTCGTGTAAATTACAGTACAACACAATCAGTTACCGGTAGAAAAAAAAAAAAAAGAAACAAGATTGGTAGTTATTTTAAGACAGGAGTGAAGAGAGTACTTGGAGTTTATAGGATATGTTGGCGATAAGGCGTAGGTTGAAAAGTTGATAAAAGTAATTGGAAGAAAAGAGTTGATATTTCCGTAAACTAGTTCTTTTTCAGGTTAGGGAATTAGAAGCTGGAATTAATTACCAAGCGATATGCTGACTATTTTATCTGTAGCCTTGAAAGAATTTAAAACAAAATTCGTAAAACGCAGAAGTACCTAGGTTTGTAGGGGAGTTACCTCCATGCCGTTTGTTCCATCGTAATAAATGATTAATAATACAAGTAAATTTGTAATATTACGGTAAATCGTTGACAAGAGATGATTGGTAGTTATTATTCTCAGTTGTTATTTTGTTGTTGAACTAAATTGCGATTTTCACACTACCGTAAATTTATTATTGTGGTTATTCTTTTCACTGCTTCGAGTTTTGTTTTTGAATCTTTTACCGCCATATTTAGAAGGCTTTCAAACAGCTGTTCCCCTGAATTTGACAGCAGTTTAGCTGTGTATTAGCGTTGTTGTGGTGACTTGAGAGGACGTGAAAAGACGAGATAGCAGTCATTCTTTACGAATTGATGATATGGTAATACGTTTGATTTAATGCAGCATTTATCATATTTGAATACTGTTTGAATAATTACATGTCTGTGTTAACTGGACGCCTCCTTTTATGGACAAGACCCAAATCTTCGTTCATGCCGAACGCGAGCAGCTGAGTCACTATAAGCTAATACAAAATATATTTCACTATTTTGATGTAAATTTGAGCAGTAAGTTAGACGTGCTTATGCGGCAAATGGTCTTTTATAGCGGTAATGGAATATGTGGATTGATACAACTTTTAAAAATTATTTTTTTTTCCTCATGAGTTAATGATAAATTTCTTGTCTTCAATTTTTTTTAAATGAAAGACTGTTGTATTGTTGTCTAGACCATAAGAAAAAAAGTAAACAAAAGCTCACTGCGTATCTATTTGGATGTAAAGAACTGAAGTTTTTGTACTCTTGATATTTTGCACAAGTTTCACATCTGAGAAAACATACACACATTTACAATACAATTTCATAGCTCTCTCATTGTTCAATAGAGGAAAAGATTAAAAAATTCGGTATCTCGCTCAGTTCTCTAGATATAGAGTTTCAAATTTCAGGTGGTAAGATTGACATGTGCCCTGCACCAAAAAAAAACAACTCAAAGCTATCCACTGGACATGAACAATGGTTTTTGGGACTACTGGAGATCACGATTCCGTGACAACAACATTTAGTAATGTCGTTGGAATACTGATGTAGTCAGTAGCAAGATGTATGATTTTCAAGCAGTAATTCAGTTGTAATACAGCCTGGACCATTATTTTCAAGTAGAAATTAGGTTTAATACAGCCTGGACCAGCATCAAACCGTTAAATGTACTTCGGAAAGAATTTGTAGTGGAGTCTTGCGTTTGACCACTGCAGTATTATGATGCCAACTCCTGGCGGAATCGCGATCTCCAGTAATCCCTGGTTTTTAGTAGCAATTGTAATACTTTGAAATGGAGCCTGTCTCAGAAGATAAAAATCACCAAAAACAAAAGAAACTATGAATAATTTTTGACAGTTGATATCTTGAGGACTAAGCAAGATATCTAAATATATTTTACCCTTCACTTTCGATTTTTCTGGTTGAGTTACATAAGAACCTACATTAAATTGTGGCTCCATGGTTATGATAGATTATATTAATTTTCTCACCCACCTACTTTCACCCTTTAATTTTAAATCCTTTCAGGGTGTTTGAGCAATCTCATTGGTAATTTATTCCCTCCCTCATTCCCCTACCTATGCAAAAATATTTTCCCACACTCTTATGCCAGAAATTGAGTGCCGGCTTGTGGCTATGGTTAATGTTTCTCTTTCATGCTCTATTCTCATTTCTTCTACCAATATCCTTCCAAACCTTGTCACCAATATATGCTTTGTACACTCTAAGCACTATCCTCACCCTGTCTTTCAGTGAACCCCAATTTTGCATATTTATCATATTGGATATTGATTGTGTTCTGTGGTAATTTCCACTAATAATCTAGCTGCCCTCTTTTGCACCCTCTACAACTCCTGTATTTGATATGAAAAAAGTGGGTTCAGTACTACACTACCATATTCAAGGAATGGTCTGACAAAGGATAAGTATCCCGATTCCTTCACTTTTCTGGTATGATTTTTAAACTTTTTCCTATGACCTGCTGAATGTGTCCTGCTTAGCTGAGTTAATTAATTAATATTATGCCAAGGTATTTACAGTAATCAATTCCTTCCTATCCTATTATCATAAACAAATTCACAATTTTTTTGTGTGTTTACCTAATAAGTTTACTCTTCTTGATATTTATCGTTACCTAGCTATCCACAATCTTCTTCCATTCTGATCCAATAATGTACCATTATATAATCTGCAAACAGCCTAGCTTGTGACTATGAACCATAATTATTTATTTATTTAGTGTTTGATGCTTACATGACATTTATGGAAATTTACTGATAAAATGAGGTTCAATCATTAACATAGTGTAATTATAATTATTTTAAGTTTATTATACACTACACCGTTCAGCGAACAATGTACTCAGCTGGCAGGTGAAAATGGCACTACATCAGGTTCGCAGATATAACATTCAAAATTTGACACTGAGATGCTCAAGTTTTTGTGTTGCCAAGTTTAAATTTTCCAAACTACTAAAAAAGACTCTGAGTGGGCAGTCCTGCACAATGTGCATCATGGTTTGTATGACCTCACCTCGGTTGTAGTATGGCAAATCTGCCCAGCCTCAGATGTGTAGAATAGAAGCAGATCTTCCCTAAGACATATTTAATGTGATTTATTCTACTTCAACTAGATCAAAGAAGGATGAATCCTGGAAGTTTTGAGCTGAGATTACTAATTCACACAATGACCTGTTGATACCAGTTCTGCTATTACTATCTGTAGGACTGAAATAGTTGGCTGTTAAACTCTCAATAGTTTTCGAGGCAGGGCAGTGTGTTTAATATTGTCTAATATCCCCATGGATGGGAAGCACTTCATTATTCAGCATTCTAGGGCACAGTAGTGGGAGGACCTTTTGCCTTCTGATATTAGGCGGTAGAATATTACTGAGCACTGGCAGCCACTGGACAGGTGTAAGCAGGGCCGGAGTAAGACAGCGCAGGGTCCGTAACAAATGTGAAGAATGGGCCCTGGTTTTCGCCGTCCGGGGGAATTGTAGAGGTAAAAAAAAGGTCACCCAACTAGCCTGATGGGGAGGGGAGGCTCCAGTGACTCCTAGGCGCAAGGACCCCTAGTAGACGTAATAGTGTAAGAGCTATTGACCCACACACTGCAGAGGTATTCAGTTGCAGAGTAAATCAAGGCCATAGCTGTTGTTCTTGATATATTTGAATCAGTTCCTCATGAAGTTCCAGCCAGCCGTTTAGTTAAATTGTTGCAACTTTTCAGTCTGGAAGTTTATTTCTGAAAGTGCCTTCAATAAGACCTGTCTAATAATATTCCAAGGTATTATGGGGTTCTGTTATATTCTGGAATCTTGTCTCTAGACACTTAAAACTTAACTTAGTCCACAACCCGAAGGTCGGTTGGATCCTCCCAAAGGAGGCATACTAAGCCATTGTGTCAGAGGTAGGACGGCCAGTTCCTTTCCTCTGGGACCTACAGTTTAACGTGGAATCCGAACCACGGAGCGTCCTGGCATAGCTCATATGACTAAACACAACTCTCAAAATTCCTGCGCCTGCCGGGATTCATGCCCGGGGCAGGAGCAGCTAATGTTTTGAAAGCAAGCGCCTTAGTCACTAAGCTACCAGATCCTCTAGACACTATAGTTGACCATTAGTTCATTTGTTACTTTGGTGGAATATAATTACTGCTGTTTTCTGGGGGTGAAGTTGAAACTATCATTCATTAAAATAATAAATAGCATTGGTGCCAATACATTGCCCTGTAGCACTCCAGTGTTTATTTACACCTCTTACGTCATTCCTACTCCTAACTGTTTGATTTATACCTGCTAGGAATTCCTGTACACAGCATCTCACTTTTCATCCACTCCAATGGTTTTCCTTTTTTTAACACTTTTACTTTCAATTAATGTAGGAACATATGGAGAAAATTTACATCACCTTTAATGAATGTATTTGTCACCACTGAATACTCACACTTCCTCGCACAGATGTATTTAGCTTAATAGACACTACTCCAAATGTGTTGTCATTATCACCATCATCCTCAACAGTTTCCAGCCACTGGCCGGGTCTTCTTCATGCACAAACCTCTCTATTTCCTTCTTTCTTCCCACCCACCTCTGTCACCACCTCGTTCCAGTCCTTTCCTCTCTTCTCTACACACTCCTCCACACCTTTCAGCCATCCATCTCTTGGTCTACCTCTGGGTCGTTTACCATGTATCTTAATTTCATGGATTTTTCTTGGAATTCTCTGAACCTCCATTCTCTTTACATGTCCATACCATCTCAGTCTGGTCCTCTCTACCTTTTCCTGCAGGGGTTCCTCTTTTATGGTACATCTAATCACATCATTCCTTATTCTGTCCATTTTAGTAACTCCCATTCTATCTCTCATTCGCTTGCTTGTACTCTGCTGATGTCCCGCTTTTTCATTATCTACGCTTCAGAAGCATAAGGCACATAGTATGTCCCATTTCTTCATTGTCCATGTTTCAGCAGTATATGTCAAGATAGGCACATAGTATGTGTGATAAATTACTCTCGTGTTTCTCTGTGGCACATCTTTATTCCATATCAGGCTTCTAATGCTCCTTAGAAACACCACACCATCATTTCCTCCGCTTTCCTCTAATACACTCCCCAAGTACTTGAACCTGCTTACCTTCTTTAGTTGTTCACAATTCCCTGGATTATCCTATTCTTCTTTCTGGTTGATGCCATGTACTCACATTTCTTTACATTAATTTTCAGACCATATTCTTCCACACTGTCTGTCCATACATCCAACTGCCGCTACACTTCCTCTTCATCACCTCCCCAGATTATTAGATTGTCCACATAGACATCACCTTCATGTTTTCCTCTCCCATCCTCACTGCCACCTGCATTATATCATCCATGATTACAATAAAGAGTAGTGATGAAATGGCACTTCCTTGTTTTAGTCCATTCCTTTGTTCAGCCAATCTGTTCTCCCTTCCCCTATTTGCACATAACTCACACTTCCTTTGTAAAGTTCTGTCACTTTCCTGCTGGTTTCTTTGGGAACTCCTCTGTTCTCTAAGACCTTCCATACCTTACTGCTGTGTTGTTGTTTTTTGTTCTTTAGGGCGTGTCAACATCGGGGTTATTAGCACTCTTACTCCTGTGTACACAATCATATGCTTTCTCAATGTCGAGAAATACCAACAGTAGATCCTTTCCATACTCGTAATGTTTTTCCTACAGCTGTCTTGTAGCAAATACCAGGTCTACCATCGATCTCCTGATCTGTAGCCATACTGCTCTTCCCTTAGCCCTTTTTTCGCCTTGTCATGTATCCTTTTTTCAACAAACTTCTCATACACTTTGGCACATTAGCTTAATCTCTCTATAGGTTTTAAACTCCTTCCTGCTACATTTTTTGAATATAGGTATAATTATTATTTTTTCCAGTCTTCAGGAGTTGCGCTCTGGATCCATTCCTTTCCCAGGGCTGTTTCCACTTCTTCCCAAGTTAAATCCTTTTCTCCTACATGACTGTTTTTTTTTTTCCCCACTTCTGTTTAAGAACTGTATCATCCTGTGACCAGTCTGGGTTCAGTAAGGTTTCAAAATGTTCCTTCCACATCCTTTTTAGTCTTTCTGGGCTGTTTATTTCCTTTCCATCTTTATCCAGCATGTTGACATTTTCTATCCGCTCCCTCCTCTTCCTTTTTACCATTGCATATAGTACTGTCTTCCATCATGTTGGTCCATTTCTCCAGCTACTTCCTCCTTTCCTCCATTACTATTTTTTGGCCTTCTTTTTCTTCAAATATTCATCCCTTGTCCTCTGCTTGAACCATTTCCTAAAGGCCCTGTTCTTGAGTTCCACTGCTTGCTTTACTCTATCATTCCACCATGCCATTTCTTTCCACCTTTTGGTGTTACCAGTCCTTCCACATACTGTTTCTGCTGCTGGAACTAATGTCCTCTTCCACTGTCCCCATTTCCACTGTGGGTATCTTACTCCTTACTGTTCTCTGGTATTCCTCTTCATTACTCTTCTATTTCAATTTCCATACCCTTAATCTCCTATCCTGTCTTTCTGATTTTCTACCGCAATCCTTAGGTCCATTACCAATAGCCGGTGATCACTATCTAATTCCTCTGATGGTCTTACCTTCACATCTGCCACACTCCTCTTCAATTCACCATTAAATATAAAGTAGTCCACAACTGACTTCCTCTGCCAATCGCTACTATACCAGGTTACCTTGTGGCTCTCTTGGTTTTTGCATCAGGAATTTCCTATTTTCAATCCATTTCATTTGCAGAAATCCAGTAACCTTTCCCCTTCTTCATTTCTGGCACCCCATCTTTCTGTCCCTATTACTTTCTCATATCCCAGCCATTCTATGCCTACATGAGCATTGAGGTCTCCAAAATTATAATATTTTGCCCATTTAACTGTCTCTGCAACTCCTGTTCAAACTCCTTCTCTTGGATTGGACAGCCTACTTGTGGGGCGTATACTTACAGTACATCCAGGCTTCTTCCTTTGACCGCTATCTTAATCTTCACGATTCTGTCACTAATCCCTTCCACTTCCTCTTTCAGCCCCTCTCTCACAACTACCCCTACTCCATTTCTTCTCACTTCCTCATTTCCATTCCAATAAAGTTGGGAACCATTTCTCAGTTCCCTCCTACCCTTTGCTTTCCACTTTGTCCTACCCAACCCCAAAATATTCAACTTCCTTCTCTCTGTCATGTCCACAATTTCCTCCACTTTCCCAGTTAATATCTGTATATTCAAGGATCCAAATCTTAAACCGTTTCCATAGCCATATCTTCCGTCCATTGCTCTGTCGTTTCCAAGGCTTGTTTTTGTTTTGTAAGTAAGTTCTATCCACTACTGGCTTGCTAGGCCTGTCACAGCTTCACCAGAGCCCCTTTGGCTGCCATTTTTTAGGGTTCCTATTACCCTCACAGGCAATTCTCTACTTTATGCCATTGCCTATCTCCCACCATGTGGAGGAGGGTTTGAACTTTGAAATATATTTCTCTCAAAAATAAATAAATTAATAAAATTTCACTACAGATGGATTTAAACTGAGAATCTTATGAGTCAGATTAGACTCACTACCATCACACTACAGACTGTTATAACATGCTGAATGTTGTTGGAACATTAAACCAAATTTAATGTTTTCTGATATTTCTCAAAAACGTTTAGCTTGCTACATACTAATGAAAATTACTCATTTTTTTATATTATTTTTCAATTTTCATAGTCTGAAACAGATATCATGTCATGGCCTTTAACTGTTATTTTTTCAAAAAACTTAGGAGTGTTGACCTAAATTCCTTTATAGTTCTGTGTGTTTGGTTGGTTCTTAACAACTATGTTTAAACTGATTGAAATCAATTAGCCATAGGTTGTGACATTTCAAAGTGAGATTCCTTTAAATTTACCAAGCCTGTTTCATGATCAATAATACACAGGACTCACATCATGGAGGATGCAGCTTTGAATCCCCATCTGGCCACCCAGATTTCATTTTTCTATGGCTTCCAAACACCACTCCAGGAAAATGCTGGGATGGTATACCAACTCTAATAACTCTGACGTCAGCAAGGCATAAAGACACGAGAAAAAAAGTTTTTTTCCCCTCTTAAAGCTGTGTTGTTGGTTGACAAACTATTTATTCCATAACAGACATTATTTATGTGGTTGCATAATATTCTCTCCATCAACTTGGTCTCTAATTTTCAACCCTAATCATCTTCCCTCCTTTAAAAAATCAGTGCTTTGTCACTATCATTCTTTGGTTCTCTTGTACTTTGTTTTTGTTGTAAGCAGCTTGTCTCGATGCTCTACCTAAATAACATTTAAAGGCATGGTTACTTAATATAAAGAATTTAAGAGAAACACCAAGTTTTCAAATAAATGATACAGCTGCCTACATGAAGGAAGTAGTGCTGCCAGTATCATAAACATTAAATTTTATTTTATTACTGATTTAAGCCCACTTATAACTAGTTCTTTCTTGATGCTTGCCTTTGTTCCCATTACCTTTTAAGTCCAGCTAATAATTTTTTCCTTCTCTCCTGTGAGATGGGTTTCTGAGGTATAGTAATTTTTGGTGGAATGGACCGGGAGTTAACCATATTGCAAAATTTGCAACGATCTGCAACATCAGTGTCAGAAATCCCAGAAAAGTCCAAATCTTTATGTACCTCATTGAGCCACAAGCTTCTTGTCTTGTAGCTTTTGAAAAGTGAGAAGACCTTGGTAAGCCTGTTGCTGTCCATTCTTACAAGGTGCCCGTAAAACTTCAGCCACCTACGTTGCATGCTGGTATTACCCGTCTCCAACTGTTGGTACAATTCACAGTTCGCTTTCAGTCAATAGGTTCCATCCAGGGGCACTCTTGGCCCATGAATGTTCCTCAGGATACATCTTTCGGCTTTTTCCAGACCATCCATGGTGCCTTTCATGATAATTGGCAAGATCTCTGCAGAATGTAAGAACTGAGGTCTGACAGCAGTTTCGTAATGGCAGATTTTAGCATTCTTGTTGTAATTATTTTGCAACAGCTGATAATCTATGTTCAATAACTGTGAACGTTTATCTACAATCTATGTTCAGTTTAACACATCTGTCTAAGCTGGAGGTTCCATCTCTTACCATTGGGGTGGCCTTAAATTTAATGTCATATAAAACATTTATGTGAACAATGCATAGCGTGCAATTCAATAGTGTAAATTAAAAAGATGAAGTTTTAGGTGTTGGGACTGACACATGTTTAAAAGGGATACATAAGCTTGTTTTTGATTTAGAATGTTGTTTTGACTACTGTCCTGTTACTGGTTTGCACTGAGCCTGGAGAGGTGTGTAGAGACAGGGAGAGGTACATGTGAATTGAGAATTTAATTTGCTAGCAATAGAAAGCAGACACCACGCCGAGAAACATATTTTTTTCTTTTGGGTGAACCGTCTATAAACAAAAGCAGCAGAAGTAATTTTTGGTGGCACTATTTAGCGGCGTATAGTAGTATTGATGCTTCTGATTGGCCATGACTCGTTAATGTCAGTTTTTTATTCGCCGTGCGTGAATTGTTTAGCACCGAATAAGTTTCGTATAAACTACTATATGTAACGTTAAAATACATATGTTTTATCTTGGTGTAAAATATTTATTTTTCAAATTCATTTCTTTTATATAGTAAAACTCGATTCGTAATATTTAATGAATGACATCATTAGCATTTAGGTCGTAATGCAGCATGGGCCACAGCAAAACGTCACAATAACACACGATATTGTGCATACCCAATTTACATATCATATCTATCACTATTACTATGGTCCAGGTTGCATTACAGCATAAACTCAAACTATTATTGACGAAATCATATTTTGCAAATATGCGATTCGGTCGCAATGCAGCCAGGACCACAGTGAAATGTAACCATAGCACTTGATATTGCGGATATCCAATTTTTTAAATTATATCTAACGCTGTTACTGTGATCCAGGCTGCATTACACCTTATCTGCAAATGCTTATAGATGAAATCATATTTTATAGATATTATATTTCGTATGCATGATTTTAATAACCATTTTTGCCACGCAAGGAAATTCAGAAGAACGGAATAAATTTTAAATCAATGGATGTCAGATTAACAGACTCAAGAATAGTTTCTATGACCTTTCTCATTAAATGGAAAGCATTTCCAAGGCAATTTTATTACTCAGTAAATGATTAATAACTACAATATGCGGATTAATACATAAATTACTCATCCAATAAGTTACTGACTGCCATAGATCACGGCCAATCAGAAGCGTCCATTAGCGGCGAATACTACTATACGCCGCTAAATAGTGCCACCAAAAATTACTTCTACTGCTTCTGTTTATGGACCGTTCAACCAAAAGAAAAAAATATGTTTCTCGGCGTGATGTCTGCTATCTACTACTACCAAATAAATTCTCAATTCACATGTACCTCTCCTTGTCTGTACCCGCAACAATGCTCAGACCTGGCATTCAGGAGGATGCTGATTCAAATCCCAATCCAGCCATCCACATTTAAGTTTTCCATGTTTCCAAAACCACATCAGGTGAATGCTGGGATGGTTCCTTCATAAGGCCATGGTAAAATTCTTTGTCCTTTCACACCTCTAATGACCTTGATGTTGATGAGCTGTAAAGACCTAAGAAAAAAGGTGAATGATTTGATTGAGTTGCTCATCTTTTTATATCTTCTTCTTTTAGAACAACTTCCAACTATAGGTTGGATCTGCTATTACATTCTTGGGCATGCTTCTTTGTCAAACTACCAGCTTGCTAAGCCTGTTGTAATTCATTTCTTTCTACTCTGAACTGAATATTTTCATCGTATTACTCGATGTTCTCAGCTGTATTATTTTATCTTCAGTTTGTCCCATTCACCTTCACTTGATTGTTTACATACTTGTATTTTGTCAGTTTCTCAGAATTTTTTGACTCCTTTCTCCCAGCCTGTTTAACAATATTGTTTCTTCATTTTCTTGAGTTATCAATTGTGGTAAGTGTTGACACCTTTTCTTGGCTCTGCCTTACAATAAAAAATTTGGTTTCTGAATCTTTTTTAAAGATGATTTAAAAGGATGTATTATTATCTAACGCCAATAGATTCCATTTTCAAACTTATGTTTAATTGATGGAAAGGACACTTAGAGAAATTCTATAACTTTTTAAAAATAATGCTTAGTCTCAAATGTAATGAATTTGGTTTCATATTTTCATTATCAGTTTTATATCATACTTCACATTTTGTTGAGCCAGTAATTTAGAGGGACAAAAAAATATGATTGTAACACTTACTTGTAACAATGCTGTAAGCTACTTTGGTGTGGTTTATTTTTTTAAGCTTTAAATATTGCTAACTAAATAATTTTTGTTACAGGATTTAGAATCAAAACAAGCACTTAACGACTCCCAAGGTTCTGATATGGCGTGCTGTGAAAACATCGCTGATGGCTGTCCCATATTGGACCTGCCTACTGAGGTTTGTAATAAGTTGCAGTTAAGGTAGTTAACTCATCCGTTTTTACTATTCTTGTTTGATCTCAAGAATGATCGAGTGTATTCCCTACACACCTATTTTACCCTTTTCTCTTTTTTTACAATTTTTTAATGCAAGTTTCTGCCCTTGAATTCAGGAGATCACTGATTCGAATCTTCATCCGACCAGTCACATTTTTGTTTTCGATTGTTACCCAAAATCATTCCAGACAAATTCCATGATGGTTCCTTCAAAAGGCCATGATCAAATTCCTTCCCTTCCCTTGCCCCCCCCCCCCTTCCCAATTCCGTTACCACCTCTAATGACTTTGACAAGCATAAAAACATAAGCAAAAAAGTGTAATTTTCCTATCCACCTACTTTTCCCCTGTTTGTTTAATTGGTTTTGGTGAAATGGCTGTACTTACCTTGGTAATTTATTCCAATCCCTGTCATACTTTCCTGCAAAAGAAAATTTCTCATTCCCTTATGCCTGAAATTGAGTGGAATGGCAACGTTTGGTCATTGTCAGCATTTCCCTTCCATGCACCACTACTAATTTTTCTGTTAATTGCCGGCTGTGCCAATAGGGGAAAAAAAACTGTTCCTTCAGGTTGAAAATATGATTAACACATTCCCCAGATCTTAATATTCAATGCAAACCCAACATAACATATAAGAGAGAAGTAATCCAATGCAAATGGTCAGGTTATGTGTAGAATTCTCCAATGTGTAGCAGCCATCGTTATCCTGAATGTGCTCTTCCATACACAGTACACATTCTGATTTTCAAGGATCTGTATTAGCAGAAGTTGTGGTTAGGTCAAAATGCAGCCTAGACTAGAATAACTACTAATATTCAATGGTGCATAGTGGATTTCAAGTGGGGAAGATTGCCGACATGCCTTATTGTGACTATAATGTCATCACAGTTTGCTCGAGACATCTATTGCTGCTAAGTCAGTAATGTATGTAACCATGTCTTTTGGCACAATACATATTTGTTATTTATTTCCTGTCTTTCTGGTGCACTTTTTGTTGAATAGAAAAACCCATTGAAGCAGTTAACCATATTTTCAACTTGAAAGGAGAAATTTTTCCGCTGGCAATGCTTTGAACAGTAATCCAATATCCTTCCAGGCCTCATCATCAATATAAGCCTTTTACACTCCTAGCACTCTTTACCTTCCTCATGTCTCCCAATGAATCCAAATCCATCTCCTTTATCATATCAGCCATTGGTTGTGTTCTGTGGTAATTTCCACAAACAACTCTATTTACCCTCCTTTGTGTCCTCTCCAGCTCCTGTATTTGGTACCAAAATTGTGTATCCCATATTCAAGCAATAGTCTGACAAAGGTTTAGAAATCCAATTCCCTTACTTCTCTCGTACAATCACTCATAGTATAGGATTAGAGGGGATTGACAAATGGATGAAGAAGGTGTGTTTACATTCCATTTACAACCCATAGGCAATAAGTGTGGAGCATACAGGACTGTCTGCTTTATGAAACTTGGACAGGAGGTGCAGGATCAAGTCCAGGATCTCTTTGGAACAAGCAGGGAAATGGAGTGGGGTGAACGATCTTGCAAGTTACTTTTTCTATGTGTAAATTTTTTTCCTCGACCTTCCTTATTTCAGCTTTGATAAGTGATGGATCCACATTTATCTTTCCTTTACATATTATCTTTGTCTCATTATATTTCTTCCTGCTCTATTTCTAACATAATAGAATGGAGTATTTATTTTGTCTGCAAAGTATACCGCAATTTGATTGTACACTAATGCAATATTACTGTGATATTGTTCCTAAGCTTTTGCTGTCATTGTACAGAAATATTCTTAAGAAATATTTTTATAATTTCTATGTCTGTTTCAGTTACATTATGTGATAACTGTTATTCGGGGTAATTGAGAGGAAGAATGTATTTTGAAATGAACAATGTGGGAGGATTAGTGAAAAGGGGGGAGGGGGGAAGAGGAAAAAATTCAGCAATGGAGCAATCTGTGCATTTCAATAGTGAGGAATCAGTAGAACTTGCAGCTATCTCTCATTTTCACTTTTGTTAAAACTATTGAATTTTTATACAGATGTCTTTTCTGTTCCCCATTTTAATTTTGATCATCAATGGGGATTTAATAGATTATTTTTTTAGTTGCTGAAATCCTTTAGGTCAATGAGAAGAAATCAATAATTCATGTACATCAAAAAATATTTGCAGGGTTAGATATTGATAGTGCTTAGGCATGCAGTCAACAAGGCATGTTCTAAATTTAAGTGAAGCTTACAGCCTATTTATCAAAGGCATCAATTTGTGAAATTTTCATGTGTCTTGACCTTCTTGTTCTCCCATTCTGATGGAAATGGATTTTTTTCCACCATGAATATGAAGCCATAATAATGGAAGAGTTAATGGATGTTATTAACTATAATGTGAAGGGAATTGAGCTGGAAATGTTAAGAGGATTTACGAACAATTTCTGACTGAGGTTTGGAATTTGAGTTCAAGA
The DNA here is from genome assembly GCA_031002005.1 of Vandiemenella viatica. Taxonomy (NCBI): domain Eukaryota; kingdom Metazoa; phylum Arthropoda; class Insecta; order Orthoptera; family Morabidae; genus Vandiemenella; species Vandiemenella viatica. Next base: position 239,757,869 of record JARYHS010009186.1, read on the forward strand.
AGAACACCATCATCCAATATTACTTTTGCAGTAAATAAACCTACATTGTATCTAACATTCTTTCTTTTTATATTAATGTGTAAGATTTGAATAAAAAAATCAACTAAAAATTCCTCATTTCAAAATATGGTATTCCACCGAATCACACAAAATTGGGAAACTTTTCATTCTTGTAATTAACAATCTTTTATTCTTTTATTTTTAGAAATCCAAATTGAAGAAACTTCTGATTTTTAATAAATTATGTAATTTGACCTATCCATTAATTCTGAATCATTTGTATCTCATCTAGTGCCTTTTGCTGTAAATAAAGCATCTGCTGTTTTGCTGTTTCAGGTACTGCTTCACATATTTTCTTATGTGGATAGCGAATTTCTTGTAAAATCTGTCAGCTTAGTGTGCAGGCATTTTCATTGTATCCTGAGTGACCAAAATGTTTGGAAACATCGAGTCAGGAAAAGAATAAAATTCAAATATCCTCCATTAAATGGTATGTATTTATTAAGCTCATTTCTTATCCAATGGATGTCACTGCAAAATTAGTTTGATTTACATACAGTGGTTGGCACTAACTTCCAGTGTCAGATCGTAACTAATATGTTTCTAAAAGTCTTAGTTGTTGACAAGACATAAGATCTTGGCAGTCCAATTATGAGTGACAGATACATTTTACAAAAATAATCATATTCTTTTGTGGATAAAAAAATTATAATGAAATATGGAAACTATATTTTTGTATTAAAGTGCTCAATGTGAAAATATTTGTTGCTTGCATATTTCTTCTAAGTTTTTATTTTTGCCTACCTTTTTGTGACAGTTATGATTGTAAGGTGAGAAATTAAAAAAAGTCTGAGATGTCTGTATCAGACAAGCATAGCCGAATTGCTTTTATATAATGATTGTGTGGGTCATCTTGAGACAAGTTAATGTTTTTGTGAATTATATTTATTATTGCTGCTGTCCTTCTTATCTCTTATTTTTCCTTTCTATATAAAGTGAATGTATTAATGTGCATATGGAAAATGTTTGAATTTTTGAACAGCAGCAATAGTGGGAAGTTGTGCTTAGGTTGCAATGCAGCCTGGACCAGAATGACAATGAACATTAGATATTACAGCATGAGGAATATACTTTAAAAAAAATTAAGTTGCTTTGATGAGCACCATTTTACTGATGTAATTACTTCATTCAGATGGAAGCAATACCATTTGTATTGCTACCTATCTGGCCTGGACCAGACTTGGTGCTAACATTGTGCTCTGCAACATTAAGTGCTAGGATTTCAATATTTGGTCTTATTTTTCTTTGCTTTAATCAATGACATGTTACTGACATTATTATTGTAGCCACATGTGTGTAGTATGTGGCATGAATATTGAGAGGGAACTTTCACTATTGTAGATGCAGCATATGGATCCTCATTTTTTGTAGTTGCAGGATTAGTGTTGTAAAAAAATGTTTTTTTTCTGACTTGAAAAAAAAACATAAAAAAACTGTGGAAAAAAACACATTTTTTGTGGGACGTTTTTTTTCATAACTACTAAATTTCAAATTTTTAAGGCATTTATCATTTAATATGACTGTTTTAGAGTTTATACTACGTACTTATCTTAATTTTTAAATCTACTATATTTTTCTGGTTCAGTAGAAAAAATAATTACAAAAATATTGGCAACATTGACTGAAGTTTTCTTTTATGAACATGGACTTCCTGAAAAGACTAGGTTGCATGTGAAGGAATCCCCGTTCCCCGTTGTTTGGAGTGATACTCGCTATTTGAACTAGTGCTACCAGCCCTACAAATTTATCTGTGGACCTTGTAATATGCTTAATTTGGCAAGATCATTTCTCCTTATCTCATCATTGGGTTTGATGTAGCAGCATGTTGCCATATTACAATATACAGTATCACCAATTATATTGACATCTAGCATAAGCATCCATAGGAGTTACCCATACATAAGGTGGTAATAAATCTAAACGATGACATGAAGTGTATAGAATGACTACGTAGTGCTAATCTTTGATAGTGTGTGTGCAACCTTTGGTTGGGATTGCATCTTTGATGTGTAATATAGCATCTTTGTAACAGATTGAATATATTTTATGTGATACGTATAATGTGAAAAGAATGAATTTGCTGCTGCAGGGAGAAAAATAAAGTGGAAAAGACAGAAAAACATGTAACCCATGTGGAAGCAACCAAGATCATCAGACTCATATTTCAACAAAATACACAGCTAAAGAAAATGTAGTGATGCTGATTGCATTTTCAGTACTTATTCAACCACACTTGAAGGGGCATGCGGTATGGAGAGGGAACTTCCCTATTCTTTTTAAATTAATTTAATATTTTGCAATTTGTCTACCGATGAGTTTTATGGTCATTTAACATAGCTACTATTTGTTATCTTGATGGGTGAATTTTTTGCAGTTAATGAAGATACGGTGGATTGGCAACAGGCATGTGCAGCTCTTGAAAAGGAACGTGCCTATTGGAGTTGTTACAGTGACACCATGATCAAACTCAAACCCCCAGAACTGCACATTGCTGCAATTGATTCAGTTGCTCTGCTCAATGTAAGTGATGGTATTTTTGAGGGCAGGAATTGTGCCTTATTTTTTTTTATGATTTGTCATATCTCTATGTATTCAGCTTTGGTAAGTTTTGAGGTTAATGTTTATTATATTTATTGACGTATTTTTTGGCAACTATTAAATAACAAATCTTAGGATAACTTTTTATTAGTTTTCAGTAGCCTTTAGACTAGTTTGTATCTTCCTAAGTTGATTTATTTGTTCCAACATACCCATTACCACCCATTCCTTCAGTTATGGTCTTCATATATTTGAAGCATTGTTCCCTCTACTAAAACCAGTTTTACTTATGTTATATGACTTTCCATCTTATCTCTTCTGTTTAAGAGATTCCTCCACAAACTTCTTTCTTTACCCATCATTTCCAGAACACGTTTATTTCATATTTTACTGAGCCAATTAATTTTTAGCATTGTTTTATATAGCATCATAATTTAAATTATTCAGGTTTCATTCTTTATAGTGCTCCTAAATTCCAAGTTTTTGTAACCCTATTACTATTACAACAATTGCAATAGGCCACTCTCTCAAATCTGCAAGATGCATTCAAATACTTGCAGACAGTGACGCATTTGAAGGAGCAGCCAATCTTAAATTCGATCGGAGGCTGTGATGCAACCTAAAATTCAGGAAGAACTTCAGTCTCCTGCATTTCAAATATCATCACAGAAATAGGAAAGGTTTCTATTTCTTAAGTATCGTCAGAAAAACAAATATATTTATAATAACCTGAGGCTTTTTTTCAAACTTTCAATTCTCTTCAAACAAGTCACTGAATTTAAAGATTCCCATCACCACAAAGTTCCAAAAACAACACACCACTTTGAAATTTTCTATAAATTATTGTTCCCAACAGCAAGGTCCAAAAAATTATTTGCTGTAAGTTACGGATCAAATCAAATCAAACTTGTATTGTATTGCATAACTAGACACTCTCCCCCTTAACTGAAACAAAACTCCTACATGCAAATCTAGTTTGCTGGTCGTCAAAATTGCACAAATTAAATGTTAAAATAACTTGGCTGGATAGTCTCTATGCAGGCCCGCCGCTAGCTGTTTGAGCGCCCGCGTGCAATACCAATTATGCCCGCCCCTGTCTAACTAGCCAGTGGTGGATTTAGGAAATTTCCGAACCGGGTCAGAAAACTGTGAGATTGCCGCCCCTTCAAACATTATTTGCCGCCCCCATTGTTGCCATTCCGAGTGTCGCCGGCCGCCCGAAGCAGCTGTTGAGCTAAAAAAAAAAAAAAGGTCGCCCCTTACATAATACGCTGCAAATTTCGTCGCGGCGACAATGGAGTGGCAACTATCGCGGGGTGGCGACTGTCGATCGCTCGTTTTGCCGCCGCCCCTCGATGTGCCGCCCGCGTGCAGCGCACGCGTTGCACGCCCGCTTACGGCGGGCCTGTCTCTATGGGAGTTTTTTATGGCCCTACACAACACTTTATACTGTCGTCACCCTTTCAAAACAAAAACAAAACAAAAAAACAAAAAAAACACTGAAATTAATCTCAGAGACTTACAACACTTTATACACCACTCAGCCAATTTCACTTTCTTCCTGATAAATGTTGATAAGATTTACAGATATCAAGCAACAAAACTAACAATGTTTCACTCCAGCTGAAATCTGCAGGTTTCATAATTTCTCTCGAGGTAAGAACATAGGTGTCCACTCATGTTCAGCGATGAAAAACCGGTCATCTACCAACTCATTCACATCTCACACTTTTGCGATATGATGCAACCCAGCAGACGCCTCCATAAGGTGCCGTTCTTCGACTAAGCATTGGTTGTGGAACTTTTCCCTTAGAGTTCCTCAAATAATTGTGCCACACTCTAAAATAGCCTAAAAAGGCCAAAAAATGTTCAAATAAATTCCTAAATAAACTACCATAACATTACACTTTGCTGTTTTAAGGTGTTGCACTCCATACATCGAGTTTCACAAAATAAAAAAAACTGGGTCCTACGACAATGTTTGAAACTAAAAATTAAATCTCTTTTTGGATGATCTTTTCATTAGTGCTATTCTGCTTTTGTGATTGTTTTTGCTTTGGATATTAGTTGTGTTTGTAATACAAAAATAACAGAATTCTCCTTATATTACTCATATACAGGGTGCGTCACCAAAATCCGGACAAATCGAAGAGTTTTTTGAAACAATTTTTTTTTCACAAAATATTAAATATAACAAAAAATACTTTTGCATGGTTTATCAGGGACCTCTATAGAAAATAATTATTCAATATATCCCCCTTTAGCTTCAATAACTGCCTCCAGTCTCGGCCTGAAGCGGTCGCATGCTCGACGTAATGCAGCCGAGTCCATGGCGGTGAATGCTGCTTCAATGGCGGATCTCAATGATGCGACGTTTGGATGCCGAGACTTGTTGGACATCCTTTCAACTATGCTCCAAACGTAGTAATCCAGAGGATTTAAATTGGGACTGTTTGGAGGCCAAAATTCCTTTGACCAAAACATGTCCAAATTATCGGACATCCAGTTTTGAACCAAATAGCTCGTGTGGGCTGGTGCACCGTCTTGCTAACGACGAATATTTTGCTACAACATCATAAACTGTCGATTTTGGGTACTTGAAAAACCGAATTATTTCAACTGCTGAGCGCCCAGCGCGAAGACCTTCGACAATCGCGGCTCTTTTATCATACTCCGCACTTCGCTTCAACATCATGGCCATTTTGAGGTTACCACTGTTTACTAGAAACGTTAGACACTGCAGAGCGCCAAACACGACCTCTGGCGGAAGAAAAATGTGGCGGGAAATTTAAATTTAAAATTGTCCGGATTTTGGTGACGCACCCTGTATAGTTTACAGTTTTAAAATAATTTCATGTCTTTTCTCCCACTGTTTTACTTACACTGTTGAACCAAAACATTATGACCACTGGCCACCACAAGATTGAATGGCATCTCGCGACATTGGGGGTACATCATATGGTAAGGAAAGTATATAAGCATAGCAGAGACACACAGGGAGTTATTCTAGTGATGATATGTGAGGCAGAGATCCACTGAGATAAGTGACTTTTGCAAAGGACAGATTGTGATGGCTGAGCACTTGGAAGTCAGCATCTTGAAACAGTGAGACTGGTTGACTGTTTGCATGCTGCTGTAGTGAGCTTCTATGGAAAGTGGTTCAGGTGGTTGTAATGTTTTTGCTCATCAGTATGCATCTTGCTTTTGTTTATATTTTGTCTAACTTTTTTATATTTTGTGTAACTTCTACCAATATTTTGTGTGCCATTCTGTAATTTCTTGATACCTTTACACTTGTCTGCTTACTGGACAGTTTCTTTAGAATGTTGCATATTAAAACAAACACAAATTAGAGAATAAGTCATTATAATTTTGTATTAATTAGTAATTATTGAAATAAGAAAACGGGAGAGATAAATGTGGATCCATTATCTTTTGTTCTTTTTAGAATGTGCTTAACAGTAGCTGTTAAAAATTTCCCTGTATCATACTTGAAAAATCTTTGCTCTTGTAACACTTTCCCATCCTATATCAGTAGCCAACACCTTAACTTTTTGTTGAAATATATTTTTAAAATAAAAAGGATTTTATTTTAATGTGGCACAGCTAAAAGGTGGACACCAAGTCTGGGTTTCATAAAAACTAACCAAGTGTGAAAAAGAAACAAGCAACATAATTTAAGAACTATGGTGACAGTGTGCAGAGCTGATTGTTTATGGGAATCTTTTATTATTGTTTACTGCAGTGCAGCATATGTCATGGTGGCAGTTTCCCTACACACATGCTTATGCTTTATGTTCGTTTTTACTTTGAATTCTTTCACTGTTTGGCATAAATTGGTCAGCCCCTCTTTTGATTGCCTATAGCAGTACCTGGTATCCCTGGTTCTCACATCCCTTGGACATGCTGCTTTTTATCCTTCATTCAATAACAATCTTGAACTTGTTACCTAAGCCTTATACATAACTATCAATCTCTTAACCAACCCTTTGTCTTCTACCAACTTAAAACTAGGTTATTTTTATCATATCAATCACTAAAGCAATTTCTACAAATAATTATAGCTATCTTTTTTGCACACTCTCCATTTCCTGAATTTGAAACTTTAAATGTGTCAACGTACCCTGTTATGGGAGTTTGTATGTAACGGCTTCGCTAAACTGTGACCGTTAATATATCCGAAGGTTATTCCATTGTCCGGTCACCTATCCTCTGTTATACCTCAGGGGGTTAAGGTAGGTTATTTAAAGAATGTTCACTGTAGATTTTCTTGAAATGTTCAAACCATACATTCTTCCAATTCTTAGTTCATCACATGATAACCAAATTTAAAACATCAGAATTCTTCACCGATATAAACAATTACAAGTTTAAAACCCTAAGACAGACTGCAAGCAACTCCCGATGAACCCCAAACTGAATAAAGTTCAGTTACATCAGAGTAAAAACACTTCCCCACTAACTGTTGAAAATAATCTAATATGGCTGCCTAGACCACATAACTTCCTTCTTCTCCACTGCGCCTTGCACCAAATTGGCTATGCACATGAACACAGCTTTCTCTTCCCGTACATGCACAACTACTCCCTCTCAGGGTTCCGGAGTTCTATTTACAGAAGATCGGGTAGATTTCACAACATATCCGGATATTAAGAAATATCCAAACTTAGTTTGACTCCTATCTTTCTCAAACTTTTTGGAGAGGTAGCTCTTTGCCTAAACATTAAAAAACTCATGAAATTTTCTCTAGCTTCAATAGTTTGTCCGTAAAAAAATTATTAAAGTGTCAAAACCTAAGATTTTCTCTGACCCTCAGAGTATTTAAATTATGGTGTTAATTCTTGTTTTTAAATAACCTACTCATTCTTCCTGATATTTTGATGTATAATCCAGCTTATTTACTATTTTATATTTTAGTGAAATCTTTAATTGTGTCTTAACTAAAAATTTATTTATTTTATATCTCCAAAAGTATTTGTGTTACTGAGCTGAATTATGTTTTAAACTTTTCAGGGTACAATTTTTGGCTACAGCCATTTTTTGTATTTATTATTAATTTAATTTTTCTTATTATGACCAAAATACTGCATGGATCATTACAAAAACTTGTTCAGTGTGCGTCAGAAAAGTTCTAATTTCTTTTAAACATACTTTCTGGTCTGTATCTAGCGAAAATACATTGTGTGTAGTTTCTATTTTCTACTCAAAATCATCATTTTCTCTTAAAAATTTTACTTAACCTAAATTTTTATATAATGTAGTCTAAAATTTGATGCATCTTTTGAGCTATAAATCTTTTCTGTAGCTTGTAAACTCTGAGCTTTGGTATTATTTAACTGTTTTTCCTGGTTGTTTAAATACGTGTGAATTTCAATCCAAATATCTCTACATTACAATGTTCTAACCTTGAAGTGCCATATGTTGTTCTCATCCTGGTAACTTAACTGTGTCTCTGAACATGAAGTCAGTGTTTTCTGTTCCAAAAAAGGCAATTTTCTTTATAACAGCAATGTTGACAAATCGTTATGCTCAATTTTAGTGTTTGCTCCTACTTATTCCTTGAATACTACAAGAAAATGGTTTTTAAAAAGCCTTTACTGTTGGATTGCAATTAGCTCACAGCTCTTTAAACTAATTTAGATAATTTACTAGCAAAATTTAGGTTATATGACAGATGCCTGACTAAAGCTCCATACTCCAGTTATCATCAATTTTTATGGAGCTTATATAAACCCCATTGAAAATTTATCTGCACATGAACTTATATATTTGGTGCATTAATGTCCTATATTCTTTTACTGTTTTAAGTAGATTTATCAGCACTGCCTTCAATAATTTTTTTCCAGTCTTTAATGTTCTTACAAAAGAACATAAACTTTCCCATCACTTAAAACTAAAATAAAGTTTGCTTATTATGCTGGTCTTATCTTTCATTATCCTTTATAATAGAAGCAGGGCTTTGAAATCTTTCCATAAGTTACTTGACCAACAGAACTTATCAAATGATATACTACAACATTAAAATTTTATGCTTTCATGTAACAATTTCACCTCCTACAACACTCGTATCCTTTGTTTTTCTATGTTTAATACTCGGATTCTTTTTTTGCATATATCTGCATCCCATGGAATACTATGGTATTTATGGAACTGCGGGTAAATGGTTTAAATCATACATGAAAAGTCAAATGCAAAAAGTTTCCACTTGTAGCGAATACAGTTGTTTGCTTGGCTACAAGTTACATATTTGTTAATTATGAAATAAGGACGGCAAGTTGCATGTTAAGAAAACCAGATAGAGGCATCGACCAGAGATTTAGAGTGCTGACAGTTAGTAAAATGTGCATAATGGTTGAGTAAAGTAGGGCAGATGACCGAATTGATCGGCCTCATCATTGGTCTACCATTTGCCCCTCCACTTTGGGACCGTAGTAGGAGGTTGTGTAAAAACCTCTGCACAGGCGTCATCTTGTCGCGTCTACAAAGTGGCACCATGCACGAAGAAGATGGACAGCGCCTAACTGATTGGCTGTACTGTAGGGTATGATTGGACATGGAAAGCCATTGTTGAATCATAGATAGGGAGCTGGGGTCCTCCACATTGCCTGTAACTGGGGCTAAACAATCGCCCACAGTTGCAGACGCTTTTGCGTTCTCAAACCAAAGATCATACTCACACAGTTATAATATCCACAACCATTTGCCAGTGTGAGTCATAATAGTATATATCAGTCACTTGACAATGGCGGCAGAGATTGTGACCGCCGAAACGTCGTGGTCAAACGATGGACTAACTCGGCTAGTTACCCGAGAAAATTTTATTCATAATAGTATTGTTGGAAGGTAGCACAATAGCACCTTACATTGTAATCAGAATTCAGCAGTAATCTTAATGCATACCACTTGTATATTTTGTACAATCATGATAGTAAATAGTGTATATATGACATGTTCATGAAATCATTCACCCTGATGATCCTATCACAAATATTTCACTCCGATCCCAGATTGACTTCTAGGCTCGATCATTACCCACTCACTCAGTCCTCTCATCGAATCTGGCCAAGTCTCCGCTCAGCCTGCCAGATTCCTCAGTATCTGGGTGGGGCACTACACATTTTTTATTCTAAAATAAGTAATGGGCTTCATCAGATTGGGAGAAAATAAAACGTTCAATTCCTCAAGGCTCTGTCCTAGGACCCCTCCTCATTTTGTTATACATCAGTGACGTTCCTGGAAACTAATCCAACGAAGTTAAGTGTTTTATTTGCTGATGTCACTAACCTGACTGTGAGAAAAACACCAAACAGTAATCTAGAATTTAATGTAAATGAAGTAGCAAATTGGTTTAAGACAAATTTATTAAAATTAAATTTTAGAAAAAAAAATAAACACATTATATTAGGTTTAAAACAGAAAATTATGCACAGCCGGATTTACATATAAACTGTAAAAATAACACAATCTTAGAAACAAAGAGTAAAAAACTCCTTGGCTTTAAAATAGTTGAGAAGCTCTGTTGGCACTAACATATCTCTACACCACTAAAGAAGTTAAGTAGTACCACCTTAGCAATACTAACAGCAGATCTAGAATTAACGAAACAGGTGTACTCCTCATATTTTCATTCAGTGGTGTCATATGGCATATTTTTTTGGGGGAAACTCTTCAGAAAGTAAAAAAGTTTTCATAGCACAGGAAAGAGCTATTAGTATGCTGTGCAGGGTAAAACCAAGAACTTCTTGCAGACAACTTATTCTTCCAATGACTTCTCAGTATATATATTCTCTCATGTGTTTTGTCATAGTAAATTTTAACCTATCTAATTCACAGGTACGAAATTTCAATACAAGAAACAGAAATAATGTGCAAAAAACACAAACATCTCTCTCATAAAAAAACTGAGAGATTATCTTATTGGCAACTCCTTCTACTCCATTCAAGAATTTGAACAAAATAATTAATTGCATTCAATATGACCTTTTGCAGAACTCTGTTATAAAAATTAATGTTTATTTTTATTCTCTTTATTTGTGTGTTATAATTGTTGTCACTATGATTATGACTTATATTGTATGTATGTGTATTAACCATGACATGTTTCACTTCCCAGAGGTCCTTCCCCAGCAGGGATCCATGAAACAAGATTGATAAATAAAAATAAATAAATAAAATGGCCTACCCAACCAAACACTCTACCTAGTTCAATATGTATCTGCTCACAATCATGTCTCTTTGTAAATCTGTTTACAAAACACACTGTCATTTGTGGACAGAATCATTCATTAAAATAATGTACATCATTGAGCAAAGTACTCCAACCCTGGAATTGATGTTTTCCTTTCCAGCTTGTCAATAACACATCTCTTACCCTGACTGTTTGTTCTATACATCTTAAGAATTCTTCTATCCATCAAGCCTGTATCTGACTAACCCAATGATTTTAATCCCAGTCTGTGGAGAGGATCAATGCCACACTGTCAGCTTGTCTCGCATTGTTCACTTCATTTTATGCAAAGAGAATCCTGATACATTTGATAATAATGACAATGAAAACACTGATGATGATAATGATTAAAACTGTTCTATCCATGAAAGACAGTCATGGCTAGAACAGTTTTTTTTACATCTGTTTTCGTTATAGGCCCACCAGAGACTTTATCTACCTAATGCGATGATCATACCTCCCTCTCCCTTGTTCCTCTTTGATCCACACTATAAACTTTCTGTGATCTGTAATCACTAGCTTAGATAATATTATCTGAACTATACTCAAAGAGAACTCATCAAAGACATGTCACTGATCACATGCTTTTGATTGTGTTCTTTGAATGAAGAGATGAAAAAATATATCAGCAACTTGTTTCTTGTTGTTGTTTTTTTTTTATGTCAACATTATGTGACACAAATATTTACTGATTCAGGCGCTTTCTACCTGCTATGAATTTTCCACACAACAGCTTGCTTACTGTGATCCTGATTGTAACTTTATGTTCTTCATTTGAATGATATAAAAGTCAATCATAATGTTGTGTGTGGCTAATAGATTCTTAAAATTGTAAAAAAAATTCCTATTACAAACCCTTTGAGACATGAAAACAACCTGGAGGCCATCTTCTGAAATAAAATTTGTCATCAAATATTTAATCAATGATATCCTACTTCTTTTTTGATTAGACATTATGATAACTTTTTATGTTCTAATCTATTTGGAGCTAGTCCTCTTCACTCATGTTGCTGTGACACTATGGTGGTGCCATTAGGTTTAGCTGTTTCAAGCCCTGATGGTGGAATAAATTATTACTATTTGGGACTAACTCAGCAGTATAGAAGAGGTGGTGGTGCACAAACCCAAACGTCTCTACAGTGCTTATACAGACTTAGGTGTATGGCATATGACACTATTGTTTGTGATCCATGTGATGGACGGGGAATTTAAACTCATCAAGTCTGTTAACGGTTTTCAGATGAGTAGGCTTGAATAGGCTGGCACCAAGTTTCACCTACATTAACTCTCATCTGCAATGCAATAAACTGTTGTCACCCAAACAAAATAATAAGACAAATACTTTCACACTGGCAAAGAAAATTGGAAACCACAGCAATTGACTGGTCTGTGGGAGTAGTGTCTGTTTCTATAGGGAGGAGGGAAGTGAGTTTAAACCTTGATAGTAAAAGGTTAAACCTGCACACTAAGCCTGTCGATGAATAGTAATGTTTGGGCACAACATTTTGATGTTTGTGGGCTCATTTCACCCTGCATTGCCATCACGATTAAATAGTTCCTGCAAAAAAAAAAAAAAAAAAAAAAAAAAAAAAAAAAAAAAATCCTGTTCCTTGACCCCCAGTCATAACCCCACATGTAATGACATTGATGATGTGTAAAGCCCTATTAAGAAACATGGGCTCATGTACATTGCCTCATTTTTCTGTCACAGCCCCAGGAGCCAGTTCAAATACTGCCACATGGTGTCACTATCTCTCTCTCGAGATTAAGGGATCATATGAAATACTGTTTTTCTGTTTTAATATTACTTTCTTCTTACTTTTTGTTAGGAAAATCCTTGACCTCAGCTGTACTAAATGATATTTTTGTGTGTATTTAATAAATACATAATGATTGTACAGGGAGGCCGTCTGTGTGCATCAGGATCTCGTGACCGCTGTGTGGGGCTGTGGGGATACTCTGCTGACAGTAGTGAGATGAAGACCCATTTTCGGCAGGATGCTCACACCGGATGGATCTGGGCACTGCTCACTGATGTTCGTGACCCAAGTATACTATTTTCTGCCTCCTGGGACTGTACAGTGAAGTGCTGGGATGTGGAACAGGGCATTGTCGAACGTTCCTTGATTTCGTAAGTAACTGTACGTCTCTAATCACAGATTTTTTGTTTTATGACAAAATATTAATAGATTAAGCTGAAGTAAATCTGCATTTGAGTGATTTTTTTTAGCTATTTCCTCTGCATAACAGTCCTAATGACCTTGATGAACTCCAAACCTAGGTTACTGACCTCGCCTCCGAGTGTAAAGCAGTTGCCCTGAGAATGAATCTTTCAAAAACAACAATTATGTCTAACAAATGGGCCACAGAGGTTAATGTACAATTAAATAACGAATCTTCAGAAAAGTCAGTGAGTAAATTTATCTTGGCCAGCTTGTAAATATGAGAGGTGATGTAAGACCCGAAATTTTCTATCGCATCAAGTTGTAATGGCAAGCATTTGGGAGGCATTCTATTATCCTGAAATCTAAAATGCCCACAAATCTAAAGCAAATAGTTTATGACCAGTGCATTCTTCCTGTGTTGACATACAGCTGCGAGACCTGGACTCTAAATGAATTTACAAACTAAGGACTGCCCAAGAACTATGGAGAGGTCAATGCTAGATTTAACGAGAAAAGACAAGAAAAGAGCATTAGGTCAGTTACAAAGGTCATAGACGTCATAGATAAGACAGCATCCTTGAAGTGGCAATGGGCTGGCCATATTGCGCATAGAAAAGGCCAGCAGTGGACAAAAACAGTGTTAGAATGAAGCTCAAGAGATAACCCCAGGCCGAGAGGAAGACCACCGGACCGATGGGAAAAGGACATACTCAGTGTTGTCGGAGTTAACTGGCGGAGGATCACCAAAGATCGTGCAACCTTGAGAAAACTGCTCAAGTTATATCCGAAATCATGACTTGAAGAGGCCACATCAGAAAATGATTGAACTGGCTGATAATGATAAGTCCCTTCTGATAGCAAAAAAAAAAAAAAAAAAAAAAAAAAAAAAAAAAATTAAAAATTCTATTATATTTATATTCCACTTCTTCTGTTGTAGTAACAATAGAGAGAAAGAACTGCCGCAAGGTGATATTTATGTTGAAAGGAAAGCTATATTATACCCAAGAATTACCAAAGTTGAAGGGAGGAGGGCAGCAGCAACACAAAATACTATACAAACACAATATTTCGGGGTTAACGCTTAGTCAAGTAGAAAGAAACATGTGGCTGAGCTCGCGCAAGCCTTGCAGTCAACACAGCCACATGCAGAATCGATGTTATTGCTTCCTGCCACACTGGCTCATGTTGTTATGATACTATTATGATGTCAATTACCATAGGTTCACCATTTTTGAGCCATAGTGGTAGAAGAAATTTTTATCACTGGGTCTTTCCAGCAGGATTGGAGATTAGTTGGAGAGCAATACCTACCAACCAAATTTTGTTAAATATCGAACCTCTCTGCAGTGCACATGATTTAAGGACATACCACACTGGGGATATTAAACCTGGTGATCGTCTTTGTGTCTTTCATTAAGAGTAGGCTTCAGGTTACATCCTCCCCAATCTCTCATCTCCATATACAAACATCACAGTACACATAAGATCATCACCAGAGACAACACACTTATCACAACAGTTGGTCTGCAATTCCTGCTTCACAAATTACACATTTCACCGGGCTCTGTACACACAGTGTCGGGTCTATGTAAAAAAACTCTTTAGGATAGGTGCAATGCACCCTCTGCCACACACTTTTAGTGAATCTCAGAGTAATAATAATAATAAATACCCATACCCTTGGCACAGTGGGAAAACTGATGGATCCATATGCTAGTGCCAGAATAAGCACGATATGCACTTTTCATAAATCTTCCCATATTTTTTCTCCACTTAACACTTACGTAGCTAACTTAAATGTAACAAAATATGTTTGTTATTTTTATAGTTTTAGTACAGTTATGAAAATTAATAATAAGTCCAAATACTGTATGAAATTAATACAAGGCTTTGAAATTGCATATGTGCAAAATATTTGCAAGTGACTCAGCAAAAAATCTCTGTAATATATGTGAGTAGTAGACATAACGTTCTACAGACAGCCAGAGAGAGAATGTCAGCTGCTGAGAGATTCTACTCACTGCCGAAGCATACAGAGAGCAGATTTATATCCAGCCCAGTGAGTGAGAATTTGTCAAATAAAAAGCTTAAAGCACTATCAATTCACCATGGTAAAATTTCTATGATACGACCAATTACTGGGAAAATATCTTAGAAGATGTAGGAGAAGAAAATCATTTTGGTGAATCAAAATTATTCAGTGCTGAGAAAAGGTCTACTATGATGGTGCAATATGACTCACATTTTGAGTATTAAATACAGGAGTTGGAGGTGATGCAAAGTAGGGCAAATATGCAGAAATTACTGCAGAACACAGTCAGTAACTGATATGATTAAGTAGGTGCTATTAGCAGATTATAGGTGACAAGATGAAGTTTCTGAAAGGGATAGAGAATGACACATGAAAGTAAACATTAGAAATTAAAACATCAGGATCAGATTAAAAAATAACACATTGGAAAAGAGGTCAAGAAAGAAGAAACTGTTTTGGCATGTAAATGTCATGAGGATGGAGGGGGGGGAAATGCTGAAGTTAGCACTCTTAAATAATGGGAATGGCATGGACAAGCTGTATAGATTAGACAAAAAAGATATAGGAGTGGAGGGAGTTGGTTGGAGACAAGTGGTGGAGGGAAAAATTTGGCATGAAACAGACATGGCTTCCCGAAATCATGCCAGGCAAAATACTGGGATGGTTCATTCATAAGGCCATGACTGAATTACTTCCCATTTCTTGCCCCCAATCCTTTTCCACCTCAAACAGGTATAAATTCATAATCAAAAAATAAATAAATAAAAAATCTATCTCAGAACTCAATGTTATACTTAATTAGTCGGTAGTTGCTGCTTGTCTTTTTGTGTTGTTTGTTTCTGATTCTGTATATTTGCTAATCTATATTTTTCTTTAAAATAAATATGTGGAAATTCAATAAGAATGGTTGCGTGCTTTAAAACCACCTCTTTTTGGAATTATAAAAGTTTGCAGTTTAGTTTTAAATATGTTTTTATTATCAAAATAATGCCCTAGTGAAATAATAGCAACTTGTTTCATATGTTTCAGGAATAATATCTCATCTGCATTTGATAAAAACAAAACACAGGTCTAAGATCAGATCCAAAATACAGAATTTTTGAAATTCACACATTCTGTGTGCCTCCAACTGAGTGGTAATATAGATTTGTCAGATACACTGATTGATAATTGTCTACAGGCTGAAGGCAGCAGTCCTATCTCTCGCTCAAGCTCACGAGCTTATCGCTTGTGGTACATTCACTGGACACATGCCACTTGTGGATGTGCGAGCAGGCACTAAGCCCGTGACAGTGCTGCGGCCACACAAGCGAGCTGCACTGGCGGTGGTTACCCACGGTGAGCACTGCTTGCTCTCAGCCGGTGAGGAGGGCTTCATTGTTTCCCATGACCTGCGTAACTCTGCCCAACCCCTCGCTAAGTTTGCACTGCGTGATGCTGTTGGTGACGACTTGACCCGTGCAGCAGTGAGTAACAATAGTTAGGACTATGTTATTGTTGTCAAAGCTTAAGCTCATTTTTTGTGTTTATTTATTTATTTTATACTAACTTTTTTAAAATTTGTTTTAACTCTTGCACAAGTAAAGTTATTACTAGGGTTTGGATCTTCATGACCAAACAAACAGAGAAATATTCATGGATATATGACCTTAAAAACATGTAAATATTACCTAAAAATAACAAAATATAACCAAACATTTAAATTTATTATACATCAAAACACGCTCGATTATACACCATTTACTACATCTAGTAGAGTTGCTTTTATGTCGACAGCATAATTTGCTTCCGTGCACTCACTGCACCATTGGAATATTAAATTTTAAATCATTTTCTCGAAGTCTCTTTAATTTCACATAATTTGCAGAAAATAATTCTTTCATCTGTACTAAAATACTCCTCTCCAAATTCCTTTACGTAACTCCTAACTTCGCACTTTCACAAAATTTTGTTTTCGGCATGGCGGTACTCGCTGATCCACTGCAGATTTAACGATGACTGAGAATTGTTTCCAAAAGAATTGGAAGCCTATGAGACTTTGATCTGGATTGACACAGGCATGCAGCTGCTGCATTGTCAAGATTAAAAGGCGAGGCGGCGGAAGATTAACATTTAGAGACTGACAATGTATAACTTTAATTCTTGACTGTTGAATTCTGATCAGTTCACTGACTATTAGTTTTTTTTTCTTCCAGTGTATAATAGGAGTACAGTTCTGTGAACAATTATCTTAATTTCTTCTCATCCAACTTCTAGGAAAAAAAAAAAACAGATTTTTCCTCAAAACATGACCATAAATACTGTCATAATATGACCAAAAATAGAAAAATGGCCAGAATATGCATTTATATGCTATATAAAATACATTTAAATACAATCAGAAATGTTTAATTTTTGTTTAATTCTGTATTATAGTTCAAAAAGAAGACAGGAAAAAAATATGACTTACCATAAAGATCCAAAACCTAGTAATTATCTAGTGGATGAATCTTTAATGTTTCAGAGTTTCCACTTTGTTCCCAGATATTTGCGGAAGGAATCAAATACCTGTCCTAAATGTACATTCTAGGAGTTGTTCAAAGTTTTGGTTTCAAAGTTTGTCCGAATCTTCACTGAGTGCATTCAACATGTTTCTTTTTACATGTGTGTTTATTTTATTTTTTTTTTTTAAATAGATATTTGTATTTTTTCAGTATCTCTGATGTTTGTGTAACTTACAATTTCAGTTGCTTAAATGTCATTCTATTTAAGAAAAGCATAAAGACTGTAGTGACAAAGGTTGGAATTGTCATTGGACCCAATTTCCTTCTGTATTTGGACTGAGCCTAGAGGCTGAATGTCTGGCCCAAATGGCCAGACATTCAGGAGCATGTATGTTTGATCACTGGTCCATCTATCCAGATTTAAGTTTTTCACGATTTCAAAAAAAAACAAAAAAAAACACTCCAGGCAAATGATAGGATTGTCCCTTCAAAATGTTGACATGTAGTTGTTACTCTTCTTGTAACAGTATATGCTCTTGTGGTGAAAATAATCGAAATCATTATTGGCGCAGAAATTGTTCTCAGATTTTATTACGTTATAATTTGACTGATTGAAGATTGCAAGGTTCAATGAACTACAAATGACTGCCACTACAGGAAGGAATTATCTGAAATGAATTGTTACTATTTCCAATTAGGAGAGATACTTAAATGAAAATGTTGAAAGTGCATTATTCACTGAATGTACTGTTCTTTATTTTTGAAAATACACTCCGAACACCATCATTTCAGTTTCTTTTAAATTAATCAAAGATTGCAGTTTTATACTGTAACAGACAAAGCACTCAGTCATCAACAACAGCGTTTATAGTTCTTGAACTGAAATAGTCCCTAAAATTACTGAAAGTTTAGTTCAGTTCAACTATTAAACTCTCTAAGTTTGAGATTGCCTCACTAACCAAAACCATTATTTTTCCTAATATTAGTACTGGCTTTTAAACTAGCCTCAAATGGTCCAAACTAACACATGTAGTCATTCTCTCAGAAACCAGCAGTGATGCTGTAGACTGAAAGCCTGCTCTGCACACCCTATTTTATAGTGCTGGCCACTCTCTGTTTTCAAATTCCTTGCCTTTTTTCCTTGTTATCTCAACCCTTCTTTCTGTCACTGGTCAAGCCTGGCCATTTCTTTTATTCCTCTAAGTGATCAATGTTCAAAAAATAATTGGCTTCAACTTGTTTTTTTCTTTCTTGAACCAATCAAATTAATTTCCTTCCTTGAGATTTAATATATTGTTTCTTTCATCATCATCATCATCATTATTCTTCAGCTCCAGTCTATCAGGTGCTGGTCACAAGCACTCTCCACTTCTTCGTTTCCAAGAATAGTTGTTGTTCATGAAAAGTATTCCAATCTCCTTCTTTGAGTTTAATATATTGTTTGTTTCTTAATCTAATTTCAGTTTTGTTTCTCAAGTCTTCCTTATTCAAATATTTCACTGGCCAATCCTGATACTCCTCGCTTATGTTACGATATTGTCACTCTGTCAATCATTTGTAAAAGCCATGTGTGTAATTAAAATAATATAATTTGCTTGCGGTATCAATGCAGCATTAATCCCGTAAACAAATTATATTATATTAATATGACGGCTGCAAAAACAGCAAAATCGTTTATCATGTGTGTAATTATTGCAATCCTTGTATTAATTCTATAATCAAAGGTTCCATAATGCTAGTAGTTTGAGTAGTCTTTGGGAAGCATGTAAGTTGGTAGCATTAAGTTTTATGTGGTTGGTAGTAGTCAGATAAACATGTGCAGAGAGGATCCATTGACTCTTGCGGCAGTATCATACAATGAGGAAGTAACTGTTGGTATGTAAACACATGATTCATTTTGACCAGATATGGGCTGATATACTGGATGGTTCATTGATGAAGAGTTGTAAACTATCAACCTAACTTTCAAAATGGTCCTCACAATAACTATTTCTGCTACTGACTTGAACAATGCAGTTCTACAGGTTTGTAGTTTCTTCCCCCCCCCCCCTTTCCCCTCCCCCCCTCTCCCATATATTTTCTAATTGTGCATTTTGTAGAATATCGAGAGTAATTCACTTTTGGAATTTTACTACTAGTGGCCAAATTGAAGATTAACGCTTATCCAGTGCTCCAACAGTGATGGGATTTTAGTTAACTGGAGCCTTGTCACTAAATAATGAGGACAACCACTTTTATCAGTTTTAATGAAATTTAACACGAAATCCTACTGAGACCATGCTCTCAGGTTGACTGACAACCCTCTCTCTCTCTCTCTCTCTCTGATGAACTATACAGAACGTTATCTTTGGCTAGTTGAAATTTTCAAAAAATAATTTAATTCCCTGAATACATGAGATCATGTTTTTTTTTTTTTTTTTTTTTTTTTTTTTTTTTTTTTTTTTTTTTTTTTTTTTTTTTTTTAAACTAAGGGAGTGATCTTGTTCTGTTGTACACTATATGTAATGGCATAAAATAATGGGTAGAAAGTTCTGTTGTCACTAGAATCATCCTATACTGTGTTTAAATTTTAGTCAGTTGGGACCTAAATTTTGCATACTGAATGCACTACTATGCTTCTTTTCTTGCAGAATTTAATTTCTCACTTGCAGTATGTCTCTTTCTATTCAGTGCTATCCAACATGCTTGTCAGTTTGTGGAAATACGCTCATTGCTGGAGACTCAAAAGGCTACATATGGCTGGTTGATGCCTCTAATGGTAACCTGCAGTTGGTAGAGGTAATGTATATCATTCAGTTACAGCACTTAAAATTTACATGGTTGAATCCATTTCTTGTCACAGGGCATTATTTTATTTTAAATTTCCATTATATATCACCCACACTATGAATATGAAAAACGAGAGATTTGATGATAGCTATATTTAGCTGTGGGAAATTTTTTGTTCAATTCAGTAACATTTAAGTGCATAGGTTGTAACTTACTGGCACATAGAAGGTGGCTGGGAATGGAGTTTCGTATGTATAAAGCATACAGTGGAATGAGGCGTGTGTAATGTTCAGGAAGGTGTGGAAATAGTATGTGAAAGAGAGAGGTGGACTATGTACTTACATTAGCAGTTTATTCAGGCATAAGGGAGAGAGCTAGATTTCACTTTTCAGATATAGGGGTCATGAACTGGAATAATTTATCAAGGCAGGTTCAGAACGTTTTATGTCAAACACTGAAATAAGTTGAACACAAATGTATGTAAAGCATAAGTATATGTGTAGGAAGGTTTATACTGGTCTGCAAGATCTGTCACAGTTGATAATTATTTTGATTATAGTTCTTCCTAGGGTTGTGACGGAGGTCATCTTAGCAGATTCGGATGTGGATGCGGATGTTCTGTGCTTGACATCTATGGATGTGGATGTTTTGTGGAAGCAGATGTGGAAAATAAATTTATAATTATTTAGATTTTAATATTTTATCAAAAATAAACTTAAAATCAGAATAATAAATTTTTATGAAAAGTCTATTTCCATTTAATATTGTTATATTATTTTCGGCCTCATCTTTCAAAAAAATAAAAATAAATAATAATAATAATGTTGGATGATTCTACAAGTGAATTACATAACTGCATATTCATCAACAAAACAATCTTTGTCATATAAATTTCTGGAGTTTGTGACTCAACTAATTGAAGCGTCAAACACAAGACCACACCATCACACATCTCTGTGCCTGCTATCCACCTTTCCACCACTCTAGCGGCCCAGTCACATGCCCAATTTGTAGGACCCTTGTTGATCCAATTTTCTGGTGTAAAAGTCTTGTTGGCCCATGAAAGGGGCTGAAATACTACATGTAACACATGTTGGATGTGGTTGGTCTAACAAACATCTAACACGGGTCCCTGCCACCCAACAAGTTATGGTGCTAGATATTAATTGGAGGAAACATCCTACGAGTGTGCAATAGGGACCCTGGTGCACCACTAGTCCCCCGACTGCTTGCACCCTGTTTAGTACAGTGCAACCTCGATATAACAAATCGGAGTGGAACAAGAAAATATTCGTTATATCAAGTAATTCGTTGAACTAAGGTTTGTTATGTTGAGGTTAGGTTGGTCTAAAATTCGTTATAAAGAGGTAAAAAAATAGTTATATTCACCTCAACATTACGTACTTATCTTGTTATTGCGAACAAATTCTACTAATAAATGATAACACATTTTTATCAAATTACTGTATGTATTTTCTATTTAAAAACAATTAGGTATGTAACAAAATTTTTTCTTACATTAATAATCAAAATTGAATGAAGTAAAATCCGTAAAAGTAGGTACATATCTTGGTGGGTACAAACATTATGTAGGTAATTTAGTGTTAATTTCAAAGATTCGCACAACAAAAATCACGAATTACAGGTAAAGAAACAACAATGTGGTTATAGTAGCTTAATCTCAATTTTGTTCATCTTGATTAGAAAAAAAGTCATAAATAGTTGTCTGTTTACCACCGGTAAGAGTTATCACATCCAAAGCGCAATCTAATTTCGTGATGGAAGTGACTACATCGTCACTCAAACCTCCCTTTTTGAGAAACACAGATTTTATTATATTTAAAGCATTATAAGCATCTTTTATTGTGAAGTTATGCTCATCAATTTCACCCCCTTCTTCCTCGTCTTCATCCGCTTCTGCATTAGTAACCGGCAACACAGATGTGACGATGTCAGCATCAGTTAGTTCTCCACAGACGGCTAAATCATTATCAAAGGTAACGAAGTCTTCGAACTCAGTCTCTTGAAGGTGCAATTCTTTTTGAACTCTTTGCCAGGTCTTAGCAAGTTCTGCGACTGGTAAATCGTCCTCCTCATCTTCGCATGTTACTTTAAACCCACTTTTCTTGAAGCAGTTTGGAATGGTCTTTTCAGTGACTAGATTCCAAGCTTTGGCGATCATCCACATGGCTTGTAAAACGTCAATTGTAGTTGGTGTTTGACGTTCAACATCAGCAAGAAATCGTCTGACAACTTCCTTCCTATAATGCATTTTGAAGCTTTGGATGATGCCTTGGTCCAGTGGTTGTAGTTTTGAAGTGGTATTTGGAGGCAAGTACTTTATTTTTATATTTTCCAGGTTAGAAATTTCTCCGTGTGCAGTACAATTATCGATGAACATTAGAATTTTCTTGTTTTTTTTCTTCATCTCTTTATCCAGACTTTTAAGCCAATTGCAAAAAGCATCACTAGTCATCCAAGCCTTATGGTTGGACGTGTAATCTGTTGGCAGATTATTGACATTTTTAAAACATCGCGGTTTTTGATATTTTCCGATGATGACTGGCTTAAGTTTGTAAGTCCCAGTACAATTTGTTCCCAGCAGTACTGTTAAGCGAAGTTTGCTGTTTTTTCCGCCATTACATACATCGCCTTTGAATGATAAGGTTTTGTCAGGTAAACATTTATAGAATAGTCCAGTTTCATCGGCGTTAAAGATGTCTTCGGGATCGTATCCGGTGGTCAGCTCTGCCAGTTTGTTTTTCCAATCATCACATACTTTTTCATCAACACTACCACTTTCACCGCATATTTTTCGAAAAACAATCTCGTTTCGTTTTTTGAAATTTTGAAGCCCCCCGTTGCTAGCACGGAACTTTTCATGTCCCAATTCTACTGCAAACTGCTGAGCCTTTTCCTGAAGAATAGGGCCTTCGATTGTGATTTTTTTGTCTCGGCACTGTTTTAACCACTTCAACACACATTCCTCTACGTCTTTGAACTCGCATGATTTTAATCTTGTACTGTTTACAGGCAAACCACTTTCTTCTGAAAACTTATCTTCAAATTTTAAAATTGTAGCCAATGTACTTGCGGGAATCCCAAACTTATTAGCTATGTCTAATTTTTTCGTCATAGGATTTTTGTAACATAATTAATGATGTTTCGCTTTTCTGCAACCGATGAACACCTTTTACGTTTCTGAGCCATTTTAACTTAAATCTTTAACAATAGTGACGAGCAGAAGTGTTTACATTACTTTCAATCAAACAACAATGATTGTTTTACGAACAAAAGCGTGTCGAAACATGTCGCGATTGGTGGGAACTTTATATAAAGGTTTTGGGTTGACAAAATTCGTTAGAGGTATGTATACTTTTTCTTGATAGTTGAAAATTCATTATAAAGAGGTTGTTCGCAAAAAATGTTCACAATGTAAAGGTATATTTTATATTGACTCTTATGGACAATTCAAGGGGATTACGAAGAATTTGTTAAATCGAGGAATTCGTTATATTGAGGTACGTTATATTAAGGTTGCACTGTAGTGTGAATGGGTAACCGCATCTGAAAGTAGTTCTATGCAGTGATCCAACAAGTTGACCGTGAATAGGCCTCTTTACTTTATATGTAAATTCAAACTTGTAAATTCAGCCTTAGGTAATAACACCGTTCAGTTCACTGTTACTTTTATTACAGAATCGTAAGAAAGGAAACAACTGTGTTTTTGTTAGCTAAGTGACAATAGGGTAATTCTCATACAAAGAGAAAAGAATATGTATATTGCAATGTAAACAAAAACTCTGCTATACTTCTGTATTAAAAGTTGCGGATATGAAAGCGGAGGTAGAATTTCATACAGAAATTCTGTACTAGCGGATGTGGAACTGCGTTACATCCCTAGTTCTTCCCCAGGCTGGTGAAGACTGTATCCTGTGATGCCAGATAGGTTGGGACAGTTAAACTTTGTGAAATTTCTTCATGACTTGCTTAGCAGTTTGTAAATCCTTAAAGGTGAAAGTCAATGGTGTATAACTCAGTGAGGGTGAAAGTTGAGTTCCTGGAAACTGGACTAGTCCAGTTGAGAGGCAACTCCAACAAATAAACAGGATAAACAGGCCAAAAGGTGGCAGCCCAGCATTTGATTACCCTGTCAAGAGGTTGATTCTGTCTTATAAGAGAAATCTCACAGTAATCAGAATTAAGTAAAATATAAATATTATTATTGTTATTATTATTGTCCCTCCCATCTTCACTCTCCCTAAAATCATCTGCCATTCACATGGTTGAAATGGTATGTGCACTCCAGTTGACTTTCCACATGTTTCATCACACTTCTACATCATTAAGGATTCTTTAAAAAAACTAAATTATGTTCATATTTTTTTTTTTTTTTTTTTTTTTTTTTTTTTTTTTGCAGACATCCAATATTGGTTAGTGATAGGTTTATATTTCTTTTTAAAAAAAAAAAAAAAAAATTAAAAAAAATTGAGGTTTCAAATTTTGTAGCTCCATAGAATTGGGTAGTTGACTAAATTTGAAAAATAGGTTAATACTTCACCTTATTATCTATTTTACTCAAAAAACATCTTATTTTGTAAAGAATCGAACATTTACATTATGTATTTTGCATTTGTAAAAGCGAATTTAAATTTAGCTCAAAAACGCTCTAGACTGTCATGGCGTCTTGGATGACGTCATAGCGTCTGAACAGTCGTGTACGTATATGGCAGGTATAGATTTTCTTTAGTTAAACATGAGTTCCTCGTTTTATAAGTACTGTGTAGTGCCGAAGTGTAGAAGCACAACAATAAAAACACCAGATAAGTTATTTATATATGTTCCAAACAATGAAAAAATACGGAGAAAGTGGTTAAAACTTGCAAGGAGGGAGGATGCTCACAGTTTACCTGCAGAAAGAAGTATCTATTTTTGTGAAGACCATTTTGATGTAAGTGTTTGTGCATAATATATTACTAAATCCAAAGCAAAAATGATGAATTTTGCAGAACCACTACTTTTCAAGTAATGATAATGGAATAAGGTATGAGTTGAGTTTGTTTTGGTTTTATGTGATAAAATCTTTCTTTAGTGCTATTTTTCATAGAATAAACATCATTAAGTGGCGCCACAATCTGGTGATAGATTCTTAAGCAGCTTGACGAAACCATTCGAAAATAAAGAATAATTGTTTTTAATTTCTCTCTTGGTTCTCGAGATATCGTAACTGAAAGATGATGATGTTAGGCTGATATGAAGCTTACTTGGGAACCATCAGACCTGTTCCGAACGGATTTCGATCCCCCGAGTATATGTTGAAGGGTAATAACTCCATATGTCTGTATTATAATAATTTCTTCAAAATGAGTCCTAGGTAATGAGATATTAACGCGCAAAAATTTGTGAATATTGTTTAAATTTTATAATTTTAGTGTATTGTGTCGCAGTTTCAGCGTGGCCTATCGGTAGCGTGCTTGCTTAGCATTTTGCGAACCCGTGTTCAAATCCCCATACTGGAAAATATTTTTATTTCTTTTTTTATATGCAGAAATCATTAAGCATTGATTTTATTTCATTTACGAATTTTTATTATGTGAAATAACTTTTAAAACAAAATATTACAGAATATACAGTCTCAAAATTTTTTTATATAATCATTATTTCATTGTTTATTGTTGATTTTTTTTTCTTTTTTATGAAACAGGTATGTTTCATGTTCTACAAAGGAAATGGAACTTTAACAGAATATCTCTTTTATGGTCGTAGCATTGTAATAAAAATTGGTTATTTTATCTATTGTAAGTAATTATATTATTGTAAATAATGTTTTAATAGTTATTTCGCATAATAAAAATTCGTAAATGAATTTTAAAAGAAATAAAATCAATGCTCAATGATTACTGCATATAAAAAAAGAAATAAAAATATTTGCTAGTATGGGGATTTGAACCCGGGTTCGCAAAATGGGAAGCAAGAGCACTACCGATACGCCACGCGGAAACTACTAAACAATATGTTAAAATTATAATATTTAAACACATATTTACAAATGTTTGCGCGTTAATTTCTCGATACGTAGGTCTCATTTTGAAGAAATAATTGTAACAGAGACATATGGAGTTGTTCCCTTCAACATATGCTCGGGGGATCGAAATCCGTTCTGAACACGTCTGATGGTCTCCAAGTTAGAGCAGTCTGGAAACTGGCAGTGCCATACCTTTAAAATTTACCACACCTGTTTTTGAGGATATATTTTTCTAGAAAAGGTTTATATATAAAAAAAAAACATATCTTAGGCGTGATGCACCTGAAAAGTTAAGACACGGCACAGAAATAATAGTACCGAACAAAGAACTATAACTCATTTTTAACGTGCTATATCTCGAAAACGAAGCAAGATATCAAAAAACATTATTCTTTATTTACGATTTGTTTCGTCGAATTCTACAAGAATTCGTTATCAGATTGCGACGTCACGGTAATTATAGAACTCCCTAACAGTTGCTTATACTTCGCAAAAGTAACATCAAAACCATATCAATTAACTTATAAACGTACGTCTAAGCAATAGATTATTGTTTACGAAACTGATTTCAGCTTATAATATATATTTGACACTTGTATATATTTAAGTGGAAGTTTTTACATTGCGGAATTCCGACGAGCAGAAGTCTATGTTTGAGGCGAAAAATCTTCCAACGGCTACGGCGTAAATTTTGGGCAAATTACAACTGGTTGCTTTGCTAAAACCTTGTTCCATAATGAATTAGACTTCTCTTTCGCCAAATAATTAACAATAACTAAATTAGCAACACAGAAGTTGCTACAAATGAAAAATTTACTACGCAAGGTGTTCTATTACATGTAAATGTCAACCACTTCTGTGGCGCAAGGGACGCTATGACGTAATGCTTTCTCATTGGCGTTCGCGGTCACGTGTCACTATGGCTGATTTTGTCGATTTTATTTTCTATAAATAATTATAATCTTTATCTTTTATATTAAATAAGGTTGTTTTTTGTTATCTCTATAGCATGATTAATCATTAAAAACTACTATACGCCCGATTTATTCTTAGTGGAAACAAGCCAATTGTTATAGTTATATCCAAAAATTGATTTTTAAAATAAAAATATTATTTAACAATATGTTAATGTTCCATTCAAACTGACATTTAAAAATATCTCATCATTAAGGTCTTTAATGATAGAAAGCATAATATTTGAAATTTAGCAGAAAACTAATTTCCAGGCAATTAGTTAAACCAGTAATATAACACATTTAACTTTATATTTAATAAAAAAATCACAAGAAATTAAAATTCTTGCTTTTTTTGTTTAAACATATAGGCATATTTTCCATTTGTGAAAAGTTGCATAAACAATAATGGTAGGGACTGTAGTAATTAGTATGTAGAACATGTCCTGCAAATTTGAAAAAGATCTATGCATGTGGAAGAAAGTTATCTTTAAAACCAATTGAGGAATTACTGTTTTGAGATATTTAAGATTTGTATTACCTTCAAGTGCAGTAAGATTTAAGTGGCTGTCAATCGTGCACGATTTTGCGTAATAACGCATAATTCCCACACTATCAAGATATTTAAATAATTTTTTCACCAGCATGAAGTCAAAAGTAAAAACTATTTTTGTAAATCAAAATAAGAAAATCCTTTTTTAAAACCTGATAACTGTACCTATCCCCTTAAAGCAATTTTTTCTGTGTCATTAAAAAAATAAAATAAAAAAAGCTAGAAAGTGTTGGATTGAGCATGGCGAGTGTGTGGTAACAATCTGATCTTGCATTTGGGAGAATAAAGAGTTGAAACTCCATCAGGGCATCCAGATTTCTGTTTTCCATGATTTCTCAAAATCAAAGTGAATGTTGGCATGGTTCCTTTCCTTTCTTTACCTCAGTCCTTTTCCATCTCTAATGACCTTGAAGAAGTATAAAATAATAAGGGGAAATAAAGGAAGTCTTGGATTGGCTGAATTCCATACTGACAAACCATGATAAGGAAAAGGTAACTGGATAACGAATCAGATGTATGTTGCACCTTAAAACATACAGTGTGGATTAGTATCAAAATAAAGGAAATTCCAAATGTAATGAATAAGAGATTGGTTACTTTACAGGTGTAAATAGAAACCAAGAGTAAATGGTATCTTATACATCTTCACCAAACAACTGTAAAAGCAATTTCTTTCCAATTTTCAAATGCTGACAACTTGTTTTCATTATTATTGATAACAGTTGTTTTTGGATATTTAATTAAACTGTTTGTCTACTGTTTTAACAGCCTGTTTTTTTTTTTTTTTTTACCAGGAAATGCCACTAGCTTATATTTTTGTCTTAATTGTTTGTAAAAATTTAATATGTAATATAATTATGTGTACAAAAAGAGAGCAACAAATTTTGCACCACTCACTGTGCATGTGGTGGCTTGCAGAGTTGTGATGTGGGTCACAAAAGCCAGGTGACCAGCGTCCTGCACAATGAGGGTGTGCTACTGACGTGCTCCATGGACCAAACCTTGCGTGCATTTGTTCCTTCACTGCCACCGGAACCCATCACTGTGCTGCAGATTTCCAGCCAGGTTACAGGGGTGAGTTCCTGTGTAATATGCTTGATGGAGAACATAGGCGCTCATTAAAAAATTTAAATAGGTGCAGAGATTAAAGGTTGTATGAACAGAAAGAGGATACTAAGATGAATGGAAATTTTTAATGCAAACTCGTAATTAGTAGAAGAATGGTTGAAGCAGGACAGGATTTTCCCTTTTATGTAATCATTTTAAAGGAGCTCATAGCAATGATTTGAATAAGTGAGGTAAAGGATAGGTTTTAAGAGAAATATGAGTTAATTATTTTAGGACAATTAGGAAAATAAATAAGTATCCAAGAATATAAAAATAGTTTCAAAGAATCATGGAGAAGTCACTCAGGGATTGTCGAATTCAGGTCATGTGGATGAGAAAAAGAGAGGTGGCATACTGAATTCCGGGAGCAAGGGGCACACAGCACTCTTGCTCTGGACAGTGATTGGCTAACTTTACTGTAAATCTTGCTGGTGATCATTACATCAACGCTGAATTTATCATCGATAGCTGGTAGTTGTTCCTTAATGGTCTTATTAAGGATAAACATTGATGATTCTTGTGACACTGATCTTCAATGTAAAATTTTATAGAGATATATCTGAGTACTTTATTAACATAAAACAATTATACAGGGTTCTTACGGGCCTTAAAAAGCCTTAAGAAGGCCTTAATTTTCATTTTCATTTTTAAGGGCCCTTAAAAGGCCCTAAAATTTGCTGAAAAGCCTTAAAATCTTTGAAAAAGCCTGATTTTTTTTAACGCCGAGATACGCCGTGGTAAATTTCACTATCCCGGCGACGCGCCGATCGGCAGATTTCTCTCTGGCTCGACCTTGACCAAGTGCGAGTCAAAGTGCTTATATTTCAAGCAAGTAGTAGAGTCTTTGCACAGATCCTCTCTTATGTAGTTCTACTTCGTACATGCCTGCGTCTTACATTTATTGGCAATTTCTAACAAGTTTCTTATGTATATATTGTTTTATTGCATATTACAGCTTAATTTACGTTAACTATTTTTTTTTTGTATGATTTACGATGGGGAAGTGTACATTTAATGTATTATGGTTAAATAACGAAGATTACAAACATTGGCTCGCTCCATCCTGTGATAAATACAAAGGATATTGCAGTATTTGCTGTAAAGATTTTGAACTCGGAAAAATGTCTGAAAAAGAAGTTTTCGAGATGAAAATGGAGGTCAAAGACTTCATTTTTACGGTGATTAAGCACATACTGGACAAATCTCCTATAAATTATAGAGTTGTAAGAAGTATGACTTGCCTTGATCCTAGACAGATGGCGCTAAATAGTAGCAACTGTTATGAAAATATGAAATATCTTCTGATTCACTTGTCAAAAAAAAAATTAATTGCAGGAGGAGACTGTGGTGAAATTTTTATACAATATCATAGTTTTTTATCACAAGGTGCCTCAAATGCTTCAATCCACTTCAGCTCATTTAATCCCCATGATGAGCAGTCACGATTGGATATATTTTTAGAGAAGTATCTAGGCAAAGAAGATTATAACAGAGTACACAAAGTAATAAAAATATTGTTGCTGTTATCACATGGACAAGCTGATGTTGAACGAGGCTTCTCTGTGAACGAGCAGTTGGAAGTTGAAAATTTAAAATTTAAAAGAAGAATCTTTAGTGGCTCAAAGATTAGTCAGTCGACATTTCAAAAACAGCAAAAATAAGTTGTTAATAACTAAGGAGTTAAGGATGTATGCAGCTATGGCTCGTCAAAAGTATATTGCGTACCTGGAAGAGAAAAAAAATGCAAAGAATACAGGGATTCAGGGAGTGAAACGCAAATCTATTTTAGATGATTTGGAAGATTTGAAGTGTAAAACGGCACACCTAGTAACTGCAATTAAAGATCTTGAAGATAATGCTGATAAACTAGCAGATAAAGCTGAGGTTATAGGGGATGTTAAGTACATCACACAGTCCAATAGTTTTCGACGAACCGCTAAAGTTAAAAAAGCTGAATTTGAGGATGTTGAAAGTAAAATTAAGGCTCTATTGAAAGATTTAAAAGAGAATTGACCTTTGTTTTTAAACAATGTGAAAATAAAAAAAAATCATTTAAAAAAGTGTATAATTTTTTTTATTTAACCTGCATACATTTTAATGACTCTTACCAGTATGTTTTATGTTTACCCTTATAACATGTTGTAGCTCATCTGGTAAGTAAACTTTACTCATATAAGAAAATATTTGATCAAATATGCCCAATAGGAACTACTGTTGTAACTCAAAAGATGTTGAAAAAGTTGTATTTAACCTGTTTCTTAAACCCATGGAAAATTTTTCATCTTTAAAGGTTCTTTTACATGTAGCTTTCAAAAAGGGGGGGGGGGTGAGTCTTCTTCATTCAACATTATACCTGAAATCTAATAAGTAATTGAGCTGACAATTTGGCAGTCCTTTCTCTGATGTAACTGCTAATGTGCTATAATGTATAAAAACAAATTAAGTTAAATTATGTATTTATATGTTAGTAATTCTTATTACTAAGGTGGTACTATTTCTTTTTGCCCTTGTGTCAGTTTTCCGGGCTATAGTAGTTTTTTTTTATTTTATGTTTAATATATGAAAAGGGAAAAAGTTTCAATATTCACTGTATTGTGTGAAAACAAAAGTAAATTTATTAGAAATTTATTGTTTATTAATTTATAAACTCAATTAAAGCTTATTTCAACATAATTTTAGCATGAATATTTTAATTTCTTTGCTGTAAGTTGCATATTATTTTTTTCATAACGTTTTAATATACGTTAATTATAGCCTTAAAAAATATGAAAAATTGCCTTAAAAAGGCCTTAAAAGGGCCTTAATTTTTCTTTTGCTAAAAGAGTAAGAACCCTGTTATATGTAAATGTGGCCTACCCATTCACTAAAAGGGTTTAATTGATCAAAATAATTATCATATTGCAGGGTTAATCTTTATGCCGGGGTTAAAGTGTAAGGATTATTTTAAACCTGAAATGTGGAGATAAGTATTTTGGAAACTCACTAGTTCTTTCATACAGGTCTTAATAGATTACATTCCATGCTGTGAATGTAAATTTAATAGGGCAAGTCGCAGTTAGCCATCTCTTGCATGTGTTTGAACTGTTGGGAGTCATTGGATGACAGGAGGAGAGTGAAGAGAGTGCTGGGAATGAACAAGGCATATGCTGTTGATGGGGGTTGGAGGGATATTGGTCAAAGAATTAAGAATAGTGCATGGAAGGGGAAAGGCAACCATGACCACAAGCTGACACTCGATTTCATGCATAAGGGAGTGGGAAAATTTTCTTTTGTGGGAAAAGTTGTCAGGGATGTGAACAAATTACCAAGTGAAGTAATAAATAATTTACCAAGAATGCTGAAGGAATCTAAAATTAAAATTTGTAAATTACAAAAGTAGATATGGGAGGAATTTAACTCTCAAATTATATAAGATAATTAAAAAATAAAATATAAAGGGGTAGTTATAAAACAGGTAATTAATTGCCACTGGAGCGTGTGCTCAATCACAATTAAATTATTATTATTATTATAATTAGTTCCGCAGTTTGGCTACAAGTTTAATGTATGTTCATGTTGTTGCAGCTTGACTATGTGAATGGGGTGCTAGTCGCAGGCACAACATCAAACAAAGTGGAAATGTATGTGCCACGCAGTGTCTACTGATATCTGGCTTCATTCAGCTGTTTTGCCCTCTCTATTTGAGGAGGGTGTGGGAACATCTGTTTCTTCTAATATTTCTTAATTTTGATGTTAGAAGCTTGTTAACTTATTGCACATTTGTCAGTGTTGTCTGCAAAACTAGTTACTTTAATAACAAGAAATAGCAAGTCCATGTTACTATTTTCTTGTAGTAAACTTTTTATATTTTTTTAACATTTAATATCATTTAAAATTTTATTCATTAGAACTGATGAAGTGTCATCTGTAAAAATAAAACAAACATTTTAAATTTTTTGATTGACCTTTCTGCTTCAGAGGATGGGTATGTTCACATGGCTGAAACTAGCAATGATGGAGACTTTCCACTGCAAGTAATTGCTGGTGGAAGGAAAGTGTCAATCAGTGAGGTTTGATTGAGGGATGAGACATATGAAGGCGGGTGAATGCAGAGAAAAATTGATTTGATATTGTAAAATTTTAATTATAACATGGTTTTCTTTAACAAAATTTTGAAGTATTTATCAATTTATTATGTACACCTTTTGGAATTATGTATGGAACAACACATCTGGTAAATAGCTGTGATGGCTTTGGTGGCACACACATACTCTTCTGGAAAAATGTTCAATAACTGTTTTGTATAAATGTTGCAGTATTTCATTCATACAGCGTTTAATTTTGGCCTTTAATGCTTGTATGGTTGTGGCCTTCTTGGTGTAAACCTGGGATAAACAAAATTCACAGAACAAATCTAAAGTTAAACCACGACATCATGGTGGACAATTCTTAAAAATGGGAGATGACAATACCAGGAAAAGACTGTGTCAATGTGGCGTGGTAGGTATAGCAAGTGGCATTGTCCTGCTGAAACCACAGGTGTTCAAGAGCAACATTTTCTAATTGAGACATGAAGAACTGGATTATCATGTTTTAACAACTTTCGCCATTGCGATTAATGTATTACATGTCTCATTTTATAAGAAAAAATGTCCAATAATTCTTCCACTCCACAATGCTCACCAGTGACATGTTGGGGATGCATTTGTTTCTCATGAATCATTTATCGATTTTCTGAACCATTAATGTGGCAATTTTGCCTATTAATGGAGCCATCGAGGTGAAAATAGGCCTAGTCCCCAAAGATGATTTTGTCCACAAAGTCAACATTCACATTTAGTTGTTCAGTGATACAGTTGATGAACTCTCTTCGCTGTACACAGTGTTTGCATAGTTTCTTTAGTCAGTTGGATTTTGTAAGCATGGAGATGTAAATCTGCATTGAGAATACGAGAGAGTGGCTTTTTGAAATGTTCATTTCTTGGGCACAATGATGAATCAAGATCCCTGAACTCTTGTCCACACTCTTGCCATGTTTTCTTCTGAATAACCACTACAAGCTCAGGTTGTGTGTTTCATATCAACAACTAAACCAGAACTATTTAAAAAATATTATTCTTTTCACAATTGAATTTGGAACATTATTTCTACTGAAAATGCGCGCATTTTAAGAATTGTGGCAACCAAGTTTCACCATTTTGATAGAAATATTTGATGGATAGTTGTATTGTGTATCACTCCACTTTTACTAAATCCTGTCTGCCTCTTATCGATCTGTCACAATTATTGACCTATCGAATCATAACAGTTAAAATGGTGTGCAGTTAAAATCTTCCACTTTTATTGAAACATCCTTTATACCACTTGGAATAGCAGTTCTCTTGAAAATAAAATTTTGCATATTGAGGCTTATGTCAATAGGAGGCTGGAAATTTTGCGTTATTATCTCTTGTAAGATAAATAGCCATTAGACTGTTTTATTTGCTGATGAGATAAATTTTTGTGTTAGATTTGTTTTTGGGATGGATGGGAGTGCTAAAAATTAGTTCTGCAGTAGGAACTCTATACCAAGCAAAGTGGGTGAATTAATTTTATTTGTTCCTGGAGTTCAGAAGAGATTCTTGCAGTAAGCCCCTTCTCCAAATGGCTGCTACCTACAGGAATAAGGTTTTAAATCAAATTATTGGAAAATGTCTTTATGTTTTTGTTTTTGTCTGGCCCTCCTGCTTTCAACTGTGGCAAGTGACTTCATTATTTTTTTCTCTATCCTTCCATATTTTTAGTTATGTAGTAAGTAAAAGACTCTTTAATGACTGAAGGTGCTCTCTCTTGATTAGTATATGATATCTTTGATGTTTTGGAAAGTAATATCTCATTTCAATCCCCGTCCGGCCATCCAGATTTGGGTTTTCCATGGTTTCCCAAATCACTCCAGGCAAATGCCAGGATGCTTCCTTAAAAAGGCCATGGCCGAATTCCTCCCCATTCCTTGCCCCCATCCTTTCCCGTCTCTAAAGACCTCGCTGTTGAGAGACGTAAAGCATTAAAAAAAAACTCATTTCAAATACAAACAGCTTTTTGGTAGAACATTATAAAATTGACAGAGTTGCTGGTAATTAGATGTTAACTGCATTTGTTTTTTTATTTATTTAATTATTTATTTTTTTGGTTAAAATATTAATTTTAAGAATATTTACATTGATCAAATTCCACAAGGTTCTATGACTTTGTTGTTACACAATGTCAATTTAAATATAAACTGACTTGTAAAAACAAGGCATCATGTACTTAAATAAGCTTATTCATAATTTAAACCCACCATCTAATCATTTAGTAATGGTGGATTATACCTTAACTTTAGTTGCTGATATGACAGAAAATTTTTGTGCTAAATTGTTCCCCGATATTATTTTTGAATTAAGTGGTCTTGGTTAAGGCATCTGACTGGAAGTCAAAACGTTCATGTTTAGATTTCCTGTCTCAGCAGGGCCTTTCAAAGGCCCGTAACCCGACCTTCACCTCTGGCACAGCTAGCTGTGTAATATGAAGTACACCAGAAATCTGTGCAGTTCAGATTCCACGTTAAACTATAGATCCCCTATACCCGGTAAGGTTATTGGGTTAATTTAAGGTAGAGGCACATGTGCAGCTAATTCAAACACTGTAAATCAGCACTTGAACACTCTGGGAATATTCCGGCCAATAATATTAAATTATTATCATTTTCCAACTGTTTCTGCATGCGTCTCCTAAAAAGTTAAACCTACAGTTGTGACTGTCAATAGTACAAATGCAAGTAGATACATTCTGATCTACAGAATTTAATTCAAAAGTTCTTTTGCAGATATTATTTTATTTACCAAAACTTACTAAGTCCACAACCCTGAAGTTTGGTTCATTCTTCCTGAAGAGGTAAGATGGCCAGTTCCTTTCCTTTAGGACCTATATTTTAATGTAGATTCTGAACCACAGAACATATTGACTTTGCTCATATGATCAAACTCAACTCTTAAAAATTCCTTGCCACACTGGCATTTGAACCTGGACCGGGGCCCGAACTTTTGAAAGCAAGCACCTTAACCATTGAGCTTCCACATCACTTTATTATTATTTTGTATTTAAGCTTAAAAATCATTCCCACAAAATCCAGTTGATATTATAAATAAAGTTTTGGCATATTGCTACATTATGTATGTAATGGAGCAAATAGAACATTATGTTTAGCTTTGTAATAATGAATGAAAATGTAAATCAAGGGAATAGTTACTAGCACAAAAGATGGAAAACAAAACTAGTTTATATTATTTTCAACTTTCGTTAAAGTTTGTTTATAAATGTATGATATAAATCTATTAGTTGCAAATATTTTGAAAAAAATTGATTTCTTTAATTTTATGTAAAGAGGCCAAGGTATCATTTGTTTGTTAGATTTTTTTTCTGTGATGTATGTTGATACTGTGGACCACATGTTGAAAAGTACGAACTTTCTAAAATAATACTAGTTTTTTTTGTAAATTCTTCAGATTTACTGTAGAAAATCAAAAAGGTTGATTTTTTTGTTTTTTGTTCAAGCACATATGAAGGAAACTTTCTAAAAAGTACAATTTCTCAGGACAATCTTAATTTCCAGTGGTAAACAGGATGTTACTATGCCTGTACGCTTTATTTTTTTTACTTTCATTTCTCTTTTGTATAAAGAGATTTTTCCAGTTTCTGATGCTAGAGTTTTTTTTCCGGTTTCTGATGCTAGAGTTTTTTTTTCAGTTTAATGTCCACAAATGATATCTGCAGTTTGACTGAGATTGTTAAAGGTTCAAACTTTATTATGGCTATGAGGCAATTTTCCATAATCAACAAAATGGATGCTGGGAATATTCTCAGCTTTCTTATAATAAAATTACACATTTTTACTAACAAAATCTATATTTTACATCTGGAATATAGACAAAATTTCTCAGATGGATCAACCCTTTCTTCCTCCCCTCCCCCTTTTCCCTTCATCTTTCTCCAGTGACAGGATGTGTAACAAGACAGCTGATAAGCAGAGCTGTTGTCACAACTACCGGGTGTTTCAAAAATGACCGGTACATTTGAAAAATAAGTAAAAACTAAACGAGCAGCAATAGAAATACACCGTTTGTTGCTATATGCTGGGGACAACAGTAAATTTTCAGGCAGACAAACCTGCAAAATTAGTTACAATTTTCAACAACAGATGGCGCTGCAGGCGATTTGAAAGATTCAGAAGTAAACTCAGTCTGTGAGTTCGCCATTCTGTAAGTCGTCTTTCTGCTGTAAGCGTGTGCTGTTCACAGATTGCAAGTTAGCTGTAAAAAAATTGTTTATTCCTTAGAACTTTAGATTTTTCCAGACTGCAGTGCCATATACAAGCTATGTTCACATCATCTTTTTCTCATTATTGTTGTCATAACAGTAATTTGTCACAAAATCCACTATAACATAAAAAAAAACAATCAAATTAGGATAGGGAAATGAGCCACCACTTACCTTTAGATGATGAATGTAGGGTGCAAACATACAGAAAAGACACAAACACAAATAATAAAGAAATTTTCGGGATAAACCCTTCGTCAACGGGAGAACATTATGAGAGGTCAGTCTCCAGCTGCGCCCACCTGTCGTAATATTCTCACATTGACGAAGGGCTTATCCCGAAAATTTCTTTTTATTTGTGTTTGTGTCTTTTCTGTGTGTTTGCGCCCCACATCCATCATCTAAAGGTGGCTCATTTCCCTATCCTGATTTGATTCCTTTCCGCTACTTAACATCTTAACATCTTGATTTCATTGTTACCATAACATAAAAAAGTTACATACAGTACGGATCTGGAAAAAAAAAATATAATTTGACAAAATATTTTCAAGTTGGGAGATTGTGAAAAATAAAATTCTTTAAAAATGAAATATTGCATACTGATTTTGAAAGAATGGATTATATTGAACAAAATGGGTTTTATGTAGTTACAGTTATATGTTTTTGTCGTAAGGTATTTCTCTTGAATCAGAAAACATTAGCGATGTAGTAATGATAAATGTGCTAATTAACCTGAAGTGCCAGAAAGTGTTTGAGAAATTGTGTATTTGTTTTAGTACAGTGTCTGCTTCATGTAATGAATCAATATTTTTCATTTATTAAATTGCCATTTTTAAGAACTGCAGACTGTAATCATTCTAAGCAATGTTAATTCTTAGAATCACACATTCTATAAAGTTTTTATGAATTTAATATTGTTATATTTATATTACAACAAAAACTCTAAATTTATTAACCATATTGACTATCTGAGCATTCATTTTCTGCCATTTTACTCTCTTCATATGAAGTCAATCCCTATAAATACATAGAAAAATCCTTTAGAGTTTCCATGTTACATCATGCAGATGTTAAGGTTTTACTTAACTACATTAATTGCAACAATTTTGACATGAATTTGAGGGTAGCTGGATTTGTTTGTGAAAATTAGCATAGAACAAATCAGGAACTGATATTTTAAAGGAGCTGGTTTGGGAGTCATGGGATGACTGGAGAGAGTGCTTGGAATGTACAAGGCTCATAATGGCAATGATGCATGGTTGGATATTGGTAGAAGGATCAGGAGTGGTACATGGAAGAGAAAAGATGAACGTGACACTGAGCATGGTGGGTGAGTGGTTAATGTCTGGCCTCACATTCGGGAGAATGCCGGTTCAAATCCCCGTCCGGGCATCCAAATTTGGATTTTCCAGATTACTCCAGGCGAATGCCAGGATGTTTCCTTCAAAAGGCCAGGGTCAAATTCCTTCCTGTTCTTTGTGCCCAGTCCCATCCCACCTCTAATGACCTCGAGGTCAATAAGGCGTAAAGCTATAAGTAAAAAAAAATGATCATGACCATTGAACATGAGATAACACTTGATTTTAGGAGTGAGAAAATTGTCTTTTGTAAGTAAGGGAGTTTGGGAACTGGAATCAATTATCAAAGGAAGCACTTAATAATTTACCAAAAATACTTAAGGAGTTAAACTTAAAATTTGTAAAGGACAAAAGTACACCATCTGTTCAAAAGTATCTGAACATCTATCAGTAACTGCACTTGAACTTCACCTGTATCACTTTCCTTATTATTGGACATTAATGTGGAGTCGGTCCACCCTTTGCCTACATGGCTGCCTTATCTCTGCTGTGAAGACTTTCAGTGACGTGTCTAAATGTCTGTGGAGGAGTGGCAGCCCATTTTTCCTCAAGAGCTAAAACAGGAGAAGATAGTGACATTGGAATATGGAGCAAAGTCAACATTCAGGTTGGGAATTCTGGAAGGCTAGTCCAATTCGGTACATTAGTGTCCACAAACAATTTCCTCAATTGTAGCTTCAAGACGGTGCTTTGTCATGCAGATAAATTCATGTATCTGAACTGGTCCTCCTGGTGCTAATATAATTCCACCTTTAAATTTTTCTTAAACACAATAACCACAAAAATCACCTCCATACCATAACACCACCTTTTTTGTACTTTATTATTGGTACTCCACATAATGGCAAGTAACGTTCTCATGCATTTGCTAAGTCCAAAACCTTCCATCAGATTGTCTTACGGTAATGCATGATTAAAAATCACTTGCTTCCAGTCATCTACCATCCATTGGCATCACTCTTTACACTTTACACTTGACTGCAGGAATGTTTGGCTAATGAGCAGCAGTTTGACCTTTGTGCTCCTTTTATTTTAACTCCCAACGCATAGTCATTGTGCTGGTTAGACTGCTAGTTGCACTTTAGAACACACAAACAATTCCTTCCAGTGATTATGCTGTGATTTTTTTTTTTTTTTTTTTTTACAATTACCCTCCACAATGCTCGACGGTCCATGTCCTTCATTAAATGAGGTCTGCCTAGTTTTGGTTTAGTTGTAGTTGTTCCTATGCATTTCCACTTCACAGTCACATCACCAGCTGTCGACTGGGTAACTTTAGAAGGATTGAAATGTCCCATGACTGATTTAATACTCGGGTGACATCCAATGATTAGTCCACATTCGATGTCATTGAGCTCTCTTGACTGACCCATTCTGCAGTTACTGCTTCTCTACTGACAACATAATACTTCCCGCCTTATTGAGTTAAGTTTTTCTATTGTTTCCCATGATCACTCCACATGAATACTGGATGATTACTTCACTAACACCCTGGCTGATTTTTTAACATTCCCCCTTCCTTCTCTAATGTCTTTGTTAGAGTAGTAAGAAATGAAAAAAATTGAAATGGGACAGGCTAAGTTTATTAACTACAGATACATAGTCAGTAAGAAGTGCGTCCACCTTGAGCACATATACATTCCTGGATCCTTAACGGCATTGAAGTGTTCGGATTTCTTCTTGGGGCGTAGCCCAGGCATTTTAGGTATAAATCTCAAAATAATAATAAGCTGAAATTTGGCACATACATTCCTTAGTACCAAAGAAACAAATCCTGAAAAGTTCTCACCTCTGAAGTGTCCGCGTCATTAGTTATTTTCAGGACAAAAGGGCCTGAGTGCCAAATCAGTGTAAACTCGTTTGTAACATTTATAGTGTCTACCTTAGTAACATTTTATTGCACCCTAGATAGTCAGAACAGGTAAGCCCTGGATAAAAGTTCATTTAAAAAAAAAAAAAAAAAAAAAAAAAAAAAAAAAAAAAAAAACAACAACTAACTCTGCATAGCTGAAAAACTATCAAAGTTATCGTGTCACGGCACATAACAAAATTTGTAGTACACAGTTCCCCGCGTTAAAATGGTATATAGTTTGTCTGTCCATGACAAAATGATTGTAGAGATACGCGTCGAAACAACTGCAGATGAATCAGCGCTGGGCTGAGAGCTCCGCGCGCCGATTTCCATGCATTACAGGTATTAACCTCAAAAAAAAAAAAAAAAAATGTAGATCTGAAAATTAACACAGATTTTATTTAGTACCTAAGAAACAAGTCCTAAAAAGTCTCCGTCTCTGAGGTGTCCGCGTCATAGTTTTTTTCAGGTCAAAAGGGCGTAAATAGGGCTTAAAATGATATAATCAGTATGACCGTCTTGTAGTACTTACTGTTACTGTCAGCCTTAGTATCATTTCATTGCATTCTAAGTAATTAGGAGAGGCTAACCATTAAATAAGTGTGTAGGTTTTTGACGTAATTATTGTATAAAAGTAAAACCAAACTCACATTTATAATGAAGTAGGTACGAAACATGATTATTTATAATTAACCCAGGGTTTGCTCAAAAACTATCAAAGTTATCGTCTCAAAACGTATTATCAAAGTTGTAGAACGCATTTTCAACGTTAAAATTGTACATCGGTCATGTTTTTGTGATAAGCGGTTGGCGAGATACGCATCGAATCATTGAGAAACTGTGCGCAGAGCTCAGCTTAAAGCGCCGTTCAACTCACCTCACCCCTCTGTCTGCATCATTCTGCCCGCTTAGAACAGAACCTACAATGAGATTTTTGCTGTTGGAATTATACATGAACTCAGAATAAACCTATAAAATGATGAAACGTTTTTCAGAACTATAAATTAGTGTGCAAATTCATGAAACAATAAAAATTTTTTTTATTAGGAACTCTTTGAACGAAAATTTAATGTTCAGCTTTCATCATCTGAACCATTATTTATCACATTAACTCATGCAGATCTCTGCAAATGCCCACACATTAGCGAACACTCCAGCCCAGAAGGCACCTATTCACATTGATTTTCCGCAAATGCTCTTGCAATTGCAGGACTCCAAGTTAAGGAAATGATTCGGAGTATGTGGGAGTCAGATAATTCACTAGCACGAGAGCTAACGAATCAATTCGTGTCTTTCTTCACGGAAATTTTTCCTTCATGTGAATCTACAAGTGATAGGTTCAGTGAGGAATAATTGTGATTGTTGACGGAGGTTATCTCCTAAACGCTGTAGTGTGGCCCAGGCCAACAACATTCGGTCAGCTGTGCAAATTAATTATATGAATCTTTCGTGGTTAAGAAAGTTATTTTATTCGTCATCGTCGTTTTCGGTGGACGCAAAGACATGACAACGAAAGGGGAGGAGCATTATTAACGAGCCGGAGGAAAAACTTATGCCAACGTTTTCGCTCACCACAACACTGTGGTCACTTCACATTAAGCTAAGTTTTTGAAAACTGGTCGTAACAGAAATTAGTTTGTCGAATTACTTGTAAAAAAATCCAGACCGCGGGTCACCATAGCCATCCAGTGGAAATGAGTTGCGGATATCAACATTGCAACATTTGTATTTGAACACAAGGGTCAAGAGGTAGTGGTCATCTAAAATGATACGAATGTTCTTGGTAATACAGTTAGCAAGAGCTAGTGAATACAGTCGGATAAACGTCGTTCGCACAACCACAGCAAAACCATCGGTAGGGTCTTCAATGTGGCTAGATTCTGCAAATCCATCGCAGACATGAAAAACACTCCATTCTTTAGCCACGCATTCACTGCTATGGATACAGCGTGCTCCTTTTCGGCAAGGAATAAAACAAGGCTGGAAGTTCTTAATAGAATCTTCAGTACTGCGTAACAAAGTGAAGACTTCGTAGATCCCAACGCACACAAAGAAGACATAATATTCGCAAGAGAGAAGTTTGCCGTTGCCCTGTACGCAAATATTAACTGGGCGAACATCGGGTAGTAAAAAACAGTTGCAAGATCGCAACCTCATCAGACACTGCGTAATTACAACTTCCTGTCCCTTGCGCCAACATCTGCGGCATGCGAGCAGGATTCTCTGCGAGTATACCTACTAGTTCAGGAATGGCTTAATAGTTCCTTAGACCAGAAGGATTGGATCTGGTAAATTCAACATGGGGCGCTATTGCCAGTGATTATCTTACTCCGAATAATTTCCTTAACCTAAGGTCCGGCAATTGCAAGAGGATTTGCGAAAATCGGTGTGAATAGGTGCCTTCTGGGCTGGAGTGTTCGCTTATTATTATTCTCGTGTCAAAAACATCAAAATACACAGTTAAATACATTTTGTAAATCAACAACTTTAAACACACTTGGCCCAGTACTTCGCAACGTCAATCGCATTGTGTGTTGCTTGAAACTGGTCTTCGTTGTTGCAGGATGATGGGCACATAGGGCACTCGAGCATATGATTCATAGTTTGGTCTTCTCCACATTCGCATTTAATACTGGTAGTATCAGTATAACCCCATCTCATTAGGTTTTCCTTGGACCTGCCCACTCCTGTTCGCAATCGATTTAAAGACCCCAGACGTTCCAGTCTTCTTCATGACCAGGAGGCAAGAGCTCTGCAACTGTCAGTGGTCCCGAGATGTTGGGAACCCTCATTTTCCATAACTGTGTGGGCAATGCAGAGGATCTGCATGTGTTAATATGATGATTAATGGTTCAGATGATAACAGTAACGAAGCTGAACATTAAATTTCGTTCAACGAGTTCCGTAATAAAAAATGTTCATTGTTTCATGAATTTGCACACTAATTTATAGTTCTGCAAAACGTTTCGTCGTTTTTATAGATTTCTGTCAGTTAATGTATAATTCTAAGAGCAAAAAATCTTGTCGTAGGTTCTGTTCTTAGCGGGCAGAATGTTGCAGACAGAGGGGTGAGGTGGTTGGAACGGCGATTTAAACGGAACTCTGTGCACTGTTTCTGAATGTTTCGGTGCGTATCTCGCCAACCGTTTATCACAAAAACACAGCGCCGGCGATAGGGGGGGGGGGGGGGGTTAAGCGGGGCAAAAGTACCCGGGGCCATCAAAGGAGGACCCGCCGGCCTGGGTACCTAAATAAAAAGAAATCGAACACAAATTTTAAAATCTGCACTAATAATTTTGATCATTTTTGTATTAAAATTTTCTGAGTTTATCCATAAAAAAAAGTCTAAAGTAAAAATATTTGGGGGGAGGGGGCCTAAGATTGCTTACCCGGAGCCCGAGAATCCGAGCGCTGCGCCGGCCCTGCAAAAACATGACCTATGTGCCGTTCTAACGCCGAAAATGCGTTCTACAAATTTGATAATAGGTTTTGACACGATAACATTGATAGTTTTCAGCAAACTTGTGTTAATTATAAAATAAGTCATGTTTCGTACCTGCTTCAAATGTGAGTTTGGTTTTAGTTTTATACAATAATTACGTCAAAACCTACACATTTATTTAATGGTTAGCCTCTCCAAATTACTTAGAGAGCAATGAAATGATACTAAGGCTCATAGTAAGTACTACAAGACGTTCATACTGATTATATCATTTAAGCCCTATTTGCGTCTTTTTGACCCAAAAAAACTATGATGCGGACACCTCAGAGACGGGGACCTTTTAGGACTTGTTTGTTAGGTAGTAAATAACATCTGTGCCAATTTTCAGATCTATATATATTTTTTTGCTGAGGCTCATACCTGTAATGCATGGAGAGCGGCGCGCTGCGCTCTCGGCCCAGCGCTGATTCATCTGCAGTTGTTTCGACGCATGTCTCTACAATCATTTGTCACAGACAGAAAAACTATATACCATTTCAACGCTGGAACTGTATACTATAAGTTTGGTTACGTGTCGTGACACGATAACTTTGATGGTTTTTCAGCTGTGGCGTGTTGTTTTTTAAAAAAATAGTCATGTTTTGTACCGTCTTCAAGATAAAATGAGAGTGTGCTGTTACTTTTATACAACAATTCCCGATACTACACTTCAATTCAGTGTTTAACCTCTTCTGATTATCTAGGGTGCAATAAAATGTTACTAAGGCTCACATTTTAAATGTTACAACGAGTTTACACTGATTAATATATATATTTGTTGCTACCCCTAAAATCTGCTTAAGATGCCTGGGCTAATATATCTCTTTGTGCATTCAGTTGTTGCACAGTTTGTGCTAGGTGACCATGTGATCTAATGTGTCTACTTCTGGAATCCCAAACATGCTCTATTGGGGACAAATCTGGGTACGCTGCAGTCCATATTGTGATCGTAGCCCCTTGCAAGGCTTGTATTGTGATGGCCGCAGCATGAGGACGGTTATAATTCTGTT
The DNA here is from genome assembly GCA_031002005.1 of Vandiemenella viatica. Classification (NCBI taxonomy): domain Eukaryota; kingdom Metazoa; phylum Arthropoda; class Insecta; order Orthoptera; family Morabidae; genus Vandiemenella; species Vandiemenella viatica. Next base: position 239,802,795 of record JARYHS010009186.1, read on the forward strand.
GGAAGATGCGATTTGGATGGTGGACATGAAGGGTATCACAATAGGGTGCAGCACCCGTCCACATAGTGGTCATTGTTCCTTCAACAACAACCAATTTTTTCCTTCTGTCGAAACTGATTGTTCCCAAACCATGACACCAGTGGTTGGACCTGTGTGACTTTCTGAAAGCATACCAGGGTAAGACGTTTTTCCACTTTTCCTGCGGGCATGTTATTGATGATCACTTTCAAGAGACAGAATCGAGACTCGTCACTGAACACAAATGTACACCATTCACGTGTCGTTTTGCGTTATGCATTACATCAGGTTAGACGATGCTGGTAATGAAATCGGATTAATGGAACCATGGAGGAAGGAATATATGGAGACGAGATAACGCGAAATCCGTGAAACCTCGTGAAAAACTGTGCCTGCGCGGCGGACATCGTAGGAGTACCAAAACATTGGGCTGTTTGCACTGTGTCAGCTGCTGAGAATATTTCATTTTCTAATATTCTAAAGTTTTCTATAATGCCAAGTTGTGATGCATATGGTTGCACAAACAGACGAGATAGGAAAAAACCTGGAATAGCGTTTCATAAGTAAGTCACATTGTAATTATCGTTCTTGAAGTATCTGACAGGCAACCGCAACATTAGTGCCATTCGCTATAAATTTATTCATTGCTCTCAATAGGATCATATTATTCTCAAATTTTTGTTGGTGTAGTGTAGACAATTAGCATATGTTACTATTTTGCACCTGAAAAGCTAGCCTTATTGTAGACAAATGTTGGAAATTTAATTTAAACGGGTCATGTTTACATCGCGACACAGTGAATATGGTATTCTGCATGCATTACTCACGTTTAAGTTTACACTGAAATTGCACGATGAAATTAATCGTGATAATTTGTGCTGTGCGAACTACTAAACGTGATGAAATAAACTTTGTTGACGGAAATGTAGTTCGCGATGCATTTCTTGTGTTTAGATGTGTCTACATAGTTTGGTTTTGTAGCGGCAATATTAATGGAAATGTTGGCAGGTTGAAATGCGGTGTATACCTGAAGAGAACAAACAATTTATTTATTATTAGCTGTTAGCTTCTGATTTTTGAATGTACTGATTTTTCTAGCAAAATTATATAGGCCACTACCAGTACAATATCTTCTAAGTAAGCTCAGAAACTATGAGGTTTTATGAAGTATTAATTTTTTTAAAGCTCTAAACATTGACTTATGCTTTTTTTAAATTTCAGATATGACTTGTTTCTGTTTGTAAATATGTCTACAAGTATATTTCTAGATTTTGAAATCTTCCTTGTCAATTACTGAAATAGAATGTGAAAATATAACCTATTTGAACATCAACTAAAATTTAAGGACTGTAGAAATAAACAGTTTGTTATTCAAGTTAAAAAGAATTACCTGCTCATTAAGTTACGTCCGAATTCATCATCAAATATGGATATGGCGATAGTTTTTTTCTGGTCCAGGCCGCATTTCAACCTAACCACGTCAATTTTAAGGTACAATATCTCGAGAACTAAGCGAGATATCAAAAAATTTTATTCTTTACTTTCAGTTTCCCTCATCGAGTTACATAAGAATTCGTCATCAAATTGCGGCGCCACGGTTATCGTTGAATCCCCTCATAACCTAACAACCTCACTTTTGAGACAGTATATCTCGCGAACTAAGCGAGATATCGAAAAATTTTATTCTTTATTTTCGATTTGTATCGTCGTGTTACATAAGAATCTATCACCAAATTTGACTTTGGGGACACGTTTCTTCTGAATTTCAACCAGAAACTCCACTCTTTTGAGACAGTATATCTCGAGAACTAAGCACGATATCAAAAAATTTTATTCTTCATTTTTGATGTGTCTCGTCGAGTTACATAATAATCCATCATCAAATTGCGGTGCCACGGTTGTCTTATGATTCCCTTGAGGTTTTTGTGCATATTTCCGTGTTTCTCTGGTCAAGCAATATGGCGGCCTCCCCTCCCCACTTGTCTCCACCCGGTTTCACTCCAGTATGTGGCGAAGGTCCCTTGCGTCGCTCCATATATTCCTTCCTCCATGAATGGAACACACTGCTTAGGGGTCAGTGAGAGTAACCCAGCTTCAAGCAATTGTTTTACAATCGTCTGGGTGTGACTCTCTCTGCAATCACTGCTTGGATCCGGCCTGCAGTCACCCTTCTGCCAGCGACAACCACCCACAACAATTTGGCGGTGTTCACGTGCTGTTGTCCATCTGTATGGACCTGTGCCTGCTCTAGGAGTATTAGAGCCTTCTTTCATCTACTGTATAACAAGTCTGTATACTGACATTGAACTACGGCCAATCACAATATGATGCATCCATTCAAACACGCCAATCCTCCGACCTCTCTCACACATTTTGTGTAGATTGTCGTCACTCTTCGCCTTGGTCAACAAGAACTTGTGGACAGAAAAGTGTCATGTTACACAACACTGTTAAAATTTTGCATACTAAATAGCGCCGCAATTCTCATACTATTACATGTAAAACTTTCAATTTTTAATCATTTAATACTCTTAATGTGGGGATACTTGGGGTTAAATTTCATTCATTTATCACAACTCCGTCTGGATGTTCGGATTTTAATCTCCGCCAGCGTTTATAGCTAGCTCACGAGTTTACAACTCCCATTGACTGTGTATCTTAGTAAAGACCAGCAAAACCTTAGACGTGTACAAACGGTATTGACATTAATTGTACCCAGAATGTGACAAAATATTAACCCAAAAATCTGTTAACCCTCCTCTTAAGGTCTGTTTCTACGGCGCGTGCTAGGCAGGACGAGCCTTTCATCTTCTACCGACTGGTGGTGGGCCGAGACGCGCCGTACCTGCTAGCTTATGCGGCAAAGATGAGAGGCGTCTCCTAACAGCGGCCGAAGGACGCGCCGTGGGAACCCGCCTTTAGTCTGATGCTATTTTTAAACACGTTGCAAATTGGTTCGCTTTATGAGACAGGTATGGCTTTCTTATCATATTATCCCGACCTTCCTGCTTTTTGGGACCTTTTTTTACGTAACTTACAGCTTCTATATCCAATTCTAGCAATAAATTTCTAAGTTCAAGGCGTACGAAGTCCAGCTAATATAGGATATGATCAATATTGGACACAAAATCAGACTCTCAGGCAATACCGTTTTCGAAACAGACAATTTTGACGGCTTCTTACATCTTTATTATCAGCTGATTTTTTTTTTTTTTTTTTTTTTTACCTCAGCACTGTATGTACGTGGTCTGAACATATGTAACTCACACGCTAGGGTAGGGTAGAATTTTGTTTTTTGTTTTCTTTCGAATTCCTGTAGAGGTGATCCATATATTGAGTCACACGTTTAAGGAGAGGGAGGAGTCAAAACATCTGCAACAAAACTGTTTTTGATGGAAACGTGATTAGATAATCTAATCAAGCAGCCCTAAAGCTTTAGATGAAAACTGTTATTGGGAGCTGCTGTTTTAATCAAGTTCTAAATTTAAAACTGCAAAATGAGTGATGTCTTAACAGGTGGCGAAATCACCTGAGTGTGACTGCTTCTGACAAGGGCGAGGGAGGAGTGTGTAAAAATCGTGAAATTAGTGTGATGTAACTCATGAATGACCAAATATTTTTGTGAAACCCCTCCCCGAATATAATTTGACAAATTGTAAATACGATATTAGGTTTTGGGTCAATGAACCGTACAGTATGTGCAAATTTGAAGCATCCAATTAATGCCTATGACAGACAGTGGAGCGTCGGCAAGAAAGCTCGGTTTCCCACTTACTCGTAGTGCGAAAGCCCAAAACCCAGCTCGCAATTATTCGTCACTTTACACCGAATCGAAACATATCTGACGTTTGTACGAACAGATTGATGTATTTATATATACATAATCTATAGTATACAGTCCCTAACCGAATCACGAAGGCAATCTCTTGTAGTCTGTACAATTTAACACACCATTACTAGGTATAAAACGCTAATGTGCCCATCTGTTGGCAAGTAACCGGTGGCGGACCCAAGATTTTTGATTTGAACGTGCTAGTATTTTAGTTTTTTTGGGGGGGGGGGGAGCTTGACTTAGGCGAGGGTATGTTTTACCGGGGTGGGGGGGGGGGAGATCCACGACAGAAAAAAAGATCCCAAAATTACGATGTCGTCAGGGGTAACCTAGATACTTTGGGGGGGGGGGGAGGTTTGAGCCCTTATCCATCCCCCCTGGATCCACCCCCTGCTAGTAACTTAACATTTTCCGTTTGTGTGATAGATTGTAAGAGATATAAGTGTCTGTACAAAGGTCAAAACAAACACATCGTTTTTCTTTGTTTCTCAGATTTTATGATTACGATGGTACCTTAATAATACACATGTATAAAGTCTCAATGTGCTAAATTTTTAAACATATATACTGTTTTGAGGTTCAGACATTTATTATTTTAATTATTATTATTTTTTTTATTTTTCCATACACAGCTACTTAGTAACAGAAAGTATTCCTGTATGCTAACCCATGACATACGCTATCACTGTGTATGGTTTTGTTGGAATACGTTCTTTAGTTTTTGCTTGGTATGTGCACAGACGGACAAATATACCAAAATATACGCTTTTTTCCTCTTTATCATGGGAACATTTGTAATCTTTCGGCATAAAAAGCATCACGTATGTTAACTGGTACCATAATTCCATTACATTTCGCGGACGGGCTGAGAAAAATTTCGAAATCTTCTGTTTTTTTTCCTGTATGTCATCGATAAGTATGTTACTAATCTGGATGAAAAATTATATACATTAATCCATAACATTAGCTATCAGTAAGTGCAGTTTCGTAAAAATCCCTTCATTAGCTTTGGAACGAGGCGTGGACCGACAGACTGACAAATTCTGGCGTCTCTGTCACCGGTAATGTACATTGCAATCACTCCCTTCTTTTTATAATTTTATTGATAATACTAGCATCTGTGCCTCTTCCTTTTCACAAATAAATAACCAAAGTCGAAAAACAATATAAACGCAATGCAAAATGTAGTGGAGTTATCTCAGGTAAGTACGCCTTCATGCATAAAAAATGTTTACAGAAAAGTAAATATTGGTTTTGCTTATTACGTTTGATTTAAGTATTCAGTTTGTTTCAATGTACAGCATTTCAGAAAACTAAAGAAATAATTAACCGAAGTCGAAAAATAAAACAAAATCCACAGAATAGTTGTGGATCTTTTGACAGTATTTCTCGAAAGGAGTGCTCATCCCAGATATAAAGTTATCCGTAGCGCATATTTGTCCCATCTCCGTTTTTTCGGTCATAGGCCTATAGAGTCATAAGATATTTTTTCAGAATTTAAGCGAGATCAGAAGCTCTCAAAATTTGTAACATCGTCCAAATTGCTGTGGTTATTTTTGATTTATTCCGTTTCAAACCCTCAGACATACGCAGCTTGTTTACATATTTATGGCATTACTAGTGATAGTTTTTTGTGTGTAGTCACGGGTATAAAATAGTTCCCGATTTTAGGGCCAAAGGTTATGACAGATTGACCTCATCTGGCCAAAAACGATCTTTACCTGTGTTTCACCGAAAGGGTTCACTGTGCAGAACATTAATGATATCTGTTGAGCATGAAGAACTTAAAATATTAATAAACTTACTTTTTTTTTACTTATGGCTTTACGCCTCGTCGACATCGAGGTCATTATAGGTGGGATGAGACTGGGGACAAGGAATGGGAAGGAATTCGGCCATGGCCCTTTTGAAGGAAGCATCCCGGAATTCACCTGGAGTGATTTGGGGAAACCATGGAGAACCCAATTCAGGATACGCGGACGGAGATTCGAACCGCCGTCCTCCCGAATGTGAGGCCAGAGCGTTAACCACTCACCCACCACGCTCGGTATTAATAAACGTATTAAACACGGATAGAGGCGATCGCGCTATCGTATAATTGTTTCGAAAGTTTGTGGACGCTAGACTCGAACTGGCTGAAATACAAACTTCAGTTATAAACTTAACTAATGCATTCTGCCAATTAATTTCGTAGCATTTGCTTAGCCAACAATTGTTCTAATATCTATGGTTGTTGTTAATTTTCGAGCGAAGGGCAATGTGTGACGTCACGTTCCTCCAACCAATAGCTATCGAGGTGATTGAGTGAGCTTACGAAATTATATAGAAGATATATTACTGTTCCTGAAGTTGGTACAACTTCTTGAAAAACTTCGATAACATGTTGGGGACTAGTAGCAAAAAGCCAATTAGCTGAGTTGTGTACTAACAGAGGAGGGGTGGTGAAGCGGCGGCGTGCGGGCAACACGCCAGACGCGTCGCGTATTAATAGCGCGTCGGGCCGGAGCGGGGCTACCAGGCGTGCGTCGTGTACCACAGCCAGTCGGGCCGACGCCATGGCCCCCGCCGCCGCGACGCGCCCGGCGTCTACCGCCGCCGCCGTCGTCGTCGTTGCCGTCGCCGCAGCCGCCGTCGCCATAATCTGCGCCTCCATGACCGACGCCCAGCATCAGTACGCCGAACCGCCGCACCACCGCCTGTGAGTCTCGGCGATATCCACGCTGTGCATTGTCCACTGGTTCTGTTCCACAGGTCGCTGCCAGCGATACATGGGCGCCGGGAGGGGGGGGGGGGTTGCAAGGGGGTGCACTTGCACCCCCCTGCCATCAAACAAAATACACAGAAAAAGATTAATAAACAAAAATTTATTATTAAACTCACTGAATCATAACTTAAAGCGCCTAGGTTGTTGTCCAAATTTGTTCAACGCCTTGTCAATAAACTCAGTATCCTTAGTTAATAAGTGTTATATATAATGTATAAAGAAGATACAGATGCACCTCCCTTAAATTAATCCTGCCGGCGCCCATGCAGCGATACAACTAACTCCCAATACGAAACAGAAAAGTTGCCCTTCCCTGTGATACTTAGCGTCCACTGTCTGTATATCCCAATGGAAACGTGGAGTGTAGCACTTTTTCTTTGATAGACGAACTTGCACTATAGCCACAGGCTGGCAACTGTACGATATTCGGCAATGTACCATGCATCAACTACTCTAATTGCAGGGGCTAACACGCTATCCTCGCATTGTAATTATCGCTGTTTCGAGTGGTTTTAAGCAACTTTTGTGTTAGTTTTGTGGTGTCCTCATTATAGTGTCACTCAATTACAGAACAAAGCTTGATACAATAGTCGGAACAATGTAAACGATTTGGAACTGGTTAAGTGGTAGCAGAAACTAAAGGCCATATTAAAAAAAAATAAAAAAACCTACTGTACTAGATTAAATTGACTAGGCGAAACGACGTGTAACAGGAATCAGAAACCAAAATTCTTTAACAGGAGAAACTGAAGAAATTAGTCCTGACCGTGTATGAAACAATGGAAATTTTGGTATACCAATTGTCATTTTCCTTGTTATTTTATAGCAGTAGCTGTTACTAGAATATAAATATACCATAGTCCAAAATATTCAGCAATGTTACTGACGAATGTATACCTAGTTGTTCGACTATTTCATTCAGAATAACATTGAACAACATAAAAACATTTGCTGCAATAAGTCCACGAAAATTGTGTTATCAGTAAAATTTCTGTTTTTCTCGTGAAAATCTCGTTCACCGGAGCGTGACCGATTTTCGACAGAAGGCAAACGCACTTTCGGTTATGGCACAGCTTCATATTGAGGCGTACATAATGGTAAGCTTATATATAAATGGATACGTTTCTCACTCTCTCTAAGTGGCGTTCGACCATGAGGCTACATACTACATAAGCAGCACCAACTCGGCATTTTGATTTGTCACGTTGTTTAGGGAGCGTGCACAAACTACGTTGCTCGGTCCAGGGAGGGGTTGGCTGGAAAGCACGCTGGGCTACGTCGGGGGAGGGGGGGTTCCGAGCCAGGCCACGTAGCTTTCCTTTCATAACATTTTTTACAGTTAAAATCAGGAACAGAACTCACAACAGCATGTGAATATTTACTTCCCTCAGTTAATTATCTCCGTATGTAATTTACAATCATCTGACAAGAGAAAACAGTACAAAATGTCTTCTGAAATCAAAAGGAAAAAAAGCTACGTGTTACGAGGGAGAGGGGGGGGGGGGTTAGAGGCAAAAGCCACGTAGGGCTACGTGGGGGGGAGCGGGGATCGCAGGAGGCCAAAATGGAGCTTCGTGGTTTATGCACGCTCCCTTAGGAGATAACTATCTATACATAATGTCGATGCAGTATGGACAACATTCAAGAAATAAACGATTGAGTACGTCCGCACTCTAGATTGTACTCGAAGTGAAAACTGTTACAACGTTACACTTGAGCGCTAGCCACTACGCTGGCGGGGTCTGTAGCACGACAGGTTCGGCAGACCTTCGTGTGAAACACGGCAAGCCAGCTGATCGATATATATAATGTACGGTACGGAATGGCGCGTGCCATGCTGTTACTGGAACACGCCACGAACGGACAAACTCTCATGGGCGCATAGCCCTAAGGGAATTACGTGCCTATGCGCACTGCTTAGCGATCGGGGTCACTCGGTCTCGCAGCAAGATCCGGTCTTCATGATTTTCGCTGAAATCACTTTGGGCGAACATCGGTGTGGTTGAAAAGTACTGATTATGGCTGATTTCCTTCCCATTTTTGATGTTAATATCATCGAATTCCAACACTTGAAGTAATTCGTGCAATGCACCCTCCGCCAAACACTTTTAGTGAATCGCGGAGTAATTGTAATAGTAATAGTAGATAATGAAACCTACCTTTTATTTCACTGTGTTAACTGACATTCAGGTGTTAAAGAACCAGATACATAAATCGTTGGTTTCAACTACTACTGACCGTACCAGAACATCATTTCCTTGACTTAATATACAACAGCTTAAACAAGGTAATTGCAACCTAGGAAAATCACGAATTATAAATCTTTAGGTTGTGCTAACTCCTCATGTAGACTGCTACTGAAATACAGGCGTTGTACATGAAGTTCGATGCCAAAGCGTGCACTAGAAGACGTGAATAACAACCGAAATTTGCGCGAATATTGTACAAACGTAATTGTTAGATATAGTGCTAATGAGAATTTTCTCGCAATGTTTTGTTTTTGATGAAGCTTTATATCACATAGGCTACCGGCGTCATATCTACATCTACATATATACTCTGCAGTTCACAAAATTGTGGGTGGCAGAGGGTGCTCAGCACCAAAGCTAATCTCTTTGATGTACATTCCAATCCCTAATGGTACGAGGCAAAAAGAATTCATACAACAATCAGTGCGGCACCTTATTTCTATACTTTTATATTTCCTGTCATTCCGACTCAAATAGGTTGGCGGACGAAGTATTTCACTACACTCGTAAGTGAAAGTGGCAGTACACATGTTTACCAATAAGTTTAAACGAAACGTGCGTCGTCTATCTACCAGAGACTCCCAACCTAGTCTACTAATCAGTTCTGTGACGCTTTCATAAGGACTGTAGCAAGCGGTCACGAATCGAGCGGCTCTTCCCTGTACTTTATATATACTGTCGATCGACCCCTTACGAAACGGATCCCAGATGGCACAACAGTAGTCCAAATGTGGACGCACAAGAGATTTGTACGCTCTCTCCTTTGTTTGTTCATTACAATTTTTCAAGATTCGACCTAGGAATCGCAGCTTTGAATTAGCTCTGCCTACTAACGAATTAATTTTAAGTCCAATTTCATTTTCCTTTGTACTATTACTCCCAAATATTTAATAGAATCGACCATATCAATAACTGAACTGTTTACCTCGTAATTCTGAACAATCGGATTCTTTTTGTTAGTTATGCCCATTGTCTTATACTTTTTACAATTTAGTGTGAATTGCCACTCAGCGCACCATGCCAAAATAACAACCAGACCACGCTGAATATCTAAGCAATCGGCCAAATTCCTTACTTCCCTATAAATAACCGCATCATCAGCAAACAATCTAAAAACCGTAGTAAGTGTGCTGTTTCTGAAACGTGTAAGCTATGGACAATTTTTTTTTATTTGTTGTTGGGTAACAGGTCAAAATCAAATCATTGATGGCACTGTTGGCTGGGAGACCCCGAAGGATTTTCCGGCAGAACAGTGAGAAATTTTTTCACTCGCCACGCATTGCACCTTTGTCGTGGGTAATATAACCTAACCCGGTAATCCCACCGGGTATAGGAGACCTACAGCTTAACTTGAAATCCGAACCAAGTAAGTGTTCTGGTGTACTTCACATTACACAGCAAGTTATGTGGCGTAAGGGCCTTTGAAACTCCTATCCCAGACCCGAATCCGAACAGGAAACCTTTCGATCTCCAGTGAGACTCCTTAAACACTGAGTCACCAGACCGCCCTGGGTAACAGGTAAAAAAGTGGAGACGCTTTCATGATCCCCAAGGATAACTACGGAAAAACCGCAATGTGTGCGGTCTGATTTCGCTTGCGTGCTAACTCTTCCCGTACAGAATAGCGATTATGTATCACGAGATTGAGCCCTGGTAATAAATAGCTACGTTTCAAAATACTTGTTTTATATTACATACTACTCATAAATGTAAAGCTGTGGCTATATTTTATGTATGATTAGGGGTCTTTGACTGTTCCGATTTGGCAGATTCTGGTAAGTAAATCCTACTTTGTCCAGAGTCTGCCATTGGGACTTGTTAATAATTAACAATTATTGTCATGGCAAATGCCAACATAACAGAGAAGTGCTTCATTTCCATTTTAAAACGAAACTCACCACCTCTTTAGGGGCTTTAGGAGGATTATGAAAGGAATGAACACAACATCACCCTTGGTAGACCAATTCAACATTTTGGCCTTGAGTTGGTCATCAGCAAACAATCTAAAAACCGTAGGTTGGAACATTTTTAAGGAAAAAATTAATTTTATGGTTACTAATCACAACCACGTGACCTGGATCAGATCTATCAATTTAATTTAAACTAATTGCGATAGAGCCCATGCTTCGGTGGCAATTTCCCTACACAATCATTTTTATCTTTCCCTGTATCCACCTGCTTTTCCCTCTACAAATTTTAACTTTAAATTCTTTCCACGTTCTTGTTAAATTATTCATCATTTCTCTTGGTAACTTATTACAATCCCTGAACCCCTTACCTAGGAAAGAAAATCTTTCCACATCCTTGTTTCCGAAATAGAGTTCCAGCTTGTGGTAACGGTCAGCTTTTCCCTTCCTTGTATTACTCTTCATTCTTTTCACGCCTTACCACCGAAATACGCCTTGTTCACTCCCATGAATCTCTTAGGTAATTTCCTGAGACAAATCTAACAGCCCTTCGTTGCATCCCCTCCAACTCCTATATTTGATCCAAAAATGTGGTTACCATACTCAATAAATGGCCTGATCAACGTTTTGTAACCCAGTTCCTTTAATTTTCTGTTATGTACATCCCTCATCACTCTCTCCTACAAGTGCAGGATTTTAAACCTTTTCCTTCTACCTTTTTAATGTGTCCTGACGTTTTAAGTTTGTTATCAAATGTTATTCCAAGATATTTATATTTCAAGTATTCAACAAACAATTCTTTCCCCAACTTATAATCCATAATCAACAATTAGTTTTTTATCTGTGTACCTAATAAACTGACTCCTCTTTGCATTTATCTTCATCCCACGTTTACCAACCCAACTAGATATCCTGTCCAGATCACCCTGCAGCTGTTTACAGTCCTCTAAGGTTTTGACTGTAGCACTCCCATCTTTACCTCCACTTCTTTTGATATTGTATTTACTGTCCTATCTTTCTGCTTTCTACCTTTTAAGAAATATTCTACACAGCAAATCACTTTCTCATCCACTCCAATAGTTTTTACCTTATTTATAACAATTTTATGGCTCGCTCTGTCATAAGCCTTTGAAAGATCTATGCACTAGACCATAGGGTCCCACATTTTGTCAGCCTACCGCACATCTTTCTCTCTCTCTATCTGTCTCTTTTTTTTAAAAAAAATACTCACCGGCTCCTTTTTGAACAAAAAAATGCTCACCTCTCCTTTTCCAGAAAAAATACACACACTGTCTCCTCCTCTTGTAATAAACAATGTAACCCATAGCACTCCATCCTTTTTGGATACTAACCCACTTTTTGAAACATTGATTCGATTGGCTAAGAAAAGAAACAGATTTTCAACAGTGGAACCCCTCTCAGATGAAGTGTAAAATATCATATTTAAAAAAATATGGACGTAGTTCTAAAACTACTTTATAGAAGCATGTAAATAATATTGGTATTGTTCACAGCTTGATTAACAAATACATATTATAAAAAAATATTATTAATTAGAGGCAGAGCTTGGTGTAATTACACTAATTTGTCTGTATTTGGTGCCTTATTTGTCATCAGCACTCTTAAATCGTCGCCTTTTATTATTGAGACTTCTTAGCTAATATATTGCTGATTATGCTAAATCCTTTTTTTGTTTTGGCTACATATGATCACAGAAATGCAATTAAAAACTTCTATGATGCAGCTCGTAAAGCCGGATATGCTACTGGAAAGCAAGGGGCGCCCCCTGGACCAGAAACGTCCACTATGATCTCTTCAACGCCCAATGGGGGAGGGGGGAGGGGGAGAATCAGCACCACACCGGTTGGGAACCAGTGGTTTAGGCGAATGCTGAGACGGTGCCGAATATCCGCCTCATAAACCACACATTTCACAAACAAAGATATCCTTATCATACAGAACAGATTTTTCTCCAGATTAAGTATGGCGGATCTAACAAACCTGGTTTGAATTCGGGCAGCACTCAAGTCCTTCCCCTCCCCCGCTTATGATTCACACTGGCTACCTGTATACAACAGAGGGCCGATGGAACGTTAACCTTTCCTTAGACGGCCGGTTCGAGAGAATAAATACATCGCCATTATCTGATCAACTGTTACACAACTGGGCTTTTATGTCACCTATGATCTCTACTCTGGCGATTTCACTTGACGTTATTTGTGATTTTTGGGTTCATAATGTGAGTGATTTCGCAGAGCCAACTTTTCTTTTTGGCGAGGTATTTTTCCAAACTGCGTCTAATAAAACTCAATCACAGGAAACTACAAGTCAGCTCTGGAGATGCTTGTTGTTTCAATTCACACAGCAATATTACACGAAAATCCTTACACAGTTTCACATTTTAATTATTTATTTATTTCGTATGGCACAAGGATATAAGAAACAATAACTATATTGAATCACAACAGACAGAACCAAACACGGATGTTACTGCAGAATGGAGTTCAAAGATTGCAGCCATTCAATTCTTTTGTGGTTCTTCGTGAATCTGATGCATTATACCAACGAATCTCCTAAGAGGACATTCCATGGCGATGTGGTGAATCGTTGGCTGATGGTTACCATAATCCCCACTTGTACATCCAGTAGTTGCATCTACTGTGAGTCTGTGACCTGTTCTCACTCGGTTCAGTGTCGTCCAGGTTTTCCTACGTAGGCTGAATCCAGGAGGCTGTCTTTGTTGGCTGTCGGGCTGGGGAGCACTTGCCGGAGCTCTCCGAACATCAGCTCTTGCCCTGGTATACTAAACTGCTGAATACTGCAGTCGAGTATGGCTAAATAGCAGTCATACAAAAAAGATCGACATTCAGCTAAACGACGCAATGCGAAAAATATCTGAAACTGTAAAATCTACTCTTATAGAATGGCTGCTTGCACTTTATAACATCCCCCACCAAATCTCCGTAGACAAGCGGCTTTAAAAAAGGAATGGCAGATATCCACATCTTCAATTCATCAGGACTGCACATAGACTACAAATAAATTAAAATCTAGGTATTAAATGTGGAAGTTTTGTCAAGTGCTGGTCCAAAATCACTTCAGCATAAACGAAGCATGGTGTGCTGAGTGGACCAATTCCAACCCTGACAAACAGGCACTAATCCAAGATCCAACAGTTTCATATGTGTGTCAGGGATTGGAATAAGTTATCAAGAGAAATAATGAATAATTTGCCAAAAACATTGAAAGAATTTAAAGTTAAAATTTGTAAAGGGTAAATGTAGGTTGATGCAGAAAAGGGGGAAGATGGGTGTTTAGGGAAATTTCCACCGGAGCATGCGCTCCATTGCAATTTAATTTGATTTAAATTATCCTACTAACCGTTAGATGACGCGAGCATTTATGATCTGTAATCTACAAATTTCACTCTACAATAAATGTTACACGTCTTTGCATTCGGTCGGAATATTTACCATGCTGCGTCTTAAGCAGTTTTATTGCCTCTTCAAATGTCTGCTATAAACTATCATTCTGCATCTGTAAATCAGCGCAAGTGAACTTCACGCGTGCGTCTAAGTTGGTGACTGCGGAGGAATCTGACATTACAGTGCCAGTGACGTCATCATTGACCCAGCACCATGCTGGTATTTCGATCTCGATAAGAAAGTGTTTGTCAATTAGTACGACTTCTTATTTGGAGGGAGTGAGCTTAGAAGGAGAAGCGTTTCTCATTCTGGAAGCAGTAACAGGCAATACCGGCGGAGGGCACTGTGATTTGGTTTCCAGTCTGTGCCGCTTTGTGTTGTTAGACTCTTGCCGAAGTAGGAAGTTAGCGCATGCCCGCAGAGCTTCCAACAGATTGGGGACGAAAATACCACTGTGTCGCGACATGGCTCGGCTATTCTCCATCTCTGCTGAAAACATTCGCCAACCTACATTGTTCGCAGCAGAATCTGTGTTACGCCTCCCCCCCCCCCCCACACTTGAAATTCATTTCTTACGAAACAAAAAACTGCAATGACCATGAACAATTCTGATTCAGAGACTTTTTTAGCACATTGAAATAAATTCTCACTGTTATAAATATGGGCTAACTCGTTTTAAAATAATCGACGTCTCGCCTTCGTTAATTCGTGGACCTACAGTTTAACGTGCAATCTGTGCCACACGGCGTCCTTAGCGTTAATATTTAATAAACAAGGCAAACTCAGTTAAGGTTCAAAGACAGAATAAAGACTTATAGAATCTTTGGTCGAGACCAGAACTGTACCGAATACACTGAAAGATTTTAAAATTTATAAAGAGCAATCTCAAGAATTCAAGACAAAAAAATAGAAATCTTAAATTAAAAGTCAGTGTGTCGGGGAAATTTGCTTAACGCGGCGTCAGATCTGAGGCGTTACATTCGGATTGATGGTAGCTGAAATCACAGTTTGACCATTCCAGATTTAGTTTTTGCAAAATTTCCCGAAGATGAACCCTACTCCTAATTCTAACAGTTGATAGTCGATTTCCTATTAAGTAACTGCAAGAACGATCATCGTCATGGCGATGTTTACTACCCAACTTTCCTGCAACAAGAAGTGTAACCGAGCATGGTGGGTGAGCGGTTAACGTTCTGGCCTCGCATTCGGGAGGACGCGGGTTCGAATCCGCGTCGGGGCATCCTGATTTGGTATTTCCATGGAATCCACAAATCACTTCAGGCGAATGCCGGGATGCTTCCTTCAAAAAGACCATGGCCGAATTCCTTCCCGTTCCTTGTCCCCAGTCCCATACCGCCTCTAATGACCTCGACGTCGACGAGGCGTAAAGCCCTAAGTAAAAAAAAAATTCGTATGGATCTCTCATTATAACAGGTTTTATAATATTCACATGTGGTTGGAAAATAATCTTGTATACTACGTATTTGAATGTATCCTGAATTGTTTGAAAATTCGTTTCAGGAAGCGCAGTCTACCATTCTTCGTTGTAGGAAGCATATATAACTCTGTTCTTCTCTCTTTCAGGAATGTTATGACTAAAACCCTTCATTGCGTTCCACATTATTACCACCAATTCTGTTTGGTGCTGCTCCACTCATTTTATACCTACAAGTGTCTGTTTTCTTTGTTTGTGAAACATATTACCGCGCACTTAATGTAGTATTTTGAGCTGTCATTATCAGCACCGTGTTTGATGTTATGAGATAATAAGTATCATCCCATTAATATTTTGTCATTACGCAAGAGTTTATCGACAATAACTTCGGGACTACTGAGATCCTGCAGCTTCCAACATTACGTAAGCTGTCCCAGTATCGATCGTACGGAACTAGGGCCACCTGGTTGAGTTATGATAATGGATTATTGAGTTACACTTAACGTAAGTTAGGGCAACGTCACACTAGGGAATAGTACTACCAACCTATGAACTCTGAATAAGGATGACGATGATACCGAGCGTATGGGAGAGCGGTAACGCTCTGTCCTCGCATCCGCGAGCACGCGGGTTATAATTCCCGTCCGGCCATCAAAACTTGGGTTATCTATGGTTTCAGCAAATCACGCGAATACCGGGATGGTTCCTTCAAAAGGCCAAATTTCTTCCCGTACCTTGTTCCCAGTCCTTTCCCGACTCGTAATGACCTCGACGAGGCTAAAGAAAAACACGATGGTACAGCGATTACCCTGTCTATCAGCTCTTCCTCCTGGATCGGCAAACGTGACGAAGATGGTCCCTGCAGCGTTGTCTAACGCTCTGTCCTCCCTTGTGTGCATACTGTTAACAAAGTCCTCTGATGTAGTGTTTAGAACGATAGAAACACTTGACGCAGACTGAATTGTCGCAAAGACTTAGTGTAAAGTGTTTGGAACCCTAATAGCGGACAATTGGTTCAGTGGTAAATCGAATGATCCTAGTAGAGACGAGAACTTCAATAGGCTGTTCCCTCCTTGCGAAGCTGTGGTTATGTATGTTATGTGAACTGTGATCTCTGCAAGGTTCGGAAACCATATAAGTCCCGGAGAAAAGGAAATGGTTGTCTTGCCTCTGACACAATTGCTGAGGACTCTGCCATGCTTCGGGTTATGAACTAAAAAAAAATACTTTTTTTTAATGGAATGAAATGGTGCAATGCGCACGCCATTTGAAGGTCAATTTCGCTTCCTTCTTATTCATTAAAGTTAATTTCGATTTCCCGGACCGAATATATGGAAATATATGTGTATTGCCTCATGCAATATAGGAACTATTAGAAATCCAATAAATTACTGAGCCGTTGACTAGCCGTAAAACTAACGGGATACTGAATTAGTATCATTGCTGCTCGTTATTCTGATGAATGATTGTGTGGATGGTTTGAAATCAGAAGTTAAGTTGATTACAGACAATATAATGTTAAGTAATATGATTAAGACTGAAGAGAACTGTGAACATCTGCATGTGGATATGGAGAGAATATATAACTGGGCAGTTTAACATGCGAATTAATGACACTAGGTACATAGATAAAACTGAAGTGTTTTTATGATTTTATCATGGAGGAGGAATTGCTTGTTAGGGACCTTAAGTGTAAATGCCTGGGCATAACATTTGATAGTAAACTCAACAGGGCAGGACTCATTGGGCAGGTGGTTTCGAAATCCTTCATTTAATGGAGAATGTGATGCAGGGATAGGTCATGAACGTGGAGAAATGGGGTTACAAGCCCTTTGTCATACTGTTGCTTGAATATGGTGGTTTAGCATGGGATCCACAACTTGATTGTAAAATTCAGGGGCTGCAAAGAAAGGCAGCTAGATTTTTTAAAAGAAAATTACTGCAGAACGCAGCCAGCAACAAATATGGTAAAGGAGCTGGATGTTGAGTAAAATTTAGTTAATTATACTACTCCCGTGGGTTAGTGTCGAGATTGACGACAGAATTGAAACAAGTTGGCCGTTTAGAAAATGGTCCTACCAAAACTAAAAAATAAGTAAATCTTGCGTAAATGAGATTAAAAGCTAGGAAAATGACGATTGTATTAACAGAAGCCCATAAGGCAAACACTTAGACGTATAATATGGCTAACGAGAAAGACCTACAGGAGAAAATTAGTTCATGTTATACCAAATCAAAGATATTAAATTTACTGATCAGCGAAAACATTAGGATCAACTACTTACTAGCATATTGGTCTACCTTTCGAAAGCAATACAGTAGCTATTACGCGTAGTATGGATTCTACAAGTCCTTGGTAAGCTTCCACAGGTATCTGGCACCAGATTTCTACGCACAGGTCACGAATTCCCTTAAATTACGGGCCAGCGGTTTGTGGGTGTGGGGGCTGAGAACGAGCATCTCAGAAACAGAGATGCTGGTTGGCTGTTCGCTTGCTACTGTAATGAGCATCTATAAGATGTGTTTGAAGGACGGTGAAACCACGAGTAGGCGGCAATGTGGTGGACACCCACGCTACATCACAGAACGTGCAGGTCGGAAGCTTGCTCGCTCTGTAAAGCAGGATAGATCTGCGGCAGAATCGTAATTCTTGTGTTCTGAAACACTTCTGGAAGTGTATTCTTTCGTCAGATCTGCCACAGATCACCCCTTACCCTGATTTACAGAGCGGGCCGACCTCCACGTTCTGTGATGTGGCGTGGGTGTCCACCACATAGTCGCCTACTCGTAGGTTCACCGTCCGTCAAACAGTTTCCATAGATGTTCACCACAGTAGCACGCGAACAGCCGATCAGCATCTCCGGTTCCGAGATGCTCGTTCCCAGAAGCCGCGCCCACAAATCGCTGGCCCGTAATTTAAGGGAATTTCGTGACCTGTGAGTAGAAATCTGGTGTCAGATACCTCTGGAAGCAAGAACTTGTAGAAACATGCGCAGCCGAAGCACTACTGTATTGCGTTCGAAAAGTGGACCAACATGCTAGGAAGTAGGTGGTCATAGTATTTTGGCTGGTTAGTATAAATCGAATCTTACCACTAATACAATGCTTTTTCTTCCCTAAATGAATGCATTTGAGCTGTGTTTTGGTAAGATGCGAGGTGTGTGATGAAGGGCTGTAGCATGCCGTGTGTGGTGGCTCGTGTCCTGACGGAAATAGCGACCGCTGTGGGACTGCAGACATCGATTGTAGCGCTAACGGCCGGCGGACAGGACACCGGCCGGGCGCACGCTACAGCGGCGATAACACAACCAGCCTCCCGTGACGCGGGCCTCACGCAACTCGCAGCCACACTGAAACACTGCAAGTTGTCATCGGACTTCAGTGAAAGTTCTTCACAAAACTTTGTAAATTAATTGCTTTCGCGTCAATAAGGAAAACATGATCTCCAGGTTTTTGAGTTAGTATTGGATTGGATGAAAAAATTACTTGCTGGGTAGAGGAATTCCCAAATGCCAGGAAGCAAAGTGTTAGAGTAGAAAATACATTATCTAAAGGGGTGGAAGTAAATATCGGAGTGCCACAGGGTAGTGTATTGGGACCGTTGCTGTTCATTATTCTAATGAATTATTGTTTTGATGGGTTACGGGCAGATTTTAGGATTTTTTTTTTTTTTTTTTTTTTTTTTTTTTTAGATGATATAATGGTATTCAATAGGATCAAAACAGGTGAAAACTGTAAACAGCTGCAGGGTGACCTGCATAGAATATCTAAATGAATTGGTCAGCATGGAATCAAGATAAATGCCAAGAAGAGTCGGCTTATTAGCTACACAGAAAAAAACTAAGGGTTAATTATGATTATAGGGTTGGGTCAGAATTTAGGTTGTTGAAGGATTGAGGTGTAAATATCTTTAATTTAATTTAATTGCAATGGAGCACAGGCTCCGGTGGCAATTTCCCTACACACCCATCTTCCCCCTATCCTGCACCTACCTACATTTGCCCTCTACAAATTTTATCTTTCAATTCTTTCAAAGTTTTCGGTAAATTATTCATCATTTCTCTTGGTAACTCATTCCAATCCCTGACACCCTTACCTAAAAAAGAGAATCTTCCCACACGCTTGTGCCTGAAATAGAGTGCCAGCTTGTGGTCATGGTCATCTTTTCCCTTCCATGCACTACTTTTCATACCTATTGCAATATCTTTCCATGCCTCATCGCCAGTATATGCCCTGTACACTCCCATGACCCTCCTCATCCTCCTGTCTTGCAATGAATCCCATTCCAGCTCCTTTATCATATCCGTCACTGATTGCATTCTGCGATAATTTCCAGAAACAAATCTAGCAGCCCTTTTTTGCACCCTCTCCAACTCCTGTATTTGATACGGAAAATGAGGGTCCCATACTACACTACCATATTCGAGCAATGGTCTGACCAAAGTTTTGTAACCCAATTCCTTTACTTCTCTCGTACATCCCCTCATCACTCTCTCCAACAAGTGCAGAACTTTGAAACCTTTTCCTACCACCTGTCCTATGTGTCCTGCCCAGTTAAGTTTGTTATCAAAAGTAATTCCAAGATATTTACATTTCAAGTCTTCAGCAAGCAATTCTTTCCCCACCTTATATTCATAATCTTGGAATAACGTTTGATAAGAAACTCAACTGGGCAGAGCACATTGGTCATGTGGCTGGAAAAGGTTACAAAATCCTTCATTTACTGGAGAGGGTGATAAGAGGATATGCCAGAAAAGTTAGGGAGTTGGGTTCCAAAACTTTTGTCAGACAATTGATTGAATATGGTAGTGTATTTTGAGACCCACATTTCGCTTATCAAATACAGGAGTTGGAGGATGTGCAAATAAGAGCAGCTAAATTTGTTTGTGGAAATTATCACAGGACTCATTCAGTATCTGATATGGTAAAGGAGCTGGATTTGGAGTCATTGGAGGGAAGGAAGAGGGTGAAGAGAGTGTTGGGAATATACAGGGCATATGTTGGTGATGAGGCTTGGAGGGATACACGTCAAATAATTAGGAATAGTGCATGGAAGGGGAAAGGCGGCTATGACCACAAGCTTGCGTTCGATTTCATGCATAAATGAGTGGGAAAATTTTCTTTTGTTCGTAGTGTTGTCAGGGATTGGAACTAATTACAAAAATTGTAGTGATGAATAATTTATCAAAAACGCTTAAGGAATTTAAAATTAAAATTTCTAAATCGGAAAAGTAAATGGGGGAGGAATTTAACACCTCAATTGTAAAAGATAATTAAAAAAGGGAGAAATTAGATGACATGAAGAATTTACACCAGAGCGTTAGCTCCATCGCAATTAAATAATAAAAATAATAAGATTTTAGCCGTACAAATGTTTCAGACACAACGAAAGTTATTGAAAATACTTCCCCGATGTTCAGCTGTGCGAGCTCTGCCATGCACGACGTTTCAGCAGCTACCTTCGTCATCTTCATCAGGCGAAAGGATAGTGGTCACTGCAAGGCAATCACAGTCTGTGATGTGCTGTACCTGATGAAGACAGCGAAGAAAGCTGTGGAAACGTCATCCATGGCAGAACTTATCACACAGAACACCCGAGAAGAATTCTTAGCAACTGCACGTCTGGAAAGATTCAATTCTCGCATCCTTGTTATTAATCTAACAATTCAGAATGTCTAACTAACTCACACACAGCTATATTTTATGAATAGAAGCAAATATATCCAAATTTCTGAAAATTTTATGGACGCTTAACTTTATTTTCATCTCTTATTTGTGAGTTTGTGAATTATGTGGGAAGTTTGTTGTGAATACTCCGAAAGTCTGTCACTCAGTAGACGAAATACCCGGTCAACAATCCGTGACAGATATAGTTTAATCTGCTTGACATATTCGCAGTGAATATACTATACACGATTTACAGGAAAATAACCACATAGAAAGATATTGTTCCGGAATAGCTTTCCCATCCATGTAATCTACAATTTATTTGTTGCTGGAGATAAATTTTTGTTGAACATACTCATATTCAAATGGAACAAATCAGCTAGTAGTTACGCGTTATATTAGATTCTAACTAGCTTACAGCTCAATAACATGTAATAAACATATATACAGTAGGCCTACTACGCGAAATCGAATTTGTTTTCTCCAGTTTTAAATTTAATTCTTCTCTCAAAGGTCAACGATTGGTTACTTTGTGTTTCATAAGGTGTATGAAACACATGGTAGTATTCTAAAGCGCAAAGCTGAAAAGACGATTTTTTTAAAACCGTTTTCAACCCTGACCATAGATGTATATGCTATCGGAAAACTAAGAAACATGAAGTTCCATGAAAATGATTACTATCAATAAACAAATAAAAGGTTTTTCAACTTTTAATAACTTTATTTGTCATTGCATAATAGAAAAATGTGTAAAATTTTCCTTCGGACCTCCGTTGCTGGAGCAGTTGGCCCCTGTCGTTATGCAAGCCGCAGTGCTCGCAAAGCGTGCGGTACAATACGTAGCATCAGCAGGGAAAGTGGTTTCAATTGCCGAATCGCTCTAATGCAGTGTTTCCCAACATTTTTTGAGTCGTGTCCCACTTTTAAATTTTTTTTTTTGCCCCCCCATACATAATTTTTAATAAAAAAATTATTTGTTGTTAAAGAAACTCATATAGGATGGTTTTTGAAAGAAAACACTTTAATATTCTCATAAAACACAGTAATTAAAATTAAAAAACATATAATGAAATACTAAAATTAAAAAAAATTAATAAAGATTTATTATGTCAATTTAGTGTGATCCTTGCGCTTGATGCTTGCTACATAGAAATTTTATATTAGGCTCCAATTTAGTAAGCTTTAATCTCAAGTCTCCACGTTGTATTATATCCAGTCGATTTCTTTTTTTTTATCAGTAAATCGTCTACTGCACTAAATCCAGATTCGGCTAAATATGAAGATGGAAAAATCACGAACAACGGCATTATTGGTGCGTTTTTAAAAGATCCGGGTTCCCGAGACAGGCGGAACATTACGCGGTGAATCCCAAAAAGGTCAAGTTGACGACTCAAATCATCCAGATGATATATTTTGCTAACATCAAACGAAACTATATCTAATAATTATTTACAGCACTGTTTTAAGAATTTGCTTTTTTGCTATATTTTGTACCTATATCTAGCATTGCATTTAAATAACCCGAAGTGAAAGCGGTAAAGTCATATCAAGTCAATTTCTAAATTGCCCCCCTAAAAAAACAAATTGCCCCCCTGTGGGGCGTGGGCCCCACGTTGGGAAACACTGCTCTAATGTCTTTGTATTGAGGAGATTACGAGTATATAATCATATTTAGTGATAGTTTAGCAGTAGGATGAACTGAAACAATAGTGATGATTACGATTTTGATTTCTATAAACTTTTCTTTTTCACAAAAGAAAGAAATGCACATATTAATGTACTACTTTCTTTGAACCTTTGACGTAAAGTTCAACTCTGTCAACTAAGATCCATAGGGCTGAGAATGGAAACTTTGTTACGATATTAAATGCTAACCAGTAAAATATGATAGAGCAGCTGGATTTGATTACCTCCAATTTTGTTGCAGTATATCGCGTTTGCAAGCATTGACACGGCTGTGACTTTTTATAACCTGAAAGTTCCTACTAGAAAGGACAAGGAAAGGAATATTATCAATGAGTATGGCCATATACTACTAAACATGGGTAAATTCATTCCGAATAGCAGTCCATAACATTTTACTGTACACAAAGTTGGTGTGAGATCAATATTATACAATAACCCCAACAACACAAGTACACTTTTCTTAGATGAGGAATAATTATTAATGTCAAGGAGTGCTTAAGTTCAGAAAATTATCTGAGAACCCTTACTGGCACAAGCGCAAACACGGAATGATGAATAAAGCAAGGTAAAGCGCGTGCAAGGTGATAGAGCGAAGCTTACGTTAGTCAGAAATAGTCAGATATCCCTAAAAAAAAAAAAAAAAAAAAAAAAAAAAAAAAAAAAAAAAAAAAATGAGTGACCTACCTGTGATTCGGGTTGCTCACCCTAAACACTGCAGTTGGCAGATTCCCCCCGCCCGGGCCCGCTCGAAATCGATTCGAATGGCGTCTTTCCCTGATTTTTCTCAGACCTACCTTTTTAAACACTTTTCCCTTTAGGAAGATATTTCACCAATCGTAAACCGAACGTGGTGGTGTAACGGTTAGCGTTCTCGCCTCGCATTCGGGAGGACGGCGGTTCGAATCCCCGTCCGGGCATCCAGATTTGGGTTTTCCATGGTTTCCGAAATCACTTCAGGCAAATGCAGGGATGCTTCCTTCAAAAGGCCATGGCCGAATTCCTTCCCATTACTTGCCCCCCACCCTTTCCCGTCTCTAAATACCTCGCTGTTAAGAGACGTTAAGCAGTTAAAAAAAAAAGAGAAAAAGAAAAAAATCCAATCGTAAGGCCTAACAATTTTGTCACCCGCACAAGTTTAGGAATCGTTAGGGTCCGTCTTACCAAAGACTACATTCACTATATTTGCGACAATTAGCGACGCTGGGAGCCTAATATTGTGTTAAGGGAAACGCTTCTTACCACTGGGTTTGTTTCTGCCTCTGAATATGGGCTTGATACTGATTGGTTGCACTCACTGAGTGTAGCTGAGGACTTGGTTCAGCTTCAGTTGTCACGTAGCAACGGTGAGCCCTAATCTCCGTAGGACAAGAGTTCAAATCACGACGTTTCTTTACCATGGTTTCTTGAAATTATTCCAGGCAAAAGCCGGGATGGTTTCTACAAAAGACCACGGTGAAATTCCTTACGGTTTCATGCCTTCAGTCTTCTCTTGCCTCTAATGACATCGACATCGACGAGGCGTAAAGTCTGAAGGAAAAATTAATACAGCGTCTGGTATCCAGGATTCAATCTCAAACTTTTAAGTTTCTCCTGCAAAAACCTCAGGAGTTTTTCTTGTTGTAAAATTAAAAAATAAACTGTCAAAAAACGGAGAGCATAAAGATACACTTCAAATTACAGTACGGTTCCTGCTTTCATCTGATTTTCTCTTAACCATTTAATACGGCGTTTATTCCAAAACACTTTTCGTATAAGCTAGTTGTTTCCTGGAAAATTAAGTTTTTTTATATAAAAAAAACACAGATATCTATTTTAGGTTTTTAGTCCAAATAATATATGATTTGGTGGTTATCTAAAAAGAAAGAGTACAATATTTAAAATGCATAATAATAGTCTTTGGAAAAAAAAATTATTCAAAACTTTTCTTACACATATTCGTAGTTTTAGTGTGATACGTGAATTTATTTGCTTACATTTCAGTATCTCTGCAGCGTTGTATAAACACAGTATTATTATTTTCCTCGTCAGCGTTGTTTGGACTGCAGGTCACGCGGACATTTGCAGACAGAACTTAATAAGCTAAACGCTCTTGGTTCTGTAACCCTTATTAGTGTAAAGCACCTTGTTTCGCAGACTGCATTAAACGAAGTCATAAATGTAATTGCGCTCCTGCGAGCAGAGAACTGGCGTTATTATCCACACAATGGTAGCTCCCTGTTCGGGCGGCAGATGGCGTTCACGAGCTGGTTAGTTAATTAAAAAAATTCAGAAGAGAGCCACGTGGCACAGCTGTTTCAGATCAGGATACTCACATCCAGGATTTCTGTTTGCTAAGGTTGCCCTGAGTCGATACCAGAATCCTTGCTTAATACAGACCAGTGCCCGTTGACAAAAGATTGGTAACAGTAACTAATCAATTCAACGCCGACATGCAACAAACTCTAAAACTTCTGCCATTATTATATAAAACTTAAATAACACAAAATTCATAATTTAAAATGAATATCGGATTTGTTTACGGAAACAGACATCTCTTCTTTATTGGAATAAACTAGCGTAAGTCCGTGATCTTTTTTTTTTTCGTATCGTCACGCGTTTAGAATAGTTCCAGTTTGTAGGGTTAAATATTATGACAGGTTGACCTGATTTAACAAAATATAAACTTGATCTGTGTTTCAGGGCGAATAAAATCTCTTGAGCTTAAAGAACTAAGAAGCTTTAATAGTGGTAGGTATTGAACGCGAAGCGGGACGATAGCGCAATCGTATATTTGTTTCAAAGGTCATAGACTCGAACTTGCTTAAATATAAACTTGACTTGTATTTGACCCTTAAAACTCAGTATGCAAAATTAAAAAAAAAAAATCCTGTTTGCTTCGAAAGCATCACATCATAAAGTAATTATTAGCCATAGTATTTGTAATGGCCACAGAACTTAATACACATTCCATATTATTAAACAGTTGAACTACTCCAAAGAAATGAATTGTCGATTCGCTAACATATTTGTCCTGATGTCCACTTAAAATAACGTAATAACTCACGTACAGCGAACATGAACAATGACCAATAACGATAGTGGTCAGTAAAATACCTAAAAAGCAAATCAACTGTAATGCACAAACTTTGGTCAAGCAACAACATTAGTGAAAGTTTTGAATAAATTGAAACTTATTCTAAGCAGGGATGGCAGTTGGCATTCATGGTTACAGCAAAGACCTCGAGTAATTTTTTTAAGTTGCTTTCATTAACAACACGTTACCGCAAAGCAGATCCACGTTTTTTCAGCCGCAAAATTTATCAAATATTTATTTAACTATGAAACGCTACGAATAGCAGACTTAATCAATGTATTACGGCAATTAATTTGGTAGCAGTTGCTTAACTATTAAACTGTGGACATAAGCACGAATTTCTTCTAATGATATCTCTAATCACTGTTTTGCGAGCGAAGGCTGAAACGTGACACCGTTCTCCAGCCAATAGCTATTGAGGTGAGTGCATGAGTGACCTTACGAAAGTATATAGTAGATATTTCCAGCAGTTGATTATTATCTAAAAAATTACTGAAATTTTAGTGTTTCTTCCTCCAAATGAGGTTTAAAATTCCATAAAACACAGTTGGACAGATGTTGTACATTTCCTGATTACCATAATTTTGGGTTGAACACTAGGCATTAAAGAGATTCATTACATCCAACCAATAATGTTTGTAAATAGTAAGGGTGTTTTGGAATATATCGAAGTCTACAGCGCCACCTTGTTTAAAATAAAAGGAAATTATTTTTGTGCATTTGAAACGAAATAAAATAAACGACGTGAGCTAAGCCGCCAGTGTGTCTCAGTACTGGAGTGTGGAGGCACAATCTGCCTCATAAACTACACATTTCACAATCAAAAAATATACTTATCGTACAGCACACAAAGTTACGCGTTCCGCAGACAGATGGCAACATAAGAACGTCTTCGAATAGCTTAGGAACGCCGGGCCTGCCCTATCGCATGGTCCTGGGTGGCCGAATCGAAGAAAAAAAAATTATGTTTGCTAATGTTTCGTAGGGGCTGATCGACATTATAGAGAAAGTACAGTGAAGAACCGCTCGATTCGTAACTGCTTGCTACAGTACTTACGCATTAATTCGTAGATTGAGCTGGGATACTCTGATAGACAGGCGACGTAGGTTTCGTTTGAACTTATTGGTAGACATGCGTACACCTACTTTCATTTAGGAGTGCGATGAAATACTTCGTCCACAAACCTATTTGGCAGGAATGATAAGATTAGAGAAATAAGATGCCGCACTGATGCTTATATGAATTCTTTCCTCGTGCTAGTCGGGACTGTAATGCACAGAGCAGAGAATAATTTTGGTGCAAAGCACCCTCTATCATCCACAAATTTGTGGATTGTAGAGTGCATATTTAGATGTAGACGCAATTAATTTTTTCGTTCCTTTCTTTATTTACCGAATGAGTTTCACTTCATTTTCAGAAGCACTTTCAGCGATTTTTTATTTTCTGTTGAATTTGTGTACATCAAGTAAATCATGAAAACAAACAACAAGTTCTCTTCTATCGCCGTGTTTCAAAACAGAAAAAGGAGGGGGGGGGGGATTAGCACGTCCTGAGAAATCGCGGTTACGTCATATTCGCTACGTAGCTAGTAAATGTGGGACGGTTTGAGAGGGATGAAATGAAGCTGACGCATTGGAAAACAATCGATACCCCTGCTTCGCTGAGGCCAAACGGTCTAACACGCGTCAACTTTAACTCTCTCACACACACTTAAGAAGCATACGACACAATGGCAGTCTCCCAAATTACCTACTTCCGTACGTCACGGGTTTTTGTCTTGTAATATAATCATTCAGGATTCAGTTCTCTTATTTGTGTATTCCGTTTTCTGTCTTGTAAAGTGTATCCACCTGCCCTTCCTAGGAATCTTGTTTTCCGATTCTATACTTTTGTGGTCCGAATCTCAGCTGGTATTGCCATTGTATTACAAAACTTCAATAACGGAGGGGAGAATGGTGGAATTTGCTTAAAAATTGCGATTTTGTTTTATAACAGGACTGCTCTACATAACTTTAAATGGTGGACTGGGGCGCATCTCCGCCACCAAGTAGCATCCCCGGGATCCGCAAGTGCATCCGACGTCTCCCATTGACTGCGTATCACGCCCTTTAAACGTGTACATCACATGTTAGGTAGCTGCTGATCTCGCGAACATAGTATGAGCCTAGAGGTTCCCATAGGACTGCGCGTTTAGCGTCTTTGGAGGCTGTTGACAAGTATAGAGGTGTGACGCTACTGCGTGTGCTTGACTCAGAAAGCAAACTACCTTTCTTAAGACTAATAAAATGTCTCCAAAAATTAATACCCGCGAGAATAGGATTTTTTTTACCGATTTCTGGCATAGCATATTCAGTTTACGTTAAAACACATTGTTTGTTTACAATTCAAGTTAAAAGTGGTTTCACGGGCAGCCGGGACATAGTTTACCTCACTCCAGCGCCTGTGTGGTTGAGACGCAACCCTCCATGCCCAGCAATCACTTCGGCAGTGGCAGCTTTAGGGGTTAGTACTAGCCGAAATATCAGTTTGTATATAAACGATATTTTTGTATCAGTTACCGAACATGACAAACAAAAAGTTCATGATGATTCCATTCCCACATCAAATATTGTCTACAATGAGGTGTTGTAAATTGTAAATACGTTCCCATTAAAACACTCTCTTTCATACAGGTTTAGTGGTAAATGATTATTGTTGTTGTGTTTTTAAAAGACAAGGAATAATAGAAATGACTCTTCCTTACAAATGAAACAGAAACTCGGATTTGGAAACTAACCGGAGTGCTTTGGACAAAATAATAAAGAATAACTTTTTTGTTAAAAGAATTAAATAACAGCAACTCATTTCGCAGAGAAAGAAGTAGGATTGTGAGTCTATACTCGACCGCGATGGATGAAATAATAATAATAATACTAATAATAAAAGTTGACTCTCTCATGTCTGAGAGCTTCCTGTTAGAGTGTATGGGATTCGTGATGAGCGCGTGTTGTAGGTATCGATACCTCGTTTTATTTTCACTCGACTACCTTGCCAGCTGGCTCCAGCAGGTGCTTTGTTGACTCATGCCGTCTGCACAGGAAGTTATTCTCTTACACACTTTAGTGGCTACGAGAGCTCTTTATTTTTTTCAAGTAGCTGATTTTCTTTAATAGAAGACATAAATATCTCTGGAATGTCACATGCCACCAATTGAGATGATGTTCAGGATATGTTACACATCGAAACCAACGTGATTAATGTGGATTTTTATAACCACGAGGGCACCATGTCGACAATGCCTGATATTTGCGTTGCGTTTCATCCATCAGTGGAAACGATGGAAAACTTATCTCTGGAAGTAAATATATTCTTCTTCGATTTAAATTTAATTTAATTGCGATGGAGTACATGCGTCGGTGGCAATTTCCCTAGACATCAACTTTGCCCTTTATGAATTTTAATTTTAAATTATATCAGTGTTCATTTTTAAACATATACAGCGATACTCTCTTTACAAAGATGTAACACTTACTTAAAAACACAAACACCAACTTACAGCTCATTATATCTGAGATTTTGGAAACAGCAACGTTAATTGTACCATGTCTGTAACTCTGTCGCTTTTTTGTGAATTGGCAATAAACTTTAATTCGACAATATCTTCCAGAACGTTAGTCCATTTGTCGTTTATGCAGAAGTTACCCATCAACTCCGATAGTTTGTCATCGACTGACAGTCTATATGGAATTTTCGCTTTCGTTGGACATATCTATACTCCGGTAGCTTTATTTTCTTTATAACATGGAAGTTTCTTTTACACAGGTGAAGGAATTGTCGAAGCTATATAGAGCAAGTAAGTAAAACTAATCGTATGGTATTTTTTACAAATTTGCATAACTAGTAGGACGCAAAATAAAGAGTAAAAACCAAATAAGTTACTATTTATTAAATCATAAAGCACATACAAAGATTACGAATTACAGTCTTACAATTATACAATCAATAGTTATTTTTTTATTTTTTATATCAAACGTTTCCTACATATTGGTGAAGTTTTTCAACACTACAAGAATAAGTTTCTTCCAGTCATCTTCCAAGTCATTGATTCCGCGGTTGAGCCCAATTTCATATGCATTTGATTTATCCATTTAAGTGTTGCAATTCATAGTAAGGCTACATAAGTCATCGCAACATATTCCTGATATCGTTGATAACTGTAAAAAATTTCACCATTATTAAATGATAAACTAAAACTGTTCTTGGTATACGTTTATAAGTATCAAAGTTATTAATTTGATACTTCATTAAAAATATATTCCTGTATTGATGCTTGCATTTTAAAAATTGCAGCCAGATATTAAATATCGAATAGGCAGCATGCACATCTTCCTTGTTGTATATGCTGTAAATCTGTTTGTCATTAATTCTTATAATATTTCTTACTATTAATTTGTTCAGTTGGTAAAAAGAGAAAAACAGAATATAAACGCACAGCTTTATGGAGCATGAATCTTGTTAGTTACTCAGTTTTCAATTATATATGGATAAAGAACTAAATCTCAAGTTATAAATGCTATTTTTTTTTCGAGAAGTTTGGAAAGAGTCTTTTGTTGTTGAGCGAACTCGACTTCGCGAACGCGATAGTTTTAAAATAGCCTCTTTGTGTGTACGCATGGCCGACCCTCCACTTATAGAAAGCTTTCAACGTTTTAATGTCACCTGCCAAACGCTCACGTTGCTACCAGTTTCAGTATATGAAACAATCTGCACATGAGAGCATACGTTAAAACATTTAAAAAAACAAATTAGAAGTACAAGCAAGTTAAAAATAATTTATTTGGCTATTTTTTCCACAAACTTGAATCTACACATTTCGGAGAAGTAGAAATGACACTTGCTATGAAGTATTTGGTTTGAAATATTTTCAGTGGATTGTATTCTTTTAACATATTGCTATCGGTCTAATGATAAAGAAAACTTAAATAACTCCAACAGTAAGGTAAAGAGAATATTTTTGACCGGGAGACGCGTAGTAACAGAATATTAATTTGCCGCGCAATCCACCTCTTTCGTGATTGTTTTAACCTAGAAAACTCAGAGTTTTGCGTGCAATCCGAAACACGGAGAGTCCTAGAATACTCCGCACGAATAAAGCAAAGTTCTGCAACAAGGAAGGCCAGTTCGAGGGCCTGCAGATATCCCGGTCTACAACAGGATTCGAACCGGGGACATCCACATCTCCATTCAGCCGCCTACCACAGCTTGCTATACTTCCAAAAGATCCTACAAACATTTCATCGAAGAAAGAATTCGGCGTTACAGAAGACGGAATCTTCTGTCTTCGTGGAATACGTCGTGGATAGTTCATGTGGCTCAAAAGGAAATTAAATTCAGACAGAGTAGTTTGTGCAAAACTAAAGGCACACTGGGAGCTGGAAATGGTTCGCGTATGGTATGTACGTGTGTATGTGTGCGGCAAACGTCCAGCTTTCGCAATGTATGAACATTCTTCTGCAGTACCTTTGCATGACTTTGCTTAAGAATAGTAAGATTGCTCGTGGAATATTATCGCGTAAACGAAGCTTTACAGAGCTAAGTTCGTTAAAGGGGAGAGGAGATACGGTACCATAACTGTTTTAAAAGAGTAATGATAATGACTCCCAGTTCGGCTAGACATTCCATTTCGTATGTTGCGAGGAAAGTGAAATATACCCCGATCCAAAGTTTTAGCAGGAATTGTTTTTTTGGATTGTATTCACTTCCAGTTTTCTATGTGTGATGTTACTGTTACTATTGCTATGCACGCCTTGTAGCCATACTTTATACTAGAAAAAGTTATAGGAAGGAGAGGGTGCGTAGGGATAGTGTCACTGTCTGTATGAATTGTGTTTGTTATATTCTGTGTAACAATTGTTAATTTATTCCCGAATACTGACCACTTTGGCAGCGCATATTAAAGTGTCGTCGTTCTGAACTTGTGGAGATATTACGAGTCCAAGTTCAATCTCGCGACCGACGTAATAAACTTCCTGATAACGGTTTTAGGTGCTTTCTGTGATAATGTACTCGAGTGCTGAGGCAGACCCAGTTATCCGCCTTAATAATATATCAGTCTGCACAAACAGAGCCATAGTTAACATAAACATCACAGATAGCAAGATTCACAGACAGACAATGACACATCTCCCATCAGATTAGGTTGGCGACCATGGCAGGGGAGGAAGTCAAGGATGAAAACACTGTCACGAGGTGGCCGGGCATCCTCAGAATCGCCCGACAAGGTGGCATATTCCGGAGAGAAAGAAACCCCCCGTGGTGGTTAAAAACTGGTCGGTTTTATCACGAAACATCATCGTTTGACGTTTCTTCAGGCACATCTTCTTCCACTTCTCACGATGTCTCTAAAATTACTCTTCCTCTTCTTGTATCCAATCCACTACCTTGGCCTCTGTGTCTCTCTGCACCTGGTTCATCCACCTTGCACCTCGCCTCATCTGCTTCTCTTTGATCATAAGCACTAACTTAAGTATTCTTGCTTCCTCCGTTATAGTAAGTTGCTCTTCCCCTTTTGTTCTTTTGCATATGTTCTAATGAGTAAACCTTGAAGCTCCGCCTGATATCTTCATTTCGATCCTGTACTTC
Source organism: Vandiemenella viatica (assembly GCA_031002005.1). Lineage (NCBI taxonomy): Eukaryota > Metazoa > Arthropoda > Insecta > Orthoptera > Morabidae > Vandiemenella > Vandiemenella viatica. Next base: position 239,835,473 of record JARYHS010009186.1, read on the forward strand.
ATGATGCTCTGCCGATTCTACTCGTGCAAGTCAGTGTTTCGGAACCATACATCAGTACTCTTTGCACCTTATACAGCTGTATTTTGGTTTTATTCCCTATGTTCCATCTCCAGGTTATATACTTAACCATGTTCTTTTTTATTCTGTGTCGTATTTCATTCCACATCTTTCCACTGGTGGTAGGTAACAGAACCATGTGCGTCCACATTTGGACTATTGTTGTGACATTTTGGATCCATTTCGTAAGGGGTTGATCGAAAGTATTGAGAAAGTACAGAGAAGAGTCGCTCCATTCGTGACCGCTTGCTACAGTCCTTATAAAAGCTTCACAGAACTGATTAGTAGACTAGGCTGGGAGTCTCTGGTAGATAGACGATGCACGTTTCGTTTAAACTTATTGGTAAACATGTGTACTCTCACTTTCACTTACGAGTGTAGTGAAATACTTCGTCCGCCAACCTATTTGAGCCGGAATGACAGGAAAGATTAGAGAAATAAGGTGCCGCAATGATTCTTATATGAATTCTTTTTTCCCTCGTACCATTAGGGATTGGAATGGACAACAAAGAGATTAGCTTTGGTCTGAGCACCCTCTGTCCCCCACAATTTTGTGAATTGCAGAGTATATATGTAGATGTAGATGTAACCACTGTGCTCGTTTCAGCCCCACAAAAATTCCTTAACACTGTGAAAACACGGAGGCTGACAACAGACCTTAGTAAATGCGATCTGTGGCGCATAAGACTGTAGATGGAACGGCGATACGTGCGACACTTGTCGAATTCGCATCTGAGTAGACGCGAGGTGTGCGGAGGATCGGTCACTACCTGTTGCTTCAGTCCACGAAGCTTGAGGCGGCTGTTCTCTCTCTCTCGAGGCTACGGTCGTGCTACAAGATTTTTCCACACTACTGTAAGCTTTACCTCCTTGAATCGACTGGTTCTATCAGCGTAATTAAAAACGTCCTAGGTTAAACAGTTCCGTGGTGAACAAATTTGTGACTTGTGTTATGACACATTTCACGAACAAAAATATACTTATCTTAGGGAACATAAGTTACAGAAATCGCAAAGACTTGGCAGCACTTAAGCTTCCACCATTACAATAGGTTCCTTTCTGCAAGCGGGAGGTTCAACAATCCGTCACGCTACATATCCTTAGAAGTTCATGATAAGTACTCATGGCTCTGATGGGACACGTCAGGTAATGATTGAAAATGGCTGACAAATATTGAGAGCAGTGTATGCGTTACCTTTCGTTTTTTTAAAAAAACTTAAATTACATTATTTTTATAACCAAGTTTGTAATAATTCCTGCTCTCACTAAGCTTACAGAAGTGATTCATTCTGATCGCCTATTACGACATGATTTACATTTATTCCTATCCGCTCATCAGTCCAAATGTAAGAATAACCTAGTATCACCTCGCAACAACTTACACAGTGATCAACCAGACACAGAAAAAAAAAGATACCCGCTCCTGTTAACAGCATTTCTTAATGAGAAGTTTTACAAATTCAAGTAAAAATTAATGTCATATTTCAAGTATTGAAGAAGAAGAAACTAACACTATCCAAACAGACATCAGGGTTGAGCAATTGTTTCTTATTAGACATCAGGGTAATGATGGTAATGGATGCTTTGCGTCAGCAAAAGCAGCAGAAAATTGGTCTCTCTTTTGGCAATACTCCAGTGCAATGTCGTCCTGGAGCTATTTTGGCTTTTCATCACTGGCTACTTATTTCGCGCGAGAAGTACTGCCTTGTTGCTCATTATTTCGTAATTGCTTAACTGAGACTAACCACTATTAATAACGCAACTGCCCCTTAATCGTTTAATGTCAGCTGTATCAGATGCTGACATTAACGTATTAGAAGCTGTTTTCATTTTCCGTGTATGAAGTTTCGCTAGCACGATAAAAACTTCAGTACATTACGCTGAGACGTTGAAGATGGAAGGTTTCATGACACACACGCGTTATTCGAGTTTTAACTGGGCTTCACGCAGGTCATCTACAACGAGATTCTTAGTGAAGGAACGGAAATGAATCCGGTCGTAACCTGTACGGAATTCGTATGGAGTAACTTCAGGGAGCGATGGAAAACCGAAATCTGGATGATCGGACCCGAAGATCGAAGACATGTCCTGTCGAATACCAGGCCCAAACCTAAATCAGGAGTACACTTTCCTCTCCAAATAAGAAATAAGAGGGTGAATTTGCAATATTTTTCCAGCTGAAAAAACGAGATTTTTTTTTTAGGAAAGGTTGATACCGTAGTAGATAGTACATGATTACAGCACACTTTACAGCATGAAATTTAGCTTTTTTCGGACTCTCCTGTAAGTGTGAAAGGTGCAGCAGAGAACACGATACTAAAGTCCTCACACCAAATACGAAACACATACAAAAAGTAAAACTCAAGAGCGTTAGTAATTTCACCGACGTGTAAAGTAACAAGACAGACTGGGGGGAGAAAGATGCTTTGACATAAAAAAAAATATACAAATTATTGTTTTATAAACATTCTGAGTCAAGAGACGATACACATACGGAACAAGAACAATATGTGGCCTATAACAATAATCAACTGCCGTGGTGTGAATATATACTTTGGAAGCAATGTTTCACTTGACATCCATCAAATCTTACTGGAGATGAAGCTGCAGCTTGTTTTCAAAGTCAATTAATTGTATGCAGTAAATAATCCTTATGGGTTCGATGGAGCGTATATACATTCGTGCAATGCATCAAACATACAACTCAAATATGACTTGAGTTGTATCGAAAAAGGTAGGAATTATTACCAATTAATTAATTAATTAAATTTGTAATGGAGCGTATGCTCCGGTGGCAATTTCCCTAAACACCCATCTTCCCCCTTTTCTGCATCCACCTACATTTACCCTTTACAAACTCAAACTTTAAACTCCTTCAACGTTTTTAAAAAATCTTTCATCATTTCTCTTGGTAACTTATTCCAATCCCTGATGCCCTTACCTAAAAAAGAGAATCTTCTTACACCCTTGTTTGTGCCTGAAATCGAGTGCCAGCTTCTGGTCATAGTCATCTTTCCCCTTCCATACATTACTTTTAATTCTTACACCAATATCTTTCCATGCCTCATCACCAATATACGCCTTGTACACTCCCATGACCCTCTTGACCCTCCTTCTGTCTTCCAATGAGTCCCATTCCAGCTCTTTTATCATATCTGCTACGGATTGCGTTCTGCGATAATTTTCAGAAACAAATATAGCAGCCCTTCTCCAACTCCTGTATTTGATACTCAACATGTGGGTCCCATACTACAATACCATATTCAAGCAATTGCAGGCATAAGACAACATTAAAGGAATAAATGTACGTATATATTCATCTAACACTTGCGTTGGAAGAATGGTTATCTGGGAAAGTAGTAATAAAAGTACGTGTAAGGGAACAGATGAGCAAGATGACAGTCAAGGAAAGGAAAAATTATCTTTTACGGGGATTTTAATAAATTACCAAGAGAAATGCTGAAAAATTTTTCGCTAACAGTGAACGAATTTAAAATTAAAATTCGTAAAGGGTAAAGTTGATGTGTAGGAAAATTGCCACCGACGCATGTACTCCATTGAAATTTAATTAAATTTTAATCGAAGAAGAATATATTGGCTTCCCAGAGATAAGAAGAAGATACCAGGGCCGGATTAAGACAGCGCGGGGCCCGTAGCAAATGTGAAGAAAGGGCCCTTGGTTTTCGCGATGCCCCCCAGAAGGCGCGAGGTCCGTAGCATTTACTAATTCCTGCTAAGTGACTAATGCGGTACTGCAAAATACTCGCAAACTTAACTGTTACTTTAAAATGATGTGATGAAATACAGAAATATCTCTCGACAGAGAGTATAAGAAAAATTTACATCGGCTGAATACAAATAAAAAAGCAACTAATAATTAAAATGTTGATTTAAACGAAATACATAGTTTTCTTTGCGTGTTTTATCAATTCATTTCTTCGCAATTTATTAACTAAATAGAATTGTTATTAAATAGCGCTCGTAACCTCGATTCTGCAGAAACATCCCTGGCCGTTGTTAGTTCTGCAATGACGTCAGCGTTATGGACACAGTGACTAAGCTTAACCTTTTATTTGTATTGATGGCACCAGAAAAGTTATGAAGAACATTTTTATGACAGTGTTATCAATGATTAAAATTGAAAATACTTAACCAGAATTTGTTTAAAGCGGGAAGATATCAAAAGACTTAATCTACGAGTTGACGAGGAGGTGGGAGAATTGTGCCGCGGCTTAGTGCGCGAGGATTTGGTTACGCTCTGGCGATTCACCAAGGTTTACCTGCGATGACCTAGAGGTTTTATTGATTGGCTGGAAGCCAATTAGTCCGTGTGACGACAATACGTTACGAAACTGCGGTCAATAGAGCAGCCATCCTCTTGTCTGGGGTGTCCCTTCCAAGCTACCGTACTCCATAACCAATCGAAGGAATATCACACCTCACTTAACAATATCTTTGACTCTTACATTTATAATCGTACTATTTAAATCGCTTTACACATTTTCTACGAAATCATACGTTTTTGTAAGGAACATGATTGTATAGAACAAAACAATGGAAAATAGTGAAGATAGATCATCAACGTTGTTACCGCTCCACTAAGGTTCAGCCAATTAAGTTCATGATAGCATCCCACCCGTATGATGGAATACATGTGTTGAACTTTGTCTGTATTTTGATTTCGATTCAATATTTGGTATCTGAGCTTCGAAAAATAGTAAACCGTTAATAATTTCTGCTTAACTTTTCGTAGTTATACATTCATTAAACGATAAAAATATGATATGATAGGGATGAGTGCAAAAATATACTCTTGACTGCATTGGAAAGGGTACCAGTTATAATCCTGATGTAGGAAGAAACATAGCAGTCAACCAACCAAGTAGAGAAACACAAAAATTTTAAACTGGGAGAAAACGTTTTTGTTTTATGTATACGCCAGTTTAAAGAACAAAATCAGTTTCTTAACTGCAAGGGGTCTCCCCTATTTTATTGTACGTTGTTTGACGTTTATGTCTATGACTGATTTTTTTGGGGTGCATATTTGACATATTTTTAGGGACGGTAATGAAAGTCTGATTTAGTCATTAAAAAAAAAAAAAAAAAGCAGAAACGAAAGGATATTATTCACCGCACCTAATGAATGGTTGGTAACACTTAGGCCTGTATCGGGGACGACACAGTTCCGAATCTCCTTCCGGCCATGAAAATTTCTGTTTTCCAGAGTTTCTCGATACCATTCCAAGCGAATGCGAAGATGGTTCTTCCAAAAGGCAATGGCAAAATTTTTCCTGTGCCTTACCCCCATACCTCTCACGCCTCCAATGACTTCGATGCCCACTAGACGCAAAGCCCTAAAAAAAAATTCTTACTTTATCATTTGCTTAGAGTCAGATGTGTAATACCATATTTTAAACATTTTCGTTATTTTTTTTTTATCTTGGTTCTTTGATTAATAGTTCTGATAATATATCATTTCTTCGTGTGCAACGCATAACATTGGTAGAAAGGGTGAGTGGCAGCTACCGCTAGTGTTGTATTCCCTGAGGGCTCCAGAAACTGCCGTGGAACTTTCCGTGTGTCAGAGAGAGAGAGAGAGGAAAACGCGGTGTGACGGACGGAGATGAGATGTGAGCAGGGAAGGCACGTGACTTGGCTCGGCAAATACACACGTAGCGCGGAGCATCTGAGAATATGTGGGTGTGAAACAACCAATCGCAAGCCTGCAAGTTGGATGTTATTATTTAATTATGATTGTTGTTGCTTCCACGGCCAACCGCTGATGAGCTTCAACCCACGGAGTTACGAAAGTTTAAAGGCCGGTTTTCCTAGCGAAGCGTATTTTGAGCCGGTTTTGAACTAATCACGTCGGCAACAGTGCGAAATGTATTGCGCGGCGTAAAAGTGTTTTCCTAGGGTAACGTGTTGACCTATTCGGTTGACGTATGGCCAATGTCTCACTGTGTTAAAATGGATCGAAGAAGAAGGAAAATAATCGCCATGCTTGTTCTAAAATATATTATGGACGATTTCGGAATCATGAGGACGATTTTCAGAACTTTTTTAACTTCTGTTAATCCCGAGACTGTTGTCTTGGTCGTTACGGTGTGTTGTTGCTTACACAACTTGCTTAGCGATGAGTATTTATCTGAGAATCCCTTCATAGCAGATATAACCCAAAACTTGCAGGATTTTGTAACCCAAAACATGATTCCTCCGGCAGGCACAGGTGTTTTTGTCAAATATGAAGGATTTCAACTGAGAAGTCGATTCCCAAAGTACTTCCGTACCAATCGTGACGATTCCGATTGAAGAAATACTAGTGCTATCACAGTTCTACATGTGAATTAATTGCAAAATATGTTTTTTATTAGGTAGTAAAAATGTTGAAGCAGTAATGTAATCACCAGTTCAAAGATAACGCCAATGCAAACTGTTTAATTTATTTATTATTGCGTCGTACGCGTTTCACTTCTCATCGAGGCATCATCAGCGACGAATCTGTGTTACAGTTTTTGTATACAGTTTTATATTCATTTTTATCCTATTATGACGTGATTATGAGCATGAGATATTTTATAGCTAATAGTTACTTACATTTACATTGTTTTAATACGGTATGCAGCTGTGCATCTCCGTTTCTTTATAAAAAGCATGGTTCGCCTGTATCGTATTTACACTATTGTGTGTTTTCATAGTTCTGTCGTCTGTTGGGGCCAGCTGGTTTGTTTATGTCGTGTCTCTGGTGCGCTTTCGCGTCCTTCGGTTGTCTGCTGTGGCCATCTTGTTTGTATATGTAGTGTCTCGTGCCGATACCGCGAGTTTTGAAAAGTGCGTGTATGTGTGATGGTCTTGTTAGAATGTTTTATATTTATGTGTATATGTGTGGGGTTTTATTATACAGTTTGTGTTTATTTTGTTTTGTCTGTCGAGTTTGTGTATATTAAATTGAGTAAAGTTTTATTTGTGAGGTTTACTTGGTCGTTTAGTACCTGTTTGCCTCCATTTTTTTTCTTTTTGAATATATAAGTTTTCCTGTATAGTGAGTGTGTTGTGCCTGTGGTTGTTGATAGTGAGAATTTTGCATATCCGTGTTTATGTTTGTTGGTGAATGGTCGTTTTCTATGAGGTGTTCGGCAAATGTGGAATGGTTACTGTATTTTAATGCTCTCATGTATTCTTTGTATCTGATTTGGAATTGTCTTCGTGTTTGTCCAATACATATTGTTTCACATTTTTGACAGGTGAGTTGGTAAATACCTGAATTGTGGTATTTGTTTGTGTTTGAATGGGGTCTAATTTGTGTTTGCAGTGAGTTGTCAGTTCTCAGTGCAATGTTGATTCCCTATTTTTTGAAAATGTTTGCGATTCGGTGTGTGTATTTGTTAGAAATATGTCATTGCATACCATTTCCTCTTGTTTTCATTGTACTGTGTGGTTTGTGTGTTTGTTTTAACTGTGTGTGTTGTAGATGTGTTTTTCTGGTGGGATCTATGTGGTTGCAGTTTGGTTGTGCTGTTTATTATTTGTTCTTTTTTCATTTGGTTAATTAGATTTCTGTTTATTGTGTCAACTGTGTGTGGTTCATATCCATTTTTGTTGCTATATCTATATTGTGTTGAGTTCTATTTGGTAGTTGTTCTTTGTTTGTGGGATTCTGTTTAATCTGTTTAGCATGAAACGTATTGGAGCTTGTTTGTAATTGTGTGGGTGGTTTGATGTGGCATGTATTATCTGGTCTGTTGCTGTAGGGTTTTCTGTATACTTGGAATGAGTGTTTGTTTTCATGTTTTTTAATGGTGAGATCCAAAAAAATTATTTTTCTAATGTCTTCTTTTTCTATTGTGAATGTAATTTTTGTGTGTATATTGTTTATATCCTGATGTAATTCATTTATTCTTTCATTTGATTCATTTATGAGGCATAGAATATCATCAACATACCTCCACCAATACAGAATCTTGTATCCTTTCTGGGGGTTTAGTTTTTGTAGTATTTCCATTTGTATGTTGTCTATGAATATATTGGCTAAGGTGCCTGAGATTGGGGATCCCATAGGCAGTCCTTCCTGTTGTAGGTAATATTTATTATTAAAAGTGAAATAATTCTGAGATGTCAGTATTTCTATTGTGCTTTTGATTACTTCTATATGGTTGCTGGGTAGTATTTTGTAAGTATTCAGGTTTTTGTTGATTAGTTCTATGGTTTCTTTGATTGGGATGTTACTCTACATATTTTCAATATCAAATGACACAAATGTTGCTGTGTTTGGGATGTGTGTGTCTTTTATGTTCTGAATGAGTTCTGCTGTGTTTTTTATACTTTTGTTCTCCTTTAATGTGTAGTGTTGGTTTAAAATGCTGTTGATGTGCTTGGCTAAGTGATATGTTGGGGCTTTTCTAAAATTAATTACTGGTCTTATTGGAATTTGTGGTTTATGTATTTTTTGGTTGGCTTCACAGTGTTGGAGCTGAAGGATTTGTCTGTGTGATGTGTGGCTTTTGTCTGTCGGTAAGATGATATTTGGTTTTTTTTTCAGTAGTTTCTTCAGTTTTATCCATCAAGACTATTGAATTGCTTTTATCTGCCTTTGCCTTTGCAACAGACCAGATAATACATTCCACATCAAACCACCGACACAATCACAAACAAGCTCCAATACGTTTCATGCTAAACAGATTAATCAGAATCCCACAAACAAATAACAACTACCAAATAGAACTCAACACAATACAGAATATAGCAACAAAAATGGATATGAACCACACACAGTTGACACAATAAACAGAAATCTAATTAACCAAATGAAAAAAGAACAATAATAAACAGCACAACCAAACTGCAACCACATAGATCCCACCAGAAAAACACATCTACAACACACACAGTTAAAACAAACACACAAACCACACAGTACAATGAAAACAAGAGGAAATGGTATGCAATGACATATTCTAACAAATACACACACCGAATCGCAAACATTTTCAAAAAATAGGGAATCAACATTGCACTGAGAACTGACAACTCACTGCAAACACAAATTAGACCCCATTCAGACACAAACAAATACAACAATTCATGTATTTACCAACTCACCTGTCAAAAATGTGAAACAATATGTATTGGGCAAACACGAAGACAATTCCAAATCAGATACAAAGAATACATGAGAGCATTAAATACAGTAACCATTCCACATTTGCCGAACACCTCATAGAAAACGACCATTCACCAACAAACATAAACACGGATATGCAAATTCTCACTATCAACAACCACAGGCACAACACACTCACTATACAGGAAAAACCTTATATATTCAAAAAGAAAAAAATGGAGGCAAACAGGTACTAAACGACAAAGTAAACCTCACAAATAAAACTTTACTCAATTTAATATACACAAACTCGACAGACAAAACAAAATAAACACAAACTGTATAATAAAACCCCACACATATACACATCACACATAAATATAAAACATTCTAACAAGACCATCACACATACACGCACTTTTCAAAACTCGCGGTATCGGCACGAGACACTACATATACAAACAAGATGGCCACAGCAGACAACCGAAGGACGCGAAAGCGCACCAGAGACACGACATAAACAAACCAGCTGGCCCCAACAGACGACAGAACTATGAAAACACACAATAGTGTAAATACGATACAGGCGAAACCATGCTTTTTATAAAGAAACGGAGATGCACAGCTGCATACCGTATTAAAACAATGTAAATGTAAGTAACTATTAGCTATAAAATATCTCATGCTCATAATCACCTCATAATAAGATAAAACTGTATACAAAAACTGTAACACAGATTCGTCGCTGATGATGGCTCGATGAGAGGTGAAACGCGTACGACAGTTTGCATTGGCGTTATCTTTGAACTGGTAATTAATTAAGCAACTGTGGAAACATGGCCTGCAACAACATTGCAGTAATGTAATCGATTGTTTGATAAAATTCTTACAAAAAATAAATTTTGAAGAAAATCAATGTAAATAAAAACTCTCCACTTGTTTTCGGAACTTACCTAGCTTTTCCTCATTTTTTGCTGTGCTTTTTCATATTTTACAATCACAATTTTTCACTTCGCACAAAACACAATAGACAACACGCAGCGTGCGACGCTTTAATTTAGACTTCTCTCCAGGCAGTCGGTCAAACGTCAACGTGTTGATCCTCTGTTTCATGTTTACCAACATCAAACTAGATGTTCGTTTTGATAAATTTTGATATAAATAAATCAACTATTCACGAATAAATGCATATTTTAATTGATAGTATATTGCTATTTTCACTTCATAATGTCCCCCATTTTCTAGTGTTAACACATTGACTGCCACGTGAGCCAATGTTGGCTCACAGTTGCATGTGTTATGACGCCACGTGAGCCATATTTGGTTCACGTATACATTGTGCAGTGAGCCGCGTGAGCCTTAACTGGCTCACATGCAGAGTTGTGTTTAGAGGCCTCGTGAGTCTCATGGGGCTCACAGATAATGCGTTTCAACTATGGGTTTAAAAGATGTGGCTCCACTGAACACTCTAATGTTCTTAGCAATCAATATTTTTGCCTTTGGTAGCCCTGGTGATTCCTAACTGCAACCGTCAGAGATCAACTTTCGACGACTCAGCTGTAGTACTGTTTTGTTTTGCTGATTGCTCGTGTATGCTATTTGAGGTTACGTTTGTGTATTTGGTTAGTTTCCTAGTTTATTTTTATGGCCAAAAGAAGACAAACTTTTGAAGAACTTGAACAGCTAGTGAATGAGGCTATGCAAGATAGCTTATCAAGTTATCAATTTTATATGTAGCTAATATAAGCAAATAAACTAAGAGTTTGAATCATTTCTTGAAAAACGATTTTTTTTATACCTATTGTGTTTTAAATGCGTGGCGACAGATCGTAATTGTTTTAAAATGTAGTTGTTGGGCCACGTGAGCCATATATGGCTCACACCTGTTATCAATCCAGATCAGTCATAACTTTATATTTTATGAAGTAACTTAGTCCTACATGATCAAAAGAAGACATCTGATGCAAAAAATCAATTTGGCCTGACAAGTAATATTTGTGATTTCAATGTGGCATAGCAATACATAGTCCAAGTTTCATCATGGCAGTCAATGTGTTAAACATAATCGAATTTTTACATCGGTGATATTGTAATAATATTGATCTCACTGACGATAATTCCTGACACGCGGCATTTGCTCATGAATACAGGATTCATGCAGATGATTATAGTACGCACAGGAAATACGTACGAGGTGTGATAAATAATTTATTTATTATTTTTATTTATCAAATTCTTGCTGTTTCGGAAGGAAGAGACTATTTTTATATGACATGAAGAAGAAGTATCTACCATCATAAGGGTTTCTCTGCAAAGCAAAAAAGTAAATCAACAGTCAAGAATTATATGAACACGACTGCTCTATAACATATGATTGCATGAAATCAGTGTTCTAATTAATATGGCATAGCAAATACTAATTCAAGCTCTCTGAGTTTTGCTACATAAAATATGCTATCAGTTAAAACGAAAAATATGTTTGTACGTTATAGTAACAGATGTAATTTTTCGATCACTATTATAGTTAATAAATTTTTCTCGATTACATAGATTTCTTTCATGCGTTGAAAATAATAGTTCGTGAATATGTTTTGGTTAATGTTTAAGCCATCAAGGTGTTGTGCAATGCCGCAACTAAGCAAACTTTATTTCCGTTGACTGTTGTTAGTGAGTTACAAACGATATTTCAGGTTAGCAGATACATGTTTCTGCAATGTGCGTATCGGTTTTATAGAAATGGTAAAGTAGTAACGTAGGTAAAATTTGAACACATGGGAATATATTACATAAACTTACAGACTACGATGTTGAGATTCTGCCTCTTAAGAAATTTCAGATTACCTTCCATGTTTGGCTTAAAGCGTTCATTGATACACAAAAACGTTCTTGAACTTCATTCAGAAATGCTCAAACTGTTATCCTGGAATCATAAACCCACTATTTTTGAAGAATTCCAGTGTTTTTCCACGATGGCGCATGAGCAGGAAAAAGTATTATGAAACTGGAATTATGAAAAAAGAGAATTGTGTGTAACGTAGCGAGCCTGGTGGGTGATTGGAAACGCTCTGGCCTCGCATTTGGGAGGACGCGGGTTCAAAGCTCCGTCCCTCTATTCAGATTTTGGTTTACCACGAGATTTCCGAAACTACACCACGCCAATGCCGGGATTGTTCCTTCAAAAGGCCGTTACTAAATTCTTTCCGTTCCTTGTCCACCATCACTTTCTGACTCTAAAAAGTCTGGTGTGTCAATGATCCGGTAACTACCAAATAATAATAAATGATAATAATAATGATAGTAATAAAACAATAATGATAATAATAGCAATAAAATAATAATAATAATAAAATAATGGTAATAATAGTAATAATAATAATAAAATTATGTTAATAATACAATGATAATAATAAAAATAATAATGTTAATAATAATAATAATAATAATAATAATAAATGATAATGATAAAATAATAATAATAAATGATAATGATAAAATAATAATAATAATATAATGATAATAATATTTATTATTTTATTATTATTATAAAATGATAATAATAGTAGTAATAATCCCCTTATATAAAACGCTAACGTGGAGTCTGGATGCGTCGTCTATAGCTGCTACTGCTATTAGCAAGAGAACGGCCAATCATCAACCACCATATTACATTCGTTCCATCATCTTGCTTTTCGTTTATTTACAGCTAGACGCAGACATTCATATAAGGAGAAGGAGATTCAATATTTACGCTATTTTATCCGTATCAATTAGACGCAGAAATTCATGTAAGGAGAAGGGGATTCAATATTTACGCTATTTTATCTGTTTCAGTTATCAAAACTAGGTTAAACCATAACCTAAGAATTTTTTGGGCAGACGATAAGAAACAATGAAGTTTATTAAAAACTCAGAGAAACGTACGTAATCGCGCAATGTATCAGTCAAATAAATAACAGTCATCTGTTTTCGAAATTATAAAAATGAATTTATTTAAATAAAATCTAACCAAATATTCTGATAATCTAACCAGAATAAGTTACTCATATCACGAAAAATTATAATTAAAAATTATTTCAATTTATAATTCGCAATTCAACAACGATATTCTTGCATCCAAATAGCGGCGAGCAGAGACAGAAAATTAATGCGAGGCAATCATACGTTACAAAGTTACAATTGGTATGTTCGTTTAAATTTACATGTTGCTTTTTGTTTATTTATGACAACTAGATGCAAAAATTAATGCAAGGAGAAGAGTAATCCATGTTTGCGTTATTTTATCTGTACCAGTTATAAGAACGAGGTTAAAACATAACCTAAGAATGTTTTTGGCAGATGATAAGAAACAATGAAGTTAATTAAAAACTCGAAGAAAGTTTACACCAAATTTACGAATCGCAAAATGTATCACCGAGACAAATGACCGTTATCCGTTTTTGATATTATGCTTTCCTTCATTAAAGTAAAATGTATTTATTTAAATAAATCATAGTCAAATATTCCGATAATCTAACCACAGTATGGTACTCATATCACGATGATTTCATTAAAAATGGTCGATATTCGCTTTTTCATGCTATCTTTTCCAGAATAAATTCAGGCTACCACCATAGGTACTGCCTATCGTTATTTATATGAGGGTAATAAAAGCTATGATTTTCGAATGCAATGTTAATGGAGGTTGGGGCTAAGTTGACCAGAATCGCAACTGACACATTTTTGTTACAGCATAATTCGCTCTGAAATTAGTTTTACAAACCACTTAAACTAAGCGCCATGTTACTGGAAGTATTATTAATTGCGGGGGAAAGAAGTTTCATATTTATCGTGTTGAATTGTGCCTGGACCAGGAATAAAACTGATATTACATTGACAGCAAAAGTTTTTTTGTGGGATTCCTAATTTGTTTTTAATTTTATTGGTTCTATACTTCCATCGTCATTAATTCAGTAGAAGTTACTACTGTATCGCTATGTGAACTGCAAATGAAATATATAGAACATTACAAAATCCAGGCCATTAGCATTATGTAATAACAATTCCATATAATTAACCAATTGAAAAAAAAATGAACTGCCAGGATATTGCATTCAAACCGTTATTTTTGACGGGCTCGAAGCTAGTAATAATAATAATAATAATAAAGTAATAATAATAATGTATCCGGGACTGTGGCTGCTCCTTTAAACTTGATCGGGGAGGTACAACGGTACCAGGTTCGACTCCTGGTCCCGTCCTGACTGGAGTTCTTAGGCGGTTTCCGGAGTCAACCAGGCGAATGCTTTGACTGGCCCCAATCCCCGCCTCAATTATTACAAATTTCACACAACATGGGAAACATAAGTTACACGAATTGCAAACAGATGGCAACTCTGAAGCGCCATCCAATGCTCCAGGTTCTAACTACCCAGCGAAAACAATGGGCAAATTCTTAATTACAGGTCATCATGAGAATCAACGCTTTGCGTGACTAGATAGGGTGCATTCCCAAAGAATAATAATAATATAATAATAATGTGGGTAACTTATCCATTATCTTTGTCGTGGCATTTATGAGAGAAGCAATTGGAATATTAAAGGAAGACGTCGGTTTATGAATTTTGTAATATGGGATAAGAGAAGGGATTTCATTTTGATTAATGAAGTAAAAGAAATAAGTGTAATTTACTCTCAACGAGACCATGACAAATATGGAAGGGCGCTAATGATCTCGCTGTTGACGCGACCACCACCACCACCACCACAACAACAACAACAACAAACAACAACAACAAATATGGAGAAGGTTGGATGCCTATGTTGGGGTGTGAACCACAGATTTCATTCTCACCTGCTCTCCATTCTATCCAGACTAAGACTGCTCGCTGAAGTTGTTGGACCGATGGGAAATAATGTGTACAGCTGTCCAGAAGTTGGTGATGAGCGATCTCGCGTAAACAAACATTGTTCTGCGGACGAACTTGGAACACCAAGCAGCTAATATTAGTTGGTCTAAAACTGACTGACACGCCGCATTTTTCTGTTTATAAGAAGGGAATGGTTGTTAGATGGCACTGTGCGGTCTGCATTCCACATTCCACGTGGTGAGATGTCTGACAGCTGCGCCGAGTGAGAAAGGACGAAAAAGAAAGGATACTTCTCCAGCGTGAGTGGTGACAAAAGTAAAATAGATTTGTTCTCGCTTTGTTTTCGGTGAAAAACATCTGTTTTAATGAAATATCAATTTTGTAATTTATTTTTTATATCTGTTATTAGAGGTATTTAGATACGTAGTTTACTTGCACCCCTTTTAGCTTCGTTTAATAAAGCCCGCAGGGGCCTGGTACGCAAGTGCCAGGTACGGGTTTGGCGAACCCGCGGTGCCCGAGCTGGAAACTTGTGAGCGCCGCAAGTTTCCCACACCGTAAGCTCCTACCATGCTTCAACGACCACCGTAAGGCGTGGCGGTGGAACGTTGTGTGCCTAGGAGAACGGGAATCTTGGCTTCATCGCCCGGATTGCGAGGACGGAACAAACCTCTATAAAAAACCCCTCAACCTCAAGGTCAGACACGTGCCGAGGAGGCGAATGAGTGATGAGGGAAATCACTCGCTAACGTGCAACCTCAGGGGCACCTGCGCACCCCTGTTGTATTAGCATTTCCTCCTATATTGTTTTTACTCGTGGGACCAAAATTAAGCCTCACAATAAAAACAAAAAACCCTGCAGTACGGGTGTGCCGCAGAATAATCAAAATACACCCAATTCTAAGAAGAGGGTGAGGGTTGATAGCCCCCCCTCTTCTGAAAGTAATAGTAATAGTAACAGAAAAGTTTGTTCGCTTGCGAATGCTTTTATAGTTATGCAACGAGTGGAAGGATCTTTAGAAAAAGTTTCACCTTTTTATATTTCTAAGGGTTTAGAGGGTCTGGTAGGGACCCTAAATACCATTAAAAAGCTGAGGAACGGGACGCTGCTGCTGGAAACAACTTCCAGTAGGCAAGCTACCCAACTCCTGAACTGTGAGAAGCTCGGAGAGTTCGCCGTTACCTGCGAACTCCACAAATCCCTTAACAGCAGCAAAGGCGTTGTCACCTGCCGTGACTTAGTTGACATAGGGACCGAGGAACTCGTTGAGGAGTGGAAGGAACAGAAAGTGGTCGAGGTACGTCAGATCACTCGAAGGGTAAATGGCAGTATTGAAAAGACTGCCACCTTCGTCCTGACGTTTGACACTCCAGTACTGCCAAAGAACATCAAAGCAGGGTACATTAATTTGAACGTCCGTCCGTATGTTCCGGACCCGATGCGCTGTTTCCAGTGTCAGCGGTTCGGACATACGACGGCGTCATGTAAAGGAAAACCAACCTGTGGTAATTGCGGGAAGGGCGCACATGAGCCGGGTGTTAGTTGCAGGCTCCCACAGGTGTGCGTCAACTGCTCCGGGTCGCACCCTGTCTGGAGTAGGGAGTGTCAAGTGTATCTTGAAGAGCGCAAGATACAGGAGCTGAAGACCAAAGAGCGGATTCCCTATGGGGAAGCTAAAAAGAAGGCCAAGTCGCTCGCCGCTCCAATTTTCGGAACTACTTTTGCTAAGATGGCTTCAGCTCCCGTCAGGAAGAAGAGTGTTGCTACCCAGACGTCAGTTGCAGACATGAGCACTAGCACAACGTGCTCATGTCAGTGCAAATGCGGTGCAAATCCGCTAAGATCGCAACATCTAAGACCGCGGACGTTGGTAGCAACACGTCTGCGTCCTCGACCACACCAGCAGCAGCGAAGAAGGATCCACCAGCACTGATAGCGAAAACAACGCCACCTCCAATACCACCACGTGCTATCACGGTGGTAGCATTGCCAACTGCTACAAGTGAGAATGGAGGCAATCAGAAGATCCGTGGCCCGAAGTTTAGACTGACGGACCCGACTCACTTTGTGAAATCCCCCTCTTCGTCCACTCCCAGACTACCAAGTAGTAGGGAGAAGAAGGGGAAAGGGGCGAAGAAGAAGCAGAAGAAGAAGAAGAACAGCCAGGAGTCAACTGAGTCGGAGTCGTCTGACTCTTCGGAGCCAGAAGAAATAGAAATGCTGGTGGACGAGCCTGATCCCGTTCCTCAGCAGGCAATGATCGAAGACCCACCCGAACCGAGGCGGGTGAAACCAATTTTAGGCAGATCGGTCCAGTTTTAAGACTGATGGGTGACCTCTTTACAGTCACCCAATCGATATGATGATTTTTATTTTTTGTATTTTTATTATTCATGTCTGTCTGGCCAATATACAGCCAGCAAGACATGTAGTGTTTTTTATCCTCTTTTGAACCTGTTTGGCCCCTTTACAGCCTTACAGGTATTGTACGGTTTTAAGTCATTGTGGTCGCTTTACAGCCACGTTTGATTTTATTACTTATTTTATTTGCTGTCTGTATGGCCGATCCCTTTACAGTCGACCATGCAGACAGTATTTTAGTACTTTCTTAATCCACAGAGGTAGCTGGTAATAGGGCGCTAATGACCCCACTATAGATGCACCCTAAAGGAACTAGCCAGCGAGTTTCCTTTATCATTTAACTTGGTTGGCCTTTTTACAGTGAACCAGTTATTTTTGCCTTTAATTTTTTATGACCATTTTGCAGCGATCGTTTTAGTACCCTTTTTAGCTGTCTGTATGTCCTACCTCTTTGTGGCCGGCGATGCAGTTGGCATTTCTTCTAGTATTTCAGTCTTGTTTTTTTTTTTTTCCCCGTCTGTGTGGCTGACCCCTTTATAGTCAGCCATGCGGGCGGTATTTCTGTTGCTGTTTTAATATTTTAGTTTGCTTTACCTTCTGCGTGGCCGACCAAGTCAAAGTCGGCTACGAAAATGATATTAAATCACGCTGTTAAACCAGGTTTTAGTTAGGGCGCTAATAACCTAGATGTTGACGCGCCCTAAAGCCCTAACAACAACAACAACGTTTAATAAAATACAATTCAAATATTCGATAGTGGGAATTTTTTCCCTTCTCATTTTGATTTATACTAAAACCTTATAGAACGTTATTTGCCATGATTATCTGGAAAAGACAAAACGTGTTACATGAAAAATAACAACAGATAACCTATTATATAATTTCGCTCCTATGATGATATCGATTTTCTATTCTCGCTATAAAATTCTTCTTACATCTTTGAGTACAGAAACATTTTTGCTAACGCAATTAGGCTTTATTTGAACAGCGTTAAAAGAACACGCAAAGTTCGTGTCCTTGACCACAGTCATCGATTGAAGTATTTTAATGTCTTTCTTGGGCGATAATTATTCAATTCGCTTAAGTATTGATATTATATGAGAGATCCAACGAAGGTAATCAGTATGACAGACCTGATTATACTAATTATTTTAAATGATCGATGGGGGTAAATTAATTGAAAAGAACGCGATT
This sequence comes from Vandiemenella viatica, assembly GCA_031002005.1. Lineage (NCBI taxonomy): Eukaryota > Metazoa > Arthropoda > Insecta > Orthoptera > Morabidae > Vandiemenella > Vandiemenella viatica. The sequence continues at coordinate 239,854,032 of JARYHS010009186.1, forward strand.
AAGTCCGACATTACTCAGCAATCTATTGAATATTTTTTTTCTCGGCGATAAAAAAATTTATAATTATTAAAACTGAAATAAACTTTGACACATCACAGTCAAAATGAAATAACGGAACAAGAAACTATTCTGACACTGATCAAAGGGTGCATTTTTCTGGTGGCTGAGTTGCTTGTGACGTGATAGTATTAAAACATTCTGAGGATGCTGCTGGGAGTCAAATCATATGCGACGAATCAACTGCCTTCCTGGAACTGCTCCCTAGCAAATGGTTGCGTTGATATCCCGGGGTCTACCACGTTCACTGTGCTACTGCTGGATGCGTCACCCATCAGCTGGTCGGGTATGGCTGCCTGACGCTAGTGAGTTGGCACATAGGTGGAAGTAATTCTGGAGCCCATTCTACAGTGCTGCCAACTGTAAAAAATATTTTATGCCATATCTACTTTTACAAAATTCCAAAAATATGCTAAAGTTTTTGTAAAAATGCTGAAATAAATGGCAACAAAATTAAATGGCACATTAACATGCCTACCAGAAAAATCTCTACCCAAAATAAACTCTATCATTAAAACAGGTCTACAATGAATATCACTATTATCATCACCATAACATAACTATACCAATAAACAATTCTACCAAATGTTATTTCTACCTCATAATATCTCTACCATTTACGAACCCTACATCATGAAAACTCTACCGTAAACATCTCTACGAAACATTATATCTATCATAAATATGTCAACCACTTTTACTGTCTACCAATTACTAGCCTACCATTAACATGTCAACCAAATAGTAAATCTACCAAAATAAAACTTTGTCAGAACACTTCTACATCCCCAAATATCTTTACAACGAAAAACATAAAAAAAACACCTTAAGGTAACATTACGATTCTCTCACACTACCGAAAAACAACTCAACCAGAATTTAACCCTACCAGAAAATATCAATTAGCTTACATCTGTAAGACACATACGGTGATATGTAAACCTTATCTTGAAAATTATCTGAAATAAAACTTAAATTTATATTTTAGTTAAAAACAAGAATAAACAGTACATATTTAATGTTTTATAACAATTGAACTATTTAAATTCGTTAAATTTTCTTTAATTTAATTGCAATGGAGCACACGCTCCGGTGGCAATTTCCCTACACACCCAACTTCCCGCTATCCTTCACTCACCTACATTTGCCCTGTACAAATTTTAACTTTAAATTCTTTTAACGTTTGCGGTAGGTTATTAATCTGTTTACAGACATGCTTGCTAATGTATAAAATAATCGTCTTATAATTAACAAGAATTAATAACAGTTCGTTGTGATGAATTATACCAATAAATAAATGAACAATACCAAAATTTTATCACTCCAAGAAAATCGTTAACTTATCAGGAAAAAAAAAATACAAAAAATATACTGAATTGAATTTCTTCATAATAAATCACTTGAAGATATGCTAAATTTAGCCATATAAATGCTAAATTGGCAGCACTGCCCTTCTACCCTCGAACCACAAGTGTGTCTGCAAAACTCCTCTTCAGCGCCCTCGACTTTGTGTCCCGTGAACTATAGAGGTGCCTTCGATTATTCAATAACAAGCTAACTTGGTACCCCGTTCATCGACATGCAATAAATTTCAAAACATCAGCAGTTACGTAGTGTTAACAAATCAGTGATTGTCTAAAGGCAGTCCTCTCCTTCCGTTCCGTACTATCCGGATTCTGAGAAGACTTGCGCTTTCACGTAACGTGATTTTTCTCCTCGGATTGTTCCAGCGAGTTTACGCATATGTTAAGATAGTTCCATTAAAAGTCTTTTCACTATACATTCACGAAGTCAGCATTACAGACCGAGTGTGGCGGGTGAGCGATAAAGCTCAGGCCTAGCATTTAGGGGACGCGGGTTCAAATTCACGTTTGACCACACAGATTTTGATTTTCCTTGATTCTCCAGAATCGCTCCAGGCGGAATGGTTGCCTCAAAAGGCCATGGCCGAATTACTCCACTTTACTTGTTCCCCATTCTCTTCCGGCACTAATGATCTTGACGTCGACGAGGCGAAAGTAAAAAAAAAAATCCATCTCTATGGCTGGTCCATCCCTGCACTCTGAAAGCTATCCTATTGTGATTTTCGCAGTCCTTCCGAAATTTTATTCATGGTCCGATCTTTTACCGCATCCCTGTCACTTGTCAGTACGTGAAGCTTGGATAGGAGTCCAGACCTCTGCGCCGCTTACAATTTGGCCCCTGGCAAGTGTTCTCTGGGATCCCCTGCTGCGAACGGTCGTATAGTTCTGTATCGTACGATTGTGGTGACCGAGAATCTATTGAAAGAGCGCGAAAAAACTTCCTGCTGTCGTATATTGAAAATGCAGATCGGTGTTTATTTTGCAACTTCTATTGTTAACAAACATTGCGAAGGTAAGACGACTGGCGTTATTTAACTGAAGGAACAGGGCCAACGATTCGCAGCAGCGAGGGACATTAACGACTGTTTAAACAGACACAGGAGCCAAGCCAGAGACATCTGCACGGGGCTGCGTAATCACTGCAGGGTATCTTACTAGCACCGTCACTGATTAAATACAGAATGTGCCGTAGGTCTTTAAAGTTTCCAGATAAATTATTTACAATTTCTATTCCTGTTTTATTGATGCAGTGATGTGGATTCTCCCAAAAATGTAAAACGGTGGAGTGAATTTTGTGATATGGCTAAACGGATTGTACTAGAAATTATTTATGGAGCCACTTGATTTTTTTATTTTATCCATATAGATTACTTAGGTACGGGCCACTCTCTTAAATCAATGATTTGGGTAAGGTCTGAGCCTTCAAGTTATACGTGAACCATAGTACTATGTGCTAAAGAAGTTCAGTAGAATTTATATGTAACCCCGACAGCTAACCCTGTAATCCAACCAAGTAAAGGGGATACACAGTTTAACATGGGATCACAACCACGGAGTGTGTTATCAAACGTCAAACTTAAAATAATAGTAATAAAAAAAAGTAGGTTTGTGATGCCCCGGGCACGACAGAGGGCTATAGGCATTAAGTGCATATCCATCCAAAGGAAGTGGATAGGGTATAGGAACGGGAAGGACTTCAGCCTGGAATGATTTCGGGAAACCATGGAAAACCGAAATTAGGTTAGTATATTATGTGGTCAGATCTCCCAATAAAGGTCGTCGGTCTTCACCCATTCAAAAAATAAAAATAAAAATAAAAAAAAATATATTTAAAAAAAACCGAATCTTCCGACGTGATTGTCCTGACCGGTTTGCGACATAATTGTGGATAGGGTATAGGAAGATCCACTCCCCTACCCTCTCCCAAAAAATGCAGACGTTACTTTATTTGCAATGGATATTTCACCCCTATTGAACCAAGTCGAACACGCTTGGCTCGGTTCGCAGTGAGGCCTGGGGGGAGGGGGGAAGGTATCACCTAACATTTCGACTGCGAAAAGGAACCTAACTATCGGCAGGCAATACACGATTTCGTACGGATGATACGGGCGTCCAGGGGGGGGGGGGGGGGGGGGGGTCCGGCGTATCTCACCAAGGGCGGTGATTCGAAAGAAATCTCATGACATCTTTTTAATTCCTTGAAGAACAGTAGAGCTAAATAAAAAAGACCTATAAACAACGTCGATCCCAAAGTTGGGAGGAGGGGGGGGAGGGAGTGTAACCGCCCATGAGAATAGAAGCGCTAAAAAAAACCTATAAGGTCGTCAGCACACACGTAGTTAATGGACGCCCCTTATGGAACAATTAAGTTTGCGAGTATCTTAAATTTTTAGTTTTCCGACATACAATCACATTGAAATATACCTTATTTTACTTCTGTGATCATGGATTGTACGTTGTTCAAAATCCTATGTATATCCGTTTTGTAGTTTTTGTTTGAACTACATTCATCCAGATAGGGAGACATCCAAATTATTATTAATATTACAATAATTTTTACAAAAAGCCAATAATTTCGTTCTCTGTAGCTTATGCCACAAACTTGTTTTTTTCTAAGACATTTTCACTGTACGTATATTTTCACGTTTACAGTCTCATTATGTAGATTCGCAGCAAGTTACGTTGCATAGAGTAACGCTGTTAACAGTAGCACTGAAGAAACAAGTTAATTATATAAAAATAATGGAAAAACTTTAAAAAAGTAACAAACCAGGACATCATATTTAGACCTCCAGCCATCTAACAGCATCAGGAGTCAATCTCTCAAAATCAGTTGCTAGATCGGTCCACGATCTTATAGATTATTCACGTAGGATACGTTCTATGGCAGGGATGGCGAACCTTTATTGATCTACGTGCCATTTTTTCTAAAGAAATGTTGAACAAAGCCTTGACGTGCCATCAAAAATTCATGACGTAGTGATAAATGGTAAAAGAAATAAAACTAAGTACTATCACCTTAAAAATTTATATTTGAAACAAAAAATATACATTTTTTACACCAACCAATAATATCAACAGTTTTGTGCTTATTTAAGTTGATGAACATAGCGTGACTTCTGTTATTGCAAATTAGGTGCCAAATAATTTATATCAGGCTCATATTTTGTTACTTTTAGCAGAATGTAAGCCGAAGTCATCAGACAAACGGTTTCGACGAATCTTTGACGTTATTCATTTCTGAAAATAATGACTCACAGGCATAGATAGATGAAAGTATTGTTATGATAGCATAAGCCGGCTTCTTAAGATGGCTAAATGGGTCTTGAATTGACTGTGAAGTTTCCATAATGATCTCATCGGCATTTTTACTCATAGTCTTGCTGATAATCTTGTTAATTCGTTTAATCCCAACTATTTCCTCATTTCTATGAATTTTTGAGTCCATATTGAACTACAATGGAACTCAATCAGATGTATTTCTATTTCTTCAATTTCCAACCAAAAAAATTTAGATCAGTTCAGTTTATCAGGTGAAGACTCATGAGGATTAATAATAAAATTGAGTGTTTCCGATTCTTTGAACTGAGAAAATCTCGATGAATATTGTTACATTGAAGAATTAATTTCCGAAGATAACTCTTCAGTGAAATATAACTGGTCTGGCGTTCTGTATACATCTCTGGTGATTTATTTCAAGTCTGAAAAATACTTATAATTACTGGAAATAATTTCGTTATTGAAAACGTAATTTAACCTCAAAAGCACGAATGAGATCTATCACTTTGATACTATGATCTTAAATTATGAAGACGAAAACATAAATTAATTATATCGATTAAGTATCCACTTAATTAATGCCGTGCCCTAATTATTTGGTCGCGTGCCATCATCGGCACGCGTGCCAGTGGTTCGCCATCACTGTTCTATGGTTTACCTCCCACAACACTGTCGCAAAAGTGAGTTAGTGCATGTTCCTTACTCAGTTTAGTTTACTTTGTTAGATGAATGCAGCAGGGCTGCTAGATTTGTTTCTGGAAATTATCGCAGAATGCAATCAGTGACAGATATGATAAAGGAGCTGGAATGGGATTCATTGCAAGACAGGAGGAGGATGAGAAGGGTCATGGGAGTGTACAGGGCATATACTGGTGATGAGGCATGGAAAGATATTGCAATAGGTATGAAAAGTAGTGCATGGAAGGGAAAAGATGACCATGACCACAAGCTGGCACTCGATTTCAGGCAAAAGGGTGTGGGAAGATTTTCTTTTTTAGGTAAGGGTGTCAGGGTTTGGAATGAGTTACCAAGGGAATTGATGAATAATTACCGAAAACGTTAAAAGAATTTAAAGATAAAATTTGTAAAGGGCAAATGTAGGTGGGTGCAGTATAGGGGTAAGATTGGTGTGTAGGGAAATTGCCACCGTAGCGTGTGCTCCATTGCAATTAAATTAAAACCACTGTACTGGGTTTCGTTACTCCACGGTCTCTTGACTTTGTTATTCTGAATCTATGTCTACACTACATGTTGGTTTTGTTCTGCATAGTATCGTTATATGAATATGTACTGGAAGTTTAGAATTCTTCTCAGGTGTTGGTTCTAGTTTACCTGTTGTTATAGTAGACATTGTACTTTCAGTTGCTACGTGCTTATAGCTCCTACTGTCCAGAATGTTCCAAACTCAAGCCGAGTTAACATAGGAATTCTTTTACTTTGGTATCGTAGCACTGAGAAGTATGGGACAGGTCGCGTCTTTAATTAAATTAGGCACCAGTGGAGAAACTGGCAGTCCATTTTAAAATGTCGAAAATCTATGTGATATTTTGATTTGCTATTACCTTAATACATACCACCCACCGTAGAATCACATTTAAAATACGCCCGTTACTGAGGCTAGACTTGGAGCGATGAGGTAAGTAGGATCTTGGTGTGTGTAACGGCACCTACAAGTAGCTCATAAACTAACTTCTGTTACTTTATCTCTAATTTTGTCCTATGTCTAATTTCATTATGTATATTCACTTTATTTGAAGTTAATTAGCATAATAAAGTTTTGCTGTTGTTAACACTGGAGTCAGAAGCATTTATAAATATATTAAATATTGTTGTCGGCTTGGTTTAATAATCGTGAGGGTTTTGGTTTCCGGTCTCACGTTTTCTGTAATACGTTTGCAGTATATAAATTTTCTACTGACAGTTTTGTTTGAATGTTATACTGTAATACAAAAGTTTATATGTTTGTATTACAGTACCGGTACCGGTATACTTATGTTTACATTTCTGTCATGGATGTGGTAGCTGATCACCTTTGCGTTCAAACAGCATGACTCTTCATAGGTTGGACATGATTAGAATAATGTTTAAAATTCTCAAACGGTAGAGTGATTAATATATTTATCAATGTTTGTATTTCTCATATTTACTATCGGAAATATCTTGCCGAGAAGCTTTCGCAATAATCCTATTGTCGCCAAAGATTCTCTTCTTCACTCTCGACCCTGCCAAAGATAGACTGCGTCAGTATTTCGATTCAATAATAAAGATATTAATGTTTACCTCACTGAAAAATTAAAACTGTTAATTTTATTTCGTATATCAATTAAAGTGATTCTCATCTGTCACCTTACGACACGCACGCACGCACGCACTTTAGTGCTTTGGTTATTGACTTTGCATCGGACGCGCTTCCACAGAAACACAAGCCCGCAGAGCGGTGTTTATTGCTCCGCGCTCTGTGTTCCTGTCTTGGTTGTAGCTAACATCAGTTAGCACTTAGAACGCTGCTAGTTCACGCCGGATTGTTACGAGACAAAGCGGAGATTGTTGCTGTGACGTCAGAGACTTTACCAGCTTATTGCTCAGTAGCTGTACCTCTGTATTATTCACAAAAGCTGTTCACCTATCTGAATGTGTCGGTTATTGCTCAGAAAACCGGCACAATGGTTATCCAAAACAGCGTACATTTTTACACAGATAATAACTATAGAGAAATATCAGCGATTATCAATGTCATGGTGAAGATAAAAAAGTTTTATATAAAAATTGACCACAAAAAAAAAGAGATGTTTTGAAGTTGATAGTAGTAACGCTTCATTCTGTGGATGTGTAAAAGCTTGTAGGTAATACAGCTGTAGTATCGTTATTTCCAAAGCAAAAGAGAATTTTAATTCACTTCACATATTTATAAGACAAGTAAGGGTTCACAAATTACTTATGTTTAGCGTACATGCTGGGCCGGCGTTAGGGGGGGGGGGGGGGGTAAGCGGGTCAAATGATGTAACGATCAACTTCACCCACTAAAAAGAGGGTACGAACATAAACCTAGCACCTTCAATAAGGTCAGGGCCGGATTAAGACAGCGCAAGGCCCGTAGCAAATGTGAAGAGGCCCTTCATTTTTGCCGTCTGGGGGAAAATTGTAGAGCTAAAAAAAAAGGTCGCCCGCTAGCCTAGGTGCGGGGCCCCCCTAAGAGGCGCGAGGCCCCCTAGAAGGCGCGAGGCCTCCTAGAAGGCGCGAGGCCCGTGGCATTTGCTACCTCCTGCTACGTGGTTAATCCGGTACTGAATAAGGTGTCATTTATCTGGTTACAAGAATCTCAGAATACAATGAAGAGTTAAATGATTATTTCGTTTGATGCCCATATAAGGCAAAGAAGGTTCATATTAATGACGCTGTGAAAAGTCCAATTTAATCACGTGATCGCTGAAACACCACCATTACGTCATAAAACTAATGTGTCATATCACGTCATCGATACGTGGTATTACGACGATATTATTGCCCGTCTTACCTATACTTTAAGTCACGGACAGAGATTAAATTAATGCAACCAAACAACTCCCGAATATGTAAGTTTTTGAGAAGTCGAAAATTCGACCCTGAAGACCCATGCTTCGGGTGCGGGCCAAAGAATTTTAAAGTATTACGAATCTCTCTACAGGTGCTGTAAAATGCACCGTGGTAAAATGTTTATTTTCTTCCTACAGGTGCTGTAAACTGCTTTCTGGTAAAATGTTTATTTGCTCTCTACATGTGCTGTAAAATGCACTGTGCTAAAATATTCATTTGCTCTCTACATGTGCTGTAAACTGCACTGTGGTAAAATATTTATTTGCTATCTTCAGGAGCTGAAAAATGCACTGCGCTAAAATGTTTATTTGCTCTGTACATGTGCCGTAAAATGAACTGTGGTAAAACGTTTATTTGTAAAAATGAAGTCGAAGATCGCTACAAGTATGAGCGTACCTGTTATTTTTGAAGCATAACAGATTTTATGATAAAAAATAATAAAAATAACACTGTGAACATTATATCGGTATATTAAAGCCTTAAATGAAATCTAAGGTTATTTGTCATCGAACAAATAAACATAATTCGGCGTCGATAATATTGACCACGATGCAGTTGAAAAATTATACTCATCAAATTTCAAAGTAATGTGTTGAGCTCAGCATGAAGACAGTTTGTGTGATGTGTAATGGCTGACATTTGCGTTGTATTCTGTTAGTTATTTCTCTTCTTTGCTAATTGAACACGACCTGCCTGCGCTACACACTGCTCTCCCCTCATATCGCCGGAAATTAACATCGAGTGGACGGAGTCGACAAACGTTTATTCAGCATTGCGAATATCGAGAGGCCAACGACAAGTGAGCTACGTGTCCCTGTCCACACACATTGTATGCCAGAAATTCACATTGTATGCGTCAGCACGGTTTAGAACAACCTAATACATTTCTAGACGGGTTACTAATCTAGAGTTTTATTAGCGCACTGCCGTAGATGCACGCACACAGTTTACCAGTTACTAAACTAATTCCTGTAAGTGAAGTGTTTTTTGTCTATTATTTGCGATTTTCATCTGAATAAACCCCGTTGACTTTTTTTTTGTTTCACCGTTTTATTTCACCCACTAATTGCAGGATGCGATATTTTGCTGATGATGCACTTATTTATAGGGAAGTGAGGTACTCTGACGAATGTTTAGAAATTCAGCGCGATCTGGATGTTATTTCGGAATGGTGCCGTAAATGGCAGCTTACACTTAACTTCAAAAAGTGCAAGGCAATGCAAATAAGTAATAAAAAGACCCCGTTTGCTCACGAGTACAAAGTTAATAATTCAGTTGTTAACACGGTAGATTCCCTGAAGTATCTAGGCGTAACAGTACAAAGTAACATGAAATGGGACTTGCACATAACTTCCGTCGTAGGCAAAGCTAATTCTAAACTACGATTTATATGTCGTATTTTGAGAAGTTGTAATGCACATACAAAGAAAATAGCGTACAAAACACTAGTGCGTCCGCATTTGGAATACTGTTGTGGAGTTTGGGATCCGTATCGCAAGGGATTGATTGATACGTTAGAGAAAGTACAGAGGAGAGCCGCTCGATTCGTAACTGCTAGTTACAGTCCTTACGTAAGTGTCACAGAGCTGATACGCGGGTTGGGCTGGGATTGTTTGGCGGACAGATGACGTCGTTTTCGTTTGAATTTGTCGGAGAATATGCGAAAATCTTTAATTTACGAGTGCAACGAAATACTTCTTCCGCCAACCTATTTTGGTCGCAATGACAGGAGGGATAAGATTCGAGAAATAAGATGCCGTACTGATTCATTTATGTATTCCTTTTTTCCTCGTTCTGTTCGGGATTGGAATGCACTGAATTAGGATTGGTGATTAGCACCCTCTGCCACCCACAGTATTTGTGATTTGTAGAGTATAGATGTAGAATCAAAGTTAACCTGGATATTCTGCTGGGAATACACTGCCACGTGGCTTGTAGTTGCGTCGACAAAACGTTGACGGTGGTTGCGGGAGGACCACAACGAACAAGTTGCCTGGCGACTATATCCCTGAACGCAGAGGCCAGGGAAGCAGTGGTAGCTGTTGTTCTTCGAAGAAGACTTACACATTGGTCACCACATCTGGCTGGGCTTTGTACTGCTGAAACATGGCTTGCGAAGCTGCCTGCAGAAGTGGCAATGTCTCGCGCTCTAAAACCTCCCTCATGTTGTGGTTTCCGTTTAGATTGTCCTCAATAGGTAGGAGGCGAGATCCCATATTATAACCAATGGTGTCCCAAACGATCACACTTGGCGTTTGTCATCTACGCCGCTCAACAATCCAATCTATCCGGATGTATTCACCGTGATAGGGTCTAAGGGGACATCCATAAATTACGTGAGGTGTTTTTCCGGATTTTCGCCCCCCCCCTCTGGTGAGATTTTGGTGAGATCTGGCCCCCCCCTGACTTTCGCGTCAATTGTAGGACCTTTTTTTAGCTCTACAGTCCTGTCCAATTTTAAAAAATCTCACGTGAGATTTCCGTTGACCCCCCCCCTCCCCCTTGGTGAGATCTGGTGAGATTTCACCGGACCCCCACCCCATTTCACCTCACGTAATTTATGGATGCCCCCTAACGTACGCGGCCATCAGTGTAGGAGAAGATGAAGTGGGACTTGTCCGAAAGTACAAGATTTTTCCACTCTGTACGCCAGTGATGACTTTGATGATTTCTGGTCAATGAAATCCAACGCAATGGCGTGAGTGTCACCAGCCCAATCCTCCACAAATGGCCTCAAACCGTCGACACAGACATGTCAACAGCCGTTGCAGTGATCCAGTGTCAAGCCTACATTGTGGACGAAGCTGTTCTGTCGGTTACGGTCATGAGGACAAGATGGCGCTCTTTTCGTGCTGTAGTCGCGTTATGCAGTTCAGTACCTATTCGTTGCTCTGTACGAACCTCTTTTATCCACTGGTTCGACACACCAAGCACTGTACAGGCTACAACGTCACGGTGCGATAAATCAGTTTGCCGGAGACCAATCATTCTGCCATGTTTCCACTCACTCGCATGATAATTTTGCACCCTTTGACGTCGACGAGACATACGGGCACTTCATTGCACATTTCCATTTCGTTTGAAAATATTTTTTACAGGCCAGTTTTGTTGGATACATCGTATTCTGGCAGCGGGTCTCAGAAATCCTACTAAAATCGTGCTTAAAGATCAGATACCTTCAAGATGTCTTGATTGGTTCTGTAAACAATTTTTCACATGTTCTAAATCGAAGCTGGTCCTCTATGAAAATAATCGACCATCCCTCTTCCTCACAAATACTGACCTGCCTATTCAGTTGATGCCTAAACCACACGCTACAAAGTTTCGTTATTAGTGGTTGATGCAATATTTATTGAGTGACAGGTATGTCCCTTCCAGCTGTTGAGTGTCTGTTTTGTTGCAGGGTGTCAGAGTGGGCGGATCGTCTTGGAGACGAGCTATGGAGGCTCACCATGTCTGTCACCAGGGCCCAGGACATCAAGGCGGTGAGTACTATGCGCCTGAAAACTAATTCCACGTTGCATCGCTCAGAAACAACATTGGATCTTTGATGTCTTCGCTAAGTGGCATCTGCAAACACTGAGCATTTTAATGATCAATCAGAACTATCCTCTAAGACAGAAGGCTACGTTCAGATGGAGTGAAATTTTGAGTTGAATATCTGCAATGACGTCTTACCAATTCAACACACCACCTGGATTTAAAAATCAAAAAAAAAAAAAAAAAATTATTGATATTAAATGGGATGGATCTTATGCCATGGTTGAAATTTTCTCATACACCTAATTCTCCATTATGTGAGTTTTACTTTAAATTCTTTCATATATTTGAGGTAGATTGTTCAGAATATACCTCAAATATCTATTCCATTCTCTGATACCTTAACAATACATGAGAATTTCTCCATTCCTTTATGCTTAATATCAAGTGCTACTACCATATTTTCCCTAGTTTATTCACATCATTGCAAAACCAAGACAAAAGTTATGATCACTTGTTTCACTTCTGATTGCTCCTATCATCTATTTATTCTCCGAGATTTACCCAAAGTTGTCGACGAGTTCATTAGAAGTGGAAGAATAAGGAACGTGAAGGAATTCGGCCATGGCCTTTGGATAGAACTATCCTGGCTTTCAACAGGAGTGATTTCGGGAAACCTTGAAAAACCGAAATCTGGATGGCCATCTGTTTTATGAAATCATTGTTACGTAATTTGTAGGACGTGATAACTTGTTAAACGCAGTCGTCTTAAAAATCAGTATGAACTTAGCCCTTTCTATTGCATTCTTCTAAAAGCTATGTGACGAAGTTCACGATGGCCGACACTTTTCGCCGAATGCTCGGAAGTTTGGATGTCTATCATAGACAGATAGATTAAGCTTCACCTCTTTGTCTGGTGGACTTCGTCTACGACCACTAAATACCGCCAGTCTAAGCTTTCTTGTACCAAAACCGTTCTGTACTAGCATTTGATGTATTGAGCAATAAACGGATGAGCCGAAACGTTACGGCCACCTGTTTAATAACATGCTGGTCGATCTTTATAACGTAATACAGCAGCGAGTCGGCGTAGCATAGATTCCACAAGTCCTTGGCAGGTTTCCGGAGGTATTTGGCACCAGATGTCACGCAAAGGCCACGCAATTCCCTTAAATTACATGCCGGTGGTGTGTGGGCATGGAGCTTCCATCCGATAGCGTCTCAAATGTGTTTTGTTAGGTTGAGATCTGGTAAATTTGCTGGCCGAGAAATCAACCAGAGTTGAGTATCATGCTCTACAAACCACTGAGTACGATTCTGGTCCTGTAACATGGACAGTTATCCTGCTGGAAGATGCCATTTCCATCGTGTACGATATGAAGGGATGCAGGTGGTTCGCAATAATTTTCATGAAACCCACAGCTCTTATGGTGCCTTCGACCACTGTCACATGTCCCATAGAAGACCAGGTCAAAGTCCATGCCTCCACCTGCCTGCATCCGTGGCGCGGAGCATGTTTTGAGCAACCGTATCCCTACACGATAATCGTCCTGGTGTAGCAAGAAACATGATTCATCAGATTAGGAGACAAGTTCCCATTGATCCAAGGTCCAATCCCGAAGACCTCGTGCCCACATCAGTCCTCGTTGACGATGTCGTTGGTTCAAAACGCTGCTGCGGAGTCCCATGTTCAAAAATATGCTTTGAAATGTCTGCTCCGAAACCCTTGTGTCCGCATCAGCATTGTACTCTGTCGTCAGATCTGTCACATGGTGGGCAAGCCTCCAACCTCCATTTTCTGTGATAAGGTGCGTGAGTTCACCACCTTGTCGCCTGCTCGTGGTTTCACTGTCCTGTAACCACTTTCCAAAGATGCTCACTACATTATCAGGCGAACAGGCAACCAACTTCGCCCCGTTTCTCAGATGCTCGTTTCCAGGCGCCGAGCCATGACGATCTACCCTTTGTGAAAGTCTCATATGTCAGTGGATCTTCCCATTTTCCGCACTTACCGTCCCTAGAATGACTCCTCCTGCATCTGTTCTCCACCCGTATACTTTCCTTAACGCATGACGTACCGGCATCGTCGCTAGACGATATTCGATTTCATGGTGGGCAGTGCTCATAATGTTTTAGTTCATCAGTGTTTGTACTGCAGCTGCCGAGGGCTGAGATACGACTTCTATAAATTTCAGCCAAGTATTCTTACCTAAGTTTCCGAAAAGGATATCTTCTTAGTCAGGATCATACCGGAGGCTCTTTTGAATAACATATTCATCAGACAATACAGCTGGTGGCTTATGACAATCAGGTCGGCGTGAGAACTCAACTTCCCCATGCCCAGTGGAGTGGAGCCTTTTACCTTGATTAGTCAGTTCGATTTACTGCTTTGAAAAAAATTAGTTTTCTTTTTGTCTATCGTGCAGTGTAGTGGGTGTATAAATATTTGACGGTCTTGATTCTGACAGTGAGTGACATCTCTGGTGCGCGCTGTAGCGCCTACAGATAGGCAGCCAACCAGCACGGTATCGAGTTCACTCCCTCGCGTTTAAGCGACATGCAAGAGATCCGAGCTAGGAGACATGACAATTTGGCCATGTATCTTTGCCCAGTCGAAGCTTTCGTCGCATCAAACAGTGGGTAAATAGGAGGAATCAAGCCAGTGGTTTTGGGATAGCTGCATTACAATCCTCCCTGCAACGACACATCCAGTCAGTTTTTAGTATTATATACTAATATTATTTTAAAATGTTTTTTTATTATTATCATTATTATTTCATACCATGCCATCTTGAGGAATGGAGGAGTATATGAAGAGACGCTAAGAGATAATTTCCTTTAAAGTATTTGGGTGCATTATATATATGCCCTATATTTAAATTCTACCGCCAGTTATTATTTGGTTTCTCCGTTGTAAACATTTACTTTTTTCTTTACTTAACGCTTTACACCTCGTCGACGTCGAGGTCATTAGAGGCGGGATGGTACTAGGGACAAGGAATGAGAAGGAGTTCGACCATGGCCTTTTTGAAGGAAGTATCCCGGCATTCGCCTGGAGTGATTTAGGGAAACCATGGAAGACCCAAATATGGATGTTCGGACGGAGATTCGAATCAGTGTCCTCCCGAATGAGAGGTCCGTTGTAAACAGCCGTGGTGTCAACGAATATGAGGAAAGCTAAATTAAACGTTGAAGGCAATACAAATAAACACTGCACTGAAATAATTCAAATCATACTTCATCGTAATGAAGCAAAAATAACTAAACTAGCTCCAGTCCCAAATGTAAATCCAGTTAGAATTTTCTCAGAGTATATAAAATAAAATATCTTCTTCTTACGATGCCCGATTTCGATCTTAGGTGGTTGTTATGGAGGTTATATCCTTTCCATGGGAATTGCCTTTGGAAGATGAATTGCTTTGGTTTCCCGTTGCCTTCCCCAGTGTGTGATATTGTATGTGTTATTGATAGGTATGCCTGATAGATAGTGCGTGTGATCAGTATAAGTTGTTGTTTGTGTAATAAGAAATGTGAGATGGAGGGTGGGGCTGAACCAGGTACCGGGCCATTCACGACATAACTTTACGAGTGCACAGACGTACGATACGGGAGATTTACAGGGGTTTCTCACAAGATACAATACAATATAATAAACAATCACAGAAAGCAGAAAATTTCTGGAGTTCCTAAAAACTTTCGATACGATTTCTTTGTCTAAGTCTTATTAGAAAAAAGCGAGTGTTTGCTGCGTCTTAGCAAATTTATTGTCGATTACAAGACATTTCTCAAGTTTACCAATAAGCCTTATAGTTTACTTCAATGAATTGTCTGTTTATATATATTTTTTAAATTTTCCACAGTTATCCCAGCAAAAAGTGTTTAACGGACGAAGCTCTAAATCCCTAACTTCCACAGTAATTTGTAAGATATATATCATTGTATACATATTCCTTTAAAATCATGTATCTGAATAAAAGACTGGTTTCCACAGGATAAGTATTACGTTTAGTCTTTGAAGTGGATATTTTTTAAGAAGTTTTTCTGCAGTTGGTAGCAGTGTAAGAACCATGGGTGCCAACTTAGGGGTTTTCCCCCTAAATTTAGGGGGTATACACGCGTGATGGGATTTTTTTGGGGGCTTTATAATTTTAGGGGATTTTTTAGGGGGATTATATATTAGATACTTTATGATTTCTTGTACTTATTTGTTGAATATTTAATTAGCGACATCAAATCCTAGTACAGATCCTCATTACTAAGAATGCGGACTTCTCTATGACTAAATATATTTTTCTGATCACAGAATAAAATATTTGTTTCCGATACAAATTTGCTTTGGAAAAAAAGCATAGATTTTGCGTTTAATGTTTACCAGAGACATATAATTGTTTCGGTTTCCTATGGAAAGACTTTGGTTGTTGCGACAACAACCAACGTGCAACAATGTTGCCGTTATTGTTTAGTTATTTCTGGTCGAATTAACTGTGCTGTTGTGTGTATCCTGTAGTGTGTCGACAAACAGTTTGTTAATCATTTCTAAGAAATTAAAGAAATACAGTCAAAAGTATACAAATACGTGGGAAACAGATCCAGATCTTAAAGGTAAAGTAGTTTCGTTACGTTTTTATAATTTGTTTTCGTTATGAATCAGGTGACATTATACAATATTATATTTACTATTTGTCATCTTTTTTCACATGATGATCGGCGCCATTTAATTACAACTGTATGTTTCTAGGTCAGGTTTGTTAAAAATCGGGATGGAAGGGGGAAAAAAAAAATTCTGGGATCAGGGTTGCAGATCGGGACAGTAAAAAAATCGTTTATTATTTACATAAATTGCGTTTATTTAGATAAATTGGGCAGGACAGGGGTATCATATGATAGGAGCTTACGAAGCTTTGTACTAAACATAATGATCTCAAAAAAACTCTGTACAATCAGAACAAAACGAAATGGTGTTAGAAATGTTGAATAATTTATAAATAAAAATATTACTAATCAAAATATAGTATTTATTTTTTAGGGGTTTTTCCACTTAATTTTGGTGATTTTAGGGGTTTTGACATAAGTGTTAGGGGTATAAATTTTTTTGAGTTGGTAACCCTGGTAAGAACCAGAGAGGCAGTCGGCCGCTGGCAATAAAGGAGAGAGGATTTTAGTGCCGTTGGAAGGACCGTGTTAAGTTTAGCAGAGAGCACCATCTCTATTTCGGCCAGATGTGGGCCAGTGTAACGTTTTCTTATGTATTATTCCTGTGTTTCGAGTGAAGGTCCGTGTATAAATTTCTTGTTGGAAACGTTGTGGTTTTCGTATTAATTAAAAGTTTTCATTTAAAGTACAGCTCTGTCGTGATTCAGTATCAGCAATGATTACGTTTGGTCTAGCTTCAGAGAACTCTATTAAAAATCAAAAATATCAAACAAACGGCAGCTCAGTCCGCGGGTGGTGACAGTTTTTGGGCCATACTTGTCATTCTCACCTGGCTATCACATTTAATTTGTAACGAAACTGGCGTGAGTGACAGCCAAGGAATAACTTTTAATGTTTCAAATTAATGAGTTAGCTCACAAACACTACCTTTACCGGGTTTCGAACGTTTTAGATACCCGGCATGGTTTACCAACATGAATAGTGCTTGGAAAAGGAATAACTAAGAAGCGAAAGCCTTTAACATGAATTATCACATATACACAGACATGTAGCAGGGACTTTTTTATTTTTACAAAAATATTACTTCTTCGGCTCGTCGAGGCCATTGTAGCCGAGAAAGAATTACGGGTAAGAAACGGGAAGGAACTCCGTCCTAGCATTTCGCCGGGAATTATTTGAGGTACGTATTTGGGTTATTTGGGTGGGTCGGTGGGGATCTCGGCGTCAGTTGATCTCTGCGCAGCAAGGCTTTAGGGTTTAGACCATAGTCTTCATTGATATTATTAGGGTCTCTGACAATTTCAAGCGCCTTTTTTTCTCCCATCTCGATATTTTTAAAGTCAATGGCATGATCGCTCTCCTGATTGAGCGTACCGTTATTATCTTTGACGTGGTGTATATCTCGTGTTGAATGGTGGCTACCCCTGTTGTATCATTACGGCACTATTTGGGTTATCCACTCACCTAAAAAACTCTTTCATTACAA
This sequence comes from Vandiemenella viatica, assembly GCA_031002005.1. Classification (NCBI taxonomy): domain Eukaryota; kingdom Metazoa; phylum Arthropoda; class Insecta; order Orthoptera; family Morabidae; genus Vandiemenella; species Vandiemenella viatica. The sequence continues at coordinate 239,871,924 of JARYHS010009186.1, forward strand.
TTTTTTTTTTCGAGTCATCTGATATCCTTCTTTCATTTTAAGCTACTTTGTTTCCTTTGACACAGTTTCTTGTACATTAGCCAAGCAAACTGACTGCTGTGTGCCAATGTCGTGTTGTTTTTTATGTTTCAGAAGTACAAGCTGATGAACGCTAGCGTCCGGCAGAAAGACGGCCACGCATTGCTCAGGGATATCATTGAGAGGGTTGGCCGCATGCTCAAGTCCAAGATCGTCTCCGCAAAAGTAAGTCATTTAGAAAAACTGTTTCGACTTAATATGCAGGATGTAATGTTATATGAAGAAAACTTCTTCAGCACATGGCATATACACTTACCGAAAAAAATTAAAGCATCCATAAGATATAGTCGGATGTCAATATAACTTCGTACACATACACACCATCGATGGGTATGATTAGAGTTGCAGTTTTCTGTGACAGGTAGAACGGCCACCAGAGTGCATTACAATTGTTTGTGTTTAGTACTGTTGCCAGGGCTAGTAGGGTATGTCAGGAGGCGTGGATGAGAGACCACTGTGAACGACACGGAGTGTGGCAGCGGTATCAGCATCTCTCAGAGTCTAAAGTGGCCTCGTTGTGGGTCTCCATTTGGCCGGCTGATCAAATCGTGCAATATCCAGATTTTTTGGGCATTCGGATGTTCGATATTGGACTTAATAGGAATTTGATGGCAGGCATATGCGTCGTCAAGGATCCGGCAGGTTACGTCTGACCACTACAACCTAAAATCGCCATATTGTGCACCAAGCACATCGTAACCCCTTCACTATGCGCCTGCCATCCAGGAACAAGTAATGAACTCCCTGCAACAATCTGAGTCAGCAGCTGGACTAAGGAATAGAGTCTCATCCTTATGCTGCCGTTAACACCACATGTACGGCTGCGTTTTGAATGGTGCCGCGACCACGATTCATTGAACTGCTGCCGAATGGCACCGCACTGTATTCAGCGATGAATCGCGGTTCTGCATTACCTCGGATGACCTTCGCCGGAGAGTAAGGCGACCTGAGGATAGGTCCCATCGTTTCAGTGTTTTAGATAGGCAAGTGGTTTTACTCCTGACGTTTGACTAAACGTTACGGCTAATAGTGATTGAGGAAACTCTCAAGACACGGACATCCTGTATTACTTCTAGTGTGGTGGTGCCAGTTTTCAACAGGACAATGGTCGTCGACATACGGCACGTGTCTCTATAAAACGTCTGCGTGATGTAGAGCTACTCCTGTGAGCAGCCAGGTGCCCAGATATATGCCAGACAGAAGATATGTGTGCAGTGCTGCCAGCCTCTTGACTTGGCTCTGAATATCCGTAGATGGCTGCTAAAATTTCCGTAGATTGGGTACAAAAATCCGGAGACTCGCTACCTGAAAGACTGAAACAATAATTACTGAAGAGAGAGTCAAAATTAAGAATACTTTTTATTTCCAGGTCTTTAAAATTCTAAATACAAAATAATGTTCTACATAGAAAGAAAGAAATATCTCTGAACATGTTTTATACATCGTCACTTTCATTGCTGCTGCTACTGTGCCTACTTTTTTTGGGGGGAGGGGGGGACTATACATTATTTATTTTCTTTGTTGACATTAAATTCAGCATACCTTCTGTAACATGAAATGTTAAATCTGCGACCCCTTTGACTCTCGTATATTGGTTAAGCCTTCTCGGAAGGCTCTGCTTTGTAACCCGTGCCAACGAGCGTGTCACCGTGCATAAAGAGTGCGCCGACAGTTCTGTATTACTGTCTTTTAAGATCTATAGTCAAACAAAATTTGAGTTTTATTTGAATCGTTGGTTCACACGAGCGGTTACAAGAAAACGATTGGCAATTATTGACCATTCTGTAATGCATTAACGCTATACGCTCAAAGTTTAACAAATCAGCAATATAAGGAAAATCAACAAATAATAAAAAGTAGCAAAAATCCGTAGATATTTTAGCAATATCCGAATATCCAAACTTTTTACACAAATCCGTAGAATTGGCAGCACTGTATGTGGGACCATCTAGACGTCAACTACGTCCCAGTGCCAGTATAAAGGATATAAAGGAGCAGTTAAAACAGTTGTAGCTTAGCTTGCCTCAGGAGAAGATACGGCGCCTGTATGACACCCTTCGCAATGGAATCAGTACCTGCATCCAGGCCAGAGGGTGTGTAACGTCATACTGATAAGTGGGCTCACACTGCCAAGTTCTTTTTTGTAAATTTGACTCTAATTTGTAATCACTGAAAAAATATCATATACCCTCCCAACCACTCCTCCCCTGCTGGGCGTTTTACTTTCTTGTCAGCCAATGTGTATAATCATATCAAAATCAGATGTGGCAGAAGAAATAAAATAACAGCTGATGGCAGTAGAAAGATCGATGTTAAAGGAGGAGAAACACTTGGTTCAAACATCGACCTAGAACTAGTTTTTCAAGCCGTGTATATGGCTAGCCGAAATTAACTGTGCTTTAGGAATACCATAAAGAAGGGAAATTAAAACATTTGAAATGTGGTGCTAATAAAGTGTGCTGAAAATTAAGTGGATGACTAGAGTCAGAAATGGACGTGTTTTCGAGATGTTGGCTATGGAAAGAAGTTTAAATAAATGTCTCACAGAAAGAACGGATGAAAGGGATGGTTGGAACCATATTTTAAGACATACAGGATTGGTCCATTTATTATTGGTGGAAACAGTCGAAAGAAAGAAATTTAAACGAAGACAGAGCATAAAATAGATAACTGAGGGCTTAGGTTGTGGTGAGTAAGTCGAAATGAAGAGATTAGTTCAATATAGAAAGTTAAATATAAGAAAAGAATTGCATCAAATCAGTCTAGAGACAGATCGCTCATATATAGAAGTTAATACTTTTTCACATATGATACAGTTCTAGTTATGATCTTTTTTTTTTTTTTTCAGTGTATCATGCAGAAAGCGGAAGACTTGGCTGAGAGTTACGATCCCGCTGACTACGAGAACTTCACATACCACAACGTGAAACACTCGCCGGTGAACGACAAGGAACCCATCGAGAACTTCGAGTACCTCGAAAAAGGACTCTACGAACCCTTGTACCTCACACCTGACAGCCACTTCAACTACATCCCCGTCAACAGAAGCCACAGCTCTGTCCACGTGCCCACCAACGTCTTCGACGAAGGTCGGTGTCTCATCTCATTTAGCAAAGATTTTAGTATATAAGCAGACTCGTATGTAACTGAATACTTCGTAAAGGAGCAACTTCTTATCAAAACAATCAGTACTTAAGAAGGTGTAATCTTGGCCATTGTGCCATCTTGCTTCCATGTCCGTTAGCGCTGACGTCACCGCTACAGAAATCGCTCCGCGTGCCGAAGGTAGCCGGTTCGAGTCCGGCCGAGGGCTTGGGTGTTTGGGTGTTTAAGTGTTGAGTGTCTGTGAATTTCGTGTGACCGTCCTCGGTGTCCAGGTGTATATACTTAGCAGCAATAATGTGCTGGAGATCCTGATACACTGGAAGAGTCATGATAATCACATTGATTATTGATTGAGCCGAAAGCCAATTAAAAAAACGCTGACGTCACCGTCACACACCCAGCCTTCGTGGCTGGATTAACAACGGCCAGAGATGTTACTGGAGGGTATGAGCGTTATTTTATTATCGTTGATTCTATTCAGGTAAGCATCTGCGAAGAAATAATTGCAAGAGCACTGAAAGAAAATAAATATTTAGTTTAAATCAAATTAATTATTAGTTGCTTTTTGTTTCTTTATATTTTTTCGATGTGTATGTTTTCTTTGCGTTCTCTGATCGCTATTATAGTAAGCTATGACATATGGGGTCACGTTTATATCGCGATGCAGTGAAAGTAGTGACGCGCGTGCGATGAAAGCTTTCTTTTCAGAATAGAAATGTTAGAATTCATCGATATAGCAGGAGGAAGGAGTTATTGAAGTATTTTACAAAAAATTTAAATTGGTTTCATGAGCGCCGTGTTATTGAAATCATTACTTCGTTTCAACTAGCAACAGCTAGAGAATACTTACATTTGATTAATATCGGAAATCTTTCGGTAGATTTAAGCCAAAAGTGATTAAAAAAAAAAGAATTCATACGGAAAAAAAATTAGTCTGATTTGGCTGAAATCGATCTGTGTTTGACTCTAAATGTTCCCTCTGCAAAACTGAAGAACTTTTATTGAGTTTGAAGGTACTTAGAAGTACTAAAGAGGGGCGAAGATGATCGTCCTACGATTTAAATTAAAGTTGAAGGATAAAAGTGGAAAAAGTGCAATTGTTTCTATAATTACTTACTTAATCACTATCGAAATAAACTATTTCGTTATTAACATCGTTTAACGTAGGTAAAAAAAATGTAACCAGTTTTTTTTCCAATATTAGGTAGTTCGTCCATGAGGAATCTACACACAGGAATATACAATACAAAAAGGATAAAGTAGCAAAGACATCTGTGCTAGATTATCCAAAAAGTACCGTTACTTTGAGAATATAAATCCTTGTTTATGCCGTCCATATTTTTCTTTCCTGCTGCTTGTTTGCTATACTCGTTTTGTACGCTCATACTGGCGGGCTAGGTTGCTTAGAATCACATGATGCTCATACACGCAAATTTGGTTCAATGACGGGGCAACCACAGAACAGTATAATCTAACAGATATTTTATTCGTTGCAATTTAATAAAATAATTTTCAAAAAAATTAAACCTAAAAAATTACATTTTTTATGACGCCTTTCTTTAAAACTTCAGGAGCTGATGTCCTGGAAGGAATCCAGTGGTCCACAGGACTGGACGAGGCATTCATACAGAACATGAAGAGTGATCCCACACTGTCCTGGCAGTACTTTGGTGGCTCAACAGGATTTATGCGGATATTCCCGGGTAAGTGACGCAGGGAAACGTCACTTTTGCAGTTTTAACCAACCAACATTTCATTCGAGTTGTAGTTTAATATCATATGAAAATCCGCACTAACGAAAATTAGGTATAGAACACTGAGGAAGAAAACTTTTTTTAATAATGTTTGCTGAAAATTGCAAAAGCTATTTAGTTGTTTCTGAAAATGCTTGAATCAACTGCTGTTTGAAATTTTTAAATCGGAGTGGCAACTTATAAACTAACTTATTTAAAAATATTTGTTTGCAAAAACGACCATTCTGTGATAAATCTTATTCGTTCGTATTGAAAAACATTGAAAGTCGTGAATTATGATGATAAAAGAAATTATGTTTTACAGAACAACAAAAAAATTCTGTCTGAAAAAGTCAGTTACACTTTAATCAGATCCCGTTCATGATTAATCACTTTACCAAGCAAGGTATGAAGCACACGACTTAATTCAGACTACTTAACAACTCGTGCATTCCATCACGAATAATAAAATGATATTCGAAACACTCAACCCGTGCCAGAACTACCCTTCGCGGTCTCACGGCCAACATTGTCATGCGCTCGCTCTTTCTCAGGACTAGAGTAAATTCAGATACTTGCGTCCCATAAAAGTATTTTAAAGCTTGAGCTCGTTTGGCGTAGTATGAGAAATGACTATGCAGTTTCAGGATGAAATTATCCAAGTCAAATTTACTCAAACCCAAAGCATACTTTACACTGTTATACTGTCTGCGGGACATCCCACTGATATAATTTTGTCATTATCATCGTGTATTAACTGCAAAAACTGAATTTTCACTTCTGCATAGTAACTAATAAGATGTTTTACATCAATATCGCTCTCCTTCTATCGTGTCAGCAATTTTTTTTAGTGGCTGATGCATCTTCTTTCTTGTTTTTGTAAAAATCAAGTACGCAAGTTTTTAAAGATGCAGTTGGGCTGAAAAATCTTACCACCAGCGGAAAAAATAATGTTTTCCTATCATATTTCGAGGCGTCTGTAGCAACACAATAAAATGTATCATTTGGAGGAGCTTCGATCGCTTATTGAGTAGGTACCGAACCTAAACATTATGAACAATCACACTAGCCTTTGTTATTACAAGTAACAATTTCTCAGGAATTTCAGAATTGTTACACAAAGTACGATAAAGTTTTGATTTACAATTGAGTAAACTGAATGACAAGATGTGCTTGACCTAGAGGAATGTCTTTGTGACTTCAACAGCAATCAGTTTCATTTGGTAAATGAGATGACTGATGCATACAAAATATTGGGATTCAATATGTTGCTGAAGGTGAATTTCCTGCACACTCATATGGATTACTTCCCGGAAAGCTGCAGCTACTTGTCTGATGAACACGGTGAAAGGATCCATAAGGACATCATGACTTTAGAGCAGCGGTACGAAGGGAAGTGGATGACTGCCATGCTGCCAGATTACTGTTCGATACTACAAAAATATTCACCATAAAGGGAAGAAATAAGGAAAATAAACATTTTTGGTAGAAGTTTTTCATTTTTGTAACTCTATGTACAATGTTTGAAGTATTTAGTAGTCCATCTATCGATTAAAATATGTTTTCAATAAATTTTGGAAATTCTAGAAATGAACGTTTTTCTGTGAATAAAAAAATATTAAAAAATTTCAATTTCTAAATTTCTGATAGAAGAATCTGATACAAGTAGATATGAGTTCAGTGCACTCTTTCCATAAGAATCACAACAAATCTCCAGATTTTTTTTTTTTTTTAGAACAGTGTAATTATCACACAAGTAATTATTTTGATTTTTCCTGTAATTTTATTCTATAATTTTTTCATCCATTTCTTGTTTTCGCTGTAAATATTTTATCATAGAGAGCGATCATTATGTTTGCTTTATATTTATCATATATTATTTCAATAGAAAATAGGTTTTCCGTTGGAAGAAATAAATAGTGCCTATAAACATATCTAAGGAAAATGTTTGTGAGTCTACTGATCTACGGAAGTAACACGACTTTCCGTTTGATAGCGATGGCTTGGGCGCAGACCCCGGACCTATTCGACTGCCGCACGCGGCCCTGGTACATCCAGGCCGCCACCTGCAGTAAGGATGTCGTCATCCTGATGGACACGACTGGCTCCATGACTGGCATCAGATTCGCCATCGCCAAGCTCACCGTGCATTCCATCCTCGATACACTATCCAACAACGACTTCGTCAACGTATTCAACTTCTCTACCCATGTCCAGGAGGTTGTTCCCTGCTTCAAGGACACGCTCGTGCAGGTGAGCTTAAGGATTTGTTTTTATAGTCTTAAACCAGAAATTTGAATGTAGGAGTCATGTCGCAGAAATGTGGTGATGTCTTTCATTCCAGGATTACAATGAACCGCAACTACAAAGACCTTAGAGTTTGATTAGAGGAACTTGGGTGCTAAAAATCATCTCCATCCAGCCATACTTTTGTTTTTACACATTTTTTAGGCTGTTTAAATGGTTCCTTAATGTCTGCAATGGAAATTTTAAATAGTTAACTAGACGACCCGTGCGAAAATTTCGCGAATAAAATACGATGAATATTGAGGTTGAATGCTTGTAAATATAATGAAAAGTAGAACCGCACTTTTGTTTAGTGTAATAGGTATGCATCAAAATACTTACAAAATATTACGAAACAGTTAGACAAACTGTCACTGACCTTAAAAGAATTCAAACCAAACTGAACAAAATGCACACAGCATATCAACATCTCTGTAGTATAAAAAGTTTACATTACTATTTTACAGGAAAATAAAAATGTTTGCGTAACAGAAAAAAAATATCCGAAAAGTTTCTTATTGTATAAAAAAACAGTTTATTGACATCTCTGTGATATCTGCTGCCGCAATCTAGCGACATGGCTCTGATCTGTCTCATACGCGCGACCAATTTAAGCAAGAAAATCCGAAAAATTCTTTCTTAATTTATGATTTTACCTAATTCTTTAAAACGATATGTCATTTATCGATTTCGGTTAAGTATCGAAAGAGATAAATTAACGTAAAAAAAACAAACGAAAAAAAGAAACACATCGTGGAAATAATATTGATTCCTTATGGTGTGACCAAAGCGGACACTTTGGAATTTAAAATTATTCCTCATTTATCGATTTCGGTTAGGCATCAAGCGAGGTATTAAAAAAAATAGAAATTATGATATTTTTGCCCCTTCAGGTTCAATGTGTTCTTAAAAAATGATGTGACCAAAGCGGACACCTTGGTATTTAAAACGATACCTTATTTAACGATTTGGGTTAGGTATCATGCAAGATAAACAATATTAATACTTTTGCCCTTTAAGGGTCGAATTTTGAGAAATTCCTTTTTTAAATATGGTATAACGGATCCGAAAACCTTACGAAGACCTAAGTCTTTAAAATGATACCTCGTTTATCAATTTTGTTTAACTATCAAGAGAGATAAATGTCTCGAGACACAAAAAACGCATTTTAGAAATACTGACATTTTGCCATTTAAGGGTCGAATTACTAAAAAATCCTTTCTTAAAATGTAATTTTACCACGGCGAAGACCTTAATCATTAATACGATACCTCATTTATCTATATCGTTTAGACATGAAGGAGTTAAATGGTTCGTGACACAAAAACGTGTTGCAGAAATATTGACATTTTTGTCCTTTAAGGATCGAATTCCGAAAAATTCCTGTCTTAATATATGATGTCGCCAAAGCGGAGATCTTAATCTTTAACAGATACTTCATTACACGATTTCAGATAGGAATACAGGGAGATAAATGATTTGTAATGAAAAAAAAACTAGAATTTTAGAAATATTTACATTTTTTGCCCTCTAGGAGACGAATTACGAAAAATTCCTTTCTTAAAATATAATGTTACCATGGCGGACACCTTAATCTTTAATATGATACCTCATTTATCTTTATGAAGGGAGATAAATGGCTAGTGACACAAAAACGCGTTGTAGTAATATTAACACTTTTACCCTCTAAGGGTCGAATTTCGAATGGTTAGACCAAATCAGAGCCCTTTGTTTCTAAAATAATACCTCATTTCTCGATTTCGATTACATATCCAGGGAGATAAATGGCTCGCGACACAAAAAAAACGCATTTTAGAAATATTGACATTTTTACCCTTTAAGGGTCGAGTTACGAAAAATCCCTTTCTTAAAATATAATGTTACTACGGCGGAGACCTTAATCTTTAATATGATACCTCATTTATCTATATGAAGGGAGATAAATGGCTAGTGACACAAAAACGCGTTTTGCCCTTTAAGGGTCAAATTCCGAAAAATTCCTGTCTTACTATATGATGTCACCAAAGCAGAGATCTTAATCTTTAAAAGATACTTCATTAAACGATTTCAGATAGCTATCCAAGGAGATAAATTACTTGCAACACAAAAAACAACATTTTAGAAATATTGACTTTTTGGCCCTTTAAGGGTCGAATTACAAAAAATTCCTTTCTTAAAATATGGTGTGACCAAAGTGGAGACCATTAGCTTTATAATGACACCTCATTAATTGATTTCGGTTAAGTATGAAGGGAGATAATGGCTTGTGACAAATAAATACCTTATAGAAATAATATATATGATGATTTAATTTCCCACCACATTACTAGGATTTAGTTAAATTCAATCTTAACAAACACTATCAACGCAAGATGGAATATGACTCATTTATAGGTGAAAATCATTTTTTTAAAGAAAACAAAGGAGTGAAATTCATATTTTCTATTGATTTTGATTTCCGAATATCAATAAAAAAACTAATATTATTCTAAAATTCGTGCGAATTAACTTCCTTCAAGGTCCTCCCTATGACAGTAAATTATTTTATTTAGAATCGATTTCCCCCTGTCATTTAGAATTCTGAAAAAGTTCGTTGTTTTTCTTCACGAAAGTATATAACAATATTATTATTTACGACAGTGACAGCACTATATCTTTTCTTTATTTGACATTTAACTTATTGTTTTTATCCAAGCTGTATATCAGTATGTTTGCTATATTGTTTGCTCAAATACTCCTCCCAATATCTTAAATATACGGTTCACCAAGATATCTATATTTTATTTTTTTTTTTTAGAAATTCTTATTTATAATAATGTGTTTTAAAAAAATAATATTAAAGTTCTGTGAGTGCCAAATTTTTACTTCCTTAAGCAGAGTAATTGAGAAGTTTTACTGAAAACAAATAGTGTTTCTCTACTGTATTAATATTCGTTTTAATAACTTTTTTGTTACTTTTCCAGCTGAACAGCTTGGTAATCCATAAGGAATCTTATCTCTTTCTGTTAGCAGAAATCTTGTTATGTCAGCTGAATTTTTTTTCGTCTGATTTTATGAAGATTTTTATGTAATAGTTGTTATTTCTTGTGTTTTTTTTGCAGGCCACTTTGGAAAATGTAAATACATTCAAGCAGGGGCTTGACATACTAACTTTAGATGGAGCTGCAAATTTCTCGAAAGTATTTATTCAAGCCTTCGAGTTACTGGAAAAAGTAAGTAATTTCTATTTTCCAACCAGCATGTGATATTCTCTGTTCTATTTGTACACAATATTCGTGCAGATGCAGGTCCAGTCAAAAAAACGGTCACAGTAAGTGTTCCACTATATTATTTATCAGAACTTGCTCGGGAATTCTTTCACGTGGACGATTAATGTACGGACTAGGAGTGTTGATAATATATCAACTCTATTTTTTCAAAATTGTATATCGGCTCCGATATTTTTCTCGAAGATGCAGTCAAGCTATTTTGGGGGAAAACAAAATAATTCGCTGTGTTACACGTAGAAATGTAACAATAAGTGGAGTTAAAAAAAAATACAAAATTTTCAAACGTAGCTTATCAACTAAAATTTTAAACGCTCAGTTAGTGCTTCTGATCAATTACGATTTGAGCAACAAACAGAAACGAAAACACTGCTAAATATTAATTCTAATTCAAGCAGTTAACACTTGTTGTTTGGACGTGATGGCAAGATTTTATGTTTTCTTCAATTGTCTCAAAAGTTTTAACATTAAGAACTAATCATAATTTACTGGATATGGCAGCTACTTTCTTGCAACCATACATCGGTAAAATCTCCGTTCTTACAAACTGTATGTGTGAGATACTAACGTCGTCCTTTTTTCTGCGTCTTCTGCGAACTCTTCTTGGTGACATCTTTGGTCGTTTTTTTTGTGTGATAGTCGTTGAGGATGCATCGTTACTGTGACATTACCGCCTCTAACATGCATTGAAGAAACAGGTTAAGCAGTTATGAGCATCCATAAAGGCATGTAGTGAAGTCCTGACAAACTGGCTATAGTACACTCGTACAACATCCGTCAATCTCCGAGGAAAATATGGACGTCGTTAAACCGCATAAGAATAGGCCATTGCAGGTGTAAAAGTGAGAAAACATAGATAACTCTTCTTTTACTATGGAAAACAATCTATCGTAAAACCACTAAATATCTTAGATACAGCGGAACTATCCATGAAGTAAGGAGAGAGGCGAACGTTCGGGCCTTGTATTCGGGAGGAAGCGGGTTCAAATTCCCGTCGTGCCATCCAGATTTTTGTTTTCTATGATTTCCATAAATTACTCCATGTGAATACCGGAATGGTTCCTTCTAAACGCCATGGCTAAATAACTTCGCGTTCCTTGCCCCTTAACCTCCCTCCCGGCGCTAAAACCTTTATGTCAACAAGCGGTAAATATCGGGGGGGGGGGGGGGGGAATCAAAGGCAGCAGAATGGCTGCAAACTCTGGACATCAATTTTAAATACTATTTTTTTAAATTTCATATGGATTATGTGTTGAACATTTCTACACTTAATTAATTACGTGAGGTGTTTTTTCGTAAATTTGGAACCCCCCACCGTGGTCAGATTTGATTGGACCCCCCCCCCCCCCAATCCTCCTATGGTGAGGTGAGATCTTCACCTCACGTAATTAATGGACGCCCCCTATTATTTATTTAATCACAGTATTTATTATGCTTATAAATAAATTTCAGAATCGGGTGATGAAACTAAGTTTCATTTTTTGATATTTTTTCTCCTGGTAGACACGCACCGTTTTATCTGTGTTGCTTGTGCAGTCGAGGCAGGAGCGAGGATGCGGAGGCGACGCAACAGGTGTCTCCTGCAACCAGGCCATCATGCTAATCACGGACAGCGTCACCGGGAACATCACGGAGGTGTTCAAAGCCTACAACAGACTCAACAACGGCACCAACATACCCGTCCGCGTCTTCACCTTCCTCGTCGGCAAGGAGGTCACCAAGGTCATGGAGATCATCTGGATGGCCTGTCTCAACAGAGGTCAACAACTCGTACTTTGTTTAACCACTAAGTAAGACCAATACAGTGAGATGCAAAAATAGAACACATGCTACAGAGAATGAAGAAGTTGTGAATATTCGAATTAACACAATGCGTTTGTTCTTAAAACAAATTTCTAAAATTCTGGGTAATAACACTCTTGGGATAGTATATAGTATCTTGACTTTCAGTTTTCCTGAGATATGTTTTGTCTTTGTGAGTATTGTCCTTCAATTCAGTAATTTACAAGTGACATACGGCCTGAGCTCAATGATTATGACGTCTGACTGGAGATCGATTGGTTCCCACCGAGAGTGGTGGGTGAACGGTTAGCGTTCTGGCCTCGCATTCGGGAGGACGCGGGTTCGAATCCCCGTTCGGGCATCCAGATTTGGGTTTTCCATGATTTCCCCAAATCACTCCAGGCGAATGCCGGGATGCTTCCTTCAGAAGGCCATGGCCGAATTCCTTCCCCCCCCCTCTAATGACCTCGACGAGGCGTAAAGTCTTAATAATAATAAAAATATAAGGTAGGCCAGTTATCCTTTTTAAGACGATAGTTATCGGTATTTATGTTTGTAATAAAATAAACGTTAAGATCATAAATAAATAACATTTGCTAATTCCATTTGATTGTGAAAAAAATATTTATTTCTAACTAAATTATAAAATATTAATGTAATTAAAATTGCGAACCTGAAGTTATAGTCAATGCTTATTTCACTGTGCAGTGTCAATTTATTTTATGATATAAATATTCCTTCTCTTAAGAAAGTCCTCGAATGATTGACATTATAATGTCATAGTAGGGATTTTCGTAATAACTTTTCTTATATACATAAAACCCAGTGATTTGTAGTAACTATTGGCGGTAGTATAAAAAATCTGTTTATGTGTGTACTTTGAATGATTCTTGCGTTTCTTTTGCTTCAACAGTGGCTGGTTAAGCAAGCTATGAGCTATATGTGTGTATGCTCTGTTTTCAGGTTTCTACACGCACATCCAGTCGCTGAACGAGGCTCGCGAGCAGGTGTTTAGGTACATCCCTGTGATAGCGCGGCCCCTGGTGCTGCAGAGGGAGGTCCACCCCGTCGTCTGGACTCACGCCGACGCTGACATTCGGGTCAGTCAACAGCAACTACACTCATTACCTGTTAAAGTGACCTCCTCTAAAGCGTTTACGGAAGAAAAGTTTGTTGGTACGAGGGTAGGCTGAAAAGAAATGCACACATGCTTGCAGAACAAATTGCAAGAACGGGCCAAAAGTACATTAAACTACACTTCTTTAGCTTCAAAATCATATTTTTTTTTTCAGCCTAGTCACCGTTAAAACTAACACATTTCTCACAACGTGTAACAAGTTTTTCCGACTTTTCTCGAATCCAAAATTTGACAGCTACCTTCACCTCTTCGTCCGAGGTACAATGATTATTCTTGAAGTCTATCTTGAGCAAAGGAAAAAATAAAAATCGCAAGGCGCAAGATCGGGGGAGTGAGAAGGGTGTGGAATCGGTTCAAACCTCAGGTTTTGCAGAGCCTCTACAGTTGCGGGCCAGGTGTGTGGAGGAGCGTTGTCATGTAGCAAGAGTATTGGCGCCAGGCTTCCTCGATCACGACAAACTCGACGTCGAGGCGTTTTAGACTATGTACGGTTTGCGATACGCTTTTGAGTGATTCGCCGGTCATTTTGAATCAAATGTCTGAGATGTTTATCGTCTGTGGCAGCGATCGGACGTCCGCTGCGTTTTTCATAAAAAATCATGGCTTTTCGAGGCAAGTAATCACGAAATTTTACTGCCCATCGTTTATAGCAGACCTATCAACAGCATCGTCACCATAAACAGCCTTCAAACGATGATGAGTCTCAATAGGAGTCACTTTTTCAGCAGTTTAAAATTCGATAACAGCACGCTGTTTAACTCGCGATGACATAGCACTAGAAAACGTCTCCATACTTCCGCTTCTGAAAATACACTGGATGAACTCAACGACTTCAAACCTGCGCATGCGTATAGAGGGCGAATGTTACTTCCACATGTCACCAGGTGCGAAACTGAAGGTCATTTAGTTCGTGCTCTACAAGCTGGTGTGCATTTCTTCACAACCTATATTCGTATATTCTCTGTATTTTAAAGGTATGAGATTCAGTAAGTCAAGAGGCAATTCTCTGTCACCTCCTCAGCCTTCTTCAACATCATTGAATTGTCTAAAGCTTTCCGCTTCGAAAGAGTTGACAAGGAAGGTGATCACATATCTCCAAGTTATTTTCGGTTGTCTTGAAAATTCCAGTTTCAACGTTATTGTAGGCAGGAAAAGGAATTGTAATCAATGGCAGAAGTTTTAACAACTGATTATACTGCACTCTTAACAACGGCATTTAAGAACTCCAAACCCTGGTTACTTATCTTGTTTCTAAGTGTAAATTAGTTGGCCTGAGCATCGAGCTTTCAAAAACAAAATATGTGTCTAACAATTGGGTCACACCTGGGAAGGTACAAATAAATAATAAAGCTTTAGCAAATGTCAGTGGGTACATTTATCTTGACCGGCTTCTATATACGAGAGAAGATGTAAGACCAGAAATTTTCTGTCCCATCAAGCTGCGATGCCAAGCGCTTGGGAAGGATTCTACTGCCCTAAAATCAAATATGCCTATAAAAGGAAAACAGTTTACGACAAGTGAATTCTTACTGTGCTGAGTTACGGCTGTGACACCTGGACACTCAATGAATGGACGAAAGAAGAGTTTAGAACAGACCAAAAAGCTGCTGAAAGGGTAAATCTCTCTCTCCAAAAAAAATAGGAAGAGAGCAACATCATATAGATTAGCGGCATCTTGGAGAAGACAGCCACATTGAAGTAGCAGTGTATTGGGCATGATGCTTGGCGTAAAGACAATAATAAGGAGTTTCAGTGGAGTGGGTCCAAGAGATCATCAGGGACCAAGAGGAAGACCACCAGACCGACGCGAGGAAGACGAACGCAAGGTCGCTGGAGCTAGCTGACAGAGGTTCGCCCAAGGTCCATGGGAAAGTGTACAGAAATCCTAGCCGGACTCATCACTCTAAAGGTCCGTTCCTACGGCGCGTGGTAGACAGGACACGCCTTTAATCTTCTACCGCCTGGCGGTGGGTCGAGACGCGCCGTACCTGCTAGCTTATGCGGCAAAGATGAGAGGCGTCCCCTAACAGGCGCCGAGGGACGCGCCGTGGGAACCCGCCTTTATATGCGACATCTTTTCATGATTGAATTAGCTAATGATGATGATGATTCACGGGTTTACACCGGTTGAACTGAAGTAAAAAAACAACGCTTCAACGGTGGATTCTGCCATCTTCATTTAAATGCACCACCACCTAACTCATCAGGCATCCAACTGTGTATCCAGTCATTTGCTTGAATAACGATTCCATGATCAACGCATCTTAGTTCCAACGGCATACTTTTATTTATGCGAAATCGACGAAAAATTAACAAGAAACGGAATGACACATGTCTTATCATTTTAGATTTTACAGTCGAATCTTGTGCTATATGTCGCGCAAGTATTAATCTTTTTCTATAAATTATAGTTTTTGAAGAAGGTATAATTAGCTTGAATACAAGCCTCTCGGAATATGAGTGTTTGTCTTCCTTATTTTGAAGAGGGTCAGTGTAGATTTAGAGCACCAGAAAACGGTAAAGATATATGACCAATAAACGAGGCCTCGAGGTAACGATAAATGAAGCTCATATTGCATGAAAAGATCCATTCATTTCTAATATTTACTCGAGCTGCTTATTATTCCGGTAATATATATTAATTTTTTAATTGTGATTTATCCCAGGTGTTAACATCTTTTTTTTCAGTTACTGGGAACTGAATGGTGGGAATTCTTGAAGACCATTACTAGTGTAGTGAGTAAAACATATCGACCATGTGTTAACTAATATGGTTATAGGTTACTATTTTGTGCATTAAACTGTAGTAAGATCACTCCATACATTTAAGGTTTTCTTTCTAGATTATTAGTATTGTTTACTCACAATGCATGCTGTCTATTTCATCTTATATTTCTTTTTCTTACTGTTACTGTTTACATGGCGGTTACGTATTAAGAAATGAAATCATGTACATTTTTTTCAGGGAAATGTCCGCGATATGAACGAGCTGAACAACTCTTTGGAAAATAAATGAATTATTGAGAATATTACACAGTCTCGTTTTTACAGGATCCCAAATTAGAGCAATGGCTATGGGATGTAATGGAAAATGTAGAACAAAGAGAAAAACTAGACAAACACTTTCGAAACAAAGAAATTTATTTCAGCCAACGTGAAGAGGACAATACGTACACTCAGGCCATATTCAAGGTACCGAGCCCCTGCTTTCCCTTGTTGCTGTGTGACCCACACCTTGCCTGAAGACACGTGCAGCCAGCAGTGTGACATTCTGCACGTGCACGCCCCTGAGTGAAGATATTAGAGTAGCTCTATCTGAACACAGTAGTTGTTCGTTCTCTCAAGTGGATGTGGTTCCTGTGTGGTATGCAACTCCCTAGCATGTACTCTGAATAAACAGCAGTCGTTGAAGAGAGCCTTACATAATCACAGACACTTCTTCAAGCGCACTGCACAACTTAAGTATCACCTCACACAACCTCAACACAAGCCTACACTAATACCATAAAGGCGAATGTAAATCTGTTGTCTGTCTTTTTTTTATGTCTTTACGACTAGACGGATAATCCCGTCTTGATGAAATTTGCTAAGGAAATACTATGTTTCATATGGAAGTACATTAGATACTTTTTCAGGAATAAATAACATATTTTGTCATAAAATTGTAAAAACTAACCGAATGGTGGCAATCAGACGGATACGGAGTGTACGTCGTGTAATGTTATATCGGCCGCTCAGGGTTTTGTGTCTCTCGCAGTCAGTTTGTGAGTGATCTGTTCATAAATTTCACGTACAGACACCGCTACTGTGTAACGGCACACGCCCACAAATAACAGATTAAAAGCACAACGTAATAAAAGCTGTGATCATGACTGGAATGGTAAAAGGTGATGATGTGTTGATTCCTCGTATCCAAATAATTCTGACAGACCTGCCATTCTAGTTTAAAAGAATGCAGTTCCCACTAAAATTAGCCTTTGCGATCATTAACAGTAAACCCAGGCACAGTAACCGAAAGCGGTAGAGGTACACAGAGTAGACGTGTTTTCCCTGTCACATGTATTGTCTCTGAGTTATATGTAGCTAGTTCACGGGTATCCAACCACCAAAGTCAATATATATTTTAGCAAAGGACAGCAAAATCAAACACGTTGTGAACAACACGGCCCTGACATAAATCGTCCCCTGAAAGTGACATAATTTTAAATCACAAACAAAAATCTGCCGGAGAAAATGTGGTAGGTTGTCTCCTACATTTAACACCCCTTGCCTTATTTTGTCGTTATTTTTAAACATGTTGCAAATTTGTTTTCTTCATGAGACTGGTTCAATAGTAGAGTGGCGGTGGCTTCACCGTCATATTATCCCGACTTCGTGTTTTTTGGACATCTGTTGCGTAACATACAGTTTTCTATAACAAATTCTGGCAATAAAATTGTAAATACATGCATACGACCAGTGGTTCTCAACTAGTGGCACGCGTACACAAGGGGGTGTGCGGGGTAAACTTGGCTTCGGTAATCACTACGATTATTGAAAAAATATTATTATAGCAAAAATGTATTTTAAGATACTCAAACTGTTTTTGTGTACGTGTGTGTAACGAATCTCGAAAAACTAGTTTCATTTTTTATAATCATTTCAGCTTTAGGAGTACGCGAGCTTAAGCTCATCCTAGAAGCGGTACTCCACTAAAAAGTAACTGGGAATCACTGGTGTAGAATATTAAACTAAATTCACTTAAAAAAAAGTGCAACGAGTTAAAAATAACGTTGTTTTTAAATATAATCATTACACGTTTTGCGAAATTGTCTTCCAAACGGTTTGAATAAAACAAACACTAAACCATCAGTTAAAAAATTACTGTGGGTTGTTGTATTGTAAAATTTACAAAAATGTATTTTAATAACACTTATTATCCGAGTCATCCGGCTATCCGTCGGATGAGAAATGTGATTTTTTTTATAGAAAAATTAACGTCTCTGGTATCAAAATTATCAAAATCGCACAGTAAGTTATTTTGAGAAAACCATGAATTCCAGAATAATCGCTATAGTTTTTCTGTAAAGTTTGCCAAACTAAATATCACAGCCAAATATGAAAGAATTTTCGGATCGGTAGTTTCGGAAATGAATGGGAGGAACGTTACTTTCTAATGAGTTTTCGATAAAAGTTTCCACGATTCGTGGATTAAAAAGGAAAATTCAAACATGTTGAGAGTCGCTTTCATTCGGTAACCATGAAGGCTATCTAATCTCTCCAACCTCCTGCTCCTGAACCCTCTATAATTGTATTCTTACCCTATGATTGTTCAAACTTTTATGTAATAATCGTGTTATGATTATTAAGAACGTTGATTGCAAATTTCTAAGTTAAAAAGGTTCAGAGGTTATGAGAATACTACAGACAGAGAAGTAAGAAAGTCAATAAGGGCACGGAATTTATTCGGAGTGTACGAAACCCTAAAAATAGTAGAATGTACTTTAAATGTCACATATATTGTCTCCAGAGAATGTTTTTTGTCACGAGCCATCTTTATCCCTTTATACTTAACAAAAATTGATCAATGAGGTATCATTTTAAAGATTAAGTTCTCCGCTTTGGTAACATCATTAATTAAGAAAGGAATTTTTCGAAATTCAAGCCGCCAATGACAAAATTATGAACAATCAAGTTCACGGGTATGTGATAGTTCAGTCAGGCTACTAGGCTGCGCTGTCATCGATAAGGAGTGAGCGCACTATCGCGATTGGTAAACTGTTTGTGCTGTCTAGAGTAAGGAACTTCTCAGGTATTTTTGTTTCTGTTAAAGAAACATTTCGTCATTTATAATTGTTTCTAATTGTTACCTTGTATTTCAGTTGACGTGTAAACAATTGCTACAAATTAGCTGTTTCTTCTTTCATTCTACTACGTCGTATTGTACTGGCGCGGTCCACCTGGTTGTTATTAAATTCATCTCTGCACATCATTTCGAATTGCTATCGACTTTTGTTATTTTGTGCTGTTTTAAGTCTATTTTACCACTTTACATTGTTAAAGTAGTGGAAAATCTTCAAATTTGGAAATATTCCGACCGTATAAGCGATGCAGATTACTTATGCCGTGTATTCGTTCAAAGAAGAATTATCATAAATCAGTACTGCCACATAAACAGTTTGGTTATTACAAACGACTGTCGGGATTTAAAAAAAATAATAATAATAATAAAATAAAATAAAATAAAAAATAAACCACTTCACGTAGTGAAAAAGAAACAGAAATAAGAACATTGGTTTATTGTGTAGAAAAACTAGCTGCCTACATGTATTGTATATGATCGATATGTGCGCCTTTGTCACTCTGAGTACAAGTAAATGGTAGACCATTTCTGCCTATAGATGACGCTGCAAGACAGCGGTGACGTTTGCAAACTATTTGGTGCTTTCGTAACACTATCCACATTGTGATTTGAGAATGTGTAGTTCCCTGCTAACTTATGTAGGCCTAGTCGTTTTCCTAGGCCTGTGTTTGTAAACTTTTCTGACCGGATCCATGTTCGCTTCTGATACCGAGGAACGCCATTTTTCTTTGCCCAAACATTCGATTTCCACCAACTGTGCATACCATCTGCGAATGGAATCTTGTTGGAAAGTGATGTTGGGCAGTGGCAATAGATCGAATTTGCTACAAAAAAAAAAAAAAAAAAAAGAGGGAAAAATACTTTCTGATGACCGTTAGCAGCCATATTGCGAACACTGACACCTGGCGGCAAAAATCATAACTACTGGATAGCGGTATATAGAGACAAAAACTTTGAGAGTCTCTGCCAATTCATGAAACAGGCATAACCGAATGTTTCATAATAAATTCACAACAGACTGACAAACATTTGTAATAAGTCTATATATTTCATACAAGAAACAACATAACATATAACATTTAAGTGAAAGGTGAAACAATGTAAATGAAACAGCATATGGTGTCAGATGGTCAAACCAAGACTCTTTGAGCCGTTTTGCTCGTTCACCATCTCTGACCTTCCCTAGAAGCGTAACAATGTGCAGTAAGTGACAATGTAGTATGTTTCTTGTCTCGGCTCACCATAATCACGTTTGGGTTAACGTCTGGACAGGTTAAATTTCTGGATCTAAAACGAATGGAAGTCTATGATTTGTTGAATGGTTCATCAACCATCCCTATTACATTTTTCCCGTTCTTGTTTGGCCGAACTTAGTCTTCGAATATCTCATGGTAACCTAGAAGAAACAGCTAGTGACAAAGTAGACTGCAACCTCAACCAATGACTTTCTATTCGAGAAAGTCAGAAATTGCTATTTGGAAAGTGTGTTACACGCCAGAAACAATTATGCCATCAGGAAACACCTAAGCAACTAATTATGATGCATGCCATTTCTAAACATTTCACAACATCAAACTCAAACTATTCATCTCTGGAGATGACAGATTCGGTGAATGGTTTGGAGTAACCTCATATAAGGCAGAAAAATATGAGGTCGAACACTTACAGATGGTTGGTTTTTGTTTAAATTCAGACTTTACGGCTTGTAGATGTCGCAGTCATTAGAGACGAGAAGAAGGAGGAGCAAGTAATTCGGCCATGGCCTTTTGAAGAAACCATCCCGCCATTAGTCTGGAATTGTTTCGCGAAACTATGGACAGCCGGACAGGAATTCAAGCCTGAAACGCTCGGTTTTTAGTAGAGATTCTAGCTTCATACAATGCTTTTTTTTTTCTTAATGTCTTTACGCTTCGTCGACGTCGAGGAAGCGGAAAAAGGACAGGAGGCAAAGAATAGGAAGAATTCCAGCATTCGCCTGAAGTTATTTCGGGAAACCATGGAAAACCGAAATCTGAATTGCTGGACGGGGATTCGAACCGACGTCCTTTCAAATGCGATGCCAGAGCGTTAACGTTCACCAACCACGTTCGGCCTTCGTACAATGAGAGTCAAAATGTTATGAACGTCAGAGATTATGTACTTGAGAGAATAACTTTTTTGCTACATTTCTAGCTTATATGCAGATGTAGCTTTTGCCAGATAAATTAATAACAATTTTGCTGTATTTAGGGTGTTACCGACTGTTTTGAACAAGAATAAGTTTCATACTTTAATGGTGGTACAGTAGTTGATTTATTTCCACTATGATGACAAAATGCTTGATCTAAAAATATATTTCACACATGATACCGTAATGTTTAACATCAGTGCTGACAGTCATGTTGCGCTGAAGAAATTATCTCAGGAGAAGTAGGATGGTTTAAATTTATTTTAAGACATAAGGACGTAGTAAGTACGTTATCTTAATCTTACAATGACGGTTTTAATAACCCTTGAATAGCTTTTTATCGGCTACGTAGTTTGTATTTTGACAGAATGATCGTTTCAGCGAATTATGAAATTTAGAAAAGATAATTACTAAAATAATCACATTATAGTTCCATCTAATGTAATTGTACGAAACGGTTACTTTCTTTCTTTGTAATAAATAACATCATCCAGAATAATATTTAGACATTATTATTATTTAATGTCATATAATGTATATCTCATTGTGAGGCTGTGTCATAACAGGTGAACAGTGTAAAGTGTGTGACCTTTTTTACCCCTTTCGTTCAATTTATTTTATTTTATTTCTGCGCACATTTACTGATTCTGCAACACCTAACACAGAAAGCTTCACGTTTGTTTTATTGCACTGCTCTCCTTACACTCCACGCTTATATCTGCATGCAAAGCCTGCTTCTTTGATTTTGTATGAAATTATTTTACTTTAGCACAAACATTATTTCTGTTTTCGGCACAATATAAATATTAAAACAGATAAACTAGCAACTTTTATTTTATTTATTCATTTTGCAAAATGCCATTTAAAAGCCAGCTGATGTTCTCTTTCTTCTGATACGCCTTATTTAATCGGAGTGCATTCTGTTGTTTGCCTAACATGATGTCGCTGCTATGGGGCTGTAGAGTGACGAGTGTTTGGCGTGTGTTTGCAGAAGTTCCGCGAGCCGGACGAGCTGCGGTTCCAAGAGTACCGCCTGCTGACGTCAGTGGCAGTGCCGGCCTTCGACAGGAGACTCGAGTTCGACAGCATCAACAGGGTGAGAACAGATGTTTACACCTCCATATTCCAGCCCATCTGTCTCACATTTCACCCCGCCTATGTAGCAGCTTTATCGCATCCCGTATTGTAGCAGTAGATTTCTGCGGCTGTATTTTTTAATCACACTACCGAGTTAGCCGATTATTTATTTTGTTGACTGAGATTTCAGCTGTCATTATACAGCTTTCATCAGAATTACAACAATTTTTCTTTTTTACATCTTTCAACAAAGAGCAAGTGACCTACTATCCTGACTACAATGCGGGATACAACACAGCTAAGCTTTCCAGAAAGGAACGACTCATCGATCTTTACTTTTCCACGCAACTATCAAGCGTTTACACCTGAGCTTCTGGTTACTTGTGTAAGAATTCTATTTCTATTGATTTTTATTCTTAAATTTATATTATTTATTTGGTGACTGTAAAATAAGAACGAGGTAAGAATGACTTGTGCTATTCGCTCGAAATTTGTGACACACGTTCCCGTGGTCATACTTTTTAAGAAGAAGCTTACGTGAAAGCGAAATGAAAGATGCCTTAGATGTGGTGGCTCACGAAAGTTACGAAACCTTGCATTTCAATAGTAAAAAAAAAAACGCCATTTGCAGTAAAATTATTCTTGCGAAAGAAAGTAACTACAATCTACAGCAACGAATCTAAAACTAATTCCTCATATACTGTTGTAACAAAGTCGTGTTTTTTTTCACTCTGGTCCAGGCTGCATTTCAACATATTGCCGCCAAAAAATCAGGCGTCCTTAATTTATTAACGAAAACTAAATATTTCGCTTCATTGCTGTAACAATTTATGTATTTTTTCAATCTGGTCCAGCTGATCTGTTATCATGAAAACGTGGCAGTGATTTACATTAATTACAATAAAGTGTAGATACTATCTTTGGCATGAACAACTTGAATGGAAATGGCGGTCACTACTGTTTAAATGTTGCATCGTTTTACCGAGCGTGGTGGTGTAACGGATAGCGTCCTGGCCTCGCATTCGGGAGGACGGCGGTTCGAATCCCCGTCCGGGCATCCAGATTTGGGTTTTCCATGGTTTCCCAAATCACTCCATGCAAATGCCGGGATGCTTCCTTAAAAAGGCCATGGCCAAATTCCTTCCCATTCCTTGCCCCCATCCTTTCCCGTCTCTAAAAGATCTCGCTGTTGAGAGACGTAAAGCAGTTAAAAAAAATGCATCGTTTTGTAACTTTCTTGTGGCACCACGTCTATGGTACGTTTCATTTCGCTTTCATGTACCCTTTTTCTCAAAAGGTATGACCTGAGGAGCATGTGTGACAAATTTCAAACGAATAGTACAATTCCTTCTTACCTCGTTCTTATTTTACTACTGCCATTTATTTATTTATCACTCATGTCTTATACATCCAGGTTAACTTCTCTTCTTGTTGTTACTGCAACACAACTACCAAAGAGTCTGCTATGCATAGCTGACACCGATATTTATCTGTGGTTCAACGGTATACTATTACAATGAATTTCGTAATATAAGAATTTTTCACATACATCTATGTTTTATATAAGGTGTTTCCTTATATTTGTCCCGAAGACAGGTGCATTTGTGGGATGTCTCATATTCACCGTACAACGTCCTTTGTTCCACCGAACACATCTCATCTTTTACTGTTATGCGTCGAATAGATCAATTACGACTACGCATTAGGAATATTATCTTTCGCCACATTTTATTGAATATGACAATAACTCTTCCTCAGGTGCTGACTATTTGATGAATAATCACTACAGTACGCCCCAATACTACACATCTCTACAGATCTCCAGATTTGTGTGGTCGTGTCTGTAGGCTCACCGAAACATTCTGTGCTACAACGCTAAATAAGTGTTGCGCCCGACATTTTTGAGTTGTATAGAATCAACGTTCTATCGTCGGTGAAGTGGCTCCCCTTTTTAATCGTGTTGTAGTTCTCATATTTTTTCGCCTACCATTATTCTTAATATGAGAATTCCTATGTGTAATGATATAAGATGGGTAATCTCTTTCATTTCTCATCCAGTAGATTTGCTTGGTCAATGCTTTGTGTGTGACAAAATGATGTAATCTATTGTGGTTAGATTTTTTTTGCAAAGATAAGAAAAATTAAGAATACATAATTTTTTTTCTTCTTCTGACAATAGAATGTGCACATATTTCAGTTAAAAAGCAAAAGGATTGGCAGTTTAATTAAATTAGCTAATTGTCAGTAGAAGTCACAAAATTTAAATTGCTTTGTGTTTACTTAGCGTTTTTCCGTGTTTTTCCGTAGAATATTAGATCTGAATATAGTTAAATCCATTATGGCATTCTGTCAAGGTAGTATGAAACACACATAAAGTTGTTTTGTATAGTTGCTATGCTTTTGTTTCAACAAATTAGGGAAAGCTGCCAAAGTATAGTGTTTTAGATGAAATGATGCGATGTTCCATCAGAGTATATAACAACGCCTAAATTTATTTCGAAGCGGAAAATGCTTCACCATAAATATTGTAAAAGTAGTTAAGACTGTCAACAGAAGCATGGAACAGGTGCTCCTAAATAATTCATGAACTGATCCGTCTGTTCTTACCATGGAGGGTGTTACCTTGCACTTAATTTCCAGTTTCCTTCCACAAAATACGCAATTGTAATTTGTTCCTTTTCAGACAGATATTCCGTCTCTCCTTGGAGTCGCCGGAACAGACGTGCCGATTCCAGACATAGAGAAATTAACAATGCCGTACAAGGTGAGTACCAGTTCTAAGTATCAGGCCTGTCACTGGTCTCGAAATAAAGCGTTGGTACAGTTAACTTCATTTCTGATTTCAGACTGGAGTCAACGGATACGCATTTATCGTGACCAACAACGGATACCTTCTGCTTCACCCTGACCTCCGGCCAGTGGTGAGTCATCCGATCTCGGTTCCGAAAAATATCGAAAATAAAGACTTTGACTCATCGATTGGTTCTGCAGATTGCCTTATAACGTACACCGCTAAAAGAAATAGAGTGCTTTATTTTCTGAGGAGAAAATAAAGTGCTTGAGCATATTAAGGAACTACTTACGATGAAACGGCTGCTAAATCTGCTACTCGTATTCTGTTTTTAGGAGAAATTAAGAATCGCAATGTAGCAGACAGATTTCTGTTCCGGTTCGACAAGAAATTACAATTTTTGAATGAAAAGCTACCTCAAAGACTTAAAGAACTGTTGAAAACAATTTTGTGTTTTATATCTATATAAATATATATTTTCAAATGATTTTAATAAATCATTAAAAGAACATACTGTACAATAAACCAAAAATTAAAAAAAAAATGTCCAGATTGAATAAAGAATATTTGACTGTAACGTATGAGATAAAAATAACTGTTAACAGTGTATAAGATTGTTGGTGGTTTAATTAATACGATAATTAAGTATTCCACGATATGTTTCAATTTAAACTTGTTTATTTTCTTAAACACGTCGTCAACGATACCGTTTACATGAGTACATTCAATCCAGCGTCTTCCACAGACAATACAGTTCTTGGCCGTCGTAAAATTTAGTCGGTGAAAACTTTGCCGGAAAACTAATTGTTTCTCTGTCTCGGGTGTTTGCTTTATATAAGCTACATCCAAATTTCTAGAACACTTCAAAAGCTTCCGCCAGATAATGCTCGAACATTAACAATACTTAAACAATTGAAACATATTAAAAACAATCAGAATTAATACATAAATCATATACACATCAAAACATTTTTTTAAACTGCTTTATGTCTCTCAACAGCGAGGTCTTTAGAGACGGACAATCAATACAAAATGGTCAGAAATGGGAATTAAAGATACTTAAACACAAAATTATTCACAGAAATCGTTTTAAACTGTAGCAAATTGTTCTTTAGACATAGTAACTTGCATTAATACTTGGAATTACAAACATTTAAGCAGTTCTCTTGCATAATGCTGTTCTTAAACATATTAAATAATTTATTTTCATAAAACAAATTCTGTGTACACTGATTTCCTGTTAAATGTGAAACAAGCATACAGGATCATATTCAACCAAACTCTAGCTTATTGTAAGTGCTTCATAAAATACAATTCCATTTAATTTTAGGCACAAGTGGTTGTACGTTATTCTGGGTGTTTGCCTATTAATCTGTAACGGCCTTTGGGATCAGTCTTAAAACAACCATTCCAATAAAGCATAATGTTATAAAAGCAAGCTAATTTGGAAGCGACAGCATTGTAGTATACATTTTTAATTTGATATGAGACACTGTATAATAAGTTTACAGGATCTGCTCACAAATGACTACTCTTTCTTCCACTGTCACAACCTTTGTAACTCTCTGAAAATTTCTAAGCTCTAACAAAAGATCTATAGTTTGAATAAAATACCAGCAAGCTTATCATAACGTATGGAGTCACAATTCAATGGATATCACAGGTTGATGTAACTGAAACAATTTGTTACACTTCTTTCCACGTTCTGATCCATGTGCTCCTTTCTGTCCTTCCAGCTCTCCAGACATAGACTTAGTAATAAAAATAAATGTGAATTATGGATCTTTAACGTTTAATATCCTTCCACAAACTGCGAAACGTATATTCCAATATCTTGAGTGTTTGAAACCTATTCCAAAATCGCTTATTCTTCGTAGCATCACTTTCAAAAAAAATTTAATAGAACGAATGACAATTATTCATTTCATCCGCAAACAATAGCACATATAAGGAATTGTAATTCAAAATTAAAGTTTCCAGATATGAAAATGTCGCCATGTTTTGCGAATTTACTCAACGTTCTCAGTGCCTGCCTATAAGCCCTAGACAATTTTTGTAAACGCGGTAACCACAGCAGCACAAGATTTGTGACGTATTGTGATTCTATGTAATTACGTTTTGGTAAATAAATTTATTTCAAATATTTTAAGATATATCAAGTCAATTCACTAATAAATATAGAACTCTGTGTCAAAATTAACGAGAATGTTGCTGGCCAAAGTGAAAGTTAGATTCTTTTCGTTCTAAGAAAAAGATACATCCTGTTAACGTGGAAGTGTAAAGGTCACGTTTTCAAGATATTCAATGTAAAATTTGTAACAGCTGCTCTTTTTTTGTTGTTTTTTTTCGGGTTTTACGTTTTACGCCTCGTCGAAATTGAGATCATTAGAGCCGGGAAACGATGGGGGCGCAGAACGGCAAGGAATTCAGTCATATCATTTTGAAAGATACGTACTGGAATTCGCCAGTAGTGAACCATTGAATAACGAAATCTGTGTATCCAGACGGGGATTCAAACCCGCGTCCGCCAAAATACCATCCCAAGCATTACTGGTTACCGACTAGGTTCAGTGAACACTTGCTAAGTTCAAATCAAATTCTGTTAAGTTGATTACCTGAGCTTTAGTGCGTGAACATGAGTTGAGAGAAAAGAGTTGACTGTTTTAACTTGTTGCTTTAAAAAAAACTGAGAAAGGTAATGATGCAATAAATTGTTTGATAATAATACTTTCTAGGTTTCTTGATAACGCTAGAAAAACTTTAACCACAGAAAATTAGACGAAATTATATAAAAAAGGAACACTACAAGGGAGGACATCTTTAGGCCAATATTAACCAAATCTGTAGTTATGTTGCTTGTCATGTTCTAGTTATGAAATATTTTACAGACGCCAACGTTAATGTTCGTATTAGTAATAAAAGTCATTATCGCAAACTAAAAATATTAATGGACCAATCAAAAGCTAATCAGGTTTAGATCTCACAAGAAACAAATGTCGATAGTAGAATAGTTATTCCAAGATTAATAACTAGGGTATTGTAAATGCACGTAATAAAACTCGAATAAATTTTGGAAGATTTTTTAAGCTGGAGCAGAAGTTAATAGGTAATAAGCTAAACATAGTAGTATATATTAACGTTACCGAGACTTGAAATCAGATGAAATTTGGAAACAAAAAATTGAGCAAATATTGTACCTTCCCTATGATTTTTTCGAAGCAGTTATAAATATATCGGATAATTTCTATCAAATTCCATGTAATGGTGTTTTTTGTTTCAGTCCCGTGGCCAGCTCAAGGATAACTACAACAGTGTAGACCTGACAGAGATCGAGTTACTGGACAATCTCACGTCCAACACACCTGCCCGTGAGCTCGAAGGAGACATCCTCAAGGTATGCGTATCACTAATTACAACGATGTCTCTGGAACAGTTTAGTTTTATCAAGCACTGGCGCGAGTTCGTCCATTGTTTTCATATTTAATTTGCGAGTTCTTTAAAGTTGCAAATTCTTCTGCGTTAATGCTTTTACCATTGTTTCTAAGTAGATATCATTGATGTTGTGTTCTGCTTCCTTTAGCTGGTATTTCATCTCATGGCGTCTAATTTAACTGTGTGTTTAATCAAGTACTGAATCAGCAACAAATTTAGTTTCTAAGTAACTCGCTTGTCACTTTTCTTTCTTGAGACATTTTCGTTATAAATTTCTCAAATAACTACATCTCAGCCAGCCAACTAATTTCGCTTATTGTTTGTTTTTGTTGTACTTACTACTTACCCGTCTATTTCGCTGTTCCTCTTATTTCTTTGCAATAGAATTCAGTATTTTGGTCCAAAGATTTATTGCAATTCGTTGCTGTAACTTCCATCCTCGGTTTTTAGAGGCCTTAATGAAATTTTATCAATCAATTTTTCTTCAGTTTAAACTCTCTTCGTGAAATTTAGTACAATATATTTCTCTATGTGATGCTACTTGTTTTATTTTGCCTTTTATGCGAATACCATGCTAGTGCGCTTGTTTATACTGCTAGCAGACGCGTCTTCTTCTTGCTGTTCCAGCTCCGGGAAGAGATGGTGACCCACAAGCAAGGAGAAATGCTGAACGTCAGGATCAAGTACCACTACGACGACATGGTTCGTGAGTGTTCAGTATACACTCTAGGGCTTTCAACCATATCTGTCAGCTAATGTTATAACAACTGCGATTATAGTTTAGATCTCCAGTTAGTTGTTTTATATTTTTCCATTACCACTCTAAGACTCAAAAAGTTTAACGAACAAGAGATAAGTTTGGAAAAAAAAGACATTATTAACATTGGGTGAAATATTTAAAATTTTGTGTGTTTTTTTATTATTATTACTCATATTTTAAAGTTTTTAGGTTTTATTTACAGTATTAAGCTTGATTTGTTATATAAATGAAAAACAGAAACATTAATAGCAAATTAGTTCTCTTTTTCTGCAAGGCTTTGTCGGGGTAACTGCCTCACCTCTGGATTGCTATTTAAGTGTTCTGTGAAGGAGAACAGATTGTTCACATGAATCGGCTGTGATTATACGTTTTTAGATTGCTCTGCCTGTTGTGTATTGTATCAAAACAACTCCAAGACAGCAAGGTTTTTTTATTTGAAAATCTCCAAATAAAATATACTCTTAAATTTCTTATGAATTGTGGCGCCACAGCATTTGTTCGATGTTTTCCTTCTCCTGTATCATGCATATGGTCGTCAAGGAAACATTTCAATTCAGCAGTTGATTATTTAATTTTTCAAAAAGGCATTTCCCACAGACTGAAATGAATATCGCTTGGCTGTAAACCTTTTGTTACAGAATTTTTATTACTTAACATTAATGTTTATTTTCATTTTAAAGAATACATACGAAAAAAGTGTGTTTTAAACAGCTACATTAAATAAATCATTCACCATAAGAACTTGAAGTATAAAGGTGGCTTCCCACGGCTGAAGTGTATGTATCAGCGCGTGACACGGGCTAGCTCTCACTACCTTACCTAGTGTCGTTTCAGCTACCCGGGCTTTTGATGTTTACCGATTGGGCAACCGACTGAGGTGCGCCATCCGTGCCAGTACAGGCGAGTCCCTTCGCACGGTCCGCTCTTGGTAGCTAGACCAGCCCGTCCGGCAAATGCACGGGCTGTGGGAAGCTCTTTACAGTATACTTATGACAGACGGGAGGGGTGGTAGGGGGAGAGGTCTAGTAATGAAGAGGTTGTTTTGCTTAGAGACGCGTGGTGGCTGAGGCCCGCGACTTCGTGTACGCGCCCCTGGCCGGCACCCCGTTCAGCGTGGCTGTGTCACTGCCTGCAGCCTCCTACGGACGCCACTTCGTCTCCGTGCAAGACATCATCAAGGACCACGCCCTCAGGGGGCGCCCCGTCGCCGCGAACTTCAATGGCGACAACTGGAAGGTGCATCCCAACTGGTCAGTAAACATCTCCACCTTATCTCTCATAAACAATACGTTTCAAAGAGTGATGAGAGGATGTAGTGCACAATTAAGGGAATTGTGTTACAAAACTTTTGTCAGACCTCTGATTGAATATGATGGTGTAGTATGGGTGGGACCCACATTTTGGGTATCAAATACAGGAGCTGAAGGGGGCGCAGATAAGAGCTGCTAGATTTGTCTTTGGAAATTACCGCAGAACACAATCAGTAAATAATATGACAAGGGAGCTGGAGCGGGATTCGTTGGAAGATAGACGGAGGTTGAAGAGAGTCATGGGACAAGACGTATATTGGTGATGAGGCATGGAAAGATATTGGCGGGAGAATAAAGAGAGGTGGGTAATACGGTAAAGATGACCATGGCCACAAGCTGGCACTTGATTTCAGACATAAGGGTGTCGAAACATTTTCTTTTTTAGGGAAGCATGTACGAGATTGGAATAAATTACCAAGAGAAATGATGAATAATCTACCAAAAACACTGAAAGAATTCAAATTAGTAGAGGGAAAAAGTAGTTGGGAAGAGGAAAGGAGGTAGATGGGTGTGTAGGGAGATTGCCATAGGAGCGTGCGCTTCATCGCAATTATATCAAAATAATAATCGTCTATCCCTTAATCACTCATGATCAGTTACAAGTAATGATTAGGATAACGGTCAGTCAGTAACCCAACAACCTGCCAAAGAAGATCGTCCGTAGACCAGAATGTAAAGTTTGTACTATACATAAACACATCATCGAGCCTCATTCGTTTTCCGGTGATAGCGCCGTGAACATATGGTTGATTTTATCCCGTCGTGCTCTCTTTAAGATGTCTCTCATAGGTAAGAATTTTTTACTCCGTGGTCTGTGGGGTACTTTTGGATTCAGCGCGAGTTGCTTTGTCGATTGATGTCTTCGAATCGATTTTTACTTCTATGTTTAACCATGAGACATTCTGAAATCGAAAGTGTTTTACACTATATCTCCCCTCAATCTGTCTCAATTCAGACTCAAATCAGGGAATGTTTGCTACTCGACTGGCACTTCTTACAAGAAGATCGATGCGATTTCTGTTCGCAATAACTATCTGTTCACTGGACACACGAAATTGTTGCTTGCAGAATGCTTTAGACGGGGCAGAAAGTCATCGTTTAATTACGGTACTGATTATACAGTGAGGTTGGCTATTCAGCTACACACTATACTCGATGAAGGTCGCTCAGTAATAGAACACATTTTGTGTCAAGAAAAGAGTAAATTATGAGGAGCTACGTTACTTTGTAACACCAAAAAACTGTTATTTGCTTAAACTCTTACCACGATATATGTTTTAAGTCCTCCAAGTTTCCTGTATTTGTCATTTAATTCCATTGCTAATTGATTTACTACTGTAACGCGTCGCAGACAATTTCTGTCACATACGTGCCCAGTATTGCAGGTTAGTAGTATTAACATTTCTCCTTGGCGTTACATTTCGAACCAGTCAAATTTCGCGCTGAAACTACATCAGGGTCCATTCGAAAATCGGACAGCATTGATTGTAACATTCAGTAGTTCCAAATAAGAAAGTGTAGTAATCGTGCAAGATTTTTATTCTAGTTTTCAAATAGTCTTCATGTTTTGATGGCCCAATAACGTTTTTCTTACTGTCACTTTCCAACAATGGTTGGAGATACTTATCTTCCACATCTGTGAACGTATCTTTACAGTTGAATTTGTCAGTTTCTCAGAAACTCTTCCCTGACTTAAGTAATCACAAAAGATTTGTGTCCAAGAAAGGATGTGTCCTGTTGGGTTACACTTTAGCCCTTTCCGTTTTTGCAGACACTTGTTTTCA
Organism: Vandiemenella viatica; assembly: GCA_031002005.1. Taxonomy (NCBI): domain Eukaryota; kingdom Metazoa; phylum Arthropoda; class Insecta; order Orthoptera; family Morabidae; genus Vandiemenella; species Vandiemenella viatica. The sequence continues at coordinate 239,904,475 of JARYHS010009186.1, forward strand.
AAAATACGTACTGCGGCATTCTCCCTGTAATTGTCTTTCAACCTGAGTAGGCTTTAAACAAACTCTGACTAGAGAACAGGATATCCACTTCAATGGTACGAAGTGAAACGTATTGTGAGAGCCTTAACATAGTTCATAGCAGTTTGAACAAATTGAGCTATTGAAGTTCATTTTTGTAGCCATATTCCAGAAGGTCTGAGTCGAATCTTTATTTATCGGCAACTTATCATCGTTATAGGAGTTAATCAATGAAACTAATTAAACAATAAGCTTACAACCCTGCTTACACTTATTTCGTAACTTTCACACTCACCAGCCACAAAGTATAAAAGGTTCAACAACCGAAAAATATATTACAGTTTAGTAAACATACGTCTGTGAACGTCCACAAAATAAAATATAACTTAAACGTAATCCTGTTGTGACAGGTTGTACTGTAAATACTTCAACGAGGCGGCGCACTACTTCCAGTCCCCCGAGAAGCAGCTGCTGCACTTCCTGGAGAAGATGGCCAGCCCTGACTTCCAGTGGAGGGAGCAGTTCATGGGAGATCCCATTGGACAGGAAGAAGACTACTCGCTCAACTCTACCAGGCGTGAGTACTACCCACAATGTGATCACTCTCGTGATATAACAAGGGTCCACGGCCTATTTTGTTACATTGGTTGCAAGTGTTGTGGGTCACCGATAAATATCTCCTTGAGAATTGAAACGGCTCCATACGAAATCCTGTGCTGCTTACCTTCCTACTAATATCACTCCTGTCATCTTAATGGAAGTTTGTTCAGTTCATATATGCTTCTTCATGAAATCTCCACGACTTACACATTAATCTGTAAATATACTGCTGTATAAGCAACGACACAGGGGAAATGGACTTCCATCTGTCAACAAGAATACGTCAAATCATTGTTAACGTCCTAATAACGTCGCATTGATTTTTTTTTATTTTTTTTTACATCTCTTGTTTCGAATCTCATTATCTGTCCTTTACTCGGATACTGTACAATGTCATGTTACCAATCTTGTTTATTAGCATTGTTTCAGGGTGTAGAGTAATTTCAATCATTAGGATTGATATAGGTTTTTGTGATCCACAATAGTGCTTCTTCTTATTCCATCAAGTTTTTTAAGAGTCGGTATAATTTATTTTTTAGAAGTCATTACGAGTATAATTCTTGTGTCAGTGCGGGCACTAGAATTGAAGAAATGCTACTTACGTAGTTGTCCATCACATTAGTTTTTTTCTTTGCAGGCAGTAACTGGTAGAAGGTGTTTTAAAATATCGATGAAATTGGCTATTAAAGAAGAAAAAATAAATTGGCATCTAAAGAAGAGGCAGTGTGCTTCCCAATGTTTTAAACAGATTAGTGCGACACTAAGTACTACATAGATTCCATCCATAGCCTTATTTCTTCATTCCGTATATATTGGTACCTGGGAATCCTGCACACGCTTCCCCCAAAAAAGTAACAATAATAATTTCCGCCGTCTCAATATTTTTCTTACCTATCAATGTAATTTGGTAACATTCAAATTCTTATGCCTGCAGTTGTTCTGTGGTTTATTTTTTGCGTTTTATCTAGTTTTCATTGACCGAAGTAAAGAATACAGAAATGGAATAAATGTTTGACCGTGTAGGACAATGTTTTGTATATCCCTTCTAAATGTTCCTTCTTGCGATATTATAATGCCTGTAATTATGCACCCGGTAAATCTTAAATTTTTCCTGATTTGTAATTCTGCAATTTCTACCTCCTATTTGTTTTTTTTCTGTATTTACATTGCTTGCTATGATTGCTTAGTCATTAGCAAACAGAACATTGGTAAGTATTAAACCCAGTTAGAAGTGCGTCCTCCCGCCACAAACAGTTTTGGAGTGCGTTAGTGGACAGAGGTGGCAGTGAACAACTCTCTTTATTGTATCGACTAGTTGAAAAAGCTGTCGATTGTAATGCTTCTCTTCAAATGTGGCGGAAATACATATTTGTGGCTAAGCTCAATGCCTCCTCATTGCATGCTACACTTCTGACTTAAAATGAAGACTGAAGTTGTCTCTTACCAATTATGGCCACTGCTGTCATTTTAATATAATGCAGGCGTCATCTTCATTAAGGTTCACAACTTAACAATGAAGCTGTACCTCTCTTCACTGTATTGATTCAATGTCAACTTACAAACAGGAAAGTCTAATGCCGTTTTTGGTAACTTCAGGGCCGGCGTTAGGGGGTGGGGGGTGTGGGGGGGGGGGTAAGCAAGTCAAATTAATCCAGGCCCGCCAGGGTGATGGGGGGCCCAATCACCGATTGTAGGGGTCCCCCACTTGACAAAACAGGTCGTCCATTTGGTCAACGATGGGCTCTAACTGATGAATTCGCCAAGGGCCCCCAACTGGTTACCCCGGGCCCAAAAATCCTAGCGCCGGCCCTGGTAACTTACCTGCAATTCTCGAAAAGTGAAGTCGATATAAACAGATCGCTTATGCTCGGGGGGAGGGGGGGGCAGGATGACATAGAGTTGTCAGCGAAATCTCACGAAACCTCACCAAGGGGGAAGGGAGTCAACGGAAATCTCAAGTGAGGTTTTGAAATTCTTGTAGGATTGTAGGGTTAAAAAAAGGGGGGAAAAAGGTCTACAAATGACGCGAAAGTTGACTTTAGTGGGAGGGGGGGGGGGTATTTCGTCCAAAAGTGGGGATATAACCGCCCTTGGAAGCATGAGACTTAAAAAAAAAGAGTCAAAAAAAGTTACGAGGTCAATTAGTAGGGGCTCTCAGTCAAAATCACGTCATTTTAGCGTCTCACCAGAGAGGAGGGGGGGGGGGTCCGGAATACCGGATAAACACCTCACGTCATTAATGGACGTCCCCAAAGAACCTCTCAGCAGCAGTCGAGCGACAGCCATGAAACCAAATATTCAGAGTTGGGTGTTATCGGGAACGCAATAAATTCATCGCGATGGCGGCCGGAAGAGTCAACAGGGGCGTGAGCATATCTGCCACTGCGCAAACCCAGCCCATGGTTTCGTAAACATTTCCATGACGTCATTGTGCAATACTGGCAGCACAAAGACAAAAAGCAGTGAATTTATGAAAGAGTTAATGCTTACCAAAAAGTTTCAAAGTTTCGTATCTTAACTAAGCAAATAGTAGTGTGGCTGCATTTCCTTTACAACTCGTTGATACCTGACGCAAGGGAATGTAGAGAGACGCAGAGATGAAGTTTTTTAAATAACTCTGCCAAAAAGTCTTGTGAGCGGTAACGCCACCGTCCCGCAATTCAGATTTCCATTTTGTATGTTTTTCCTGCCCGTATGTTTCCTTTAAAATGGCATGGCAGAATTCCTTACATTTCCTTGCCTCCGTCTCTAATGATCTCACCGTCGACGAGGCGAAAATCCTTAAAGGAAAAACAAGCCGGCTCCTGACGAGAGGGACCATGGCTCTCTGTATTTCGACAAGTTGTCCCATAAGAACCACTTTGGCCGAAGTGTATGATCAGGTATGATTTAGAAAATTTAGTCGCCAACGATAACTAGAAACAGCAGTAGATAACACGGAGTACGAGCTATACACGATGGTTTCTATTAACTTTTAAATGTGACGGAGAGACCGAGCGTGGTGGGTGAGCGGTAATACTCTGGCCTCGCATTTTGGAGGAAGTGGCTTCGAATCCCCGTCCAAGCATCCAGGTTTGGGTTTTCCATGGTTTTCCCAAATCACTCCAGGCGGATGCCGGGATATTTCCGTCAAAAAGGTCATGGTAGATTTCTTTCCCGTTCCTTGCCACCATTCTTTCCTGCCTCTAATGACCTCGACGTTGACGACACGTAAATCCATAAAAAAAACAACAACAAAAAACGACGTAGATGACATTGAGACAAGTAATTTGATATACGATCGCAAATTTCGGGAAATTCCTTTAAAATGGCGCACAAAATTTAACATGACGTCACCATGTGTTATCTTGGCTGTCCGGCTGGAACCGCGTCAATTTATTGAATAAATTGAAGTGGTTCCACCTGGACAGCGAAGATTTCTGACAACGACCGCGGAAGTGTGCGTAACCACAAGACGTCACCAGTTAACGACACGCCTCAACTGCCCTGAATGTGTAAACTTTTTTTTTTTTTTTATTTATTTTAATGACCTTCGGTCTATCGACCATACGGCCAGCTTCAACATTTACATTAGTTTAAACAAGTAAAATAATAAAGTCATATTTCACAATGGGTCATAAAATAAATCAGTAAAACAATGTTGGTATAATCTTCGTATGGACAATAACATTCAATACAATAACACTCGACGTTTTATGTTAATCTCCTAACAGCCAATGTACAACAAGGATCGTTACATTTAGTATAACTGTAAGTAAATTACATGATTTATGGAGGCCTTTTTTATTATTATTGTAAGTGCTTCTTTATAAAGAGATATTAACACATAGTTCTAGTTGAAATTGTTCCCTATTTTCTCTGATTGAACGAGCGTTCCATTGTATAGCTTAATTTCTCCCATCTTGTTGTAGAATATTTGACAGAGTTTCTAAAATTATTGTTGGATTAAATGTACCCGCTGTTGGAGTTTTGGCTTCTTGGATCAGAAGCATAATTAGATTAAATATTTTTTCTAACAAGGTTCTGTTTTTGGTACAATGTATCTCGGCAGGTTGGTTGAAGGCATTTGGTTGTTGCACTGCATCAGGCTGTATGTTGCGGGTGATTTGAGCGCCCTCCCAGGGCAGGGTGCCGGTTTGAGGGTTTTCGATCAGACTGACTGGGGTGGCGAGATGCTGGTTACTCGTGATAATTGGAGACATGGGACCATTGTATGTAAACAAATGTTGTCTTAGATTTGTAGATGAGTTTTCTTTAGTAAACCGAGAGTTTTTATAGGACTTTGGTCCTTTTGACCAGACATATCTATTGTTGAGGTTTTGTTCAATGTTTTGCTGAGCAGAGCTTGAAGATTCTGGCTGTATAGAGAGCAAACTTTCTGTTCGTGGATGTAAAGATCGAGGAGGATCTGCAGCGGTATTTTCATAACTGTGTAGCAACGGGAGCTCAAGTACACTGGGTGTATTTACTACTGTTTGCATGGGTCCCCCACTGCGAGCTGATGGTGCCTGTGCGACTTGGCGTGCCGCGTCTGCGGTCGGTAGTTGTTGTGGTGTTATGGTCAGATGCTGCGTCTGTAGTACTGGCTGTTGTGGTTGTGCCTGTAGTAGAGGTGACATTGACTGTTGTGTTGAGTATAGAGTAGGTAGACAGTGCTGTAGTCGTGCTGGTAGAGGCGGAAATTCCGTGTGACTACTGAATTGTGGTGTAGAAGAGGCCACCTGAGCGTAGCCACGAAATTGTTGTTCTCTGCCAGGAAAAGTAGCGTTTGTTCTGAACGCGATGGCTTGTTTTACTTCCCGGTGTTTGAGATATACTGGGCAATTCCTGTCTGTAGCATGATGTTGGCCACGACAGAGGGCGCAGCATATAGTTGAGAGATTATTACAGTTGACCGCCAAGTGGGGGCCAGCACATCTACTGCATCGTGGCTCACGAGATTTACATTGGCCTTGACGGTGGCCCAGCCGTAAACAAACAGCACACTGGATAACGGGGGAAACGTATGGTTCCACAGCACATCGGGTTCCGAGTATCGTTACATGGGTCGGTAGGCTCTGAGATCGAAAGGATACCAAACAAACTGGTATGGCTACTACAAGATCTTGGTTCGACTGACTCCTTTTGGTGAAGCGTTTAATACGCACTACTGGGACAGGGGAGACTATTTCTTGTACAAGTTCTTCCTCACTCAGGGAGGTGTCCACATTCCTTATAATTCCCTGTTTGTGGATCAAGAAGTTAGGAATGTATACTTCTAAGTTTTTTGTTTTGAAGATTTCTAGTTGTACTATTGAATTGGCGACACCTGCAGTGCTAGCTTCAATTCTAAGACGGTTTTTCCCCATGGAGGTGATGTTGATAATGTCCCTTTTTATAGTGTTATTATGCTGGAATATTAATTTACCTATAGCCATTGGATGCAAGTTTCCGACATTCCTATCCAGGCTCTCTACGAAAATATAGTACGGACCACTGTCTGTAGGGTTGTATCTATTGTCTTTGCTTCTATAAGTTGGAGCTATCGAATCAGACTGCGTGTGGTTAGGACTAGATTGGTCTAGTGCCGTAGCCAGGGATAGATTAACCTCGATGGACCTTGTTGTATCGAGCATATCTGCTTCTTCCGTCTGTTCTGTTAGTTGTGGGACTACCTTTGTCTGCCCCATTTCTGGTCTCTGCACACATTTACGTTTCACTGGTTGGTTTGACTCACCCGTAATTGTAGGATTGTCGCCTCTCCGAGCCATGTGATGAATGGCTGCGCCTAGAGGTAAGTGCGGGTCCTGTTGTGGGACGCCTCCCGGCCCAGTTTTCCATCTCCAGATACTGCCTCTGTTGTTGATGCTGCTGTTGATGATGTTGTTGACGCTGCTGATGCTCTTGCTGCTGTAACTGCTGCTGTTGATGCTGCTGCTGTAACTGCTGCTGTTGCTGCTGCTGCTGTTGCTGCTGCTGATGCTGCTGCTGATGTTGTTGCTGCTGCTGCTGCTGCTGTAACTGCCGCTGCTGCTGCTGCTGCTGCTGCTTGCTGCTGTTGACGCTGCTGATGCTCTTGCTGCTGTAACTGCTGCTGTTGATGCTGCTGCTGTAACTGCTGCTGTTGATGCTGCTGCTGCTGCTGATGTTGTTGTTGCTGTTGATGCTGCTGCTGCTGTTGTTGTAGTTGCTGCTGCTGGCGCTGCTGATGTGTTGCTGTAGATGTTGGAGTTGTTGATAGCATTGCTGCTCTTCTTCTGAGGTGTGAGAGGTAAATAGCTGCTCGTTTGCTGATTTGCTGTTTGAGTATGTAGCATATCACTCGTGGTATAGATCACTGATTGTGAGACTGGAATTGGGATGTTTGTGTAGCACGTTTCTAATGCCGTCTTTATAGTCTGTCCCGTATCAGGCGGGTCAGCCATCATTTAGCTGTCCCAAGAAATATTTTAGTAGTATACTATTATATCATCGGAAGACACAGACTGAATGTATTATAAAATAATATAAACACACTCGCGAACTCGAAAACTTCCGAACGAGCTGATCGCGCACACGATGAGAGAGCCGGATGCACAACCTTCCCGGTCGGCTGCTACGAGGATACTGTGTGAATGTGTAAACAACCTGTTTGTTTACATCAGCACACGTCGTTTTACAAATGTGATCGGAAGCGCTCGGAAAGTTTGGCTTAAGGTATGTGTAGGAGTCACCGATCTCGACAGCCTTTGTTACTACTACAGCAGCTCTCGTCTACTAATAAATTTTGTCCCAGCCTGCCGAGTTCAGCGCCAAACTTTCCGAGCGCTTCCCATCACATTTGTAAGACGTGTGCTGATGTAAACATACAGACTGCTGACTCATTCTCGGCAGCTCGAGATGTGTCGTCGACTGGTTACGTCATGTTAAATTTTGTGTGTCAATTTGAAGGCACTTGCTACGCTTCCTGTCCAATATCAAATTACTTACCTCAATGTCATCTGCGTCGCTACGGATAGGTTTAAACGTTAATACGAATCAACCTGTATACTGTAAGATATTGGAAAGTGGGGTTTATATATATATATATATATGGCCATCGGTCTTTTCGACCATTTAGCCAGCTCCAATTTGTTTACGTTGCAACTGCTGAATCAGAAATTCACTATGATATTGTGGACACTACAGTGAGGACAACACAAGACGAATACAACACTTATTAAAACCACCCATGCCCGAGGCCGGACTCGAACCGGCGGCCCTTGCAATGCGAGGCCAGCGCGCTAGCCACTACACTGCCAGGACCGGCTATATTGGTTTCTGCACTCTGAACGACGCAATTTTCAACATATATGAAAGTTTATGCTTACATGTCAATACCTTATTACACCTTACCTTGGCAATTAAACCACGCTGCAACACGAATACTCTGTGACACAATAGTAAAGTAATCTCCCTTCACAGCACAATTCATATTTATAACCTGAAAATACTTAGGAGATAATATAACGAGTGAAATCCAACACTTAAACGAGTGTACTATTTATTCAAGAAATTCTGACCAGTATACACCTCCGCATTTCTAACTGACTTTACGATGTGGAGGAAATACGACAAAAGCTTCTCATCACTTGTACCAACATAAAATAGGTAAATTACCAAATTAGATGATTCTTAGACTCCATCAAGTTAATAATTAATACGTAATATAAATTAGAACGATTCCAAGTTATACCCAGAGAATGAATTTAATCAAGCTTAAACTTAACAGATGATTTCTAACCACGAGGCTATGGACTAATTATTTATTTAATTTATTTAATTGCAATGGAGCGCACACATCTCTTACCTGAAAGGGTGGTAGACTACATCTTGAAGCTATGACTGTCTTTGAACGAAAGAGCTAATCAAAATGGCTGAATGGGATTTTGTAACACATGCTAACATTCACGTGATGGACTGTGTGATTGCAAAATCTCCACGCGCCGTAGTACGATCTTGTAAATGAAACACGACGGACACTGCGTGATTTCTCTAAGGATGTCTTCAAAAGAATAAATTATACCAAAATTCATACCCAAATTACCTAGAATTATTTTGCCCAGTAGAATGCTGCAGTACGTGAAGGCAGGATGTAAATTTTTATCTTGACACCACCCGACAGACGACTCAGACGCATGGGCAACGTAATTTCAAATCAAAAACTGAAATTCATACATTAATCCCAAAGTACCACAAAAACGGATCAAATATTTGGTATTACTCTGAAGGTATTAACCTAATCTTCCCAAGTACGAACCCCGACATTGGTATTTCGCTTCTAGAATGGGTGTAATATACATACAATATGGACGCCGAAAAGAAAAATCGAGACCATGACCGATTTCCTTCCCGTTCCTTGTCACCAGTCCCATCCCACCTCTAATGACCTCGATGTCGACGAGGCGTAAAGCCATAAGAAAAAAAAACTTATGTTCACTGGACTTTATAGACTTCATCCCATGTACCATCAACTACGTAACAAATAATAAATCTGCTCACTAAGAATCACATTTATTTATTTCGTCCGTGAAGATGCATCATATAAAAATTAGCACCCAAGATGCGATAAACCTACATCTTTTCTTTTTAGTTTCCTAACGTAATGTGTCGTTCTTTAAATGAGTTATAACAGTTACCTAAGTTACCTTATATTTTTTATTTCAAATTATTTATCCGTTTTTTTTGTGAACTTAATTTCTGTCAACTGCTAATTCAGAAGTATATTCACTTTTAAATAATGACACATACTTTCTTTGCTTTTTCTTCAGTTTCTTTTAAGTAATTTTGCCCCTTATCTAAATGAAATCGAAAAATCTAGTAGCTTCATACAGAGCAGTCTGTACGCTTAGCGATGTATACTGCTATTCAAATTAATATACTGTATACTATTCAAATAAGTATGCCACTGTAATAGTTTCTTTCTTCCAATAACTCATTTACATAAGATTATCATGCTGTGTCATATTAGACTATCCGTTTATTGCTTTTCCTGCTGAAAGTTACATTCAGTACACGGCACAAAAATAATTACCACTGAGTGAAACAAAATGTAGATTTCTCTGTACAGCGATCACACACTTTGAAATGTTATTACTTGTTTTAAAAATATAATTATGAGACCAAGTCATAGGTACTGTAATAGAATAAAATCAGGTACATTGTGACGTTCTTCACGAATGTTAAACGAACACAGTGATAAAGTTTATTTTTCTCCAAAAATTTATAATGATTATTCTTTCGTTACAGCTGTTAATTGCAACCGGCCAGAAATAGGCGAAGACGAGTATTATTGTAAGTAACTTTTTTCTGTAGATGTTAGCATTGACAATAAGTCGTTTACTGCATGATATCAATTACATGACTAATCCTCGCGATTATTTTTAAAATCCTTATAAAAAGACAAATGCAGACAAAAATGCGAAATACTTTATTTAGTGACATAAAATCTAATTTTATTAATTTCAAAATTAGGCTGTTTAGATGATAGCATAAGCTTCTTAATATCATTGGTTATTGCAGTTGCTTTTTTGCCCTTTCGTTTCAGGCGAGAAGGAATTAGTGCAAATGTTGGTATTTGATGGAAAACTCACGCATGAGTTCTTCAATGAGTCTTGGACTTTCAGAAATACAGAAGAGTAAGTATTTACAGTTTAGAAGCTTCATAGAGGGAAAGATTTACTTCAAGGTTACTTTTCTGGAGTTTTTAACAACTAACATTCCTCAAGCAAGTTTATGTAACGATATGAAGTTCTAAATATTTTTCCTTTTTACAATTCCTTTAAGTTATGCAAAATGGAAACAATTACTGTGAATTCGCGTAAGTATTTCTAGAACTACGTCCGTTTACACACTCTATTAGATCAGTAAATCCATGGTTTGAACGGTTTTGTACTTCTGCACGATTTTGGTATAAATATTTAATTAATTTCCCGATTATCTTATGCTCTGTAAAGGTCCGTGCCATTAGTCTGTGAAGTGTAACCAAAAGTGCAATGTTAAAATACATGCGACTTTTCTTTTAAACATGATATACTGCTTTTTCGAAACGGAACACAATGCTAAAAATATGATCTTATAGATTCTGTGACGCGTTGTTACTATCCGAATTTCTTTAATCTGTTCAATGACGTTAGCCTAGATATTACTAAAAATCATGAAATTCGAGAGTAATTTATTTCAGTCAGTGTTTCTTCGCACTAAGCTTAATTTACATGAGTATGGTGTGGAAACCATTACGAAATGCAGCAATTATTCTATATGGTACAAGATTCTCTTAATGAAATTACCCTAGGCAATGAGTACAAAGTACTGTAGCGACTGTAACTCCAAGAAAATATCTAACAACCGCCACTGGTAAAATGCTAAAACTAACTACTCAATGAAGTTATTTAACTTTGATCGGGAATGTCCTAGAGTCAGGCGAAGTCGATCTTGCTGCTGCTCCAAAAGCGATTACTATTGTAGAATGCTCTCCCATCTCTCTCAATCTTCCAACTTTATTAATCCTATCCTTCAGCTCCCTTTTGGAGGCCACCTTTTGAATGACTATCTTTGCCCTTAGACATTGACCAACTAATTGGCCACATGCTGGACGCATTAGAGCTAACTCTGGTATGTCTTCCCGACATCGCCGCATGCCCGGTAGAGGGCATGGATGTCGACCTCATAAAGACGGCACTGGCATCGGGCCAACAAGCGCCACCACATCATAGTTTTCCGCCGCGGCCAATCGGAGCCGACCCGCCGCACATATAAATAAAGCTCGCGCAGCTCCACTCCTCAGTTCAGGTTCACTGCACTTCGGTACTCTCTCTTACTGTGAATCGCCTCTCGGACTCTGACAGTGCTCGTTCTTGGCTACGTTTTGGTACTCTCTTCGGACTCTGTGAACCTCGCGTCGGGATCTGCAGTGCGCGTTTTGGGATTACGTTTCGGCCTGCCCCTGGGACTTGTTCGGGTTGTTCGTGACCGTCCTGTGGACTGACTTTTCGTGTGACGTTCGGCGGCGTAAGGACATAGCAAATTGGCGACGAGGATAAAGGTTATCAGCAGGCATCATGGACGTCGTTACTCGCATTCTGGAGCAACAACAACAGCAGACAGCGGTGCTACAGCAAACGCTCCAAGTAATTCTCGAGAAACTGTTAGCACAGGATGCGAAATCAGTCCAGGCCCCGGAAAATTCGCACATCCGGCCTCCAGCTTTTCCACCATTCAATGACACCAAGGAAGACTGGGACATATATTTGCATCGGCTCAAACAGCATTTGACGGCGTTCCAGGTGACGGACGATGCCTTACAGCGCTAGCTGTTTCTGTCATGGGCATCACCCAACACTCTTCCTCCTGAGGAAACTGGCCCCATTATCAGATCCGGTCGCCCTCACATTCAATGAAATGTGCACTACTACTCTCAAAGATACCATGTGGTGGCCTCCCGCCTTGAGTTCCATCAGTATCACAAACAACCAGGACAATCATACCGATCATGGGTGACGGATCTCCAAGGTCTTAGCCGCAAATGCGACTTCACTTGCTCAAACGCAGAGTGCAAGGCTTCATACGCAGACTCGCTGATCCGCGACGTCTTAGTGCAGTTAGCTCCAGACCCAGAGGTGCGCACAGCGGCACTGAAGCTGGATAACCCATCACTCCAGGACATTCTACGCATCGCGCACTCGCATGAAATGCCCAGGCAGCGAACGAGCGCCTCATGGCACGCCCACAAGTAGCGGTCAAACGGCACAACGCAGCTCCCGCGTACGAGGCACACCCATGGCGCGCTCCAGAGGCCCCAGCCGTCTTGCCCACAGTGCTTCACTTCGCACTCACGGACGGATTGCCCCGATCGTTGGGCACATTGCACACGCTGCGGTAAAGAGGGACACTTGCGGTCAGTCTGCCGAAACCGGGCACCTCGCCCCAGCCCGATAGCCCGCATGCAGCAAGAAACGGTCAATACACTACAGACCGCAGCTCATACTGGCGACCCGCTCTCACAGAAACTATTCTTAACTCTTAGAGTCGCCAACCAGGACATCCGTTTTCAAGTGGACACGGGGGCAACCGTCTCGCTGATAAACCAAGCCACCTACGTCCGACTAGGCTCACCACCGTTGTCTCCACCTTCACGGCGTTTAGTATCGTACGGGATAGAGACATTCCCCTGCGGGGTCAGTTCTCCATCACGGCCGCCTACAAACAAGTCACCAGACCAATCACCTTTTTTGTGGTGGATCAGCCCTCGGCTACTAATATTTTTGGGTTAGACGCATTCAACATATTCGGATTCTCAATCGTGGACGAAGTCCAGGTCATATCGGACTCGGTCCCATTCCAGGACCTGGATGATCTCTGTACACAGTTCGCACCCATCTTTACGCCAGACTTAGGGTGCGCCTCAGATTTCGAGGCTCACATCACCCTCCGGCCAGGTGCAGTACCTCGCTTTTGCCGTGCCAGACCTATTCCGGTCACCTTACGTGCAGCAAAAACAGGAGCTTGACCGGCTTCAGAAGATTGGAGTAATCGAACCTGTCAAATCCAGCGCATGGGCTACACCACTGGTCATCATCCGGAAACCCAATGGCACCCTCCGGTTATGTGGAGACTTTAAGGCTACTATCAACGCCCAGTCTCAAGTCGAGACGTATCCAATCCCACGACAAGAAGACCTTCTCACTAAACTTGCGGGCGGCGAATACTTCTCGAAGATTGACCTCGCAGATGCATACTTGCAGCTTCCACTAGATGAGGAATCACAAAACATCGTCGTCATCAACACACCGTTTGGACTCTACAAATACAAGCGCCTCCCATTTGGCATCGCTTCTGCGCCGGCAATCTTCCAAAGATACTTGAACAGCTGTTGCGGCACATCCGGCATGCGCAAACTACCTGGACGATATCATTGTCACAGGAACCACTCGTCAGGAGCACCTACAAAACCTTCGCACTCTATTTGCAGCATTACAGGAGGCAGGGCTGCGGTGTCGCCTCGAGAAGTGTCGGTTTTTTTTTCAAGAGGAAGTGGAATATCTTGGCCATTGGCTCAACAAAGAGGGAATTAGGCCAACAGACCGCAACGTGGCCGCCATAGACTCCCTGCCCCGCCCAAAGAACCTGCCGGAACTACAAGCCTTCCTCGGGAAAATTAAACTACTACTCAAAGTTTCTGCCACAAGAGGCACATATTTTGCAACCACTCAATCAGCTCCGAAAGAAGGGCGTTGTCTACAACTGGACCCCGTCTTGTCAACGAGCTTTTCGACCGGTTAAAGCGCATGCTAAGGTCTGCTCCTTGTCTAACGCCGTTTCCCCCTACATGGCCCCTAGTCGTGGCAGCCGACGCCTCAGCATATGGAATCGGGGCGGTACTCGCACACAGGAATGAAGATGGCTCTGAACAACCGATAGCTTATGCCTCTAAGATATTGACGCCAGCACCAATGCAACTACTCGCAGATCGAGAAAGAGGCATTGGCAATAGTCTTCGCTATCAAGAAATTTCATATATATCTATTTGGAACCAAGTTCTCCCTTATCACGGACAACAAACGGTTGGTGGCAATATTCGGACTCCGCTCCAGCCTCCCAGAGCGAACGGCCCAACGCCTCCAACGATGGGTGATGTTTCTGAGCGCTTATAACTACACAATCCAATATAAGCCAACAGCACACACTCCAATGCCGATGCCCTATCACGCCTGCCTGCCGGCCCCGATCCGGAATTCGACCAACAAGAAGTGCTGTGTTTTCATATCGACACAGAGAGGAAGCAGACAGTGGACGGGTTTCCCCATTACAGCGGCCCGAATCGCATCCGCCACCCACCGGGATCCAATCTTGCACCAGGTCCTACGCTATATCATCCATGGGTGGCCAACATACCTCACACGCAGAATGGGCAACGAATTGAAGACATGGCGCCACATATCCCACAGACTCTCGGTCACAGACGACGTCATCCTTTTGGACGCAGAAAACGACACACATCGTGTGGTCATCCCAGCGGAATTGCGCTCACAAATCCTAAAGCTCCTGCATCGAGGACATTGGGGCATGTCCCGTATGAAGAATCTCGCAAGAAGACATGCTTATTGGCCAGGAATCGATCGAGACATTGAAAAGATGGTACACAGCTGTACAGCCTGCACCCAACATCAGGCAGCGCCACCACAAGCCTTCACCCCCTGGCCCACTACCCGCCAACCGTGGGACCGCATTCACCTGGACTTTGCAGGCCCATTTTTGGGAACCCATGTGGCTACTTATAATTGATGCCTATTCAAAGTACCCGTACGTGGTTCGCATGGCATCCACGACGACGGAAGCTACACTAAATGCATTAAGCCAGGTTTTGGCCATCGAGGGGTTACCACGCACCCTCGTCTCTGACAATCGGCCCCAATTTACAGCAACCACATTCGAGGAATTCTGCGTCGCAAACGGCATCAAACACATCTTCAGTCCTCCATTCCATCCCGCCTCAAATGTCGAAGCAGAACGCCTCGTAAGGACGTTCAAACAACAAATGCTGAAAGAGGTACAGTTAGCTACGACGTCTTCCGCCCTCACCCTCTTTCTCAGCACGCACCGGACAACACCAATCAATGGTCGCAGCCCAGCAGAACTGCTACATGGGCGACAACCACGGACGTTGCTGCACCTCCTGGCACCATCACCGGTGGAGCCCCGATCCAGACCGTCCCATCGTTACACGCCAGGCAGCGCGGTCTGGGCACGCGCCTACGAGGAAATGCCACTTGGTGCCACCAACTGTAGTGGGGACACACGGACGGCGTGTCATCTCAGTACAAACGCCACACAGAATAGAACGCCGTCATCAAAACCAGCTGCGACCTCGCAGCACAACAGGCCCATCACCATCACAACAATATCGTGAAGAATACATTATACCACCACCAGCGCCATTAGCGGAGGTCCCACAGCCACCCTCTCCACAACGACGATACCACTTGCGCCCAAGAAAACCAGCAGTGCCAGCCAAGAGTGACGTCGAAATGGACACACCCATCAACCCTCCACCAACCACATCGGTACCCACGTCACCTCGTCCTCAACCAGGGAATACGTCGGCGCAAACCGAGAACGATGCGGCTGGGATACCACAGCCATTCCAGCCTCATCACCCCAAGCATCGTCGAAGGCGCTTCCGTCCGTACGCACCCACTTCAGGGGGGAGGGATTGGTATCCCGTCCCGACATCGCCGCGTGCCCGGTAGAGGGCATGGATGTCGATCTCATATAGACGGCGCTGGCATTGGGCTAACCAGCGCCACCACATCATAGATTCCGCCGCGACCAATCGGAGCCGACCCGCCGCACATATAAATAAAGCCCGCACAGCTCCACCACTCAGTTCAGTGTTCACTGCGCTTTCGGTACTCTCTCTTACTGTGAATCGCCTCTCGGACTCTGACAGTGCTCGTTCTTGGCTACGTTTTGGTATTCCTTCGGACTCTGTGAACCTCACGCCGGACTCTGCCAGTGCGCGTTCTTGGATTACGTTTCGGCCTGCCCCTGGGACTTGTTCGGGTTGTTCGTGACCGTCTCCTGTGTACCGCCTTTTCGCCGTGTGACGTTCGGCCGCCGTAAGGACATAGAACTAACCTGCAGTCATTTAACACTTATTATTTGTACTAACGGTTGGTGTGATATAATGTCCCTCCAGTTTCATAAATTTAAATAAATTGTGCGATAGTGTTAATTCGTCAGACAAGCCATAGAGATACTAAGATGATTACTAACTACTCTTACAGGTAGTTTAGCTTGTTCGAATAATAGTTACTTACCTTAAATTACTTCAGTTATATCTGTAAATAGCTTTTCAACAGCTTCAATGATCATTAGTAATTTTTGGGGTGTTATTACGCTTATTGGTATCGTGGGACTCAACCAATTTTAGAGACGGGCTGCGATTTCGATTCTAAGTTAGCCTGCAGTCCACGTAATACTTGTTTATAGTTACAATAGATATTTAAATATAACAAACATATAAGTAACACAGTTTAATTACAATCAAAAAGAAAAAAGTATCAATGAGACCTTTGCAGAGGTTTTTTAATTAGTCAAAAAGTAAAAACCGTCAATAAGACCTTTGCAGAGGCTAGCATATTCTACACCGCTGCACTGGCCATTTGGGCACGCTTGAAATTAATCATGAAAAAGTAATGATCTTTTTTGTGTACTTAATAAGCTGACTCTTCTTTGGATTTATCCTAATTCCGTGTTGACCTTCCCAGCTAGTTATCTCCCGTTTCAGTTCTACTAAATTAAGTCATATGCAAAACATCTAACTTCTGCCTGTTAACCACCAATACAATCATTCATCAGAATAATGAGTAGCAACGCCATTTACGTTATGACTCTCCCGTTTTCACTTGCAGGGAGCTGATCCGCCTTTACAACACGAGCGTCAAGTTCATCGCCACGCACAGTGGCCTCACGAGGTGGCAGTATATACTCGACTCCGAGGAGGACAAGGACGGCATATCGTGAGTACCTCATATCTTATCTGCTACGCCGAGATTCTGAATTGAAAGCGTCTGAAATACACGCAGTTGGGAATCCATTCTATTTTTAATATAAGTATATTCCATCTTCACAACGAGAAACGTATTGCTGTGTTTCAAGAAGTCTAAGTTTTAGTCTTGATCAGTACGTTGGGAACTAGCAAAATAGTTTCTATAGTTTATTCTAAGCTACAGTAAAGGGTTCAGCAATTTTGGAAATATGGGTTTTAGAGTTTTAGATGGACATTTATGTACTGGAATCCAGTCTGTTGTTTTCGCATGTAACCTGTCCGTAAATGAGGAATTGTATGTATTACACAGGCAAGCGGCCAACGAATGAAGGGACCTTATATCATCCGGAATAAGGAGATCCCTCCCACCCAACGGTGGAAGGTAGGGCACTCTCTTGAGAAATCGCTCCAGAAGGCGGATGAGCCACAAGTGGTCCAGCTGCTTGAGGATGTAGAAAGCAACAAGAAACTACTGCATCAAAGATCCATTGGATTCTATTATAACATATCATGACTGTGTTCAAATACCATGGACAGACACACCACAAATGCTGAAGTGCTGCGTAAAATGAAAAAAGATATTGAAATATTGAACACCGTAAAAACAAGGAAGCTACAGTACCTTGGAAATATCATGAGGAACAATAGCCGTTATTAATCCTGCAGTCTGTTCTCCAGGGGGAAATACCAGGAAAGAGAAGTGCTGGTAGGAGAAGAACTTCCTAGCTAAACAATCTTAGAACACGCACCTCCAAGACAATTACGGAGCTAATCCGAGCATCAACCAGCAGAGACAAGACAGCCAAGATGGTTGCCGACATCCGGAATGGATAGGCACATTTAGATTATGGAAAAATTGCTCTTGGTCAATTGTTTGTTGTCTTTCGCTATAGAATTCCGTGAATTTGAAATGTGGTACTCAGGACCGAAAATTATCATAACTTTCATTTGAACAGAAGTTGAACCTTGTTGGTTAACTGTTCTAGTGACAGATTTTAAATCACCTGAACAGTCCCTCTGTGGCATAACTGTCTAGTCCAACCCTGTAAGCCTACGGGTTATGGGTACTTGAAATTTATTAAAGTGGAACCCTAACCACTATTGCATTTATAAATTAAAATTCACAAAGCCATTACCCAAGAAGTCGGGATAGCGAGCTGGCTTCAAGTTGCAGGGGTCGCTGTTTCGAGTCCGGATGAATGCTTGAGTGGTTTCAATAAAGTGTCGCGTCCCTCAGGTATTATATGTGTTTCATCTAACTAACTATCTTAGTCCACAACGCGAAGGTTGGCTGGATCCTCCAGAAGGAGGCATACTAAGCCATTTGTGTCAAAGGTAGGAGGGCCAGTTCCTTTCCTCTGGGATCTACGTTTTAACGTGGAATCAGAACCACGGATATTTTATTTATGATCATCAATAAAACTTCTTCTTCTCTCCTTCGGTAATCAATCCTGGGATTGGTCTGCGGTGATCTTCCATTCAGCTCTACTCTCTGCCCTCCTCCTCATATCTTCATATCATCTGCAGCCAACATCTTCCATTATCTGCTGTATGTATTTTAACCGTGGTCTTTCTCGATATCTCTTACATTATACCATTCTCTCCATTATTATTTTCAATAAGCTCTCATGTCTTAAGACATATCCAATCAATATTGTCCTCCGTTTTTTTATACTCTTCCATATAAATTATACTCTCCTGCCCTCTCAAAAATTTCCTCATTAGTAATCTTGTCCCTCCAGCTAATCTTTAACATCCTTCTGTAGCACCATTCCTCAAACGAAATTAATCTTCTTTTTTCTTCTGTACCAACTGTCCAGGTTTCACATCCATACAGGGCAATACTCCAGATATAAGCCTTTAATAGTCTTTTCCTCGTTGCCCAACTGATGTTATTTGTTGTAAATATTCGTTTCTTTTTGTTGAACGCTATTTTTACTTGCCCAATCTGCATTTTATCTCATTGTTGCTTCTTCCATCTTTTGTAATTTGGCTTCCAAGGTAGCAGAATTCTTGCACATCCTCCAATGTTTCTCCACCACTTTTAATTTTCACTTTCGAGTCTTTATCTTTACCACATACCATTACTTTCGTCTTCGCTTTATTAATTTTCACATTGTACTAATTCCCCCTAACACTAGAAGAACCTAATACAATCGAGAAAAAGAAAAATAAACACGGTTCTTCGCTGAATTGCTATAAGGCCGAATGCCATTGAATTTGTGAGTGTATTTTGTGTTGCAGAGAGTTCGGCGACATTCACTCGCACGCCGTGGAGGAGCCGTGGTACAGGGCAGCGGTCCTGCAGCACGACATAGACCCAGACTCCGTCGTCGTCATGGCGCCCTTCGAGGGAGGTGCGTCGCCCTACTTTAATTTTAATCTAATTGCTATTGAGTGCGCACTCCGGTGGCAATTTTCCTACACACCCATTTTCCTCGTTTCCTGTATCTGCCTACGTTTCCCCTCCACAAATTTCAACTTTAAATTCTTACAGCGCTTTTGTTAATTTATTCATCATTTCTATTGCAAACTTATTTCCATCCCTGACCCCCTTATCTATGAAAGAAAATCTTCCCACACCCTCGCGCCTGAAATCAAGTTCCAGCTTGAGGTCATGCTCATATTTTCCTTTACATGCAGTCACTACTCCTGATTTTTACGCCAACATCTTTCCACGCCTCGTCACCAAATTACGCTTTATTCACACCCATGATTGTCTTCACCCTCCTCGTGTCTTCCAATGAATCCCATTCCAGCTCTTTTATCATATCTATTACTGATTGCGTTTTTTGGTAATTTCCAGTGCCCTTCTTTACACCCCCTCCAACTCCTGTATTTGATACCCAAAATGAGGTTCCCACAATATATCACCATACTCACGCAATGGTCTGACCAATGTTGTACTATCATAGTAAGTATTTAACCCTAGTTTGATGGTAATCAGTTCTTGAAGAAATGGTGTAGAAGTGATTCCGTTCACTGAAAACTGGATAGCCTAGACTAGGAGTGAGTGTAGCATTTTGCTTATGATTTTTTTTTATGGAGCCTGCATACTGTAGTTCAATTAGTTTAATGTCAGTACATAGTGGTCAGACATCATTTATTTATTCAATTTATAACACATTCATATTTGTCATAAGTGAAGTCTTTGTTGACTGGTTTTCTCAGTTAGACAAATCCTCTTCAGTTAAGCGTGGGTTCACTACCGAGTGGTGTCACCAGTCGTAGACACACTCAGAGTGGCAAAGCCGTTGGCAATGAGAAGTATTCGGCTTATCACAGAAATATGTGAATTTGTCTCACTAGAGCCTCAATAATAAAAGAAACTACATCACCAGATGATTTCCTATCTTACGGTTCTCAGTAGTTGAAAGTTCTTTCAAGTCGCCTGTCAATTGATTAGTTTTGGTGATTTCTTTCTTCATTCTGAGACGCGAGACTACCAAACGTCGGTTAATTATTGATTAATTATGAAGTTACTATCCTCAAAGTCTTTCAAAAATGGCGGGTTGAACTGATTGTTCTAGCAAGTCATTGCTTTGCAATTAATTAGCTAGATAGAATTGTTATAAAATAACGCTCAATGCAATTCTTTAATGTTCAGACGAAGTAACTTTCTCATGCCTTTGGAGGCAGGTAACATAATTCCTTTTAGATGCAGCATGTTTCAAGGCTAGCGGACACTCAGAGCGTGAGAAGCCGTTCTCCCACCCAGCATGCTGTAAATCTTCACGTGCTCTTACGTCTTTCTGTTTCGTTACCAGTGATTCAGGTCAATATTACAACGTTTGAACGGTCGGCACAGTTGGAACTACTTACTTGCGCCTCACAGTGGTCTGAAATCCCGAAAAGCTGGCCAAAAGTAAAAAAAAGAAAGTGACTATTTAGGAACTTTCACTTTACTAGTTCCATAGAGCGGTATTTCTTTGATGTAAATCACGTGTCGGTTTCGCTTTGTGACTCATGCAGAAGGGCATAGACTCGTTTGAAAGTGCCGACGTGAGGTGGCGAGAACATCTGGCGAGTTGTAGCTCATACCGAAAATAAGCGATTAGTTGGAAAGTAAACGGCGAAAATTCACAATTCTTTTAAATGTAATAAGTGATTGTGTACAGAACGACGTGGTGTTGCGAACATTTGAATTCGCAAAATGGATTTACCCCCACAATGTAAGAAAAATAATAATCTACATTAAACAAATTATTTAACTTTAAAGTTGAAAAAGTTTGTGTGTTCTGTCGTGTTCGGTCGTATCTCTTATGCCACCTTATAGCCTATATTGTATTTGATATTTATTTTAAAAAATTGGCTGCTACTAGCTGCTATTCTGTTAATAATATAATTTTTTGTGTTAACATTCATAACGACAGAATTGTTGATCAGGTATATAATTTAAGGTTTGAATATGGCCTTGACTTTTCGTCGTATTTCGGTAATACTTTCAGGTTCCAGTGTATTTGAGGACTGATTTATCAGAATGAAATTTAACAGAATCATTAATAAAACGATTAAAAAATTAAAAGATTATAATAAATTACAGTGTTTTTTAATTACATTTTTAATGGATTTTAAATGTTTCAGAATGTACATCTACTACATGTAAAGAGATTTCTAGAAAAGAAATTATTTTACTACTAAAAGGAAAACTAAACAATGATGTTGCAGACATTGTTGCAACAATTGAAATTCATAAATCTGATGAAACAAAAGTAACTATTTAGGAACGTTAACTTTACTAGTTCCATAGAGCGGTATTTCTTTGATGTAAGTCACGTGTCAGTTTCGCTTTGTGACTCATGCAGAAGGGCATAGACTCGTTTAAAAGTGCGCAAGAATCGTGCAATAAATATATAAAAAGGTTTCTGGAAGATTTCTCGCGAAAATTCAGCCGCCAAAAAACGATGGAGGATGTATTTTTGCGACTTTTGGTTTCCTCAAACCCCTTTATTACGAGCCTCAGGAAATTGCCACAGAAAAAGTTGAGATCGCTGTCAATAGAGGCATTAGAGCTACTCAATCCGCCAGATATCGCAACACATTGCTCTGATGTAACTGATTCTGTGACGGATGAATCAACGACAGATTGTTGTGATTCCGATAGCGGATAAAATGTACCTTGTTTCTTATTAAGCAATAGAATTTTTGTACAAATAAAAAATGTTTTATAAGTAAAATTGCATAAAACTATTTTTCTTTTTTCTTCAACAATACAATTTTAGACATTTTTAATAAAATATTTGTTTTTTATTTTAAAAATGAAATATAGATTTACGTCCTCATAAGTCCCGTTTCATAATATTTTTTTTTTTGAAAAGATACTATTTTTCTGTTTGTAAAAATGTCCACCACAATGGCTTTGCCATTTTTATATTATAAGAGCTAATTTTAATCAGTATTAACAAAAGTCGTGATATATTCAATATCGTACGACATGTAGTTTTAATTTTTTTCGTTATCACCTATTTCATATACTTATAGGATATTTTATGCATTCAACATAATTTTTTGTACTAGCATCCGCCATTTTGAAGCCGCCATTTTGTTTTTTCAACATATAATTTCCAGATTTTGTATAACAGATATTAAATCACCCAATATTTATACAATTTTTTAGATAATCTGCCATTTTAAATATTTTCTGCCATTTTGGAACCGACATTTTGTTTATTTTTTATTTTTTATAATTGACGTAGATATTCGTTATCAGCAACCTAGACGGATCATGTATACAAATTTTCATGAAGATTGAACAAGTATTTCTATTTTGTCCAGCTTTTCGGGATTTCAGACCACTGTGCGCCTCCTGACGAGACGAGAAGCGCAGCTTCTGCTAACGCCGTAGGCGTTGGCTGTATTGGGGAAGGGGTACCTGTCACCCTTATTGGTGACACCTGCCCCTACATTTTATTTTGGACAGGTTGACATTTCTGTTGACAGTTTGTCATTACCTGCTGCTCAGCAGAGTTTTTATTTTATTTTATTTATTTATTTTTTAATTTTTTTGTTTTATTTTTATTATTATTAATTTTTTTTATTTTATTATATATTTAAATTTTTTTATTTTTTTATGTAAGCATTGCTTTCGGCCTCGGGTGTCTGTAGTCGTTTCCTGCCAAGAGGTTACAGTATGTAGTACATCTTACTTCGGTCCAACCATGATCCCGCTTTAACGGCTAGGCATTCGGTTATGGTCGGCAAGCTAAGTCAAATTCTCTTCGCCTTGCAGATGGGAGCTCGGTGACACTGTCGCACGCCATCTTCCCGCGGGATGCCGGGCTGGAGGCTCCAGCAGCTGTGGCTGGATTGCAGATCCAGCACAGCGCCCTCTTCGAGCGCTTCATGGATATCACGTCGCAGGAGCTGCCGGTAAGTGCACAAGTATACTATGATAAAACCGTTACACGGCCAGCTTGCGTGGCTGCCTACAAATTTATAAAGTGCATAACGATAGCCACCTTATAAGTTGTTGAAAAAAAATTACCTTTCTACATAGTAAAACACTGCTCTGCCCTTCATTTGTTTGCTACTTTTTCACAACATGCAAAAGGAAATAAACAGACTACACATTTATTAAAGCAGTCTCACACTGAGAAAATGAACACTAGCATCTCTGCCTTACACTATATTATTTCTTATTTCCGCCCTCCATCTTTTGTACTACTTGCAATTACCTCCACAAATCCTGTCAAAAATGACGGAAATTTTTTTGTTATTAAAAAGTTTCTAAGGAAAGCATAATTTTAAAAAAGAACAACAATTATTTATTTATTCGATACGTGTCATAATTTGTTGAGTTTCGTGTAAACTTTCTCTGAGTTTTTAATAAACTTTTCTTGTTTCTTCTGTCAAAAAATTCTTGGATTATGTTGTGACCTTGTTCTAATAATTGTTACGGAGAATACATCGTAATAATCAGGTGCTGTTCTCCTTTCATGAATTTATACATTCAATCGTCATATATAAACAAATAGCAGCGTGGAAATTTGAACAAACGTCACTTATATCTCTGTTTGGCAGCACAATTTTTTATCTGTGGTTAGCCGAACCATGGAGGAAGGAAATATATGGAGACGACGCAAGAGACCTTCACCACGCATTGAAGTGAAGCAGGGCGGAGGAGGAGTGGGGGGGGGGGGGGCATGGCCAGATTGGAGGGGGCATGGCCGCTTCCATACAGACACGGGGAATATGTACAAAAACCTCATGGGGACTCTAGGATAAACGTGACGCCGCAATCTGGTGATGGATTATTATGTAAATCGATATGACAAATAAAAAATGAAGAATAAAATTTTTTGATATCCTGCTTAGTTTTCGAGATATTCTGTCCCAAATGGAAATGGTTTTGGTTGAAATTCAGAAGAAAAAATTGGTCAAAGTCAAATTTGATTATGGATTCTTATTTAAAAAGACGAGACAAATGAAAAATAAAGAATAAAAATTTTCGATATCTCACCTAGTTCTAGAGATATACTGTATCAAAAGTGAGGTGTCTTGAGTTGAAATGGAGAAGAAAAATTTCGCAAAAGTCAACTTTAATGATCGAATCTTATGTAACACGACGAGACAATTCGAAAATAAAGAATAAAATTTTTCGATATCTTGCTTAGTTTTCGGGATTTACTGGGAACATCGCAATTGTTTGGAAGCGCAATATCGCCGCTGCCGCCACTGCGCATGCGCGAGCCTGCTTCACCAATTTAACGTCACTTCTCCTCCATATATTTCCTTCCTCCATGAGCCGAACAGCGTTGTGATGGAAGACAGAGAAATTAATACTTCGTTCGCCGTCGCTCGCCAAAGATTGGCGAAGCACTGAGATCTCGTCCAGTTATCAGGCAGAGCCATTTTATTAAAGTAGACAGTAGGGAGGAAAATATACTCGTAAAATGTAAATTCCTGGGAATATCAGCTGACAGTAAGCAGGGCACATTGGAAGGGTTGTAGCGAAAGATTAAAAGCATTGCAGGTATTCGAAAGGTTAATGAGGGGATGTAACGGATAATTAAGAGAGATGGGCTACAAAACTTTTGTCACGTCCTGAGTAAAGAAGATCAGCTAGATTTATTAGTAGAAATTATCATAGGATACACTCAGTAACTGAGATTATAAATGAACTAGACTGGGAGTCACTGGAAAACAGAAGGCGGGTGAAGAGAATTGTGGGCAGGCATACACTGGCAATGAAGTCTGAGTTGGGGGAACACTAAAAACGCAGAATTTCGAAGGTTCTTAGAGGACGTTGATAGTAAATAAGACCTTGATTTCAAACATAAAGGAATCGGAGGAGTCAGGGAATGGAACAAGATGCGTAGGGAGGTGATAAATAATATACCTGAGACTGTAAAATAGTTTAAAATATACATGTGTTTGAATCTTATGTATATAGGGGAATAGTCATAGCAGCATGAGCCATAATGCGATTATTAATTATTGTTAGTAATAATAAGTAGCTCTTGAAACTTTTACGCTCGCAACGCCGCTTTCAGTCCGCTGTCAGGCATGTCTGGCTGAGAAAGAATTCTGTACTCGGAGAACACTGTTTCGGCAAAACATTCAGATTAACGTAATTACGTTTCTATTCGAACTGTTCAGTGGTAAGATTTGAACGTGAGAAATTGATTTAGTTTGCTTATTTTCGTTCAGTTATGTCACGCGTTTTAATTTTACAATCTGTTCTAATTGTAGGAAGATGTTCAGAGCATATAAACTTGTAACACAAATTACGAGTGGGATGTGACCTAGAACATTTTTTAAAAATACATTCATACACTTAGAAATCCTGGCAACTCTCCCGGAATACAATCACTGATTTCTTTTGTATTCGATAATTTTTCTCAAACGGCAAAAAATATGACAATGATATCAGGAACAAATAAAAGTCATTAGATATTGAACGAGTTAATTATTCTGTTGAATATTTTTAAATGTTTAGCAGGAGACTACATAAGATTAGAAATAAAACTGAATTATTTTCCTGCTTTACAATGCTTGTTACTTTTAAAGTTTTCGAAAGATTTTTGTAACATCGTATATCCTTATTAATGATCGTGGTGCTTCTTTACCATTTTAGCATCATTCCACATCTTTGAGGTCAGTGAAATGTAATTAATGTGTGTATGTATTAAATAACAGAAACAGTTTTACGATATGCAAACCTACATTCTAGTCTTTCCGTGACTTATTTGGTCAAAAACGTGTCCGTAAAACACTGTTCGACCATGTCACAATAACAAAGAAGTCTACCAATAGGAAGATTAAATTTAAAGTAACAGTTATTTCTGCTGCAATACTTAACGTTAACAGTGAACATAACTTACGAAATCGTCCCCGCTGTGGTGTAACCGTGCTGTTTATAAGTGTGTTTAGCGCTGACTTTAACGCCTACGGAGTTGCTCTGTTTATTTAGGCTTGTTGGTCGTAAAACTGATCTAGGCAACGTGTAAAAAACTCAAAGAAAATAGACATTCCAGTCTACATTACCATTTCATGGCCTTGTCTTGGTTGATAGCGTGTCTCACAGCAAACGTACGAGATTTAATGGTAAAGTTTCCAGATTTTTTTTTAATTTTGCAAAAATTCAAATCTTCTTGCCTTATGTTTTTTTTACCGTGTTTTGCAATTTTCAATGGTATTTGACAGTTTTTTAGACATGGAAGTAAGCAATAGACATTGTGGAGGGTTGGGCGATTCTTTGAAGTATAAAAATGACTATTATTTTCTTTTATCATGGCTCTACGCCTCGTCGACGTCGAGGTCATTAGAAGCGGGAATGGACGGAGGACAAGTAACTGGAATAAATTCGTCCATGGTCCTTTGAAGGAACCATCCCGGCATTCGCCTGGCGTCATTTTCAGAAACCATGGAGAACCGAAATCTGGATCGTCAGAAGGGAATTAGAACCCGCGTCCTCCCGAATGCGAGGCAAGATCGTTACCGCTCACTCACCACGCTCGTTATTAAATTTTGTGTAAAACAGAGGCATACAGTCTATCTCCTCGTTGGATAGGTTGAAGAAAAGCTTTAGTAAAAAAAAAAATCGTAATCACAATTTTCAGGGAATGTCGTGAAGACTTTGAAGATGAAGAGACATTTTGATGGGCTTCACCAACGTTGGATGAAAATGTAGTTAAAGTTACGAGTAGATTGATAGATAATCGCGATATCATCATTATAGACACTGACGGAGCAATTGCTATCTCACACGAATTTCTAATTTTTTAAGTCCGGAATAGATGGCAGTCAAATTGATTTCCAAATAACTCGGTTTTAAGCAAAATCATCAAGATAGGACGGCCAGTTCCTTTCCTCTGGGACCTACAGTATAACGTGGAATCCGAACCACGGAGCGTCCTGGCATAGCTCATATGATTAAACACAACCCTCAAAATTGCTGCGCCTGCTGGGATTCGAATCCGGGACCGGAACATTGAACGTTTGGAAAGCAAGCACCTTAACTACTGAGCTACCAGACCGCTCTAAGAGAATTAAAATCACCATTTCCATTGTTGAATTTAAGATGATAATTTGGTGAATGGAAGTTAGCTCATGTGTATGTTACCCTTTGCTACATCATGATGGCAATTGAAGTCAACAACTGGTGGTGCAGTTTGGGACCGACATTTTGGGTATCAAATACAGGAGTTGGAGGGTTGTCAAAGAAATGTTTGTGAAAATTATAGCAGGACCCAGTCAGTAACACATATGAGAAAGGAGCTGGATGGGGAGAATGAAGAGAGTGTTGGGAATGTACAGGGCATATGTTCGTGATGGGGCTTGGAGGGATATTGGTGAAAGAATTAGGAATAGTGCATGGAAGGGGTAAGACTACCATGACCACAAGCTGGCGCTCGATTTCATGCATAAGGGAGTGGTAAAATTTTCTTTTATTGGTAAGGGTGTCAGGGATTGGAACAAATTACGAAGTGAAGCGATAAATAATTTACCAAAAACGCTTAAGGAATTTAAAATTAAAATTTGCAAATCGGAAAAGTAATAAAATAAAAAGGGGTAATTAGATGACTAGGGAAATTGCTACTGGAATATTAGCTTCATCGCAATTAAATTAATAATAATAATAATCTATATTTAGAATATTATTTTAGTAGTTTGGCATGCGTTACACTGTGTGCGCAGGGCTTCAACAAGACGGACACGTGTGCAGATGACGGCGTGGACTGCTACCTGCTGGACACCAACGGCTACATCGTGGTCTCGGAGACGCTCAACCACACCGGCCGCTTCTTCGGCGAGGTGGAGGGAGCCATCATGGAGGAGCTCATGGAGCAGGGCGTCTTCCGCAAGCTCACCATCTTCGACTACCAGGCGCTGTGCTTCTACGAGGTGCCCAAGGATAACAGCGCCTCCAGTATCTGGAACGTAAGCCCGTCAAAATGACGGATTCAACATATTGTTCCGGCAATTCATTTCCTTACAGTTGTTATTGCACAATGTTCGTACCCTGGATTTTTTAATGATATACGCATTTCACTTACAGTTTACACAGTTGAAACTTCTACTGAATTAAAATAAATTATTAGTCCCAAAACATTATGCTATACCGCGTAATATTAGTTTTATTCCTGGTCCAGGCCACACTCAGCACGATAAATATGTTACTCTTTCCAACCGCACTGAATAATAACTTCAGTAACAGGGGCTTATGAAAGCGGCTTAAATTGTTTATGACACTAAATTAATCGTGAGTTCTACTGCAAAAATAAAATAAAATTCTATAATTTATTTGAAATTCACACTTTCTTTTAACAATATAAGCGCAGACAAAGCCAGTGAAGTTATTTATTTGAAATTTGCTGGTCATCCAAGCAACGCTGTGGGGGCAGTTGGTGTAACTAACACTTCGGGTACTGTCGAAACTCGCCGAAGGTTGCCGAGCCTTTGAGGTGAGTCCAGTCTCCAGGTACAACGCATTTTACTAAAGTGGATTCCTACGTCCGAACAGCTCGGTAAATGAGGAACGCATAATGGGGAAAGAAATACAGGGTGGCGCAAAAAGAACGCATGAATTTCAAACTGTTATAATTGGTTTTATTTTGGACACACAGAAAATGTACTCACATCAATACAATATGTAATTTATCCAGTTTATGAATTGCACTTAACACTTAAAGATAATTTCAGACAGATGTCGGCCTTCTTCGTGTACACACATTAAAAGTCTTTCTTCGAAGTTATCCATTGCTTTGTTCAAAGCGTCACGTGGTACAGCAGCGATTTCTTCACCTATTGCAACTTTCAGATCATTGAGTGTGCGAGGTTTGTTGCAGTAAACTTTACTTTTTAAGTAACCCCATAAAAAGAAGTCACAAAGCGACAAATCTGTCGAGCGTGCAGGCCACTGGACATCGCCGAAACGTGAGATCACGTGTTGTGGAAACATTTATCGGATAACTGCCATCGAATCATTCGCCGTGTGGGCGGTGGCTATATCCTGTTGGAACCACATCTCTGTCATGTTGATCGCTATAGTGTCAAGTTGTGGCAGCAAAAAAATGCGTAGCATTGCAACATAACGTTCAGAATTCAATGTTACACTAACACCACCCTCTTCAAAAAAAATAAGGCCCAACGATTCCCACTTCTGAACCAAACGGTCACCTTTGAACTGTACAGTGGTCTTTGATGCAGTTCTTGTGGGTTGTCTGCTGCCCAATACCGACAGTTTTGTTTGTTTGTTTACTTAACCGTCTAAATGGAAGTTAGCTTCATCGCTCATCATAAACAAAACATCATCATTAGCAAGAACATCAAGTATTCTCTCACAAAACCGTTTCCGTTGTTCATGATCACGTTCGTGAATCTTATGCATGATCATAATTTTGTAAGGATGAAATTGTAACTCATCCTTCAGGATGCGCTGCAGCGAGCGACGAGACAAACCCAGAGTTGGAGCGCGCCGCCTAGTGG
The DNA here is from genome assembly GCA_031002005.1 of Vandiemenella viatica. Taxonomy (NCBI): domain Eukaryota; kingdom Metazoa; phylum Arthropoda; class Insecta; order Orthoptera; family Morabidae; genus Vandiemenella; species Vandiemenella viatica. The sequence goes on from JARYHS010009186.1 coordinate 239,934,569, forward strand.
AGCGGCGAGGACTTTGAAGAACAGACGCTCTTACTCTGTCGACATTTTCTGGGATTCGCACCGTACGAGGACGACCAGACGACTTCTGTTTCATGACACTTCCAGTTTTCCGAAATGAGTTAAGGGGCTCCGGTAGGATGTAAAATGATGAATTTTGTCGTTTTAGTTTTTTTGCCGATTATTGATGTATGATGAATGTCCTCTTTAATTTGGTGTATAATACATGCATATTTCTAACCGAGAAATGCTTTAAAAATGGCTTTGTTGGCGTGGCAGTCTCCGCAGAGTCAAAATGGAAGGGGTGAAAAGGATTTTTGAGAGGTCAGCAGCTGATGGGGTACAGTATATAAATTACCTTGGGGACGGGGATTCAAAGGCATTCAAGGCAATTGAAGATCTGAAACCTTATGGACCAGATGTGACAATAAATAAGGTTGAATGTCTTGCACATGTGCAAAAAAGAATGGGTACCCGCTTGCGACGCTTGATATCAGGATGGAGGGGTAAAAAGATCGATGGAGGTAAAGGGTTACTGGGGAAGAATAGACTTACAGAAGGCATAATTAATAAATTAAAAAGGTATTATGGAATGGCCATTAGACATAGCAACAACATTGTCGAAGAAATTAAACGATCTGTTTGGGCTGTCTTATTTCATGTTGTTTCAACTGATTCTGATCCCAACCACGGACTCTGCCCCAAAGGAACTGATACATGGTGCAAGTACAATAAAGCACAAGCAGCAAGTCAACATTTGTGAACAAGGATGGTTTATCATATGCTGTCATTGAGGAACTTAAGCCTACATTCAGGGATCTATCTGATGTATAGTTACTGAAGAAGTGTTTACATGGTCGTACCCAAAATCCAAATGAGTGCATCAACAGTGTTATTTGGTCAAGAATTCCAAAAAATGTTTTTGAATCAATTAATGCTCTTCATTTTGGTGTTTATGACGATTTAATGACTTTTCACAATGGAAATTTGTCAAGGTGTGAGGCATTGAAGAAACTGTGTATTAGCGTTGGGTATAACACCATACGAGCTATGTACAGGCTTGACCAGGAAAGAGTTAGTGCGTCAGAGAAAGCATTGAGGGAAGTGCAAGAAAAGGCACGAGAGAAGAGAAGAAGACTAAAGAGAAGGCTGGAAGAAAGCTATCAGGACGATCCAGATCACCCTAGTTATGTTTCTGGAATGCACTGAAACTTTGACAGCATTTTCCCGTAAGTTTACTTTTTGATAGTTTTAGTGAGCCTTTTCTTGTAAACTACCGCAAAAACTTCCTGAAACTTTTAGAGCCTTGAAAGTATGTTTCTGTAAGTATTCTAACACAGGGATATTGTATTATACCTAACATTTTGTAAATTATTGACTGGACAGCACCTCCAAAAGCGCAAAAAAATTGGAATATTAAAAAAAAAAAAAAAATTCTGCCACACCAATCAGAACTTTGGGAAATCCCTGTGCTAAAATATTGAAAAACCATCATAGATTCACCCTCTTTGTTTCAGATATGTATCATAATTAGTTGTTGAGAAAAGGTACACTGAAGTTCTCAAGAAATACATGGGAAAGATACGCCCTACCGGAGCCCCTTAACCCAACAAATTACTGTGTTGCAATCAGGAACCAAACCATTTGGCGGAACATTGAACTATGCTCGGAAAAGACGTTGAACTGTGATAACAGTTTCATTACTTTTGAAAAAATGTTCAACAGTGAAAACGCGATGCTGCACGGACCACTGTGCCATTGCTACTGAAACTGGAAACAACAGATCCCTCACCCCTACATTCCACTCCCACCACTTATACTACTAAAATCAAATCCATGCGTTCTTTTGCACCACCCTGTACTAATCCCATATTGCATCTCTGTGGTTATCCTTTTCCGTGTCGTGTTGCAGCCGATGCTGTACGTGCACTGGGCGCTGTCGCAGCTGTTGCTGACGCTGTTGCAGTTGTGGTTGCAGCCACTGTGGTGCGCCCATCTGGCTCACGCCGCCTCCGTAGGTAAGAACCTGCCACCATATGTTCCCTGTTCTTCTTCACAAAATTTATGCGGTAATGCCTAGGGCAGGCGTTGAGTGGGGGGGGGGAGGGTAAGCGGGTCAAATGCACCCCGGGCCGCCGGCCAAGGGGGAGTCCCTTCCAATGAATTTGCCACTGCTAAGAACGCTTACTCGGGGCTCGAGAATCCTATCGCCGGCCCTGGTAACGCCGTTCGACTTCTTTCACGCAACGTCCATTTTCGATTGCTGATAGTTCTTGGGAATTTTTCAGACTATATATTTACTCTGTTATTCTACAGCTCCCAGATGTACAGTTTTTAAGTTAGTATTTAATGAATTTCAGTATATATTTACAGCGTCTACCCACACAGTTTTCTCTACGATTGTGGGATAGTTACTGATGTTTTGTTGCTTGCTACTTATTTTCCTATGTCACATTACGCTTGCTATACTTTTTTGTTTCTTAAATACAAATTGCATACATAAAACGCATTTAATACTCATCTCTGTTAGCATTTTTATTTTTATTTGCTATGATTTGCTACCTGTTTCTTCTCAGATCTTTCTTTTATTATAACAACTCATTACAATGAGTATCATCAGCACATAAAGAGGAAAAATGAAAAAATTATACATAGTTTTATTCTCCTTACCTGTTTAGATATTTTACAGTATTCAAATGAGAAATTTTTCTCACAGATACGTGAAATGTGCTAAGCAAATAAATAAATTAAATTAAAATAGTAAATACATGTATAATTACATTGCGGTTCCTATTTCTTTAACTGAGGGTTCTCGGGTGAACTTGGAATGTCTATCTTTCTGACTTGAGTAGTCGAAGATTTTCAAACCAATCAAAATGTCCATATTCGACAACTTTATTGTGGTTTATAAGCAAATTGTATTCCCTGTTGGTGATTGATTTTCAGAAACACGCCGATTACGCATAGAATAAAGGAAATCTTACATCGTCATCTTCCATTCTTTTAGCAGAGTTTATCTTCGAAAACTTCGAACTACTAGAACACAAGGCTACTTCCCAATTGATAGTTTTAATAAGCTATTATTAGAATCCTAACTCTCATCTCACAAAAGATATTTATCTGTATGGTGGATAAGTATCAATGACGTCTTTCCTGTGATTAAGTAATCCGAGCAGAAGTTTGTGGGAATCGTTTGATTGTGGCTTATTGACACGACACATTATCTCAAATGGAAATTAAGAAGTCTTGTGTTATGATAGGCATATTTAATAATCGGGATGCTATTTCTGATAATAGTTAAAATGACCAGAGAAGGCCAGCATGATATTAGACCAATCAAATTCACTCTGCCTTCGCTGGTCCCGACACCCTGCGGAGTTGACACGAGTCCTTATGGCTTCTCATTAAGTAACACTAAACAATGTAAGTGTTCTGCTTATTTCACTGGGTTTCTATTTAGGGACTTTTGGTTTTTCTTTACTGTGACTGTTAACAAGAAACAGGGTCCTATTTGTAGAGTCAGCAATTGAAATTGTGTCTTATGATCCTCACGCGTTTGATTCACAGCAGTTGGCCGTCGCTCCTCTAGTTTGGAGTTTATGAAAGGAATGATAACGTTAGATGTGAAATATTGTGTGATCGGTTGCTGCCCTGTGCTGTAGCTAGTAGTTACAAAGATAACCGCGAAGATGAAGCCACAGGCATAATACAAGAAGTTCTGCCACCTGTAGATGCTCCTCTCATCTAACAACAACCATCCAAGCTTGATAGAAAACTGGCTCACAATTTCGAATTATAAACAAACAATATAATGTGTAATTCCAAATTAGTAATTCATCTGAAGACGGTACCTAGTTTATTGATTTTGGTTACGTATAAATGGAGAATAAAGATTTTTCAACCAAAATAACCTAGAAACAATATATATATATATAGCGATACAATACGGAGGCGGCATTACAATGATTGCTCTAATTTTGTGCCAATAATTACAGCCCAGAAAATACCCAATCAGTCGTACCATTTCTCTGGCTGTTTGAAGTTTAACTACACAACAAAGGTGAATTAATTGTTGCAAAAATAAACTTGTGTCATTAATTTTCAGTAGTAAGGTTGCTTCTCCCCGTCATAAGGTTTAGCAACACAAAAAAATCTGTTTGTTGAGATCTTGTCACGCAGGTTGTTGTATTGTGTTCCGCAGACTATTACCTGGACTATTCGTCGGAGGAGAGAGACTGGGAGAGCGAGGATGAAAGTGAGCCACTTGTGTTTGTGCCAGCCAGGCAATAGATTCTGCTGTGTGTTGGAGTGACCCTGAGGCAAACTGAATGACACGAGAGCATTGCCTGTCACGCTTGCTGTCCCCACTCCGTGTATGAGTCCGAAACGACAAAATATGCACAGTACCAGATGAGTGTGTTAGTTTCCAGGCAGAAAACAGATCATCTCCAGTGCTAAAATTTCTTCTGAGAAAGGAATATGCCGAAATGTTCTTAACTGATGTGCTATTGTTTGTATTTCAAACTAACTTTTTTCTGTTTGTGCTAATGTCCCGCTTTCTAACATTTCGTTTTATTTTCTTTTGAATTTTTGTGTTATTGTTTTGTGTCCCAAAATAACTTCTTTTCCCTTTTTTCTAATTTCTTGTTTTAAAACATTTAGTTTTCATTTATCAGAGTGTAGTGCCTCATAGCATGTTGTTGAAAATTTTGTGAATACCTTAAACAGTAGGAAGAATTGTGAATTGTCTTTGCGCTAGTTGCTTTTACGCGCCGTATTAATGATATTAATATTGACTCTTATATTTTTTACTGTGTTCTAAATATGATACATTAAAAATTCTGTAGTTTAAAGTTTTCAAAAATATACGGTAGTTCTAGAAGTATTGTATTTAATCTAAACGATATAGATACTTCTTTTATTTAAAAAAATATACATGTTCTAAAGAACCTCAGCTACGTTAATGTCTATGTTTGACCACGTCCACTTTGGTGACGTTAAGACTTAAAAACTCACATACTCAACCGGTAAAGGAAACTAATTCTGACACGTTCCGACATATCTCCGAATTCCAGCTGATTTCCCTAGTTACTTTGGTTTTGAGCTCGTCCTCAATGTTTAATGACTGAATTGACTATAGTGTCCACAATGAAGACTCTTTTTTGTCTTTTTTTTTAAAAAAAACCTTTTCACTATTTTTAAATTACTTCTTTCTCCAAATACACCGGGAAAGTCTCAATTCACATAGTGTTGCAGACGTCAAAACTAAACACTGCTTCAAGTGAATCAGTTGTGCAACCCACTGTTATTTCCTTAATATAGATGAATATACTTCGTCATTCACTCTCTGGAATTTAGCTTACAGACATATTGAAAACCTGTTGGCGTATATTTAACGGTGCCACTGTTGTCATCTTTTTGGACACACTTAGTGAGACACTGTAGGAAGCAAACTGATACATGTAAAAGAGCGTCTGATTTGGAAATATTAGATAAACTTGTTTACATACTTTCTACATTCTAGTCAACGACTCATCTCTATTAATTTCTGCTAACCTTTCGTCCGTTTTTCTGTGGCCTTCCAGGGGGAAAAACAACATTGCAATGAACTGAACACTAGCTTATGTATCGGAGGTACAATATTTTGACTGGTACACATAGTCAATGATGGGAACCAACCATGCAACAAGCCCCATGTGGCAGTTAAGGGTATCTGATGCTTACGAATTTCGCAAGACTGTGAACCAGGCGTCAAGCATCGGACCACCGCAATGACTTCCGACTTGTAAGAGAATTTTTATTGCACCTAATGACGGTAGTTTTTTTTTCGGTTTCACTTCACTTCCACGATATGAAAAACATTCTTCTTCAAAAAAAAAAATACTCCATTTGACGACACCCAGTTTTAGTATAGAGGACTTGGTTGACATGGAAGTATTTAACATTTCTATACTCAGACCACACAGTTCAACCGCTCGCTGCAGTTCCTTACTCTCACAACAGGAGCGAAATTTAGCACAACTCGCCATTTTTGTGGAAGTAACTTCACGAAGTCTGTATGGCCATCCAGCCACACAGCTTAATTCACACCAACTATTACACCAAAGAGTACATTCACAGTTAACCTGGAACATCTGTCTGTGAATATACTAACTAATAAAACTCAATTAAAATCTAAATACTCGAATTAATACATATACAATTTGCTAAGCCTATGACTTCAGTATAGTAGGCACTCCTAACGAAGACAGATTTAGGACGACAGATATTGGCTCAATAGTCTTGCTAGCCAGTTTCAGTGTACCAAGTGTTTTGTGCAGTGGCGGTGGAAGCGGAGCCCGCGCTGCCCAAGAATGAGACGGAGACAAGATGGAAGGCGTGCGACCAGAGGACCAGCCTGTACCTCATGTATCCGCACAATCTGCTCCAGGACGAAGGCTTCCAGTTCACACCCAGCCACTGTGCAAGGTACACACTCAAAACATGCTCATTTAGTTCTTTTTAGTTTATGACATTACTAACCCGTAGTAGAACGTCGTAAAAATACAAGGGGGTTGTATGTTGTGTATGCGAGGGTTGGCACTACTGCGCGAAGAACGGAGGAAGTGAGTCGGGCCGAGTAGCTGAATGCGGACAATAGCGTGATGTAGTGCCACCTAATTCGTGAACTGTTGGTTGGTGTGTTTGTTTCTCGGTAAGAACGATAAGCAGACTTCGTACTTTCGCATCTGATTTCTTCATATACTAACTGAATGTATTTTTCTTTGCTGATGACCATCCGAAGAATTTGTAATGGAGATGAATAAAGCAGCTGGGATGAACAGTGCTTATCAACAAAGTGAATAGAGTTTCAATAATGGCTGTACTTTTTAATAGAGATTTACGTATCCACGTCAAATTCCGGATAGGACCACATCAGTCTGGCGGCCGTAATAATAAGACTAGTTAAATTCCGTTTTGTGAATTTCCATGTTCAAACGTAGGTAGGACATTAACTAATATGTGACAGTGTAATTACGCTCTGTTCCGGCATCATGCAGAAACTACTGAACACATGTTGATGAAAGCTTACAGTCTGACGTAAAATCTGAGGTATGACTTATGACACTACATGACCGGGAATCGGAGGAGGAAATAATAAACTGTTCTCAACCTCAAAATGTTTTAGCGCTATATTTCGTATCTGTTTCAAGAAGATATCTCCAGAGAGGGCATGGGAATAGTACAGCACTTAGTTATTTCATGCTAATGTCGTTCGTCTTCTTTTGCGTAATCGAGGGTTAAAAATAGTAAATTAAACAGCGCAAATAGTATACCGGTATAAAAGTGGTTTGCTTGATAAGAGCTGAAAATCTCTGTGCATTAAACCGTCGCTCTGCCAAGCTAAGAGTAGTAGGTTCAGTTCCCACCCAGGGCTGTAATTTTTTTTCTGCTTGCTTTTTTTTTTTTTTTGTTGCTATATGAAATTTGTAATATTACAAATTGATCTTTACAAAAATTCAACTAAATAATAACTTAAAGGAGGCTTTCCAAATGTAATAACTGTATAAAACGTTCCGCCCCGCTGCCCAACTAGCCTCGCCATTCGCTTGGCCCCACCACTTCCGCACGAGAGGTGCTTGATGCAGGTGAATATGACCTCACTAGAAACAGCTTACCGGCGTTATATAATGGAAATCACTCCAGAAACGCTACACTTCCGCCCTCCAAGTTAAAAATCTGCCTCCACAAGCCATTAGATTTTTAACTATAATCTATAATGCTTGTCTGACTCTAAGTTACTACCCGAGAGCTTGGAAAATAGCGAAAGTTGTGGCTATCCCCAATGCTGCGAAGATATAGGCCAATGTCATTACTACCGATAATTGGAAAAATATTTGAGCGAGTCATACAAACTCGCCTCAACAGATTCCTAGAAACAAACAACATTCTCATAGCTCAACAGTTTGGATTTAGAAAAGATCATAGTACTGTACAACAATGTGCAAGGCTTGTGGAGCATATCTACAAAGAAAAGCAGGCAGGCATCGACATTGAGAAAGCTTTTGATAGAGTCTGACACGAAGGCCTGCTATACAGAATGCAAGAACACAATATTCCAGTCAACTTAATACATCTACTTCATTCCTATCTAACCGACAGAAAATTCTAAGTATGTTATGACAAGGAAAACAGCACTTATAAGGACATTAAAGTTGGAGTTCCTCAGGGAAGTGTCCTTGGGTCTATACTGTTTAGTATCTACCTCAACAAAATCCCACAAACAACTGAGAGTTACTTATCACTATATGCAGATGACACTACGATATATGACAGTAACAGAAATCTAAGATACGCCATAAGAAAGGTCCAGAGACACCTAGAAAAACTAACACAGTGGTGTAATTTGTGGCGGATTAAAATAAACGAATCAAAATGCCAACCAATAATATTCTTAAATCGTATTAAAATACCGGATATAAAACAGCACATCAAAGATCTGGAATTAAACTGGGTGTACCAGGTTAAGTACTTGGGACTGCGGCTAAACCAAAGGCTTACGTGGAGTAAACACATAGATGACTCGAGAAACAAATCCAGATCAAAGCTAGCCGGCCTCTACCCACTACCTATCCACGGCGACAAAACTCCTCCTTTACCGAGCGATCATCCAACCCACCTTCCTCTATGGGTCAGAAATATGGAGCATGGCGGCCGACTGTCACGTTAAAAAAATGCAAGGACTGGAAAACAGCGCTGCACATCATTCTGGACGCACCCAGATATTTGAACAACTGGTAAGTTAGAAGGGCGCTCTGCTTCCCAACTCTAACAGACACCATCAAACAGAAATCACAAATCTTCTTCCAAAAATGCTCGATCTCCAAGCACAATTTAATAGCTGAAATAGATGACGAAACAGAGGATATGCGAGATGTAAAACGCCCAAAACTAACGCTGTCACGGTACTTCAATATTTATCTCCCCCCACCTCCAAATCCCCAAAACCACCAATAGGTATTATTAGGCCCCTCAACTTTATGTGTAGGGCCCAAGATGAACATAAAACAGAGTCTCCTCCATGAGATGATAATTAGGCCATTTGTAGTACAAAATCAAAACAAATATAAATGTATATTTCATAACAAAAAAAAGTAATAATAACAAAAACAATTAAAAAACCTTCCAATAGGATAAGTAGAGTTGTAAATTCCCATGTAAATATGCAAATGTATATAAGCCCCCCCACTCCCTTGAAAATCCGCTTATTCCTCCATTAGTTAGTAGTCTTAAAGAAACATAGTCTTTTACAATAATCAGATTAATTAACATTAGGTTCCTAGCTATGAAAGACTGATGGGTTTTGCCCAACCAGATTGACCAACCCACAGGATAAGACCGAACAAAAAACAACAACACCGACAACAATAGAAGGATAACTCCTGGAACTGGCAACAGCAACATAGCTATGCTATGACCGATGACGCTGTGCTGTGCTGTGAACCCTACACTCCCAGAGGAGAGCGATTTTGGAAAGTCGCATCAAATTGATACGCTCCTCCAGTGGGAGACCCGAGAACGTTTCATAGAACCAAATGGTTTATTTTCACACCAGGCACGTGTGATTAAAAGTTGTGTTTTATTTTCGTATCTAAATTCCAATTTTTCATCCTTTAATTTCGGAGTATACCAGACATGTTTCAAATTTTCCACACACGCAGGAGAAGCTAATTACTTACAAGTTTCGGATCGGTTCGTGTGTAATAACTTTTAATGTTCAATAATAACATGATTTATGAGTGGAATCATTAGTTTTCATCAACACATAGCTCGATTGACTTCGATCCACTTAATAATGTCTTCAAAGTGATATAGTCCAGTAACGGGGTAGTTATCACTTGCATTATATCACGTAGAAGATTTTTTTTTTCTTATCTTGTATATACTGGTGAGAGTATGCAGAAACCAAGTTTTCGACCTCCAACACCCTCGGCACAATTTTCTGCTTGGCTCTTTTGAGGGTGTTGGAGGTCTCAAAATTGGTTTCTGCATACTCTCACCAGTATATAAAAGATAGGAAAAAAATCTTCTACGTGATATAACGTTTCTGAGACACACTTTTTACGACTCCGTTACTAGACTAATAGAGTGTTCTGTCATTTGCTGATTGTTACATAAGACTACAACACAGTCCTTTTTTTCTTCTCATCCCAGAATTTCATGCATATACTGATGGTCTGTCTGTTCATCTAACATTACTCCATTCGTAAGAATGAAGCTTTTCACGGCGTCTATCGGAATAACCGTAATTCAGTTATACCTTTGGTTGAAAATGAGGGCAGAGGTAGAAGCCATCAGAACGTCCCATAATTTTGACATTTTTACGCGACTGGAAGTCCGAGAAAAGTTTATCACGCCATTCGGTTGAAGTCTGGGTTTAGGGCCCGAAGTTTTAAAGCCTTCTTTGTTCTTAACGATTAGTTCTGTGTTCTTAATCTTTCCAAATCTCATCTTGTCTCTATAGTGTTTTATAATTTAGGAATGAAGTAGAATATTTTCTTGGTTAATCTGTCCTTAGTCGCTCGCACGTAATAACAGTACATAAAATTTTAGTCTTCATTTTTTATTGTGTCTGCAAGTACCTCTTCGTTCTTGTTTAAAATCTTCATTTTTACTTATTCTGCAAAAGTTATTTTTGTTCATTTGTAGTTTATTCGTCTTTAAATCTTCCTTAGTATTTTTATTTCTTTCTTCTCCACTTCTCCCGTTCGTTTTATTCTGTTATCTTAAACAATTTAACAGTCTGCAATAATTATGGAATACTAGCAGTTGAAGAGATTTTCTTGTGAGTTCTGGTTGCTCAGTGGTTAGGGCGTCCAACTGGAGATGGAAAAGTCCCCAGCTTGAATCCCAGTCTCGGCGAGGATTTTCAAAGGTCCTTAGCTCGACCTTCACCTCTGGCATAGGTTGTAGTGTGATGTGAATTACGCCAGAATGCTCACTTAGTTCTGATTCCCTGTTGAACTGTGGGTCCTCTATATCCGGTAGGGTTACTGGGTTACGTTAAGAGGCTACGAAAGGGGCTGATTGCGAAGACGTAAAGAAGCTTTGTCACCAGGTCAATACGACCATAAAATTTATTTTAGAGCTATTTTTATTAGTAATAGTAGTAAGTAAATCTTGCAATAAAATAACAAAAATTTATATGTTCGACAACTACTTCACTGAATTTTTAAAACAATAAAAATATTTTGTTTGTTAGGAGTATTTTCAGTTTAATATATCCGTATATACAATATTGGGGATTTGTCTCCTAGGTTTTGGCTATTTTCATAGCCCTAGTTTTCTTACATTTCTTTGAAATATTTGAATTTCGTTTACGCAGCATCTCTTAAAATTACTAATTTCATCTCGCGAATAAAAATGAATATAGTTTTAACTAATGGAAGCTCAAAACGTCAAAATATTAGCAATACATTGATGGAATCGACTAAATATCAACAACAAAAAATACTAACATCCAAACAGCAAATAAATACATAAGTGGCCCAAGAACGTTCATTTCCGTTAAAAAAATTGCAATACTAAAAATGAATATTTTGATTTGCATTGAATATCTGTAAAAAAAAAAATAGAACTTTTTGAATATTGATTTTGTTTTGAGGATATATTGGTTCCATCAATAGAAATTTAGATATTATAGTAGTATGTATAGTAGTAATTGATCCTTTTATCCATAATGATCAGTGGTATTGTGGTAATGGTTTCTCTATCTATGGAAACACTTGAATCGCCTGTAGACCAGTTCATTCGTTTGGAGCCATTAATTCTGCGCTAAAATATAAATTTCAGTGTTAAAATAGTAATTGATTCTTTCTTCATAATTGGTTTCTCAAGCTGCCAACAGAATTGAATGTCTGCCGACAAATTACCACTCCGCTTGTCTGCCACTCCACTATCTGAATAAAACATTTATAAATCGGTCAACGCCACGTGTTCTGCTAAATCATCCACACTTATTATAAATCTTTTGATACAATATCGGAACAAAGCAACACATGACATCACTAAAATAGCGCTCTTGAAATAACTAATAATGTTTCATTCTGGCCCAGGCTACATTTCAGCCAAGTCACAAACTCAGCTAATATTACCGCTAGAAAATCAAAGCTTCTATCAGTTGCGCATTAATACATTCACTATAGGGCCTATTGCATGTTAGTGACGTTATGAATGGTGAAATAAATTTGACTCATTATTTCAGATCGCGATACTAAATGAACCCAAATAATGACGTTGGAAATGTGTAAATTAAATACTGAATTCATCTGAAACTACATTCATCTGCATGAAGTATGCTATCAGCATCATGACAGTTATTGGAGTCACGTAATTACAAAATTATACTAAAATGCTTGTAACTTACAGTGTACAACGGAAAGTCCATAATTCTCTACAACTCTAAGACAACTTTCGTTAATATTGCTGGTGAAGTTAACATCTCGATAAAGTGACTGTTACTGCTCGTGATTTAGTAAGGTGTATAATTACATTCAATATGTTGAGGTATGTTCGTATAGTTTGACTTTGTAGCGGCAATATTAAAATATATAGTGGTTTGGTTGAAATGATGCCTGGACCAGATTGATTTTTGTTACAGCATAAGGCAGAAGGAACTTAGTTATTATTAGTAATAAGTAAGCAGCTTTCATATGCTCCGTGTAAATTGTGTATTGTGTTGTAAACGACTTCCACTGTTATTTCATGAAACAATAAGTTTCTACATTAGCCCATTGAATATATTCGTTTTAAGTGTAGCATTCGATAGATAAGTAAAAAGCAGTTTCGTGAATCATAGTCTCTATTATTTGTACAAAAAATTCTGAACAAAAAATAAAAAGGGTTAGTTAAGTTTTAAATTTCGGCAAAAATAATTTGTAATACAGAGACTGTAGGTTCAAGTTTACGTCGCGATACACATCAATAACTTAAGATAAAATTATTGTATCAATGCGCTTGTGATTGAGGCTTTGATTTTGTAGCGACAATATTAACGGAGATTGTGGTTAGATTGAAATTCTGCCTGGACCAGAATGAAAACAAAACCTTCTTGTCACAGCAAAAGTCAAGAGGAATTCAGTTATCAGTTATTTAAGAAACTTTAATAAGCACTACGTCACGGTTGTACGTGATGTATCGCGACAAAAACTTTATACTCCCAAAAAAGAAACAGGAAATAAATTAAACCGAAATAGAACTATGACATTTTTCACTTTTAGTGAACCGCTTGCTGGTATACTCATAGCATTATACGTTGTTTTTTTTTTTTCAATTATGGTTTATTATTTGATATGTCATACTATTTTATGTACGCAAATGAAAGCATCTCTTTGCGAACTTGACAACAGTACCCACCTTTTTTTAAATTTAAGGTTAAGTAGAGATTTGTATTTCCTGCTTCCAAACTATTATTTGTCAAGTGCGTCGGTTTTATGGCTTTTAAACTAAACAGAAACTTGCATATGTAAGAAGGTTTTCGCTTTTATTTCTGAAAAGTAGTGTTTGCGATTTATGTAAAAAGAACAGAGTAAACGTGGCACGGCTATCTACGAAGTAGGAAACTCTTTGTTGTTTCCGAATTGATATTAATGGCAATTTCTAAAAGAACTATGCGTTTTTGCGAGATAAAATCTGTCCTATGTACTTCGCACGCAATTAACTGACTTCATGCTAAATTTCATTTAAGTATGTTGATTTATTAAGGCGTTATTGATTCCAGAAGTACATCCAAACACACATCCGAACTTTCTCGTTTTCTCATTTATAGATACAGGGCGTTCGCCGGGAAACGCAACCCACTGTTAGCGCTACAAGGAAGAAACTGCTCCCGGCGAGCGAGGCGCTCAGTTTCCGGCATTGTTCGACCGTCGGCCGCGGACTATTTCATAATAATTACGCTTCATAAACTTCATAAACTTGTGTGCTAAGCATTTAAATGTGACGTAATTCATTAGCTTACCTTATAAAAGATGCTGGAAGTGTTGACCCTCTTGTGTAATGCACATTTCACATCTTCTGAACATATTTCGAGACACACGCTGCCCTAACTGACTTAATGATTTTTTTGGGTGACTGTTCTAGTCGAAAAGCGATATCGTAAATTTTCTCCTCTGTGAGAATACGGTTGACCGACAGTCTCTTTTTGTTAAAAAATGAACCAGTTTCTCTTACTTTTTTAACCAGACGCAGAATTGTTGATTTAGCTGGCAGTAAAGCGCCAGGAAATTCGCGACGAAATTTACTGCGACACTTTTTAAACGACTTCTTCTTCACATATGTATCGTAGAGAAATATTCTTTGTTGCAAACTGTAACGTACCATAATTTTACTCACACTCAAACACGGTACAGATTAATAAGAGTATGAAGCCCCAAACCAGCCAAACCGCAAAGAAACGTTTATTCACAACACTGATTAATAAGAGACTGAAGTCACAAACTATCTACAATGCAAAGAAACCGTTCTTAACAATGTAAGGGTCACTGCACTGCACTGTTGGGGCAGCGGAGGTGTTAAACAGTGCGGTGATTCACGGTACCGTGTGGCGGAAACTGCTGGCTCCATTCACCGAGCAAATTGCCGACGGCAACAGACTGGGAGGGTAGCGTTTTCCGGCGAACGCCCTGTATATATAGATTAAGTAAACTGCTTACCCGTATGCATTCGTTCCCAACAAACACACCAGTGTCACTTCATCTCTGTGGATGGTGTTGAAGGTCAAAATTGTGTTATGTTGACCCTTTAGACATAGTTTACCGTCTTCAAGAAAACGCACGCTTATAGGCATTAGATGTCATGATTATTGTATGTAATTTTTGTAAGGTCATCTGTTAGACTAGACTCTAAGGTCACCTAGGCTTGAAATCTTTCGATTGTAGTACATGACACGCTCCTCCGTGAGTGGTTGTGTTATCCCACACTGTGACTGCGCAGGCCATTCTACCCGAGGCTGGTGCCGCACACCAACCTGTTGCTGGTGGCGGTGAAGGGCTTCTACTCCAGCTGCTACCGGCGCCTAACGACAACGCACAAGAATGTCAACTACAGCGGCCTAGAACATCCCTGTCAGAAGCTGCCGCTCAACGAGCTGCCCAGGAACCGCTTCTCCGCCTGCTTCACCGAGCACCCGCTGGTAAGAAAGCACTCAGCACCAGTACAATCACTGCTCGGGAGAGGGCGAACACAACACGCGATGAGGTTAAAGTGTCAGTCAGCAGACGGGGCACTTGCCAATTCATAGGCCTAACTATCTACACTTACACTCTGTAGCTCAGCATTTTACTGCGTTTAGCTGCGTTGTTTATAGCTTGTAACGAAAAATACTAACCGAGGCTGGTGGGTGACCGGTCCTAGCCTTCGAGCATTCGGGTTCGAATCTCCGTACATTCATTTTGATTTCGGTTTATGGCGAATTTATGCTTGGTTCCATCAAAAGGACTCGGCCGAATTCCTTCAAGTTTCTTGCCTCAGTCCTTTTCCGCATCTAATGCCCTAATATCCACTAGGAGTAAAAAAGGCAAGCAAGCAAAAAAAAAAAAAAGACAGAACATTTTCATAACATTTTTGTTTCATTTTTAGTCATTTTCACTATTTATTTTTAATTACTTCTATTTTCAGCACTGTTAACATAGAAACCTTTGTTTTTTCCCCACGTTAGAAGCCTGGAGATATGGTTGTCTCTGAGAATCAGACCATTGAGCATTGCTTCCGGATGGTCTGTCTGGGAAGGCCTTTCATTGGACAAAAACCGTCTATACCGCATTCTTTGAAAGTTTGATATGGACGATTCCTGATTGTCAGTTGTAAATCGTCTCTTCTTTATTGGCGACCAACAATCGCGAGTTGAAACTTTGTATTGATAGAAGCGAGTTCATCGCTTTTACCTATATGACGGATTAATTTACTAAAGAAATTGGAAAAATTAAACCTGCAATATTACAAAGAATAAACATAGGCTTTGAAGAATTAATTCGAAACAGTAATCGAAGTAATAAACACTTAATCTTGCAGTCAACTTGAAAGTAGAGAGTACTTTTTTTTTAAACCTTCCTACTGAACTTTCGATTAGCTCGGAATTTTGTGGAGTGGTGATGGAAGTTCTTTCTTTTCTCGCACGATTAATCAGGGCTGCATTTAAACACAGGATACCTTGGGGCCCGCACCACAAAGGGGGACCCCGCACCACAAAGGGAGGCCCCGCACCCCAAAAAGGGGGGGGGACCGCATCAAAAGTAGCGCTAAAAAAAAAGATCGGCCATTAATTTTTGGGCCAAATTTCGAATTTAAGCCCCCGGTCAGACACTGCCGACAGGGGGGCCCGCACCGCATTTATAGCCTAGAGTCACACGTCACTTTTACAAAATAACCTGTGTACTATGCTGTCAAACAATCTCATTAGATCATATTTGTATGTAAGATACCTAAATGAAAATATTCAAATCACATTAAGTTTTTTTTAGAAAAGAGACATTTTGAAACCAATCAATTACTCCTGCTTTTTTAACGAAGATCTTGAGAAACAAATAGCATTGATTGTTTCGTCTCCTAATTTACTTTGTAAAGGACAGCGTACATAGACAGCAACCGTGAATTGTCTTCTTGCTACACACGATGTGCAACATAACGAAAATAATTGGACATGCAATTGTTTTAGATCTCTCTTTTCCCATAGTTTCCACTTTCTTACCTTATTTCTTTACCCCTTGAATCCAGCATGTTGTTGATTTTTTTTCCTCAAAGGTAACTGAATATCCTGTTTTGTTAATCTGTTATCATACAAAACACAGCAATCTCCTTTTTCTTATCGATTCTATTAAGAATATTTTCTATATATTTCCTTTGTAGCCACGACAGAGGCACATGTGTGACGGATCGAAACTATGTCAACCGGCGGCCGAACTTCCTTTCGGGGTCTCCCAGCCAACGATGCCCTACGCCCTTTTATTTTTTACTGTACTTCTTACTTTCCAGAGTTCTGTTATTTTCAGACAATATTATACAAGTAGTTATATTGATGCAGATAGCATTTCATTCATATCGTTGTTCTATTATACCGAATAATTTTAAGGAAATTAATCTTTTATTGCTTAATTTTTTAGAATTTATGTTTAATAATGTTATAATTTTAGGACTATTATTACTGGAGCCACTATAATATTAATAAATAGTTAGAACATCGTACTGGTCCAGAAAACGGTGAACGGATAGCAACGTCGCGGAGACCGCCAAATATTTTCGTGACACTTTACGAACTGCGGATCTGCGTAAATTTGTGCGAGATCCGCGAGACTGTCAAATAATGCGGGATTGGAGGCCCCCGCTTTGCTGTATTACAGTCCGTAGTACCAGCACTCTCTTGACGTGTTCGTACTTCCAATGACTCCCAGATCAGCTGCTTTATCGTATCAATTGCTGATTATGTCCTCCAGTAATTTCCATAAACAAAATATACGTCTTCTTTTCATCCTTTCCAATAATATACCCATAATATGGGTCCCATTCAATTCCACCATACACAAAGAACAGCGACATGTATTTAAGGAGCTAGCTGAAGAAGAGACAACTGATACCTTGTAAAGAGTACAAATTTTGTTTGTTCAGTATCTAATGACCGGCCGTTGTGATATATGTTCTCAGGAGAAGCCGCAGCACATGTGTGGCGGGGCTGGTTCGACGCACCTGCACCAGTGGCTGCTGCTCTTCGGCGGCGGGGTCTCCGTGGTGTTGCTTCGGGTGTTGGCGCTGTGACCCTCACTCCATGCGATGACCCGAAACATATCAAAACTATGTGGTCCAATTAGGTTTGTCTGTTAAGGGAGAGAACTTACACATTCAGTTGTCTCTTTGACAGGATATCATACCTCACTTCTCGATCAACATAGGAGGTGTGTGGTATGGATCACTCAGGACAAACGTTGGCTTCTCTGCCAGTTTACCCAAATTTATCGTGATACCAGTACCATTCGTCCTTCATTGCCAACAAGCACAGCAGAGGATTAAGATACCTATTTAATTATAATAATGAATCTAGATAATTTTCTTTCTTGATTAATGGTACGTTTTGTCGCTGGCTAGAACGGTTTGGCTATCTTTCAGAGAAGCTTCTCCTTACTGTCAGCCTTGGTCACATTTTCTCATTTGGAAGACGGAAGGAAATACTTAGCCCTGCGCTCCTGGGTGACAGTATAATTAATGACTTCAATAAAACAAAAACTCATAACTTTGATGCAGAGTTGTCCACTGCTTGTCCAACGAATCATATAAATTTCTATGAGCATGTTAGTTACATGAAATTTGCCAGTCGATGTTTTTTTTTTTTTTTTTTTTTTTGCATTTGAGTGAAATGATGCAATGACTCAGCACATATTTTTCTACAACATACATTCATGAGAATTAGGGACCATTCATAAAGTATGTCATAGAAATGTCATAATTTTTTTACCTCGTTCCCCTCATCTCCCACCTTGTCACACCTTGTGTACATCCACCACGTTGTGAAAACACTCATTTTTCAAATTTTAAAATCAGAGCTCGATTAAAACACCATCTCTAACGTGACATAAGGTCCCCTGTCCCCTCTTCTCAGACCATGCAATAGATTGTGGACTTCCCGCCCCATCCTCCGTAAGGTGTGACCTAATTTATGGATAGTTCCTTAACATAAATGAAAATGAGAATGTATTCGTTCAAAGAACAAGAGCTTCCGACAGCTGAATCATCATCTGAAAGCAGGGATACGAAAACATAAATGAATTACTCGTCAAGCTTCCCGTTACAGCGAAGTGTTTACCATTAAAAAAAGAACTGGTAAGTTTTGCAACTACATGTAATTCAAGATGTCATAGCGTAATGACGAATATAGAGAAATTACGAAGCAACCTTTCGTGGCTGCCCAAGGAGACCTTACCTGATTCCTGCCTACCTTGGGTACATCATAAATGTATTGCTAAATGTGTTTTTTAATAAATTAATTGTTACCATTCTCTCAAACTTGTCTTACTTTTTTTTTAAATGCAAGATATACTCCCTTCGTGTGATTTATTAAACTGTTTTTTCCTTAAAGGCATTTGATTCAATTTTGCACGTGCAATAGAAAAAGCTGGTTCCGTCTGTTTTCATATGTGATTCCTTCAAAGACTACCTGGTTTATTCGTCAATAACCTTCGTTACATTCGGCAATCTGATGTCAGCTGTTCGACCTTATTAGTGAACACACAGATAATCTTCAGACATTATTTTCTCAGTGTTGCTACGCAAATAAGCAATACGCCGTGATGTCGATAAAAGAAGTGTTTCAAATTTTCGGGAAAATCTATTTAGCACAGGTAATACTCATTTAAACCAAGTTCAACAGACCTTAAATCGGTATGAAATCTTCGCGAGTTCTCCGCCGGATAGTATTATCGAAAGACAAGCTTATCCGGCGGAGAACCCGCGAAGATTTCATATCAAAAATACGCCGGGAAAGTCTATTTCTCACAGACGTTAAATCTATTGAAATACATAACACAAAATTCTGTAACGCTCCTGAAACATGTATTTCGGCTATTTCTGTTGTTTGACCCATGACATGCCTTCATCATTATGTTATATTCTTATCCTTGTGCAGGGCCGCATTTAAGCATAGGCTACATAGGCTGTAACCTAGGGGCCCGCACCACAAAGGGGGGCCTGCACCACAACCCTGGATCGCCCGTCTGGGAGAGTAGTAGAGCTGTCCTTGTGTCATAATTATCCGTAATAAATTCATTCCCCACCTTTGTTAACTGTTGTATCTTTAGGCGTTACCCACCCCATAGGACCCAACCAGCGATTTTATTTATTTATTCACTTTGCTAATCCTATTATTACTTAATGCTACAATCTGTGGTATGTATCATAATTTTGACAGTGCTAAAATTTTAATATAGTGCACTCACTAAAAAAGGTTCAAATTTCTTTCTGTAATCATCATCATACATACCCCTGGTATCCATCAAGGCAAGATCGCCGATACATAATCGACCTGAAGATGGCTACTGAGCTAGTACCCGAAAGCTTGTCGCTTTATAATAAAATCCGGCTGCAAACCCTAGAAGATTTGTGGTCTTCATGCTATTGTTCGATTGTACCGAAAGTAACGGGTATTGATTGGTTTAGTAACGAATACATACGGGTACAGAATTTCTCGTTACTTTTACAGCTCTACTGCCATCTAAACTTCTGACTTTTGATGTATGGTAAGAAGATAAATCCCCTGATGTTGCTAGCAATGTTTCTACTGAATTTCAACCAGAAACTCCTCTCTCTTGAGACAGTATATCTCGAGAACTAAGCACGATATCAAAAAAATTTATTCTTAATTTTTGATCTGACTCGTCGAGTTATATAATAATCCATCATCAAATTGCGGTGCCACGGTTGTCTTAAGATTCCATTGAGGTTTTTGTGCCTTTTCCCAGTGTTTCTACGGCCAAGCAATATGGCTGCCTCTCTACCCCACTTCTCTCAACCCGGTTTCACTCCAGTGCGTAGTGAAGGTCCTTTGCGTCGTCTCCATATTTTCCTTCCTCCATGGTAATTGGCCAACAATAACTGTGGTGATTTGTTAGTGTTGAGGGCGCGTTGCCGTGGCAAATTAACAAAATAAATGTATAACCTAGTTTTCATTTCACTTCGAAATCTTTCAACAAAAAAAAAAAAAGATAATTTCTTTCACGTCATTAGTTTTTTTTAATTCGTCTTTGAAAAAGTCGGATGTTTTATTCCTCAAACACGGTTTACTCTCCACCAATTCAATTAATGTTAGCGTATCGTGCGAGTAGTGTATCATTATTACAAAATTATGAGAAAAATTGTGACTAAGATTAGATCATATAAAAAATTTTCCGTCAGTGTGTGCCCAGGGTGCATAACGAAAGGGCAAGATTCCGGTTATCGAGTTTAACACCGTGTGAAAGCACTAATTTGATTACATTGCATCCGCCACCGGTTTTGCCATTGTGTGTGAAAGTGCCCCAAGGGAATTGGTATAGTGGGCCACAACTTGTTTTTTTTTTTTCGCACAGCCGATACATAATCGACATGAAGATGGCTACTGAGCTAGTACCCGAAAGCTTGTCGCTTTATAATAAAATTATATTGTTACTCAACTTCAATGACATAAGAAAACTGTAAGAGATCATAAATGGGAACTAATGATGACAAATTTCAATCATCTAGAATGCTTTATGAATGGATATGAGCGTTAGATAATAGGAATGAGTTTTAACTTTCCTGTTCTACTTCAGAACAAAAGTCAATGACGTTCAATGTATTTTTTTTTATTTTTTATCCTAGTCCTACACATAGCTTTTTTGTTAATTATAAAGATGTTTCCTTAATGCATGTTGTCCATTTCAAGACCTAACCTTTGGACATAATTATGTAAAGAAATTGAATTTACTTTGGCAGTATAATCGTAGCTTAAGTTGTTGCCCTCCCCCTCCACTCACTTTGTACATAAACATAACTAAATAAAGATCATTTTTAGTGTAATCCATGAGCGAGAAGAAATGAATGTAGACTAAGTCCAATAAGATTTTGCAGAGGACACAGCCATTTCACGAGACTTACACACAATTAAAATTGGGTAGTTACATACTAGCAATTAACAGTTTCAGAACTAGTAATGCATAAAAAATATTTGGCCAATTAAAAAAAGGGACAATAAAAAATGAAAAGGGTTAGAAGTTTTAACCTTTTTTTTTTACTTTAATACCTTCTATAACTTTTAATAAGTTTTTTGTTTGTTAAAAAAACAATAAGAGCAGGGCCCGCTCCAGGGGGGGACAAACCGGGCATTTGCCCGGGGCGCTAAAATTTAGGGGCGCCATTTCGGCTGTAGGTGTGAGAAAAATATTAATGATATTGATGTGTTAAATACCCAAATAATAAAAAAATTCCTCATACCGATTTTTTCGTTCGATATAAATTACAGTTCTTAGCTATTTGGGTGCGCCCCTCGAGACTTCGAAGAGACGGGGCGCGGAGGACCTCAAAGGGGCGCGCCGTTGTTCAGCCCCCTTTGTGTGAATTGCGCCATTTGTTAACATAGGAGCGACTTCAAAATGCACCACGTCCGCGCCATGTCTCAGCCCAAAGTCCGCGCCACGTGTCTTCTGTGTGAATTGGGCCTTAACACGCGAGTCGAACGCTGCTTCGACTTGTGTTGTCTTAACTTGCTTATTATTGCTAATTATAAAAGTAGTTTCATTAAACAACAGCATTAGTCTTATTACTACGTCCTTAGTGATAAGTGGAAGTTCATAAAATTTACTTCAGGATTTCATAATTTCTAAAGGAAGTATATCTATGATTAAACTGTTATTTAGTTGGATATACGACATAAGCGCACAACAGAAGCGAAGCGTGATAGGTGGGGGCTGTTACACATGACCTCGGCTACCTGTACTGATTCCGACGTTATACTGCCCACAAGCAGTGAAAAGGAGTGTTTTTCGCAATTGCAGTTAGGTTCTAATACATGAAATCGATAGTGCTTGGCGCGAAAGGCTGAGTATTTATTTTATTGAATTGATGAACCAAATCAATATGGATCTTAGTTATTGGAAATCGAAGTGGAATAATTTGCATAATAATTTCTTCTCGTAATTCGAGCCTCACAGATTTGTTGTACAAATTAGATACAGACATTGCAAGTGTTGTGGTTGGGTTAAATTACATACGCCAGCTTTGATTGCTTGTCAAAATACTATAGTTTAGTGGGTGTGGGACAGTACTTACAATCATTAATAAATAAATAATATTACCAGCTTTTGATTACCGATTAGTTACTTCACATACCATTAGATACTATATTCAATTTCTAATGTTAACTGCTAATATATAATAACCCATGATGCTTTCTATATATACAAATGCGGTTTCCAGATACTCTAATTGCTGCATTTATAAACTGTTTCAACAAAAAGAAATTCATTAACTATTTTAGTGAATGTGAATAACTTTGTCATTTGGTTTAATAAGTCATTGCGCGGCAATCAATCCACAACATTTTTTTTTTTTTTGGTGAACTTGGAACGTATTTGATATAAGCCTATAGAAATTGCCATTCTGTATACACGGTTTCTGTATTTGCAGCTAATTTACGGATCGTATCCTCCGGCGAATAAGCTCTGACCGTGTACCATAGTAACGCTAGACTTTCTTTATGTTCACAGGGTATGGAAAATATTTTGTGTTGTGCATAAATATTTTTTTATATTGATTGAGAATAATTTTGAAGTTATCTTAGTTATAGTTTTAGCTTATTTAGAACAAGGATTAATATTTACTTTTTATATTATTTTATAGTTTACATTGTTTGATTTATGTGCGTGCCTCTTCCAAAATGTCTGACGGTCAAAGAAAACTATCTTGCGCGTTAAAAATATATATTGTATTCAGGGCTGTACCAAAACAAATCTTAGAATCCAATATCAGGTCGGGATACAAAAACGAACGGAATCGTCAGAGAATAATGGCAAAGAAATGAAGTTAGTTTCTAAACCAACCCACAGAAAGCGTTCTACAAACTTTGTGCCCAAGAATTTTATGAGACGCTGAAAGACGTTTTTAGTAAGGCAAGGTCCACCTAAACTATTGCATAATTACTAATTTCCTTCCAATGACACAGGTCGACATTTTAGCGCAAAATATTATGCTCGAATTTTAAGCAACGCAGAGCAAATATTGCGAGATTGGCTACTCTCTTTCACAAAACTGATTTTACTGCTTCTGTTGCAAAATTTTTGGTTCTTTAGTTAGTTCTCTCTCGAAGGAGGGTTTTAAAAATTGGAAGCCCCTAGGTGAAACTTTAAAAGAGCATGAAATTACGAAAAATCATATTCGGGCACAAAAATCATGGCTAGAAATGAACTAAAGATTAAATTGTTGTAAAACTATAGATCCTGTCGCTGAAATAGTTATTAATGCCGAAATAAATCATTGGAACGAGGTGCTTCTAAGAATCGTAACAATTACCAAAATGCTTGGTAAAAGTTGTCTGGTTTTTCAAGGTACAAGCAAGTTGTAATTTCTTAAAAATAGCTGAGTTACTGTGTGAATTCGATCCCATTATGGAAGAGCACGTCTGTTGAGTGCTATAAAAAGAAGAGACTAAAGCTCAATATCTTGGGAAAAATATGCAAACCGGGATAGTAGATCTGCTGTATCAAAGTGTAAAGTCTCATGTTATTGATGAAATAAAAAAAGTCAAATATTTCCATAATTTTAAACTGTACTCCTGACTTTAGTAAGATACAGCAAATTACTCTTGTAATCAGATATGTTTCAACCAATAAATTTCATCCTGATGTTGAAATTAAAATTAATGAAAGGTTTTAAGGCTTCTTACCAGCCGAAAGATCCACAGGAAAACAAATTTCTGATATTATAATTGGAGAACTTAATGACTTGGGTTTAAATTTGTAGGATATCAGAGGGCAGGGACCGACAGTGGGTCCAATATGAGGGGCATTAAAGCAGGAGTGCAAACTAGAATTAAACAATATAATTCGGAGCATTCTATGTTCCGTGTAGTAGCCATACTCTCAATCATGTTGTTAATGGCAAAAGCATCCCTTGAAGCCACTAATTTCTTCAACATGGTCCAAAAAATACATTTATTCTTTTCAGCATCTACTTTTCGATGGGCAATACTTTTAAAGCATGTTCAGGGTTCAACTTTGATAACATGGAGTGACACTAGATGGGAGAGTAGGATAGAGGCATTAAACCCTTTAAAATTTATTTGGGAGATGTACACGACGCCTTGCTAAGCATTTATGAAAACCAAGAAATTGATAACTTAATGATTTAGCCATTTTGGCAATTGAGTATGAAATTGCTGATGAAGTAAATTTAAATATGTAATAAAAAATTTGCAAAATGAAAGTAGGGAAAAAGTTTTTTTTTGTGATTTTAGCTTATTTGATGTAATCTCGTTTTATTTTCAAAATAATGGCATTTAGATTGTTTGTGTGATAATATCCATCTGTAACAGCATTTAAAAATGTAAAAATATGGTTAATTTGTGGCTATGTACAGATATTTCATAATCAATTTCTCTATTATGTGCTGCTAGATCAAAATTCAATAAATTCATTTATGAATATATGCTTTATTAAAATTTAAATAAAGTATTTTTATTCGATTAAAAATAAAAAATATGTACCTTTATTTTTTTAAAAAATATGTAATTCTACATATTCTTAAGGGGCGGCAATTTGTCTATTTGTCCGGGGCGACAAAACTGCTAGAGCGGGCCCTGATAAGAGACACATGTAATGACATGAGTGTTTACATGTCAACAATTGAAATTCCCTGTGAGCCTTGAATATAGATGGAATAAGGACACTGAACATGAATAATAAAAATATTTAGCACAAGATTTTTTAATTAACAAGGCATTTAATCTAGTGCTAGGATACAACCAAATTAATTCGTTAAAATATTTATTGCAGTGCAGAAATAAACAGTTGATAAAACAAATGTCACTTTGTTATCTCGAATGTATGAGCCAAGAGAGGGTGTCAGGTCACCGTCCAGGGGAAGTGGGATGAGAAGCTATGGTATTAGTCTCTGGTCACTATTGTTATCTGCCAATGAGTACCCAAACTCTCTTAGATGGCAGACACTTGAGTTCACAGCACGAGTAGTCCACTCGAGGATTACTGAGTGAAAGGAAGAAAGTTTCTTTGGTGTGACAATAGCAAATTCATGTTGTGTGCTAAACATAAAGCATGGTGTATTAAGAAAATACTGGAGTGAAGCTCTGGACTAATGCACTCTAAAAGCAAAGTTTGCTGGCTTAAAAACTTTTGCACACAGTGTTGGTATGTTAGAGAGATGTAATGACTGTGTGAGTGAGAGGGTAGATGAACAAACTTCTACAAACAAAGCTGTTGTTGAGGATTGATTCTGCAAACACAAACAATGACTTAATAGGTTGGAGAAAACTAGCCAGTAAGATAAGATGCAAGAAAAAAATTAATTTTTGTTGTATTTTTAACATATTTCACCAATCAACTCATGAAGAAGACTGGATGCGAAACCTAATTTGATGACTAAAATGATGCAGTGGGAGAAGAGGCAGTCTGGAACATCGAGGCTGCTGTGGATAAAGGTCTCGAGAACTTCTGGAAGAGTGTCGACTTCTGACACCAGCAGAGAGAGAGAGAGAGAGACTGCAAACAATATGAATTAAAATTAAGCATTGTTTTTTGTTTGAAAATTCAGATGAATTAAATAATGCTCATAACTGCAAACACCACAAATAATAAAAAAAATAAACAAGGATAAGAAAGTAATCCTAATGATTAAAGTTGGGGAAAGGGTATTGGTCACATGGAAAGCTTTGGTGTGTGTGCCATGTGCTACACTTACCTCTTCATTCAAATTACTGTGCATCTTATATTCAATTATCACAATCATCCCCGTCTCCATTTTTGGCAAGTGATGGGTAGAATAAACAGCCTTTTTTAATGAAAGTTTCATGGGTGTCCAGCCATGATGGTGTCATAAAACGACGACATTTCGACAACCTGCTCGGTTGTCTTCATCAGGTCTATTTAGATGTTTCTTCTCGAAATCACAAGCAGACTGGCTTTGCTGCTGCCGAAATTGGAATGTCGTGTATAGAGGGTTGCCAAGACGCCCAATCAGCACGCTGGAACTGAGGGTATCAGTGTTGCGGACTGCGTATCGAGCCAAAACGGTCCTGGCAACCCTCTATACACGACATTCGAATTTCGGCAGCAGCAAAGCTAGTCTGCTTGTGATTTCGAGAAGAAACATCTATTAGACCTGATGAAGACAACCGAGCAGGTTGTCGAAACGTCGTCGTTTTATGACACCATCCGGCTGGACACCCGTGAAACTTTCATTGAATCAATACGCCGGGAAAGTCTTCATTTGCATATCAGATAGCATTTTTTAATTTTTTTACTTGTGGCTTTACGCAGCGTCAACATCACTACAGGCGGGATGGGACTGGAGACAAGGAATGAGAAGGAATTCGGCCGTGGATTTTTAAAGGAAGCATCCTGGCATTCGCCTGGCGTGATTTGAGGAAACCAAAATCTGGATGCCCGGACGGGTATTCGAACTGGTGCCCTCCCGAATGTGAAATAGGCGTAGTCTTATGACCTAGCGACAGCTTACACTTGCCATGAAATCTGCCTGGACCAACAGTTCCACGTGGAATCCAAACCGCAGCACTTCCTGGCACATCCCATACAAACAAACAGCCATAAAATTACCTGGCCACACGGGGATTTTTAAATCTGGACCTTAAATTTTGGAGGCAATTCCCTCAACCATTAAGGTTTGTTTTCTATATCCTCATTTCTTTTGGAATCTATTTTAAAGTCACAAAAGAAATTGAAATACTTCACTTGCTAAACAAGATTCAACGTCTCCTTACTCTCTTCGTTTGGTATTACTTTGCCACTAATTTTGCATTTACAGGAAGCATAATACCAATGAGCAGCAGTCAACGTTGCTTTGGTGTAACAGTAATAAATAGTCTACATCAGTTTCCCAAACTTTCGTTCCTTGGTTATTTTCTGGATACTAAAATTTATTGTATTTTAGCAATGTTTTGGTAAAATAAAACATTAAATAAATTTCAATATTATTTAATTTTAACTTACTTTAATAATTACTTACAATATAAATCTTGCACGAAATTATTACAAAAATGAAACTGAAATAAGATTGACTATTGATGAGAAGTGTGATATTTCTTGCCAACTAAAAAAAAAAAATCACATTTATTTTTAAGGAAACTAGTTTCAAAAATCTTGATTTTAATTTAATTTGATTGCAATGGAGCACAGGCTCCGGTGGCAATTTCCCTACACACCCATCTTCCCCCTATCCTGCACCTACCTACATTTGCCCTCTACAAATTTTATCTTTAAATTCTTTCAAAGTTTTCGGTAAATTATTCACCATTTCTCTTGGTAACTCATTCCAATTCCTGACACCCTTACCTAAAAAGGGAATCTTCCCACGCCCTTGTGCCTGAAATCGAGTGCCAGCTTGTGGTCATGGTCATCTTTTCCCTTCCATGCACTACTTTTCATACCTATTGCAATATCTTTCCATGTCTCATCGCCAGTCATCATTGATTTATACTTACAGAATATCAGAAATTTTATGACACAGCAGCCAAAAAATGAGTGATGTGTCATGCGATATTTCAATTAGACTAAACATCTGAACTTGTATTGGATTTTATATTAAGTGCAAATGGATTCTTTGTCCATTGTTTGTCCCTGTTGATTGGGGAAAACTATTCCTTCAGATTAGTCTCCAGGCCTATCAAATGTTCCAATATATTCTGAGCAACACAGTAATTTTTTTCATGACTGTTACAGATCGTGACCTACCATATGCAAAGCCTTGGTCTAAATCTCTGCATCAAACAAATTAACATAAAATATCCAAAAACTTAATCCCAACTACGCCATACCTGCCATATTGTTTATTTATTTTCATGCCACGTAATTTAGCTTAAAAAAAAATAATAATAAAAAATTTGAAGAAATTGCTTAGAAACAAATTTAAAAAAATCACAATAACTAGTTTGTTTTATAGCTCGCTGACACTGAGGTCATTACAGCCAGGGCACGATGAAAGGAATGGCCATGTCTTTTTGGATAAACCATACCAACATTCACCTAGAGTAATTTTGGGAAGCAAAGAAAACTAAAATCTGGATGACCAGACAGGGATTTGAACTCGCTAAATAAAAACCCTAAAATGTATCGAGATTCTATGCTGTACGAGAGTCAATAATGTGGAGTTTCTTTCCTCACGTTTTAAAATTTCCTGTTTTCGGCGTCAATTAATTTGAACAGATAAAGAAGCTCTAGGAAGC
Organism: Vandiemenella viatica; assembly: GCA_031002005.1. Lineage (NCBI taxonomy): Eukaryota > Metazoa > Arthropoda > Insecta > Orthoptera > Morabidae > Vandiemenella > Vandiemenella viatica. Next base: position 239,963,511 of record JARYHS010009186.1, read on the forward strand.
ACAGATATTGGTAATGGGTAAATATATTTTTAACGATGCAGTAATCCTTTCAGGATATCCGATCCTTCATAACTATTGTTCAATCTGTTTTATAGGATTTTATAATATGAACTACTTCCACAGCAATATATAAACTCTCACTGACCATTTCTCACTTCCCAAATAACAAACCACTGCTGTAAGAAATATTGCCCCATTTTCAATGCTTACATCATATCCACTAATTATAAGGTCATTTTAGCATAACAGTATTTTCAAATTCAATGCTTGTCTCCCAGTTACCAGAAACTTCTTTGTTTCTTCACGACATGCACTGTTCCTCTGTCCTTTTCCTGTTGTTTACTGTACATTTTACACTGAAGAGTCAAAGAAACTGGTATAGGCATCCGTATGCAAACACACAGATATGTAAACACTCAGAGTACGGCACTGCGGTCGAAGACAACAGATGTCTGGTGAAGGCGACAGATCGGTTACTGCTGCTACAATGGCAGGTTATCACGATTTAAGTGAGTTTGAATGTGGTGTTATAGTTGGCGCACGAGAGATGGGACACAGCATCTCCGAGGTAGCGATGAGGAGGAGATTTTTCTGTATGACCATTTCACGAGTGCAAAGTGAATATCGGGAATCCAATAAAAAATCAAATCTGACATCCCTGTGACCGGAAAATGATCCTGTAAGAACGGGATCAACGACCACTAAAGAGAATCGTTCAGCGTGACAGAAGCGCAATCCTTCCACAAATTGCTGCGCATTTCAAAGCTGGGCCATCAAGAAGGGTCAGTATGTGAACCATTCAACAAAACATCATCGATATGGGCTTTCGGAGCCGAAGGCCCACTTGTGTACCCTGCCTAGTGCATGACACAAAGCTATATGCCTCGCACGGGCCCGTCAACACCGACATTGGACTGTTGATGATTGGAAACATGTTGCCTGGTCTGACGAGTCTCGTTTCCAATTGTATCGATCAGATGGACATGTACTGGTATGGAGAAGTCACGAATTCATGGACCCTGCATGTCAGCAGGGGACTGTTCAAACTGGTGGAGGTTCTGTAATGGTGTGGGGCATGTGCAATTGGAGTGACATGGGACCCCAGATACGTCTAGACACGACTCTGACAGGTGACACATACATACGCATCCTGACTGATCGACTTCATCTGTTCAAGTCCATTGTGCATTCCGACGGACTTGGAATTTATGGCGCTGCAGTACGCATGGTGTCAATTCCCTCCAGCACTACTTCAGATATTAGTCGAGTCCATGTCGCGTTGTTTGCGACACTTCTGCGTGCTCGTGGGGACTCTACATGATATTAGGCAGGCGTACCAGTTTCTTTGGCTCCTCAGTGTAAATTTCTCAAATACTTCAATGCAGTGAGAAATTACTAGGATAAGTAACTGGAGGCCATACACTGTTTTGGAATTAAAACAGTAAAATTAAAACATCATATAAGTTATTCAAAAAAAAAAAAAATAATCAGATTTTCGATAAAGTATCCACAGCTAAATTTTTGCTTACAGTTTCATATTTTCAGAAACTTGATTAGTTTAGTCCCAAATACATTGCATTCAGATGGAGAGCTGCTTTAAGGTTCACGTCTTAGTGTCACTTGGGATCTAAATAATTTGATAGATATAGGATTTTGAAAAAACAAAAATTAAAACAAGTGAACGGAAATTTTTAATTTAGAAATACTAAACAAAGAAAATGTCAAATTTTTTCCCAAAATAAGTCAAAGTCCATACAATAGTTAACAAATCAATCTTATTTCATAGCAAAAGTTATGACGAACAAATAATCCAAACAATTTGACCATTTCAGTTATTTGAGTATTCTGTACATCATTGTGCTTGCTGAAATTCACGTAGAACTTTGATAAAGAGTTGCATATATGTAGACACAAATTCTTACCTAAAATACAATGACATAATTTTAAAATAAATCTACATAATACAAAAATATTAAATACTATACACAAATTTGAATTTCTATGATCAGAAGAATTTACTCATAAATAATAACCATACTTTAATGTACAATTAACTATATACGGCACTGTCTTCTAGTCTCAACCTGCAGAGGAAAGAACAATCCAAGGCAAAACTCTCTTCCCATTTGTTGGTGTGAAACTATAACCAGTCCAAGATAAAAATTTAGTAGTTCACATTAGAAATGACAGTGATTCTAACCCTACTTTTATCACTTCCTCATATTTGTAAAGAGGGGAGAAAAAAAAAACAATAACCTTCATTGCATACTGATAACCACTTAACATTCTAACAAAAATATAATTTTCTACTCTTAATGTAATACTTAGGTTCTATATATTTATACATATAGACAGTGTATAATCACAGACCACTAAAGCATAGCTTCTTAATATTACTTTGGTACTATAAAACCTGTCACTTCATATGTTAATAACACCAGCAAAAACATTCTGTATATACCACTTATTATAATTCCGAGGGCAAATGTTAAGATTATAATGTATTGTACTTCCAATTAAATGATCACACATTTTACAAATTGTGAAACACACATGGTATGATGAAACTTCCTTCAAGAATGGGTCCTATTAGAATTCAGTATTTCTTTTCTTCAGAATGGCGGAAATTCAAATGTACAGATGTTCCAATGGAACAAATTATGTTCTTTTTTTTATCACAGCACAATAAGGAAGAAAGAGTGAAAACTTTAACATGACACACACACACGCATGCAATTGCAACCATACAACTTTAACAAACATGACAAGCTAACATTATTTTACTATAACATGTACATTACAATAACATCGCTAAAAAAAAATCCCCACTCTTGATCTAAACAAAATTCAATTTGCTGCAATATGTTCAAAAAAATGATCAGGATACTTTTTTCTTAGGGCCATTTTTTTTAATGAATTCTTCAGGTTGAAATTTACCTTCAAAATCTAACAGGGTTTTATCGTCACAATATCCAAGCCAATGTAATGTATGTAACTTTAAGAAACAGAAATTCTTTCTCCCATGCAACAACTGTAATTTGATTCCAATTCAAGTCAAGAAATTTATTCACTTCTTCCTCCCAGAAATCTTTTTTTTTAAATAATGATAATAATAATATTAGAATGATTATTCAAAATGCCATGGAGATGGAATGGCACAAGTTAACCTCTGTTAATAAGTATATGCAATTTAAAGTACAACTACATGAAACCAAACCTGCTTTATAATTGCTGAAGCATTTGGTTAAAGAATTAGGTTTAATTTGATAATAAATCTTTGTTGGGCCTTTTTACCGTACATTTTTTTAGGAACTCAAACAATTTTAATATTATTTAAACCAAATTTCTGTCAATATTGCAGCAGAATTTAATTTACAATGCTGTTTACAGTAACAATTGAACAACACTTGTTATATAGGCCATGCAGTGTTCCCTCTGAAATTCTTTACAAAGTTGAAAGAATAAATATTGTTGTCCTCCCTCAGTTCATACGTAAGAGTGGGGATTACATTAAACAGGAACTTAACCACAATAAGTTGGGGAAAAAATTACTAAAAACTCAGTCAATCAATATTTCAACATACAGACACCTTCTCATGTGGACTTAAAAATCAGCATAAAAACTGATATCCTATGAGAAACAAAATAGTTTCGAAATGGTGGAAAAAGTATAATTGTAACAAACTTGCTGGGAAACAAAAACTATATATATATGAAACTTCATACATTCTGAATAGCAACTTAAAAACAAATCAAATATAGTGAAATATTCAGTCCTAATGGCAGATAATGAAAAAGTTGTTAAAATACAAATGAAATAATCTGCTATGTATCAAATTACTTTCTAAAAGGACAAAACAGTACAATTAACCTTTAAAGAAAGACGCTCATAGATTTTATAAATAAAAATTATGCAGGTATATTATTAAAAAGATAAACATTAAGACTTACTTTCAAGGCCAAGTACACAGTACTGTTTCATACAATAACCAACTACCACTTTACACAAATACACACACTCTTTACCTCTTTACAGTAAAGCTACCACTATGTAGTACATTTGATGGCCCACATTTAAAAAAATATGAGGCTATCAAATAAAGTATTAACTGACTCCCATTACTCATTACCGACTCATGGAATAGTCACTGTTTCACTGGCCAGCTTGTTTATGGTGCCTAGTAAAGTATAAAAATTGCAAAAGCCCAATTTGACAATTTGTGGAAACACTGGTTTTGTTAGATTTTGAATATATCAGTCAATCATCACATGTTGTATAACAACTGTAGTAAAAGATGTTAAACTTTTAGGCAACCTGAAATTTCAAATAAAACTTAAAACATGAAAAAATGTATCTGTACCCTATTAATGGCAAGTGATGAATAATTTCAGACTGGAGAGATAATAGCACCATCTTCTCACACAAGTTGCACTTCTTGGTAAAACGATGACTTCTCAATCTCCACTCGAGCCTCCTCGGGGAAAACAGTTTGGGACACGCCTCTATTACTTGCTGACAGTGCTCACTTGCACGGTTCTCTACCCAGCACCTGGAAGGGGGTCTGAAGCATTCCGCATTACAGTTGTCTGAGGCGAAGGCTTTCATTCCCCAACCTCTACTCCTCCTACATAAGGTTGGGACACATTTTCTTTACAGCACAAAGCCTTAAAATTATTATACTAGTTATAAATTACAAACTAAACTTAAGGTACGGTTATTTTAAACTTTTAGACGACAACCTAAAGTTTTGGGCATAGCCCAGCTGACGGTCCTAAACTGACCGATATACATGTTCCCCATTTCAAGGCGTGATAAAAGAAGAAAGCTGACAAGAGAAAGAACCGGACGTGACACCAGAAGAGGACGTCAGTGGTGAGGAACCCCGCCCTCCCCCCTCCCTTCCCTTCCCATCCCATCCCTCCCCTGCCCTGCCCTGCCCGCTGGCCCACCCCCCACCCCCGCAGCTCGGGGTATGTGTGTTGAGGGCCGCGTGGCGCTGCAAGCCACTCTCCGGTAAAGTGGTTTCACCCACCCCCCCTCGCTGCTCCCCAATACACCACCTGCAAAAAAAAAAAAATATATTTTTATAAATTACAATTTAAAATTTAACTAGAAAAAATTTGATACATAATTATTTTATATTAAGGTGAGGTATTTTTTAAAAAGCATAGTGAACTTCTAAGTTTTATATGTTGGTATCAAACACTAAGATTTTCACTAGTTCAGCACTCTTTTGTCCTTATTTCATACATATGTGATGAATCAAGGGCAGTAGTGGTATGTTTAACGCAGTTTGGTCTTCACAGCACTTGCTGTTGTTCTTATCAGATTTAGAGGCTGAATACCCAATACTTAAAGAAAAAACCAATTCACGAAGTTAAGATTGTTACATTTCTTTGATACTTATTAATTTTCTGCTCCATCCCATCACAGATGAAGGTAGGAGGGCCAGGTGAACAAAAAACTTTACAATGTAATGAAAAGTCTATGTGCTTGTGTGTTAGTATGGCCCTCTCACCACTACTTTTCAAAATTATTGGAGAGCCCAATTAAAGAAAATTATGGTGCAAATGTTCTACATTCAACACTCAATCAAAATAACAGTATTTATAAAATGCTTGTTTCACTGATCTTAAACATAGCGTTCTTAGACATATTTAGTTGGGAAGCATTATACAGTCTGTCCTTTGGTCTGTTTATGTACCTAAACAAATATTTTAGAGACCAAAAGTTTTCTGTGTTAAAACTTTATGTACACAATGCATATATTCTACAAGTCTCAACATTCACAAACAATATCCTTGCCCTAAGCAGAGCCAAAAAAGTAAACTTACAAAAAAAAAAAAAAAAAAAAAATGTACCTGTGTAGGTTGTTCAGACACCGTACATGGAGCCAAGCCTCTCCTTCAGTTGTGGAGGGAACTGGTCAGAAAACCTCTTCCAGTTTTCTTCTCCTACTTGGTTTTTAAAGCCATGCAGAATCTAAAATGCAATAAAACAAAGTTTGAAATGTGATAGACGTGTAATATGAATCTTCTATATGTACAGAATGCAATAATATATTTAACCTCATAAGCAAATACTAGATATTTTTAACATGTTAGCTGTCGGAAAGTGACTGAACATACAGAAGTTAAAAAGGCTGAGAAGAGTTAAAACATAAGATCGTACCAGGAAGTTAAAATGTATTCAAAAAACAGATCAGCAAGTACAGAGTAAACAAATGCTTGTAACTTAACAGAAGTAGTTCACAAAAAGAGGTAATTTGTCAGTGGTAAAGTGTTTGGAGATGAGACGTTGGTAATTTATTTCTCATCTACTGATTTCCGAAGTGGTGGCTACTTCTGGAAGGACTCTAGTTGCTCTGATTACACATATGCCGAACTGGCATAAGAGGCCGTTAGATGTTCTACATTGTTGCTATAAACCGTTTGTTATGACCATTTATCCTGATTGCTTCTGGTTGGCCATGCAGTGTATGTATGATCCAGGGTAGTGGAGACAGATTAGTTGATACATGATATGACGTGGAGCGGAAGGTGTGGCATACATGACAGGAGTTTGATCCCTGATGAAGCCAAGGATTTTTCCTCAAAGCTGAACATACGAGAATGGCCGCACAGTCCACCTCCGCCTGCTATCAGATGAGTAATGTGGGGAAAAACTCTGCTGAATGGTAAAGAAAAAAGGGCCAGACCATGTCGCCGACTATGGCACAGCCACTCTAGTGCCTACAGTCAGAATAATGCGGAGCTCTGTCTCCGCTAATCTTATGGAAATATGGCTAGAAAGCTGTGAAAACCCACTGCCTTTAGCTTCTCTATTTAAACAATTGAGTGACAAGGAATAATCAAAGCTGAGAATGACCAGCAGCAAGGAGTATATATAGAATATTGATAACGTGAAGAACAGACAAAGGGAAGGACTTTAAAGAAATACAAAAAAAAGTTATATTTGAAGAAATTTTGGTAATAAAATGAAAACTTGTGAGAAGAACTGCATTTGGTTTAAACTGAGAATTACTATATTGTAATGAAAACTATATGAAATACAAGCTGAGAGATGTAAAGTTGTTCAATAATTGAAAGTGGTTCAAGGTGTAATCACTTAACTGAATAAAGGAGGACAAGCTATTAAAGGAAAGGATAAGTATTTTATCCTTACAGGAGGACAAATACATATAGTATAAGGTGAGCCTACATTATTTGTTCATAAAAATAAGAAGACTAAATATATTCACTGATGTGATTGGAAAGAAAATAAAGCAAGATGATAAAACTTAAATATATTTATGTTAGAGGTAAATTGTTAGTAGATGATGTAAAAGTATAAATCTCCAAAAAGCTTGGTGGCAGAGAATCTTATAACATACTGAGCACAATAACTACAGTCACTCAAATTACAAAATGTTGCTTTTTCTTAAATGTCCAAGTTAATTTCTTACAGCTGTAATAAAGCATAGCTTCCCAGATCCTGAAGGATGGGAGAAAATAAAGTCTTTAGTGTTGCAAATAAATTATATAACCATAATACTACAACATATTTTCAAGCAACGACAAGTTTGGAATCGTGTATATAAAGGTAAAAGTGAAATCATGAAAGTTGAATAAAAAGCTTCATAAACATTTTCACAGATAATACGATTAAAGCAAAACTTTTGATGTAATGTAAATAGGGTCAGAAATTTTAATTAGAACAATAATTCAGTTGGAAGACTGAATCTAACTGGACAAGTTGAAGACTTCATTAGTCAAGGAAGAACACACGTACGTAGGAAGCAAATTTCGAGATGAATAAAAGAAAGAGATTGATTTAAAACACACAAACAAAATTTAACAATGGCAACACATTGTCAACACTGAGATAGACTTCATAACAAAATTTTAGTTAGTAGATAAACCCTAATATGTTTCTTAAATGAATAAATACATTCAACTCTTAAATGAAAATTGATACAAAGTTAAAAATATGGTCAAATGAAATCTAAATTTAAAAAAATAATATGGTAACAGTAAATAAATAAAATTGCATTTAAAGGATGAAAAAAAAAAGAATCTTACATATCACGCCTGAAGTTATGTCATATACATGCTAAAAAGTATTTAAAAAATAGGAATTTGTTAAAAGTGAGATAAGGATAATTAGAAAGAGTGGAAAATTCCAAGAATAGTGGAAGTCTCGTTTAAAAAAATAAGAGAGTTATGACTAATAGAAAGAATTTATTTCCTTGAAAGTAAGACCTTATCCATGTAATAGGGAACTACTTGTCAGTAATGTGGTAAACTTCGGTGTGTGCACACCTCCCAAACCATATGACTTGGTCCCTAGCACATGAATAAGGTGTAAAATCGAAATATTGTATATGTTTTTGTTTAAATAATAAAGGGAAGGGAAATTAACCCACCACTTACCAAAGTGGATGGCTGCGATGAAAGGGAACACTTATGCTGACAAACAAATACCCGGGTGACGTTCATTGTGTACACACGTACAGAGCCTAATGGCCAGTTTTTCTACCACCGAAGAAGGCAGATGCCGAAATATTTTGTATTGTGTATTTGTTTGTCAGCATAAGTGTTCCCTCTCATCGCAGCCATCCACTTTGGTATGTGGTGAGTTAATTTCCCTTTCCTTTATTATTTATATCGCCTAGAATCCTGAGTCATCATCTGTTTTTGTTTGTCTCATATGCGTTTCACTCGTCGCAACTTTCAACCTTGGTGAGTGATGAGTCATTTTCCATATCCTTTGTTATTTATATTGCCTAAAAGTAGTTTCCTTTTTCCTAAATGGCATAAAATAAATTTTGAATGATTTATCTCTCTCTTCCTCTATTAAGGAATATTGGAAAAGGAATAAATTTTACTGCTGATATACAATTTGATACAGAGATACTAACTGATAGAGAAAGATTGGGGCAAAAGACTTTTCTGTAATATCTACTCTTAATCTGTAAATAGTCTCCAAAAACATTTTGAACTGAACTAATTGAGCAGTTAATAGTAAAGTGAAATATATGGTTACTGGAATGTAAGAAAACTTGTAACAAAAATTAAGTCCCTAGACGGTCAGAGCAATAAATTCAAAACACGCTTATTTAATTACTTTACATGCGGAAATCTAGCGAGAATGTATCTTAAAGCAATAAATAGAAAATTTTATGGTGCTAAGCCCAGTTAGTGTCAGCAATAACAGATCATCATTCTATTTATCACCATTATTGCTGAGAATTCAAGTCTGGAAACTTATCACTAAGGTTAAATGAAATAACTTACTTAACAGAACTTTAAAAACACTATTAAAAGTATTCACTTCCAGCTCTCCCAAATCTTATATATATAAAATAGACCGTGTTTTCCTATATTTCACTTTTCAGCCACCACTACCTAGCATAGATCCCTGGTGATTGTGTGTGGAAGTAGCATCGAGTTTCCTGTCGTGCACAACGTTGGCCATTTGCCGATATCGGTGGGGATGTGGGAGATTTGATGGTTTAAAAGTGATCAATGCAGGGAATTTTCGTATTTCTACCAAAAACATGTGTCTCCGTATATGTCACTCTGCTGCTACAACTACATGGCATGGACCATTGGTGTTTGTGTGTAGTAGTGGTATAGTACCTCCTATCGTGTACTATCATGTGTAGATGTCGGTAGCTATGGGGGTGTGGAAGACATGGTGGTTGAAATTGATCGACCTGCGGCTCTTTCATATTTCTACCAATGACGTATGTGTCATGGTGTATCACTTTACAGCCAAAACTATTTAGCACAGATCACTGGTGTTTGTGTGAGGTAGTAGCACAGAGTCACCCATCGATCACATTTCGGTAACTGGGGGAATGTGGGAGATATGGTGGTTGAAATTGGTCGATCTAGGATATTTTCGTATTTCGACCAAAGACATGTGTGTTGGTATATTTTACTTTGCTGCCAGGACTACATAGCACAGATGATTGGCTTTTGTGTGTGTGGTGATAGCATCGAGTCTCCCATGGTGCACTATGTTGGTTAGATGTCGGTAGCTGTCAATCCAAATTCTTACGATGTCGTGGGCACCAGCTAGTTAATATAATATTTGATGTGAACCATAAGAAATTAAGAGGGAGGGGAGACAGGACGTGAAAAAAAGCACACATCACTTAACTGAGGCTAATGATAAAGCTTTTCTCACCTTGTGGAACATTTCCTTGAGATCAGGCTTGGGGCTAACCCAAGAGGCAACTGCATCACAAAAGAAGATAAAATCTGGAACAACTCCACCAGGATTCACAGTAATCATCTGACACATACCCCGAAATGCAGAATCCTTCTCCTCGTTATCACGAATGTTCCGCAAAGATGTACACCTATGACATGAAGCATCCTCTGAACAATCTTTCAAATGTAACTACACATGGCACCGGACCACAGGTGGTAGCTTACAGTTTGTAAGGCTAACTGTTAATGTTTTCACTTAACATATTTTCCTTATATCAAATTTACAGTTTTATTCAGCAATACAGCTATTCAAATGATGAAATAAAGGAAAAACTGTTCGACAGCTCATTTTTTTTTTAACCAAATAATGATGCAAGGAAATTGGAAATGTATCAGTTGAAAACTGGATTAACTATTCCAAATAACAGTTACGGGTCTATGTAAAAATGCAATTAACTCACTATGCTGAAAGTATTCGAACTTCAATTAAGTAGAAACAAACTAAACTGGTATGCGTAATCTAAAAACTGCACAGTGAAACTTATTTTGCGATACAAGAAGTAAATCGAAAAGGCTTGTAGCCTACCAAACTGTGGGCTGGTCCAAACATTTTGACACATATGGAAATATTTATTATAACTAATTATAGATATAGGCAGTATTTTCAAATTATTCAGGTTGACACCTTTCCAGATATAATTCTACTAGTAATCTGTCTCTAAAGCCAACTAATGTGTGAAAATATTAGGAGCTTAACGCACACAGGGATGAATCTACAACACAGTAGGGATGCACTACCATTAAGTGACTACTGATTAAAAACAAAGGGTTTAACACAAAGAAAAAGTGTAAGATGTTAACCATTCTTTTAATAATTCAAATCCTGATTCGCTAATATCTCCTAGAAACTGGCACAGAAAAATTTTGTGCAGTGTTTTCGTATGCACCCTCCTCTAACAGGAACAAACTTTAGAATTAAGCCAATAGTTTTCACAATCTGTTACTATAAATAATTCTTGATCACAGCCAATCATGACCCACTGACAAGATTTATTGTCATAGCTTCTGAATAAGATTTCATGCAGAAACCACAAAATGCGTAGCAGGAAGCAATGGAATAGTTCTTCGAGAATTTTCCTTCTACCAATTAAAAGAAATCAATCACTCAAGTTTTATAAAATATAGAAGCTTTATCAACTGAGGGAATGTCCAACTGAACATTTTGAATGATTAAGAAATTACCTTTAACATAAAAAATGATCAAAGGCAAAATGAAATGTACAGATATTCATTAACCCTTTGACTGCTGTTTACGAGTTTACTCGTCATGCTGCCTGCTGCCCCCGTGTGCTAATGAAGAGTTTAGCCGCAGCCGCCGGTTTTCCCCTGAGCGCTATTGACGAGTTAAGTCGCACCCGTCTCCCGCTACCTGAGTGCTGATGACGAATATATATGCGCCGCTACCTGAGTCGTACAGCGGACTTCACGCCCCATTTCTCAATAGCCTTTCGCAGTTCTGGTCGTTAGCTTATGGTCCGAATGTTTGTCTGCTGGGAGCCTAGGCTTCGCTCTACAGTTCACTGTTCAACAGAAATTACATTAATGTTCTTTGTGTCCTGTATTATATAAAGAAAATGGCAAGACGTCGTGGGTGCATTGAGGAAGAAATCATGGAGATTCTTACGAGGAGTGACACCGAGGATGAACTACTTGATTTTGATGAAAGTGATAGCTTTTTCACAGAATCGGAAAGCTGTAGTCCTAAACCATACTCATCAGCAGGGGTTACAATGCAGTCTCATGTTTCAACAAAAGATGTTAGTTGTTCTGAATCTGAAGAATCAGAAAGTGATAGTGAAATGCCTACGAAGAAATTACGTCTTGGCGATAAATATGACTGGAAAGAAAATGATTTTCGTCCAGTTAGTCACGCATTTGATGATACGCTATCGGGACATGTCGGTCAAAGTATTCTGTCAGTTTTCATGTTATTTTTTTACAGAAGAACTGATGAAATACGAGGTGCATTCAAGTTCTAAGGCCTCCGATTTTTTTTCTAACTAACTACTCACCCGAAAACTATGAAACTGGTGTTACTTCTTTACGTAATCTCCCTGCAGACCTACAAATTTTCACAATGTTGACGCCATGATTCCATGGCCGTGGTGAAAGCTTCTTTAGGAGTCTGTTTTGACTACTGGAAAATCGCTGAAGCAATAGCAGCACGGTTGGTGAATGTGCGGCCACGGAGAGTGTCTTTCATTGTTGGAAACAGCCAAAAGTCACTAGGAGCCAGGTCAGGTGAGTAGGGAGCATGACAAATCATTTCAAAGTTGTTTTCACGAAGAAACTGTTGCGTAAGGTTAGCCCATTGTGCGGGTGCATTTTGGTCCGTCAGCATTCGTGGCACCCACCTGGAGGACACTTTTCGCATTTTCAGGTCGTCATGCAGGATTGTGTGTACAGAACCCACAGAAATGCTAACACTGGAGGCGATCTGTTTAACAGTCATTCGGCGATCCCCCAAAACAAGTCTCTCCACTTGCTCGATCATGTCATCAGACCGGCTTGTGCGAGGCCGAGGTTGTTTTGGTTTGTTGTCACATGATGTTCTGCCTTCATTAAAATGTTGCACCCACGAACGCACTTTCGACACATCCATAACTCGATCACCACATGTCTCCTTCAAGTGTCGATGAATTTCAGTTGGTGTCACACCACGAAAATTCAGAAAACGAATGATTGCACGCTGTTCAAGTAAGGAAAATGTTGCCATTTTAAGTATCGAAAACAGTTCTCATTCTCGACGCTGCTGCTAGAGTTCCATCTGTTGTACAGTGCTGCCATCTCTGTCACGTATTAACATCAAGTGCACACTCATTTTAAAACAATGCACATTTTTCTATTTCTTTCCAGTCTGGACAAAAAAAATCGGAGACTTTAGAACTTGAATGCACCTCGTATATAGCTGATGAAAAGAAACGGTTTTATATAACCACTATGGAGAATATTCCAGAATCAGTGTATTCTCGAATATCAAAGTGGAAAGATACTGGATATGATGAAACGTATTGTTTCATAGCTATTTGCCTTCTTATGCCCCACGTAAAAAAAAAAAAAAAAAAAAAAAAAAAAAAAAAAAAAAAAAAAAAAAAAAAAAAAAAATAATTGAAAATTAGCGAATATTGGACCAGAGATGTTCTTCTGAATACTCCAATTTTTAGTGAACTTGTGTCCAGATACCGCTTTTTGTTACTCTGGTGAGGTTTCGTGAGATTTCGCCGGAAATCCCCCCTCCCCCCATTTCACCTCACGTAAATAATGGACAGACACTTCACAGCTTTTAAATGTTGAAAAATCTGTTGAGTACTTATGTGGAACAAATTTCATCAAAGAAACAAAATTACGTATAATCGGGTAATTACAAAGCGCAGCAAACGTTCAGTCAACATCGAGATATTTTGGGAATCTACAACTACAAAGATATTCCGCAAGCCAAATTTCGGTGTGTGGGGGAGGCTGCTTGTACAATGATCATTTTCAGGTGCCTTTTTATATTTGTGAATAGCGCGAGAAAAAATCAGATGCCTTTAACTCTGTACGAGTTCGAATCTCTAATTTTACAGTGGTGCTCTGAACGCATTATGTAAGTAAAATATTTCTAGCATCTTCTTCGAATCTACGCCCTTCAAATTTCAACAATAACACTCTAATACAGTAAGGAACCTATAGAAAATTGCAGTTGTTATAAACGGGTATGCAGGAAAGAACAGAAAACTATTGAGGTAAATTTAAGAATCACGACGCTTTCGACATAAGCTGCAAAAATCGAGTAAAAACTAAAGGCAAGATATAATTATTAGTGACGAAAAATAGGGTTAATGATACTGCAGTGATTTATTTGCAGATCAACTATGTAGTGAGAGCATTTATTGTGTATCAGATGTGAGAGGTCACAGTGATTCGCCAGAAATATTCAGCACTGGGCGGGTGGGACAGCGTGGGCTGCTACGTCCCCAGGAACAATCACTTAGCACAGGTAGCAGGCCTCAGCGCGGCAGGTAGACGATCCGCCGTCAGCAGTCAAAGGGTTAAACACCATAACCTAACAAATGTTTCTGCCAAAACTTAAAAGTGAGAAATCTCATGGGAAAAAAATTACCTACTAATCACAATATTGAGTAATCCTGTAGTATGATCTGATAAGACTTCAACCAATCTATATCTCACTTCCAATAAATACTGAATCGGATATTTTGGGTATTAAAACCAAACAGCGATACATTTAATAATAATAATAAAGAAACCATGAGGCCATCTTATAAACAAAAAATATAGTGCACTATTAATGGTCATTCCTGAAAATAGGCGGGGAGGGTTTCCCTGGTCTACAATTAGCACAAAATCATAGTTTATGGTGCCAAGAGGAAATGTAATCAAAAAGTAAAAACCTTAATTCTGAAGATTGTTCCAAAAATATTAAGTAAAAAAGTAAAAAGTAATTATTCAAAACTGCAATAATAATTAATGATGACAATAATAATAATAGTAATAATAATAACAATAATAATAATAAAATAATGGGATTTACACACCACTGCCGTACAAACTGCTGTAACAGGGGTGCGACGTCATGGGGGCACACATAACCTAGCCGGCCAATAGTTATGGCTACAGCGCGAGCGAGCGATCAATCGAGCGGGGCGGGCAAGAAAAGAAAAACAAACAAAATGAATCAAATAACAGAACACAACTTAATGTCACCTAGCTAAAAAAATACATTATATATACAAAACATACATAAACAATTGCATGTAAGAAACTGCGACTTCTGAAAAAGATCTGAATCTCAAAGCTCTTGCTACTTCATTCCGTATTTAAAAAAATAAAATTAGGGGAATTGAAAATTGCAGTTGAGGTTGTAGAGGAAACACTAATTATTAAATTTTGAATATACATGGTTTCTACCATGTACTCGCCTTTATATTGTGTCTAAGAATATCTGGAGTGTTGCTTCTTGCTTTAGCATTTTCAAATATAATATTTCAAACCAAACATTAAATCTACTGAGAAGTTTCTATGAATTTACTGATGCCACCCAGTAATAGTATCAATGACTTTTTATTGGGATTCCGTGTCCAAGAATAGTTTCACATTAGTTTCAGCTGCAACCCCACACTGCAGACATCTTGCTTATGCCATCTGCCAGTGTCTAAACAAAATGTGACTAAACTGATTAAGCAGCTGAAATATTTAAATTATAAAATTTAACAACTCATACATAAAATCAGCAGTGACAATGTTAATTTTGTTATACTGAAACAGAACATAACGAAATAAATTATACATTCACAAGGCGAAGTGCAAAATTAAATAATGCTGCTGCTGCCTACAGAAAACACACCTGAAATGTGAGAAAAATTGTAAACCAATTATGTGTTAGTAACAAAACATTTGCGGAAAGTGATAAAACCTGCATTTTTGTTTCTGTTGCTTAGTTTTGTAATTGGAAACATTAAAAACATAACACATGCAATAGTTCCCAAACAGCTAAACCTATCTACAATACACATGGCAACTACCTAATTGCCAGGTAAGACAAGCAAGCAAAAGAACAAGTTTCCCCAGAATAATCATCAGAAACATATTTACTAAAGTATATGATATATATGTTCCCTTCTGAAACAAACCAAGTGAGAATGAAAATAAAGACACTAATAACAATAAAAAAAGAGATTATGAATACAAGGAAATGAAATCACTTTTTATGAAACATTCACGCAAAATTACATAAAATTTTAAGATGGGTGCTGTAAAGTATTATTTATTACCAGAAGTTACTGAAAAACCGGATGTAACTTGATAAGCATGACTTTTCATTTATGGATATGATGTCATAAATTAGTTACTAATGCTTCCAGAGCTGGTAGACATCATCAAACCCAAATGATCTATAAAATGAGTCTGTATTAACACGTTTTTATGCAAGTAAGTAATAAATTATTCAGCAGTAACTTGAAATGCATAATCCTTGTGTGTATAATAAAAATTACACATAAGCAGACAATGATTAAGTTACACGCTAGCTGCCTTAACAGCATGGTGGCAATTCAACAGTAACATGTCCTGTTAAAAAAATACTCATTTCTGATGAATCACTAAAAAGTAGATTCAAAATGATTATCACAACAACATATAACCATATTCATACATGGTATTGTTAGCAATTTTTTTATTTGAATTTTTAGGCAACTCTTTTCAACATGTCAAATATTTTAATTTCAAGCAGCATCCAGTGGTATTGTGGCGGTGAGGATACACATGGTTAGTGGCAGAAACTGTAGTCAAAAGTGCGACAAAGACAGGCGCGTGAAAGAAAGGTAGAAATGTTGGGTGGCGGGACGCGGTGGAAACTAGTAAAAAATGCAAGGAGGACAGATGAGCACAGGAGAGTTCTCAAAATTTTTAATTATCTCTCGTGCATCTATCTTCGTCCACTTTTGACCACAGTTTCTGCATTAACCATGTCTCTCCTCTCCCTTGCTACTCTGATAAATGCTGCCAACTGAAAGGGGAAGGAAACTACTTCAACTACATTTTTCTGGGTTTGGGGGCTGCAGTTTCCAATGTCTATGTTTCCTATAACAAATCACTCTCTGTACCAATCCATAAATGATCTTGAAATCTGAACCTTTCTTTAAAATCCTTGTATAAATACTAACCATGTTTCTTCTATCACATAAATTCATTATAGTGGACAGCTATTGTCTCTCTTGATACAGATCAATGATGGAACAGATGCATGTAAAAGCCAACAGAGTTCTGTTGATTAGGAAGTAAAATTACAGTTTATGTCCACAATAAAGAATAATATCAGAAATAGATTTGCATACAGAGAGAACAGAATCAATTATCTCTACATGGAAATGAACAGGAGAATCGCGATACAAATATTTCTGGCACTAATTCATCCTTTAAGCACATTAGCAAGAATTAAATAATTTAATTTTTTTTTACTGGATTTCTTTTCGAAACAAACTTAACAAGGTCTTGAGTGTAAAATCAGATGATTTTGGTGGAAGCAATAAAGTTGCTGCTGTTAGCAGGATTTTAGGGTGTATTGACAGCAAGGTCATTAACACCTAAACAACAGGCATAGCAATGTGGTTTAAAAATTTATGAGATTACCATTTGCATGGCCAACACACACACACACACACACACACACACACACACACACACACACACACAGCAAAATAAAATACTCAACTGTTAGCTTTAAATGAGCCACTAAAATCAAAAACATTAAAACAATGGCCGAGATTGGCCAATCAGATTAAAAAGTATGAGTCTAATGGCTAATACAGTTAGTTAATCACGAAATACATGGATGGGAGGCTGTGAAATAGCCACCCATCTACCTTACAATCTAAGCCGGTGAGTTGCACAAAATTCTGGTGACAAGACCGGCTAATACACGAAATTTTAAAATTTTCACCACAATCATTGTTTAAAATAAGGGGCAGATCAACGTGTAGATTAATGTCTGCCCTTTAATCTAAAAATATTACACAATCAGTTAAAATGGGGCACACCGTTAAAGGTACGCCACAAGAATCACATTCTGGTGAGTCCTCCTGGTGGAGAAGAAAACTATGGGTCAAGGGACAGAGCCCTATATGGAGGTGATAAAGGCGAACCTCATCCCTTCTCGCTCGCTGGAAGGAGCAGCTACACGGCTGAACGATCGGTTTGGCCAGCCGGAGTTTATTATGTTCGACTTCCAGCCACTGCCTATGCCATACATCAAAGACAATTCTTTTCGCCAAGGCAAGGTCTGATTTTAAGATCAGATCAAAGTTGTTACAGGCAGCTTCATCAGCTACATTGTTTCCCGATTCCCACATGGCACGGTACCCAAGAATAAAACCACCTTTCCACAAGACTGGAGGAATCGGAGGGTCTCCTGCAAGTCCTGGACCAGAGGATCTGCTGGGAACATGTTCCCTATTGCCTGAACATAGCTGACTTCACACCGTGACTCAGCATCCATCAGATGTTGTGGCAAAGTTAGGACACTTTTTTATGGAACAATAAAAATAAGTTTGCATTTTGAGACAGCAAAAATAAAGTATACTGTACTAAAAAAGGGTACATTTATTATGTTTGAATACGTTTTTTTATTACTTCTAAATTTGGTCCGATGTCTCAGATTTATTTTATTTCATGTGTCCAGGACACAACATTACAAGTTATAACAAATAAAATTAATTAATGTCAAGCTTATAATCTATAGTATACAAATTAAATGGAAAGTGTAAACCAAATCATGAAATCCTGATGACCTTCTCATTTACCCTAAAAAGTTTGTCAGTGGTGCAGGTTTCAGGTGGGTTTCTGCATATCAGGAGATGATGTAGGTCCTGCAGCTCACCACATTCACACAATTCGTTTGCAGTAGTGTAAACAAATTATGTCTCAGATGGTTACGGCATATGACTGGGGTACGGAAGATCCCCGATTCAAATCCCGACCTCAGTTGCAATTTTTACGGGTCTTAAAATTGACCTTCACCTCTGGTAAAGCTTTGATTTATTAAAGTGGTCTATATTTAAACTAAAATATAGAATGATCTCATTCTTTAATAATGAAAAATATCAAGTGAATCAAAAGTAACCTCAAACAAAACATGCATCAAGTGTGAGTTGACTGAAGTTTGAAATTCATTCTGATTGCTTTCAGAAATGTGAGAATCTTTCAATCGACAATCGAGTATAGTGTGCCAAAGACTTAATTATGGTTTGTTAAGAATGTGTTTGAATATTATTTTGTAAATAAAAAATCAAACAGTGAGGTGTAACGTCAGTTATGTAACAAAAAAGTATTTTAACATATTTTATTAATTTTGTAGATTATAAAGTAGGCCTATAGGAAATAAAGAACAATGTTCTATAATATAGCATGGATGGCTGCCCTAGCTTGTGACCCCCAGGATGCAGATCATTTTATTTATACGTTTATTCTTAATTCAAGGTTGCTTATTTCTACGAGTTGGGGAAGCATCTCTCGGTCCATATACATTTAAAATATTCAGAAGGTACTGTTTAGCATTTTTACTAAGATGCCTCGGCATCTAGTACAGGATCAGGTCAGGTACAGCAAAGGACGCTGCCATCAGCTGTGAAATGTTTCATTTGTCGATTACTTCCGAATCCAGTACTCCAGATACTGGTGGTCAAGAGTACCTTCCAGATATTTAGCGAATAGACCCCTGTAATAGCCCTCAAATCTAAACTTAAATGAAATTGTATTTTGTGAATCATTTGTAGTAGGCTGGAGTTTGGTTGAATGTGATCTGGTAGGTTTGTTCTGCAATTTCCTGTAAATCAAGGTATATAGACTTTGTATTATGAAAAGAAATTATTTAATTACTTAAGAACAGAATTGTGCAAGAGAATTGCTCTTCATGCTTTGTTTTCTGTTTGTAAAACATAATATTTGTGACACTTATTCATGTTGTAAAACTTTGGTGTGTTAAAACTTTTTACTTCTATTTGTATTTTATATTCATTTCTATTTGTGTACTTATGATGAGAATGGAAACTAATTCCTTTGTTTTGGTTTTTGACAGGTGGCTGACTTGAGGTCTCATGGCAGGCCTGCTGCGACAGGCACCAGGGACAGGACTATTTCTCAACAGCCAACCAGTGGGGCTTCGCTTCATATTCTTTTCGCCCCCGTTAAGGTCACAACCATGACAGGACTGGAATATTTTACCCCTTACAAGATGTCAAGTGAAATTTTAGCAAAATTGACCCATTCTGTGGTATTGTAAAAAGTGATTTGTGTGTTTTTTCTGTTATAATTGCAGGTGACATGAACACTTTAAATGAACATTTTTGCAGTTGATTTATATTTAGTAAGAGTGGTTTTTGTGTTTTTTTCTCATTTTTATAGGTAATAAAACATTTAGTATGAACATTTAAAATGAACATTTATTGAAACATAAATAGTCTGAAAAACTGTCGAATATGTGAAACAATTTAAATGTTAATCTGATATTATTGATGATGCTATGATATAATATTTTGCAAATTGGTTGTGGTATGAGTGAGATTGAGTGAATGGAGTATGAATGGCAGACCAGCCCCAACCGTAGGTAGATAAGAGGGAGATTTTTAGGTTTTTTCATTTATTTTTTTTTTTTTGGGGGGGGGGAAATTTCAGTTAGTTTTCCGTGGAAAATAACTTCAATTTTGGAGGGGCATGTAAGGTATCACTTAAATTTTTTAACTGCGTAGCAAAATTTTATTCTCAGAACCCTGAGTTAGATTAAATAATATTGTATTTCATTTTTATAGTTAGTTTATATGATAATTCAAGTAAGAAAGCAGTTTTACAGTTTTTAAGATAGTATTATCAATTTCAATATTCTTCAGCATTTGCCTGGAATGAGATTTTAAAAGTTCGTATCTAAATTATTTATTTTTCGGTTAAAATATTAACGTTACAAAATTTTTTATAATAACATTTGCTACCAGATCTAGGGATCTGTAAAATTTCAAAGAGATAGAGAATTATTTTTACTGTCAAGGTTAAATTTTATGAAGAAACTTTTTCTGACGTGCGATTTGGCATCTGATCAGCCCATCAGCAGCTACCCATATGAATGAGGAAAAGAATCCTTTCCCACGGTTCATGAGAGAGCAGTCACCAGGAATATTTGAGAAGCGGGGAGCACGATGATATAGACTCGTGCATTCAGTTAGTCGCCCACAGTTGTACAGAAACAGTCAGCGCGACACAACTGTTAGTCTCAGTCGTCCAGAAACCGTGCACGTGATGACATGTAGCCTACTAGGCCTACAAGTTTCATATTAAGCACTATGGTGCAAAAGTTTTATTTTGGCACAATGTATATTCGCGAATTCAAGTTTAATTATAATGAAGTTTTGAAATAGCATTACTCCATGTGGGGCCTCAGGATTGTTTGAATTTACTAAACTGTGGCACAATGGGAGCGTGCGATTCACATTTATTTAATTTCTCCAACTAGAAAGTGGTAATGTTGAACTTTGGGGTGTGGTCTGGCTCGAACGGTTAATCGAACTTGCAAACTTTTCTTCTGTAACATTGTCTGATTGCTTGTTCAGTTTCAGACTGTAAAATTTAAAGAAGAGTGATTTTAATGGCATTTAAACAGAGAACATCATTTAACTTTTACTTTTCCATAGCTTTTGGTTTAAATAAGCTATGTGGCGACCGGGTTATTATATTTAAGTCAGAACTGTAACATCCAAGGCTACGCACGGTCAGAGTTAAGATTCAGTGGTTACGCATCAACCCCAGTGCACATCTTGTTCTTACACGTTAAATGATTATGTATTCATTCTTATTGTTTTTAATATGTTTCAATTCTTTTATTATTGTTAATGCTCGAGAAATATCTGTTGGAATCTTTTGAAGTGTTCTAGAAATTTCAGTAGAGTTTATATAAAGCGATCATCCAAGTCAGAGAAACAGTTAGTTATTCGGCAAAGTTTTCACCGACTCGAAATTTTACGATGGCCAAGAACTGTATTGTCTGTGGAAGACGTGTTGTATACAATCGCTGGATTGAATGTATTCATGTAAACAGTATCGTTGACGAGGTGTTTAAGAAAATAAACTAGTTTACATTGAACTTTATGGTGGACTGAATATTTATCACATTAATTAAACCACCAACAATCTTATACTCCCATACTTTGGATGATATAGTGGAATGGCAAATTGTACTCACAAGTTCTGCCATGATGTTCTCTTGCTCTATTAAGTCACACAACATCGTTTAGCTCTTGTGATATGGAACGCTGCTAGGTTGTCAGATGTTGGGTGCAACCTGAAATGATGCAACATCCTTCTGCGACACTGAAGAGCAGAACGACATTTGCCGTTCCACCAGGGGACAAGCGTTCTTCGCTGTGTTCCTGAGCTTTTCGGTATGGAAATGTCAACTGCAAGGTGAATCACTCCTTAATATCGTGACACTGTTAGAGAGTGACTGAGCACTGGTAGAGCACCCAGTCAGCTTTGCTGACGTTCCATCCAAACCCAATGTGCATCCTCATTGGGAAGTAGTCACTTCCATGGTCAGGTCCACTTCCCAATGCATGGAGTCGACAACTGATGGAGAGCACAGTGAAAGGTTGACAGCAGAGAATTGGAAGCAATGGTAAAGTTATTTATCCTGTGTTCTGGAAACAAACTTCTCGCTCTATCAATCTACCAACTACTCGGCCTATGGGGCAATCGGTGGTAGAAAACCACAACATGCTGTGGGCTTTGAAATCACTCACAAGCAGGAATGGCTAATTAAGTTACCACAACATATCTGACATTGGTTGTAAACAACAGACATTCTAGGTGGCAGCTAAATAGAACACATGGTGAGTTGATTGTGGCTGATTCTCGCCGCTATTGCTTGTAAAGGAGAAGAGCAACAAGTTTGGAGTGGAAACTATTTTGAACAAACACAGCCACTTCACCACTCGCTCGATCACCCTCTGTGTCCTTCCCATATAGATTTTAACCTCTTAGCACTGGGTGATATGTGGGTCTAAAATGTGTCTCTTGAAGACAGAGAAACACTGGCTTAGATCGTGTTAAAGAGTTGTAATTTCTCTATGAGAGATTAAAAAACGTTTTTTGTTCCACTTAAGTATTGGAGCCATCCTTATCGGTTTGGGTGAGTCCTTGGTCAGTGACAGTCGAAGGACATCCAGTATTTCAACATCTTCTTGATCTGAAGATGTATCAGATTGTGAGAAGGGCTTGTAGACCTACAGATCGTTCTTCTGTAAGAGTCTTCTCTCACTCCTTTCCTTTTAGTTTGTATTCTGGGAGAAGAGGAAGAGGGCTTAACAAACAAAGGTGGGTTCGAATGTTTAAGTTTTAGTGCCTGAACTTTCTGCATTGTTTGTCATCTGTTGCAAACTGATGTTGCTGCTTTTGTTTCCGCTGCAGGTGCAGCTGCTGCTGCTGCTGTGGCAGAGGGTCCTACAGTTGTAGATATTGCAGCTGGTAGTTAAGATGCTACTGGTGGGTCTTCCGAACCTGTTGCCGAAATGGTCGAGGTTGAAGATGTGTTGATATTCACACCTGCGGTATTAGGTGTTATGATGTTAGTGGCTTTTGCACCACACTTGCATTGGCTTGAGTACATTTCACTTGTAATCATGTCTGCAACAGACATTTGCATAGCGACACTTCCTTTCCTGATCGGAGTCTTGGCAAAGCTAGTTGCGAAGATGAGTGGTGCAAGTGTCTTGTACCGCTTCTGCACTTCACTGTATGAATTCACTCTTTGGTTTTCAACTCCAATATCTTTTTTCCCCCCGATACACTCGCAACTCCCTGCTACAGATGGGATGCACACACACCTGTGGGAGGGTGCAACCCCTATCCCATCTCATGCTGCCATTGCATAGGTGGGGTTACCTTTGCAGGTCGCCATCGTATGTCCGAACTGCTGACACATAAAGCAGCGCATGGAGTCTGGTACATATGAGTGACCATTAAGATTTAAATATCTTGCTTCGATGGTCCTTGGCAGTGTTGAATGTCAGGTCAAAGGTGGCAGCCTTTTCATGCTGCTTGTTGTTGTTGTTGTTGTTTAGGTTTTAGGGCGCGTCGACGACGAGGTCATTAGCGCCCTAACAAAAACCAGGCGTGACAACGTGGCGAAATTGCCGTCTGTGTGGCCGACTGTAAAGGGGTCGGCCACAGAGACAGCACAATAAAATACTAACATACTAACTAAAATACCGTCTGCGTGGCCGACTGTAAAGGGATCGGCCACACAGGCGGCAACATAAAATATAAAACTGTGACTAGAATATAAAATTACATACATTAACTGGATGGCTGTAGAAGGGCCAACCAGGTTAAAAAACAAGTTAGATGGCTGGCTGTAAAAGGGCCAGCCATATAAGCAGTGTCACAAATAAAAACAGTACTTGGATTGATGGTTGTAAACGGCCACCAATCCAATCTAGAACCTAGGCTGATCTGCCCAAAATTTTTGGGACAAGACCGGCCAAGCAACAAAACTTTAAAACCTTAGCCACGTTGTCACGATCATCGTTTAAAATAAGGGACAGATCGTTGGCTAAGCCAACGTCTGCCCTTAGATCTAAAAACAATACACATTCAGTTAAAATGTGGCGTACCGTCAAAGGTACGCCACAAGCATCACACTCCGGAGGGTCCTCTCGGCGGAGAAGGAAACCATGTGTCAGAGGACAGTGCCCTATTCGGAGGCGAGTAAGGAGAACCTCATCCCTCCTCGCCCGCTGGAAGGAGCTGCTCCACGGCTGAACGGTTGGTTTGACCAGCCGGAGCTTGTTATGCTCAACTTCCAGCCACTGCCTCTGCCAAACATCAAAAACAAATCTCTTCGCCGCCGAGGCAAGGTCTGACTTTGGGACTGGTTCAAAGTCGGTTCTGACCTTGTCGCAGGCTAACTTGGCAGCTACATCAGCTGCCTCGTTCCCCGATTCCCACATAACCCGGCACCCAGCAGAATAATACCTCCTTTCCACGAGATTGGAGGGAAAGTAGGGCGTCCTGCAGGTCCTGGACTAGGCGATCTGCTGGATACATATTTCCTATGGCCTGAATACAGCTGAGGGAATCACAGCATATGATGAAACACTTATCGCGATATACTTTCATATGCTGGAGCGACTTTAGCACAGCATAGCACTCGGCAGTAAAAACGCTGCACCTGCCATCAAATTTATATGTGTAAGTCGCTCGAAGGGAACACGACGGAGCAGCCAACTCCGTTAGCCTGCTTAGACCCATCCGTAAATACCAGGGTAAAATTATGATGCTGGTTTAAGACATCTCTAAAAATTCTGATAAAAACATTATCTGCGGTACACAGCTTATTGTGCCGGGATAGTTCTAAAATCGTTCTGGGCCTCTTTAAAAGCCAGGGAGGAGATTTACTCCAACCCTGGTGATAAAAAGAAGGAAGCTCGAATCCGTATTGTTCTAAAATGGCCTTTGTACGGTAGCTGAGCGGTTTAGTGGCTCTATGCCGGTTGGTATAGAGCCGCTCGTAGTTGGGGTGTAGAACTACATCGTACACGGGACTGCCAGGTGTAATGGCAACGTGCAGGTAGTGTCGCACCATGAGGAGTTGCCGGCAGATGGTAAGCGGCGGCTCGCCCGAGTCAGCACAAATACTGAAAATAGGGCTGGTGCGATATGCACCCGTGGCGAGCCGAATTCCAGCATGGTGGACAATATCAAGTATACGGAGATAGCTGTCCCGTGCCGAACCATACACGATACAACCGTATTCCAGCCGCGACCGTACAAAGGCTCTGTAAAATTGTAACAGGCAGGAGCGGTCAGCGCCCCATGACCTGCCACACAGACATTTTAAAATATTTAGAGCTTTTGAGGCTCTGGCTTTCACATCTTTGAGATGTGGTAGCCAGGTTAGCCTAGTGTCTAAAATGAGGCCCAGAAACCAAACTGTTTGAGTAAAACGTAAAACGGTATTCCTCAAGGTAAGATGGGGCTCTGTTAAAAGGCTTCTGCTACGAGTAAAAAGTACACACCGGGTTTTCTCGGCAGAGAAACGAAAGCCGGTGTGCACTGACCATTCATCCAGCCTGTTCAGCGTGAGTTGCAACTGCCGCTCGGCGCTTCTCAGGCTGGATGATGCTATAAAAATTAAAAAGTCGTCCACATATAAGGAGGTACCGGAAGCAACGACCAGATAAAAATGATTTTAAAAAACGGGGCAGGTTACCCCTAAAACCCCATTCATGCAACTGTTTTAAAATAACATGCCGCCAGGTAGTATCGTATGCCTTTTCAAGATCGAAAAAAACACCCACAAGGTGTTGGCTGCGGATAAATGCATCCTGTATTGCCGCCTCCAGGAGGATCAGGTTATCCAAGGTGGAACGTGACTTCCTGAATCCACACTGAAAGCGGCTCAGTAGATTACGGGATTCAAGACACCAGACGAGGCGGCGATTCACCATCCTCTCCAGTGTCTTCCCCACGCAGCTAGTCAAGGCAATACTACGATAACTACCTGGCAACAATTTGTCTTTTCCAGGTTTTAAAATAGGGATGAGCGTTGCTTCTTTCCACGAGTCGGGGAAGTGTCCTCCGGTCCAAATATCGTTAAAAATATCCAGAAGGTACCCTTTAGCATCTTTACTAAGATGCCTCAGCATCTGGTACTGGATCTGATCTGGCCCTGGAGCCGTGTCATTTGCACTGTTTAATGCCGACTCCAGCTCCCAAGATGTAAATGGGCAGTTGTAGGCCTCTGTATTCGACGAATCAAAGCACAGCGGGCGCCTCTCGGCAGCGACTCTTCGTCGCTGATACCGAGGGTCAAAGTTAGCAGACAAAGTGATGGCGGCGAAGTTCTCCGCCATCAGCTGCGCTATGCTTCGTTCGTCAGTAATAATACGTCCGTGATCCAGTAACCCAGATACTGGTGCGCGAGAGTACCTTCCAGATATACGGCGAATGGACTCCCATACTTTCGATGAAGGTGTGGAACGATTTATTGTGCTCACAAAGTCCTGCCATGACCACCTCTTGCTCTCCTTAATAACTCGACGCGCCTTAGCTCTGGCAATACGGAACGCTGCTAGGTTGTCAGATGTTGGGCACAACCTAAAACGACGCAACACCCGTCGGCGACCCTGGATGGCGGAACGACATTCATCGTTCCACCAGGGGACGGGCGTCCTTCGCAGCGTTCCGGAGCTCTTCGGCATGGAAACGTCAGCTGCACGGTGATTCACTTCTGTCAAGTGATCCACCTTCTCCTGTATATTGCCACAGGGTTGCAGTTGTACAGAACGGCAGTAGAGCTGCCAATCTGCACAACTGACATTCCATTTGCGTCGGTTATTTCCTCTTCCACGTTCACACTCGACGAGCATCCAAATTAAAAGTGGTCGCTACCATGTAGGTCGCGATCCACGTCCCACTGCACAGAGTCCGCAATTGAGGGGGAACATAAGGAAAGGTCAATGACAGAAGACGTACCGGTAGCAGTGGTGAAATGAGTCATTTGCCCTGTATTCAGGATACAAATTTCCTCCTGCTCTATCAATCTACCAACCACTCGGCCCCTGGGGCAATCGGTGGTGGAACCCCACAACGCACTGTGGGCGTTGAAATCTCCTAAAAGGAGAAAGGGCCGAGTGAGTTGTCGTATAATGCCAACCAGGTCGTCGTAGCCGACTGACACACTGGGTGGCAGATAGACAGAGCATACGGTCAGTTGGATTGGACCGCGTATTTTCACCGCTACTGCTTGTAGATCAGAGGTGAGAGCAATAGGTTCGGAGTGGACAGTGTTTCGGACAAACACAGCCACTCCCCCCTTCGCTCGATCACCCTCGGTATCGTCCTTTCTATAGATGTCATACCCTCTTAGCACAGGTTGGTGTAAAGGTCTAAAATGTGTCTCCTGAAGACAGAGACACAATGGATTAGACCGTGCTAAGAGGTGGACTTCCTATTTGTGAGCCTGAAAGCCGTTTACGTTCCACTGAAGTATGGGAGCCATTCTACCTATTTAAAACCACCCGCCCCGGGTCGGGTGGGTCCTCCGATTGTGACCGCTGAGGAACGGGACCAGGTCCTTCGTCCACCAGCATAACGTCGTCTTCGGGGTCCGAAGACGACTTCTGTTCAAAGGCCTTGGCGTCTTGCGGATCTTTCTTCCGCCGAGGCCTTGTCCCCCTCCTCCCCACGCTAGTTGGGGAACTGGGAGGAGAAGTAGAGGGGGACTTCAAGAACATGGTGGGGTCCGTGTGTTTAAACTTCGGACCCCGAACTTTCTGCACTATCTGCCATCCGCTTCCGGCAGATGGCGTTGCCGTAACTACGTCTGCTGCAGATGATGCTTCTGCTAAGGGTGCTGCTTCTG
This sequence comes from Vandiemenella viatica, assembly GCA_031002005.1. Taxonomy (NCBI): domain Eukaryota; kingdom Metazoa; phylum Arthropoda; class Insecta; order Orthoptera; family Morabidae; genus Vandiemenella; species Vandiemenella viatica. Next base: position 239,991,673 of record JARYHS010009186.1, read on the forward strand.
CTAAAGCAGAGGCACCCATGGCTGTAGCTACTGTAGCGGATGGCTGTGCCTTTGCTGGTGGGACTGTTGGACCTGCTGTCTTGCTGGTCAAGGTTGCAGACGCGTTGCTACCGACGTCAGCGGTCCTCGGTGTTATGACCTTTGTGGCATTGGCACCACACTTGCATTGACATGAGCACGTTGTACTCGTGCTCATGTCTGCAACTGACGTCTGGGTAGCAACGCTTTCTTTCCTGACGGGAGTCGAAAGAGTCTTAGCGAAGCTAGTAGCAAAGATGGGCGATGCTAGCGTCTTGTATCGCTTCTTCGCTTCACCATATGGAATTCTCTCTTTCGTCTTCAACTCCTGTATCTTTTTTTCTTCAAGTTACAATCGACACTCCCTGCTCCAGGCTGGATGTGCCCCGGAGCAGTTGACACACACCTGTGGGAGCGTGCAGCTAGTGCCTGGCTCATGAGCTGCCTTTCCGCACTTCCCACAGGTGGGGTTGCCCTTGCAGGTCGCCGTTGTATGACCGAACCGCTGGCACTTAAAGCAGCGCATTGGGTCCGGGACATACGGGCGAATATTCAAATTCAAATATCCTGCCTTGATGTTTTTGGGCAACGTCGGAGTGTCGAACGTCAGGACGAAGGTGGCTGTCTTCTCAAGACTGCCGCTAACCCTTCGTTTAATCTGACGAACCTCGACCACATGTTCAGTTGACCACTCCTTAAGGAGTTCCTCGGTCTCTAAATCCATAAGGTCCCTACAGGTGATGACACCTTTACTAGAATTTAGAGTTTTATGGAGTTCGCATTTCACTGCGAACTCCCCGAGCTTCTCGCACTTAAGGAGTTGGACAGTCTGCCTCTGGGTGGATGTTTCCACAAGCAGTGTCCCATTCCTCAGCTTTTTTACTGACTTCAGGGTACCCGCAATACCCTCTAAGCCCTTGTGTACATAAAATGGAGAGATCTTCTCAAAAGATCCCTCCACCCTTGTCATGACAACGAAGGCATTGTCTATCAAACAACCCTTGCCGTTACTGTAATTTTGTTCTGGGGGAGGGCTTTCAACCCTCACCCGCTTCTTTGAACTGGGTGTATTTTTATTTGCCTGCGACACACCCGGGCCGCAGGGGTCTTTGGTTTTTTTGTGAGAAGAAGGAATTTTGATCCCACGAGTAAAAACCATTTTAAAAAAGAAGTGCTCATACAACAGGGGTGCGCAGGTGCCCCTGAGGTTGCACGTTAGCGGGTGGTTTGCCTCACCACTCATCCACCTCCTCAGCACGTGTCCGACCTTGAGGTTGAGGGTTTTTTATAGAGGTTTGTTCCGTCCTCGCGATCCGGGCGATGAAGCCAAAATCCCCGTTCTCCTAGGCATACAACGTTCCACCGCCACGCCCTACGGTGGTCGTTGAAGCATGGTAGGAGTTTACGGTGTGGGAAACTTGCGGCACTCACAAGTTTCCAGCTGGGGCACCGCGGGTTCGCCAAACCCGTACCTGGCACTTGGGTACCAGGCCCCTGCGGGGTTTCATGCTGCCATTTACCCTTAGTGTTATATGACAAACCTCAATCATATATTCTCAGATGCCCACTCCTTAAGGGGACCACACCATGGTTCAGGTCGGAAAAAAAAAAATCGATTTTCGTTTTTCATCATATTTCAATAGATCAAGGTATTCTTTAAGTATCCCGAAAAGGATTTTGCAGAATTTTTTTTTTTTTTCGGGCATTTAAATTGCATTTTCCTACCATGTGCATTTTGGTGCCACGCCCACTTTTCTGCATATATTTTAGACCGTTACAATCCCTATATTGCACAGTAAGGATTTTTTTTCGACTCCTGAATGTGCTGGCTATCTTTGGAGGGCAACAGTCAGTATTCTCTTGTTTCTGCTACTTTTAAACAACACACCTTGAAACAAGCTGTTAGTTTTGTTTGAGTGCGTTTGCGAGCAGTTGTTTTCTTTAAAGCCAATTTCCTGCAAACTAAAATTTTCAGTACATATGCCCCATTATATCAGAAACTATCATAAATAAATGAATGAACTTTTCAGAGACTCTGCATAACAAAAAAAGCCACCTCTGGTACTACATTCATTAATATTCCCCCATTAGGAAGTTCACAAAAAAATATTTTCTGCAGAAAAAACTTAATATTTTTGTTAATAAATTAAAAAAAGTATTTCTTAAAAACTATCACATGGATAAAGTAGATTTTAGTACAGTTGAATCTATTAGCATCATGTAACATACAGTAAAAATATTAAGGTCCTGCATCAAATAGTTTTTTTCAGAAAAGGGTCAAATACTTGCCTAAATTAACATGGGTTAGATAGGCAGGGTGTGGTCCCCTTAAGGAGAACCAGTAATAACCTGGCAGGTGGTTACACCTTTGCTGATATTTAGTTTTATGGAGTGTGTTAAGAATTCCTCGAGCTTCTCAAACTTAAGGAGTAGAACAGCCTGCTTTCTGGTAGTTGTTTCCAGCAGTAATGTCCCATTCCTCAGCTTTTTAACAGATTTAAGGATCACTGCAAGACCTTCTAACCCTTTCTTTATATAGAGAGACCTTCTCAAAAGATCCCTCCTTTCTTGTCATTATTATGAAGGCATTATCTATAATACTTCCTGTTAGTCACTTTTCTTTCAAGAGGACTTTTGACCCTCACCCGCTTAACAATTTTTTGAGCACTTGGAATGCCCTGCAGCCTGACCGTACAGCAGATAGTAGAATTAGTGTTATCCTCAACCCCCATTATTACAGAGGAATTAATAGTCAAGTGAGTGGGGGCTACGCTTCACACCACCAAGCCCAATACAACAGGGGTGTGACAGATGCCCCTGAGGTTGAACACTAGAGTGGTTTCTCTCATCATGCATTCACCTACTTGGCATTTAGCAAACCTGGAGTTGGTTTTTGAGGTTTTTACTAGACACGCTATCTGGGCATTGAAGCAGAGATCCTCGTTCTCCAAGAGACACAACATTCCACTGTCAGGTCATACGGTGGTCATTGAAGCGTGCAACGATTTTATAGTGTAAGAAATTTGTGGCACTAAAAAGTTTCCAGCTAAGGTACAGTGGGTTCACCAAATCAGTGCCTGGCACTTGCGTACTAAGCCCCTGTGGGATAGAAGCAATAAAGAAAACAAAAAAACTGGGAAAAGTAGAACTGTAACACCACATATCTAAACCACACGAACAGTAAATGTAAATACACTGTTGGCAGAACATAACTGCAAAATTATGTTAGCCCTCTTCTAAAGTCTTATGTAAAAATTGCAACCAGAAACAGCTTCAAAAATTATACCCAAAAAGCTACTTAATACTTTTAAAATAGGATCAAGGCTATACAGAGAGAGAGAGAGTAAATGAAGACAGATAAGTATCATTTGCTTATTAATTACTGAGAGTATTATTAAGTTTTCACCCAAGAGATATTTGAAAGCTCTCAACATTATGTGCAAGTTAATCACACATTTTCATATAAATTTTACTTTTCGAGCCAGAATAAGTGTGAAGGCAATACATGGTAGTTTTGGTTAGTAAACTGAACAAAAAACATGGAAGGAATGGGTCTCACACTTATTATTAAATGATATGAGAATTAAGGATGTGCATAAGCTGTGGAAGGCCAAACAAGTGAAGTACAACTCAGAAAATAAAATAAATAAATTACAGGGTTTGTTTTTCAGTATCTTTATATTAAGAAACTGTGGTTTCAAAGTCACACAAGCTCACTTCATCAGATTGTTAAGTACCAAAAATTTCTCAGCCCAACCAACTGCCCCTTCATAAATTATTTAAAAAACTAACAAAAAATAAGGTTATGAATACAAATCTGAAGCCAGTACACAATTCGTAGAAGCCAAAACATATCATAAAGCAACACGATACAATTTCCCAGGAGAAAAACGAAAATCCCCAACTATAATCAATATGATATGTACAATGTTATTAAATAAAAAAATACATTCAGGCAACAGATTTTTTTTTTTTGTAGACCTACACATAACATTAAAAAAGTAAAACCAAAAGGCTTTGGTATTGTTGGCTGCAAGACCCTGAAGGATTGTTCTGCTGTAAAGTGACACTTTCTATTTTACCTTTGTCATGGCTATACCATCTAAACTTTAAATACAAACCAGAGTGCCCTGGCATATGTTACATGAACAAAGCAAAGCCTATAAAAATTTCTTAGCGCACAGGGCTTTTGTATCCCACGGACCTAAATTTTGAAAGAAGCACTTTGGACACTGGGTTACTATCCTTCACTATTAATCTTAAAAACAGTTAACAAAAAAATAGAATGAACAAACAACTATCCCTTCTAAAAAAAATTTTATGAAGTCGCAACATTTTATGTACTGTAATAAATTATTTTCTGCAATTGTGTAGTATAATACAGTAAATACAATAAGACCTATTGACTAAGGCAGCATCAATTTTCTACTCCAGCAGACCCCGTTTTGCCACCATTTTTCTTCTAGTATTTTTTCCCTAGTCTCAGCTGTTATCAGACAGGTCTTTTTGAATGTGTCATCCAGCCATCTCATGGTATTTCTTTTGGCCTCTTTCCAAAAACTGATTCTTCGAAATATACCATGTACAGTCTTGACACCATTTCCACGGCTTGCTTTTGAACTGATAGCATATCATAATTCATCATCACTGCCTTTCCTGGCCTAACAAAGCTACACCAGAACTCCATAAGCTGTCAGTTTTCACAGCAACCGTTACTTAATTGAAACAATTGCTTAATGTATATTTCAAACAAGAAAGGCTAGCTGTGTGGTTGAAATTTGCACTAATACATTACTAAAATCAGACGATTCATCTTAAAAGAAGATTTCTTAGTAGCTTAACAGTTTTTATATAAAGAGTGAAGATTTAGGAAGAATTTGAAAACTACCATGCGCTATTTTTAGGTAATTGCAGGAATCAAACAATTTAAAAGTACACATGGTTGAAATATTCCCATGCATTAACTTGTGGATCAAGTACATAAATCTAAAATAGTTATAAATTTCTTTACTGGACACAAGATTTTAAGAAAATGTTGTTTACTATACTGCCACAATCCTTCTGGACACAAGCAGTTTGTGGGTTACAAAAAACAGTTAGTTTGTTTCTTCCCCTTATGGCTTTAGCCTCGACATCAAGGTTATTAAAAGGGAGAAAATGCAAGGAATTTGGACATAGTCCTTTTCAGTGGCATCTCAACTTTCACCTGGAGTGATTTCTGGAAAACAGAAATCTGGATGTCCACATTGGGAGGATGTGTGTTTTAATCCCCAAAGCCAGACCCAAGTGTTAACTCCTTACCCTTCTGGCTCGATGCTGTTTGTTTGAAGTCTAATTGTAACTTCGTTGGATAGATATTTAGAGCAAGAATTTGATGATTACTTATCATAATACAAGTTTATCGAAATCCTACTTGCATCGCAAGTTAGCGAAAAGGATGTTTCCTACAGAAGGTGGGTATTATCAACATAGCAGTCAAGCAACGAGAAAACCTCAGTGTCGATTACTGCCCCCTGGCCTGTTACAAATCCAGAAATGGTTATTTACGTTATGTGTTCCTTAAGATCACAAGAACATGATAAAAATACAGAAGAAGATTTCACCATTTTACACAAGCATTACAAGACTAGTTAATTAACATAAAAAAAACTCTGAGCCCTAGCTGGCTTCACCATATTTCTTTACGCTTATAAGAGGGTAAAGTTTCATAAAAGGGGTCAACTTCCACAAAAACTATAGACAAACTGAAAGAAAACGGTGCAAATAAACAACTGCAAGTCAGCAGCAACATTCCGAGTGCTGCAATGAGTTAGCTAAAGACACAAAAAAAAACAATTATTAAAAATAAAACCACAAAAGAGTACAAATTAGTAAAAACTTCTAACAAAATACTTCAGTCCTCCGAACTGAAAGGAAATTAAACACTGTTACAATTTCACATTTGCCTGTGAACAAACTAAGTTTCACAGCTGCTACAGTAAAGATGTGGAACATTTACCAAGGAATTTCCACAGCACAGACTAAACTAATTTGCAAAGTACATTGCAGCAAAGGAAAAATAAAATGAACGAGTTTCATAACTGTTAAAGCAACCATTATTTGGCATTACTACATTGCCAGTCAGTTATCTACATGAACTTAAGAGCATTTACATTATTTACTAACTACTCCGAGTGCAAAGTGGAAATAACTGAAAATTAATATTTATTATTATTATTTTATCAGTACCTGTATTTTCCAGCAAGGTCTTCGGCGTATTTGGACGATTGATAATGACTATCAGTTGATTCAGGACTAGAGGTATATATGGCCTTGTATCTTGACCTGAAGGATTTGCAATTACTGTTATAGAAAATTGTTACAATGAATGTATCAAACTATTACTTATGACAGTCATCTCACTTACCAAGTTTTATGGAAATTTCACCAATAGCCCAGGTGGCATTATTGCACACAGATATAAATTCAGGATTCAAATTTTGACCAAGTATGGGCAAAAAGTCAGCTGAAACAAAAAACACAAATTACTAACCTGTTTAAGAAAATAAGATAGGATAGGGAAAAATAAACAGATACCCGTCACTTACCACAGATGAAGGTAGGAGGGCGAGACGAACACGTAAAAACACAAACACATAAACAAATAGCACAATATTTCGACATAAGTCTTAGTCATGTGGGAGGCGAGACATATGGCGGGGGAAAGATGTGGTCACATCCCAACCCGCCACATTCAGTTTCAAGTTCATTACAATGGTCTAGGATATACAATGTTTATGGCGATTCCATTAGCATATATACAAAAACCTCTCTGTTTGTTTTGGAGATATATGCTAAACATGGGAAGTTGCACACGTAAATCAGTCTTAAGAGTGGTGTAAGGGGGAGAGCATGTGCAGTTTTGTAAACTAAATGTAGACATCATTTTCACTCATTTTAAAGCATTTATGTGCAAACTTCCTTCGACATCGAATAAAAGCTGTAGATTCCTGTGTTGCCAGTTTTTAGCTCACAATATCACTTTGCAGACCAGTTCCAGAGTATAACTGTGCAATACAAGGGCTTGCATCAGATAGTAGAAGTAAATTCTAAAGCAGTGGTGGCCAAATTTTTCACCAGCCGGGCCAAATTTTAGAAATAGAATTTTCAGTCGGGTCACACGTACTACTTTCTTGGAAAGAAATATTTTTATGGAGGAAAGTAATAATTAAAAATGAACACACATATTTAATGAAATATTAAAAATAAAGTTATTTTAATGCGTTGAAGTCAAAAGGAGTGGTGCCGAGTGTTGTAATGTCTGATATAACTGTTGAAAGTTGAAGTTTATTAGCTGCCCGCCTCTAACATGCAGCCATCTCGCTACTACTGAAGGGCCATAGGCTCGAAAATTATATATTCTATGCGTGTACGTGTTTTTTTCCTGTATTGATGCTGCAGGAATCCTCTTCTATGGTAAGCTGTGATTTTTACTCCTATACAGGGTGTTACAAAAAGGTACGGCCAAACTTTCAGGAAACATATCTCACACACAAAGAAAATATGTTATGTGGACATGTGTCCAGAAACGCTTACTTTCCATGTTAGAGCTCATTTTAGTTTCGTTAGTATGTACTGTACTTCCTCGATTCACCGCTCGTATTGTGGACGGCTGTGATACAATACGCCATTCTCCAGGGCTGCATCAGCGCATCAGGGATTCCATGCGACGGAGGGTGGATGCATGTATCCTCGCTAACGGAGGACATTTTGAACATTTCCTGTAACAAAGTGTTTGAAGTCACGCTGGTGCGTTCTGTTGCTGTGTGTTTACATTCCATGTTTAATGTGATTTGAAGAGAAGTAATAAAATGAGCTCTAACATGGAAAGTAAGCGTTTCCGGACACATGTCCACATAACATATTTTCTTTGTTTGTGTGTGAGGAATGTTTCCTGAAAGTTTGGCCGTACCTTTTTGTAACACCCTGTATATATTTACCAGGAAATAATAGGAGCTAATTAGCGACATTCACCATGCCTCCACCACTTTCACCAATCCTATCACTGGCGAGAGCTTTCCTATCATAGGACACGCCACCTGTGAAACTTCCCACATAATATAGCAGCTAACCTGCAAACACTGCCTGGCTTCCTACATAGGTTTGAGTACCAATCCATTAGCCATTAGAATGAATGGCCACCGTCAGACAGTTTTCACTCGGAATCCAAAACGTCCAGTAGCTATCCATGCCATCTCCCATGACACTAATAATTACAATTCTTGTTTCACGGTCCATGCTATCAGAGTCCTCCCAAACAGCAGCAGCTCCTCTAAACTCAGAAGGTGGGAACTTGCCTACCAATACAAACTAGACACAAGGCAACCTCCTTGTCTCAATTTGAGATAATACCCAGTCAGTACTTTTCCTTCCTTCTATCCTCTCCTTGCCTCCATGCCCATTTTCTATATTGAATTACCACATACCAGAGGTGATTTTTAACAGCTTAGATTCAGTTATTTTTATTTTCAATTTTATTTTGTTGACTTATTTACTTTTACTTTCTCAAATTTATTTTATGAACATTTTTATGTATTATTCTGCACTTTTTGCATTGCTCATGTACTAGCTTAAATTCACTACCCCTCCATGCCCACTGTCTATAGTATATTAAACCACCACACACCAGAGGTGATGTTTATCTACATAGATTCTTTTATTATTATTATTATGTTTTTTCTAATTTTATTTTGTTTACTTATTTACTTTTATTTTCTCAAATTTATGTTACGAACATTGTTTGAATTTATCCCCATCATGTTCCCAACTAACGGTCATTCTGTGAACCAGTCTCCTACACCACCCTCCCTCCTTGATTTTCTCCTGTTGATGAAGGGCTAAGTCCTGAAATATTCAATGTTTTTCCTGTGTTTTGTGCTTATTTATGTGTTCACCCCACGATACCATCATCTAAGCAAGTGGTGGCTCATTTCGCTATCCCTTTTTTTATAAATCCATTCGCAAATTAGCTCCTATTATTTCCTGGTAACTATATATATATATATATATATATATATATATATATACACACACACATACACCGCCGGTCGAGAAAATGGTGGGGGTAAATTTTCTCGACCGGCGGTCTTTCTGTGAGGCAATCTCCGGCTGCACCCACCTCCCATAATGTTCTCTTGTTGACGAAGGGTTTTTTCCCGAAAATTTCTTTATTATTTGTGTTTGTGTCTTTTCTGTGTGTTCGCGCCCCACATCCATCATCTAAAGGTAAGTGGTGGCTCATTTCCCTATCCTGATTTGATTCCTTTCCACTACTTAGCGTCTTTTTTTCATTGTTATTATATATATATATAAAACTAAGGAAGGATAGGGAAATATGACCCAACACTTACCACAGATGAAGGCGGCTGGGACGACGAACAAAAAACAAACACAAGAGAAGTGCAATATTTCGGCCTACAGCAGCCTTAAACTTGCAGAAGGTGAAGCACCAGGCGGCATCACATGTGTACACATAGACGGCCGACTGGTGAATGGCGTCTCAGGCGCGGATGGTAGTTTAGGTAACCTAGCCTCAATCTCCAATAAACTCTGCCTACTAGACCCAGCACTTATTATCTATACCATTTACATTTTTTGTATTTCTGTGTTTACTATTATCCATGATATTTACATTTATTTTACTTTTCACTTATAGTTATAGTATATATATATCCGCACACAGTTATTATTCACATCTTTCAATAATACGTCATCAGTATCGATTATCGATCTAATATTTGAGCTTACTCCCCCCCCCCCCTTTTTCCACCTAAACTACCATCCGCGCCTGAGACGCCATTCACCAGTCGGCCGTCTATGTGTACACATGTGACGCCGCCTGGTGCTTCACCTTCTGCAAGTTTAAGGCTGCTGTAGGCCGAAATATTGCACTTTCTTGTGTTTGATTTTTGGTTTCGTCGTCCCAGCCGCCTTCATCTGTGGTAAGTGTTGGGTCATATTTCCCTATCCTTCCTTAGTTTTATTGCCTCAAAGCTTTTTCCTGCTCATTGTTATTATATATATATATGGAAAGGACAGATGAAATACATCCAACACTCACCAAAGTTGAAGGGAGGAGGGCAGCAGCAACACACAAACAAAGAAAATACAATATTTGGGGTTAAAACAATTTTTCAAGTTAACAGATATAAGTGGCTGGGCTTGAGCAAGACCTGCATTCGATGCAGCCACTCATAGAATAGAAACTTCTGTCCTTTCCATATAAATATTGTCTTGTGGCATTTATTTCCTTTCATTGTTACCTATATATATATAATGATCCAGCTCTGCAGGCCATATGTTGACCTACGGCGAGTCATGGGTGGGCCATCCCTGGTCTAAAGGATTCTTCACAGGAGCAGATATATATGTCTTGGATGGCTAAGCTATATAAGATGCGAGCATTTTGTGTGATAGTGATGGCAGGTATCAAAGTGAAGAATATTGTTATAGATTTGTGGGTTTGATGTGTACAGAAGTGTGCAAGTGGTTTTAATGTACAAATATCTATTTCAAGGAAGGCAAAGTGAATATAAGTGTAGGACCATGTAAAGTTAAAGGTATGGTTGATATTCAGAGAGTTTATGGCTTCAAGGAGGGTACAGATAAAGATTTCATCCACATATCTGCATCGCACGGTGGTTTGTAAGCTAATCTTTTTAAGGAAAGATTCCTCTGATCTGCTCAAGAAAGATTTGAATAGGAGGGTGTGATGCCATGTACCCATTGCGATGCCTCATAAACATGGGATTGGTAGGTGAAGAAATTTTTGGTTAGGATAAAGTGGTCCAGTGAAATTAGTAAGGCAATGCTGAGATGAATGTGTGGAGGATGAATGTCGAGATAATGTTAAAGAGTATCAAGGCCCTGTCAATAGGGGCTGCTGGCGTAGAGCGAGGTGACACCTATGATGAACAGATATTAAAGAAATAAATAAACCAAATACTATTACATTTAAGATACTCACAGATACAGGGCAGAACATGCTGGAAACAGGCCTTTGTGAGATCTCCAAGCAAAGCAAAGGAGCTTTGTCGCACCTCAGGTGTAGGATCCTGCATGCACTGGAACAACAGCTGCATGATGTTTGAACCTGCCACCAGCTTCTCGATGTGGCCATCCAGACCTTCTGCCAAACCTGACAGAAGATCTAGTGCCACAATCATAAAGTCCTTGTCAGGTGCTTCAAACTGTTCAGGATTCTGTGCATTAGCCTGTAATTATAATTTTGTTTAACTCTATATTCATTACTTAACCGCCTAGATGTCAACTATTTTTCAAACAGGATAAGCCTGGAAAATTTTAAAATTGCAAACACTAGCTGAATATGAGCCAATTGACTAAATATATATGCCACCAATAAACATTAGTTTTTTTTTTTGTTTTGAAAAGACAGTAGGAATAAATTTACAGGAATGAAAATATTAAGGAAAATGATAACGTTTATGTTACACCTAGCTGAAGCTGGGGGGTTTGCTTCAAAACTCGAGTAAGCTATGACCGTGTCTGGTACCTGTCACTGAAAGTTCTAGTTCTTAAAACGGCTGCCAAACTTTTGTTACTACCCCAAAAGTTAAAGGTATTGAAGTAATAAAAACAGTACACTTCTTGTAGTTTTAAAGTTTATATTTTAAATAAATATATTCGTACATTTTATGATACCAGAAATTTTTTATAATACATCGAACATTTGTTTTTTACTTATGGTTTTTACTCTTCGTTGATGGTGAGGTCATTAGAGGCGGGTTGGGACTGGGGACAAGGAATTTGGGCATGGCCTTTTGAAGGAAGCGTCCCGGAATTCGCCTGGAGTGATTTGGGGAAACCATGGAAAACCCAAATCTGGATTCCCGGATGGGGATTCGAACCAGCATCCTCCCGAATGCATGGCCAGAGCATTAACCGCTCACCCACCACACTTGGTTCGAACAATAAGATCTGAAAATTTTTAGACTGCAGGTTAGGCACATTCATGGCAAGCTTCCATCCCATTTCCCCAGCTAGGATCAAGATCTATAAATTCATAGTGAATAAAATCACTGACACGGGCATTGCACCACCATTTAAGATGTTTTACTGTTCTATATCGCTTCACTTGCTACACACCTCCACATGGACTAATCTGTCAAAAGACTGAGCACTAAATTCAAAATGGGTACCCTTTTTATAAGAAAATTGAAGAGCCTTACTTCCGACATTAGCTTATAAAATTGATAATTGCCTAACTCCATTTTATTTTAAGCTGCGTTTCACATAATATGTTCCTTAGGGCAATCTACTTGTAATTTTGTAATCTCATTTATCTCTCAGTTGTGCTTCTACTAAATTTTAATTTATTTTCATGATTTAAGTATTTAGGCACGGAGAATTGACAATACTCAGACAATGGAACTTTAAAATTCTACTTTTCTCTTTGAAACTTTAAACTTTTTGTAAAACTGAATACATGTTTTTAATCCTTGTAAATTTCTCTATTTTCTAAACCTGTTTTCACTCTTCTATCTATTTTATTACAAACTTTGATCTTATTTACATTATGAAAAAGCATATTTAAAATTTATTTAATTACTCAAATTTATAATCAGGGTGATCCTCCTGATGCTAACAATAACTTCTGATTTCAAAATCTAACATAGCTCTTTGAATTAACTAATAATTTCGAATTTTGTACTTCACCTTATCAGAGAACAAAAAACCTCTTTTAAGCTACTTTTTTTTTTTTTTAAGAACACACAAAATATCTTAAAATGATTGTCATATTAAACTTTCCTAGTGGAAAGGAATGTGGCAGAATCTAGTATGTCTGAAAAACAACTTTATTTGAAACTTTTATCTTCTATGAAAATGGTTTAAAATCAAGTTAAAAATAACTTTACTGTAAATAAAATGTTAGTTAAAGTTATTTACTGTGTGGATTATATGGAATAGGTTCCTTTCTGAACTGTTTTGGCCAGGTTATAGATATATTACACCTAGAACAGTGTTTCTCAACTTTTATCAACCCAAGGACCAGTAAACTGTCAAAACTAATGCTGTGGAACACTAACTTACACGGGCCTTTTTTTTTTTTTTTTTACCTATGTGTATGTTCATTATCATTATTAGCCAGTTCAATCATTTTCTGATGTGGCCTCTTAGAGTCATGATTTCAGATATAACTTGAGCATTTTCCTCCAGATGTGTATGTTATTAGCTTCTAAATAATAAAGATTGTTATTAGATTATGAAACATATTTTATTGTATCATCATAACATAATAAATCAAAAAGCATGTTTGGATTACTGGGGAAACACAGTTATGAAACTGGAAGTGAACTTGTATAAGTTGATTACCAGACTCTTAATACTTAGTAACCAAATGAATAATATTACAATAGGCTGGATGCTTGACTAAACCGCAGACCTATATCTAAGAACTAAAAATAAAACACACTTCAAATTACACCTTTCATTTCTATTTACTTTGCCACTCTTATGTTACCCTGAAACATACTGCAGTTCGTCACACCTACTACAAGATCCTCAGAAAATGATCATTTCCTTAGGATGAACAGGGCTATCTTTGATGCCAACTGGAAATGAATAGACTATTGTAGGAACAATGCTGTCCGATGATAATCCTGGAAACACCAGATTTTTGCTTGGGCACTGAAATATTCCTTACTTTTAAAAAGTTGATCTTGCAGTTTAACCTTACAGCCTTATGCAGTATGAATATGGTATCTAAATTTAAAATATTCTATCTACGGACCAATTGAACCATTTTTGCAGACCACAGAGTGAGAAACACTGTCCCAGACAACTGGTAACACTAGAGGAAAAGAGTGGAGGATCAATTATGAAAGTAAAATTGAGAAAAGTAGGATCAAAAAATAAAAAATGCATTCTTTAAGTGCCAGAAACTTTCAAAGGAACAGAAGCCATAAGCCAGGTTAACTGAAAATTCAGTGTGCCACATATCTTAATATTTGATTCAAAGTAAGAGCTACTTTTATTTTACTTTCACTAACTATATTTTATTCCTATATTTGTACGCAGCTACCTTGCATATTTTAAGAACTCTCTCTCTCTCTCTCTCTCTCTCTCTCTCACACACACACACACACACACACACACACACAAGGAAGGATAGGTAAATATTACCCAACACTTACCAGACATGAAAGCGGCTGGGAACAATGAACACAAAAAAGAACAAACGCAAGAAATGCACAGTATTTCGGCGTATAGCCTTATTCTTGCAAAAGTGAGACACCAGGCGGAGCCAGGCGTGTACACGACAACGGCCGTCTGGTTCTGTGTTCACTGTTCCCTTTCCTTCCTTAGTTTTATTGCCTTAAAACACTTTCAATGCTCGTTTTTATACATATATATACATACACCCCCACTTACTTCAAAGCTCAAGTTACTGCAAAAAACTTATATTTCTCTAGTAAAAACAAAAGACTTAAACTAAAAAATGTGGAGAATTTTAAATTGCATTGATTGAACGTTTGATCACACCAACATTATAAGCATTACAAAGCCCAGATACTCACAATGTGTTGGTTAAGAGTCTGCTCGACAAGAGAAACACACCTCCGGTAAACAGGTTCACAGTATGGCAAGAAACCACTTTGCAAGGCCGTCGCCACACTTGACAAACACTGAAACAAATCAGAAGTATTTTATTTAGGAAACATTTTCCTCCAATTGTTACTAACAGCAGATTATGGCAGTTTTCTAATCTGAATATTGAACTTTTATAGTTTTCAGACAAATGGTTAAAAGAAACAAAAACTTAGGAAAAGAAGACAGGTTGACAAGGACCATTTTTTTCCCCATTATACAATCAGAAAGAAGTAAGTTTCAGAGTCAAACAATTATGCAATGTCTTTATATTCTTGGAGAAATGTATACTTAAGTATAAGATTTACATAATAGTTCAAATAGTAAGTCAGAAAAATTATTGCCTGAGAAGATACTGTTCTGGATTTTTTGTTTTTGTTTTTATCTTTGAATTATGAACTGTATCAATTCTTAACTCTTAATACCACCCTTTATAAGCTTTTATATAAGTATTGTTTTATTTTGGTTCAGTGTGTTCTTCTACTAATTAGAAAAACAATACTTCGTGCAAGAGTATCTTATGCCTTCCAATATTGGAATATGCTAATTACCACAATTCTAACAACCTCAATGACTGCTTCACTGTGAGAGCAATCGGTTTTTCCCGAAACCACTGCTGCTTCAGAACTTCGGAGATGAGAACTTGTATACCAAAATATCCTGGATACCAGACACCCACCTGGCCTCAACCACCAATAAAATTCTATCTTTTGACCCACCACTCATTACTGTTAGTATTATCATTTTACTAGAAACAAATTTATTTATTTGTAATTTGCTTTAATACTCCATATCCTTTTGTTTCATATATCAATTTTACCACCACTGGTGATATATATAATCTTAGTATTTCCCAAAATTTCGATACTTCACTTCCTAATAGTTCACCCTACCACCTCCTCCCCCACCCTGTCTTCCGATGCCCAGCCAGTCATGTGGTAAACTTCGATGTGTGCACACCTCCCGAACAATACGACTAGGTCCCTATCATGAGTTGGGTGTAAAACCGAAATATTGTATATGTTTCTGTTTGTCAGATACATTTTTCACTCATCACAGCCTTCAACTTTGGTGAGTGATTGGTCATTTTCCCAATCCTTTGTTATCTATTTAGTATGTATCTGAATGATATACCCTAGATTGAAAGAGACTCCACTGAAAATATGTAGCATCAATTTATACACATAGTAAGGGAAGGTATGGACATACATATACCAAAATGGACAATCGCAGAAGGTAACGATCCATCCAGGTATATACATGAAATAAAAGAATACTCAAACAGCAAAGGAAGATACATGCACAGTTCAAAAGAATGGGTAACCACAGTGATATGAAAAATTTAGTTGAGTCAAGAGACCACATCAAAGATGCGACGCACGAGACCTTTAATGACTTCCGTTGCAATTCACTTCCTAAAAGCCTCTTGTATGTCAGCACTAATGCACGACAGATGTGAGGTTAAAGAGAGCTGCAACAAAGTTAACATAAAAAACACTGAATTTGAAAAGCGATTCACTGACGAAAATATGGAACTTTTCCAATTCATGTGCAGTTAGCTGCAAAATGAATGACTAACAAAAATAATCCGTTTGTTCCTGAGTACAAAGTAAACACTTTAGTTGTTTTACATGGTTCATTCCTTGAAATATTTGGACGAAATATGTGAGGTTCCCACTCACCAGTCATTACTGTGTTATAGTATTATATTATAAATTGTTTATAAATAGTCTTCCAGTATATTAGTTTGTGTAGAACGGGGTAAATATAAGTTATTTGAGTAATTTATGTTGCGAGAGTTGGCAGTACTGTAATGTTATGTTGTCGCAGGAGAAAGAAGCCAATATGGCGAGAGGGATGGTTTTTAGTGAGTATGAGATTGAGTGTCGCAGAAGATAGACTGTTGTGGAGAGTCTGTCGTTGGCTAGCATGGAGTGAACATGTAGAAAGACTGAATATGGCGAGAGAGACTGTTTTGAGCTAGCATAGCGTGAATATGTGAAGAAACTAATTTGTACAGAATATCGTTTCAGTAAAAGCATTGTTTTTTTGTGTGAATTTTTGAGTATAATAAATTGTGGATTATAGCAAAAGTGTGGTGAAAGTTATTTACATAGTATTAGAATATCCGTTGCGCAAATTGAGAGATTATTGAAACTTTGGTAATAAAAAGTACTGTATATTAATATAATTGGCGAGGTGATAGCGACTACCATTAAAAGGCATATTAGGGCCAGGTGCCAAATAAAACGGGCTATCAATCCTTGCTTGTCGCAGTCAAAATAGCGATAAGAGGGACCTCGCAAAGTGGCGACGAATCTGCCAGGATAAGTGCAAAATATTGCATTTATTCAAGAACGACCTTGGATATTTTTCGACGGGAGCCAGCTAGCAGTTTTTGGAGCAGATTTGGAGCGGATTTGGAAGTATGTAAACTCTTCGCAATAAACGAAGTCAGATTGTCGCTGAATATGAGAAGAAATCAAGCAGATGTTAGGATCTTAACTGTACAAGTAGACGCTGGATTCATCACGATACAAGCAGATGCTATTTTCCGAGGGTCAGCACGATACAAGCAGATGCTATTCCGAGGGTCAGCACGATACAAGCAGATGCCAAAATTTTAAAGCAGCCTCAAGAAGATGCAAATGGAAAAGCAGGAAGCGGAGTCAAGAATCTCCCGCGTCGTGAATCGAGAATTTGCGTGTGTTACGTGTTAAAGTGTGTCGGAAGATTTAAATTCAAGTGTTTTGCAAGAATAAAAGGTATAGAATCAGTGAAAAAGTGTTTTAAAAAGGATTAACAATGAAAATGTAAGTACTATACAGAAGCATAATAATCAGTTAGTATGATTGCGATTGTTGATTGGTCTTTCAAGTATGAATGCCATTGTTTGAAAAAGCGAGAGCAGTTTAGATCGTAGTAATTGAGAATTTTTGTGATTTTGTAAGAATTAAACATGGAGAATTTTGAAATTAACTGGGATGTAGATAAGTTAGTGGAAGGTTTGGAAAATGTTTTAGACCAAATGAGTGGTGTGAGAAGATTTGAGTTTAGGCGGTTAATCGGGGATATGTGGATTAATATTAGGGTGATTGGAAATAAGGTAAATTCAGTATGGGAGTTATCACAAGGGTTAGTGAAAGATAGTATTCAAGATGCGACATGGGATAAGGGGGTTTCTGAGATAAAGGCTAATATAAGTTATAGATATGCTGAAACTAGAGAGAATTTGGAAGCTAAGTTGATTAGTGAAATGAAAAAATTAATAGATAAGCAAAAGCTTAATTTGGATAACAGTTTTAAAAAATTTGTTAAACTTGTAAAAGATTTAGAGAAAGTCTATAAATCTTTTTTAAATAAACTAATGGAAACTCAGGGTAAAATGAATTTTTTTCTTGATAATGAAGTGGATAGAGGGATAGTGGATTCAGAAATTGAGAAGATCAAATTAGAAGTACGTAAATTAATCAAAGGATTTTTTACATGGGCTGAAAGGAGTGAAAAATATAAGGGGTCTGTTTTTGAACAAATCGGGAGTGATTTCATAAAATATTATGAAGGTTTACTACATGAATTTGATTTAAAGAACAATGTAATTGATAATGTGATTTTGATTCAAAAATATGATAATGTTGCTAGTTTAGAATCCAGTAAAGCTGTCGGAATTAAATTTTGTAAGGATAACGATTGTGTGACATCTTCTGAAAGTTGTAAAGAGCCATGTGTGGTTGCTGAATGTGATGAAAAATATATGACTGTTGTTATTGAAAATGGGAATTGTTCTAATGGAGAAGTAATGTCAGTTGGTACCGACTTAAACAAACAAGATTATGATATGAATATTAATGAATTTGATGTGAGTAATATGATAACTGACAGTGTCCATATTCAAACTGATCAGGTAATTGTAAGCGAGGTAATTAATGATATTAGGGATGAAGCAGCTGAGCCTGTGGTTCAATGTAATAAAAATGATAATGTGGAAGTAACTGATAATGTAGTAGTTAATACTGAATGCGACAAGAATATTTCTCAAATGTGTAGTGTTGTATCGGAGGATACTAATAATAGTATTGTAGTAAATGATGTGATAATTGATGCAGAAAAAAGCTTTTGTGTAACTGATATGGTAAATGATGATGTTATTACTGGTGCAAATAGCAGTGTTGTATCAGATTTAGTAGGAGATGATGTGTTTCAAAGCCAAGAGCTTATTATAGAAGATGAAATGTGTAATGAAGGTATTGGCGGTGGAACATGCGATGTTAATGTATGTAAGAGTACTGTTGTAGAGATATTTAAGGAAACAAATAGTCGAAACGACGAAAATAACAGTAATTTGTGTAGCGAAGTTAATGATAAAATGATTAATAGATTTGACACTAAAAATAATTTAATGGATGTGGCTAAAATAACAGATTGTGAAATTATTGTATCTGATTGTGAAAATGGTAGAATTAAGTTGAGGAGTGAATCAAATCCCGATGTTGTAACTAATCCTATTGGTGACAATTTATATTCAGATGTTGGTATTGCTGTTTTTCATTCCGATGGCGAGTCTGTCATTGGAAGTAGTATTTCAACTGAATTAATGTGTAATCAGAGAATTGTGATTAATTTTGAGAATGATGATGTTGACAAAACCAGTGAACTTGTTGTTGTAAATAGTAAGATGTATAGTACTGAAAGCAATTGCAACGATGCTGTAGTTGAGTATAACACACGATCTATGACCGATCAGCTGTTTGTAGTAACTCCTAAGCGAGCGCAGGGTATGCAGGCCCGCGCAAGTATTTATAACAATGTTTGGTACGCGCGAGCCAAGTGCAGGTCATTGGCTCGTGAACAGCTGTTTTGCGATTATATAAGAATAGAGTTTGTATGGCACATTAAAGAATTGGGTGAAATAAAGAATTTGACAGTGACAATATGTAATAAGTTAAAGAAAAACTGGAAGTATAAGAAAAAGTAGACCAATGGTTTTAGGGTGATGGTAAATATTACCACACCCAAGTACACACATGAGACGTGTACAACTAAGTGTAAATTTCTAATGTTTGTAGAATTAAGTAACTTTTTTGTATATTTGGATGTTGTAAATTTTCATTTATCATTTCTTATTGGTGTGATTCTGTTACGAATGGTTATGATAATGTTTGCCTTGAATGTGTGTAGAGGCGTAATGCCTGGTGAAAGGGTTGAACTTTGCCCCAAATAATCAACTTTTGTGGTCACAAAAAGTGCTAATTAGTGGCAAAGTTGGGGGCATGTGTGAGGTTCCCACTCACCAGTCATTACTGTGTTATAGTATTATATTATAAATTGTTTATAAATAGTCTTCCAGTATATTAGTTTGTGTAGAACGGGGTAAATATAAGTTATTTGAGTAATTTATGTTGCGAGAGTTGGCAGTACTGTAATGTTATGTTGTCGCAGGAGAAAGAAGCCAATATGGCGAGAGGGATGGTTTTTAGGGAGTATGAGATTGAGTGTCGTAGAAAGAAGAAGCCAGTATGGCGACAGAGACTGTTTTGAGCGAGCATAGCGGGTACATGTGAAGAGACTGATTGCGGCTAGAGCAATGCAAAATTGTAGAGAATATTGTGTCAGTAACAGCATTGGTTTTTATGTGAAATTTTGAGTAAAATAAATTGTGAATTGTAGCAAAAGTGCAGTGAAATTCATTTACATAATATTACAACATCCGTTGCGCAAATTGAGAGATTATTGAAACTTTTGTAATAGAAGTACTGTATTTTAATATATTGGCGAGGTGGTAGCGACTACCGTTAAAAGGCATATTAGGGCCAAGTGCCAAATAAAACGGGCTATCAATCCTTCTTGTCGCAGTCAAAATAGCGATAACAGGGACCTCGCAAATAGTACAAAGCAACATGAAATGGTACGTGAAAATAACTTCCGTATGTAAAGCTACGCTTCATAGGTCGTATTTCGAAGAATTTTAATTCTCATACAAAGGAAACAGAATACAAAACTTTTGTGCATCCCCATTTGGATTACTGTTGTGGTGTTTGGGATCAGTAAAATGTGAGATTGATTTACACTTTACAAAAAGTACAGAGAAGAGCTGCTCGATTTGTGACTGCTTGCCACATCCCGTATAAAGGAGTCACCGAATTGATATATAGATTGGGATGGGATTGTTTGGCAGACAGACATCATTTTCATTTGATTTTATTGGCAAATATGTGAAATTCATTGATTTACAAGTGCAATGTGATAC